>JAUYWH010000010.1:6017514-6179920 GCA_034779795.1 Ctenopoma multispine
ATATAGTATTTATATGTATAAAAGCATAATTTGCACAATGACGAAGATTCACATCACGTAGGCCACACTGATTTGTTGATGTAAGATTTATAGGTGTTGCGTGTGCGTGTTTTTTCGTTTTTTTCCATGGTGTTGTCATGTCACATGTGTCACATGACCACAGTGGAAATAGGCCTTTGTGCTTATTTGTGGTTTCGATGGTTTTAACTGTTTCCAGTCTGTTATGGCACATCAAATAAGAAATCTAGATCAAAAACTAAATATACATTCTTAAACACAGCCTGCATTGCAGGGCATGTATTGCATTAAAGTAGATGGACAATATGAACTTTGAACCTTTAATATGAAGTTTACTCTGATCTGAGAATCGGGTCCAGACATTTTCTGCAGTTGCTCTTTCACACATGTAGCAGACAACAGGTGATGCCCATGTCAGACACGCTCTGACTTGTTGGTTTGTTTAATGTCTAGTCGACCTGCTTTGGACATTTGCAGTCTCACATACATCTCCCCCAGATATTGTTTAGATAACTTCAGAGTTGTAGTACATGTCTGATAATGGCTTGTGAAGACTCAAAAGTATATTTATTGTTAAAACTAAGGTTTACTACAAGAACAAATTAGTTTTCATTCACTGAATAACATGTATATAATATTTCAGAGGAGGAAGAGGTGGACAAAATGATGGAGCAGAAGATGAAGGAGGAGGAAGAGAGGAAGAGGACAAAAGAAATAGAAGAGAGGATGTCCCTGGAGGAAACCAAAGAACAGGTAGGAAAAGTGATAAAAACATAGATTGATTGAAATGTTACGTTATATAATATCAACATACTGTAGTTTTACTATCGTACCTTGGGTTCAGGTAGACAAAAAAAAGTAAAAGATATGGCAATGTGGTTTCTAGTACAATGATTCCTATCATCTTCAGGTAATGAAGATGGGTGAAAAACTTCAGGGACTTCAGGAAGAGAAACACCAGCTCTTCTTACAGCTTAAGAAAGTTCTCCATGAAGAGGAAAAGAGACGCAGAAAAGAGCAGAGGTAGTATTGTTTTCAAATATGACATGTGACACATAGAGCTGCATTTTTACAACAGTATTTTTGGTATTCAGTAGAATGTCCGTGTCTCCTGTCTTTAGTGACATAACAACACTAACATCAGCCAGCTACCAACCGAGTCTGCCCATGCATGCAGGACAGCACCTCCTCAGCATTCAAGGTAAGATATGTCTCAGTTTCTGTGCATCACCTGACCTTATCTGGAGTTACCTAGAAAACTCTCATTGACATTATTAATATTAGTCAGCTGCTTTTTCTCTGTCAGGCAGTCCAGTCAGTCACAGTCGACCCGGTGCGTTGCTTGGAGAACGTAGCAAACAGCTGTTCCCAACTACTGTGATTCCAGTAAGTAAAAATAACTTTGTTTGTATGTGTGTGATATTTATAATTTCAAACATTGTAGCCACACATTTTAGATTTTTTTAAGTGAGTTTTTAGGTAAAGAGACAAATTTAAGTACAGTAACAGCTGTTCCAGCTGCATTCTCATCCTTCTCCTCTTTCAGGCACGACACTATCAGACGCCTGGTTTCAGTTCTGGTTCAGCAGAGCATGGGCAGTTCAGCGGGGGCCAAGGGGTCCATGAGCCTTACGGGGTGGCTCAGGCCCAGCATCCCTCCTCTTACGCCCCTGGACCATCTGTACCTGTCAGCTTTGCAAGCAACTCTCAGATCAGAGGTACAGGATGTGGGTCATGGTTGAAATATCAAAATATATTCACAGATACCCTGTCATTGAAGTAACTGAATTTCAGTCATTTAGTCTTGATGAACAAAAACAAAATGTAAGACTAAGTTGTGCTTGTTCTTCTACAGGTGCATCTGCGTTTCAGGCCATGCAGTATCTCCCCCACCAGCAGCCCGGCTACCCCGTACACAGTCACTTTACCTCTCAGCCCGGTCAGTTCCTCTTTATAATTGTGTTAGAATTACCATTGATGATGTTCTCTGTATATTAAATAACTGTTCTACACAGCTTCTGTGGCTCTACACAAATGGTAACTTTTATATGTCTGCAGGATATATCCCTGGAGCAGGGATACCCCTCCAGAAGCAGCTGGAACATGCCAACCAGCAGTCAGGCTTCACTGACGCAGTAAGAACATGACATGCATGTAGTGATGTGATATTAACAGTGTATTTTTATATTTGAGTTTGTTTGTTGTTGTTCTTAAGTAGTAATATTTTTTTGTTGTGTTTCATTGATCTTTTCTCAGGGTGCTTTGCGGCCCATGCACCCCCCCACCATGCATCCTTCTGCTTCAGGCCTCCTCCCCACACCGCCTATGGCGGTCCAGATCCCCACCTCAAAGGTGAACCTCCCCAAAACAAACACAAGCAATCTGAACCTATTTTGTCCTGCTAAAGGCTGCATCTAAAGGTTGTCTCTCTTACATTTCACCTATGCAGCAGATCTGTTTGCTGATATACTGAGCCTGACAAGACTGTTACTATGGCTGTAAATTTTCAAGCTGAATACACACGATCACTGGCTTCAGCCTTTGTTTTCCTATTTAGGAAGTGATGATGGCAAACTTTGCTACACTTTTTTTCCTCATGTTGCCTACAACCGTTATTTTGTAACTTTGCCCTTCTGATGATTGTATTTTAACTGTTCTGACATTTTAGAGCTGACAACGGAGCTTAGAGATGGAAGAAGCAGCTGTGTTTTTCTTTAATGTGAAATGAGCAGTTCTTGTTTACATATGTTAATATGTGCAGCACTGACTGTTTTCATCCCAGCAGTTTGTGCTTAGTCTGCCTTCATGTTTATCTATAAATCATTTGTTCCAGTTTCAGGGAACTTACTTACGTTATTCAGGTGTGTTTGTTCATTATGTGCAATTTTTTTCCCTGAATAAAAATGTAAAAATGCTGATAGAACCCGAAACTGACAGCTGTCTTTTGTTATGTTTGTCCCTGTTTCCATCACCAGCCCCCGTTCCAGAGCTCTCCTCAGGGTGCTCCTCGTCACAGCTTCCTGCCCCACAGCCAGAGTGGCCAGAGGTTCTACCACCACAGCAAGTAACTCGCCTTCAGTGCCGCTGAGATTCTGCAACTTCCTCGAGATTCTGGAGACCCTGTTGGATGAGTAATGGATCAGCCTGTTCAAGTCATTAGGCTGGATCATTCGCCATGTAAATAGCTTTTCATTTCTTATATAGGAACTTGTTTTTAAATTGTGTTTTGACTTGACTTGAATGAGTGACCAGCAGCTTCGGAAGCATCCAACTTTTATTTTTACAAAACGTCATGTATTAATTTGTAAAATAGCTTGTTTTACCTACACTGTAAAGCCATTGTGTTGGTGCTTGTGTGCACTAAAATGTTGTATAAAGCCAGACTGCATGAACCAGAGCTTTTTCTTTGGAAACTAACATTCATAATTAGAAAAACCAGTGGAGGATTGAGTCTCTTTGCTAAGAACCACAATGAATGAGAATTTTCAGTGACAATTTAGAGTATGTGGATTGAATCAACATGTTTCTATAAGATTACACACACACACACACATACACTGATGAACACTACTGAAACAGGAACACATTGATGTAACTGAAAAGAATATTTCAAAGTGTTGCTGACTTCTAGTGGATCAAATTAGATTCATTAGAGTTGGTAAATCATGTTCTTCAGAAAATTACAGAGGATTTTCAGTGTTTTATGTTGTGTTCTGCAGCATAAATCACATTTTTAAACATTTTAAAGCTTTTATGTTGCCAAATAAAACGATAAGCAAAAGCCACATCCAACGGTTTGTAACATCTTTATTGTTTTGGCCATGGAGACATTCTGCACAGTTTGGACTTGCTGTATGCACACAAAGTAAGGATACCAAACTGCCACAACTTGTCTGCCTCCTGAATCATCACTCCAAGTTTGAGAGTATGCCAGATAATACCCCAGTCATTTCCCCAAACAGCTCTGTGTGAGGCTCGCTCTGACTGTTTCTGCAAAGCGAACTTAAGTGTATCAAGAGAAACTGAGGTGTGGCTGAAGGAGCTTAAACTTATGAGGGGTTTGTGCTGCAGGAGCAGGGTTTTGTTTCTCATTGACACTTTTTCCACCTTGAGACAAAAAGAAACCATAGTTGTGTGTTTCATGTGTTTAATGTTTTCAGGTGAGAAAATAAACTGCAGAATGTGTGTGCGGGTGGGAGGGGGGATTATTGTCTCATACAGAAAAGACAAAAATCAGTCATGTATTCAGTCCTGTGTGGCACACGCAGAACAAGCCTCAACACAATAATGCAGATCTAGAGTTGAAGCCCTTGGTAACAGGGGGAATGTAAAAAAAAAACAAAAAACAACAGTTTCTTTCCCCAGATGGTAGGTACCTACTGAATATCTGTGGACCTACAAACATCGTTAGTGAGAGACGTTCCTCTACAAGTCTTTTCACATGTATACCTCTGGACTCAGACGTGTTTTCACTATGTGTGCATGTACAGAGATTTTTTTTTTATTGTTTGACATTTTCAATTATTTGTTAAGTTCTTCTCTAACTTAACCCAAAGGACGGTCAGAAAACAGTGGGGGAGAGAGAGAAAGAGTATGAAAAACAAAGACAAAACTAAAGAAAAAAGAGGGAGAATAGCACTGACGAGGCAATATTCCCTCCTTTTCCGCAGGTCCAGCGCATCTCGTTTGCCCCTGAAACAGAATTAAAAGAAGGGAGAAATAAGAAGAAAGTGGAAAGTAAAGTCAGAACTTAGAGAAGATCGAAGAAAAAAAGTCAACATGAGAGAAAGTGATTTTAATGAGGCATCAAGTGTTTTCACTAGTGTCTGCACAAGAAACACTGTAACGCATCCGACTTTACACATATATTTATGTGGACACTTTATTCTACAGCCATTCCACAGGTTGCAGGTGAAGAAGTGCAGGAAAGAAAAGTGCATATAACTGGTTGACCCAACAACCACAACAATGCTGCGAGCTGAAGGAAATACAGAAAGGCTTTTTCTGGCTGTAAAATGAAGTGCATCCCACAAAAAATAAAATTATTAATAGCTCAAAAATACATTTATGAACCATAAGCTTTCATTGATATATTTGATAGTGGTACATAAAAATGACACATGCTCATAATAGTGTTAACATGAAACCAAACGTAATTAAGGGGCAGGCAAATCCACAGTAACGCACTCTTTAGTAACCATCACCTCGTACAAGCTTCAAATTTTGAATTGGTTAACAACTTTGTTTTAATTATGAATCTTTAAAATTCAGCTAATCACTAAAATGTCCAGTTCGTATATATATACACACACATGTAAAATATAACTATGCAATGCTAACATGTGGACAACATGAATACTTCCAGTATAGTGGATATGCATAATTGTAAATAACACTTTAAAATGAGTTGGAGGGTAAAATTAAACATCAAAACTCAACAACCTGACTGGAGTTGCCTCCCCCTTTCGCCACTGATGAATAATAAACTCTACAAGACATTGCGATCACTCGCACTGGCATTGCACATGCTGGCTTGCGGTAAAACATCCAAACACACATACACGTACACACATACATAATTGTACATAACACACACTCCTCTTCAGGCAGGCTTGGGTCAGGCGGTAGTTGTGGGGTGAGAGGACAGCCGCGTGTCGAAACAGGTGTAGTGCTGTATTTACCTGCAGTGGCTTATTTACCCAAAGCTTTGATGCCGATTGCAGCTTCTTCATCCATTGCATTTAGAACGGTGATCTGAAAGAGCACAGAGGAGTCAGAACAGGAGGTTTGATCCAATATCTCTTTTAACAGTGTCCTCTTAAGGTCTAGAAATGGTGATGTACTCATCTAATTGCAGTGAGTGCGCTGGACATTTCCATGCCCTGGGTTTTGCCTGTCAGGACATGAAGTCTACTCTAATCTCTTACTAGTTGAAGTTGATGGGGCAGTATGCAGATTATGGGGAAAATACAAAGAGACAGTACTAACAGCTGATATACTAATTTACTTCCTATGCTGTTACAAACTTATATATAAAGCACAATTCAAAATTAAATTATATTCCAAACAGACAGAAAACATTTCCTGAGTCTGTTTGAGGAGAGAAAACTACAGCAGAAAGAGAGAGTGAGGTGAGTGTACTGACCAGAATCTCCTCTCCAGCTTCATGCTTGAGCTCTATCTCTTTGCCCAGGTCTCCCTCAGGAATCTTCAGGTCCTCTCTCACCTCACCGCTGTCCTGGAGCAAGGACAGGTAGCCATCTTGGATCCCAATCAGCTGGGAGAGAGGAAATACCAGATACAGAATTTTAACATATGCAGGCTTTGTCATTTTCCCTTTTTCTATTCCTTATTTCCCTTTTACATGTACACTGAATTTAGTGGTGGTTTGTATGCGAATTCATGCACAAACAATCTCAGTTTGAATGAATTCCACTGAAGTCGTTAGCTTGTTCCACCCAGTATCATTAAAAACTGTTTCAACTGCTGTGGCTGTGTAGACTCATGGGCGATATACTGTCAATATCTGAATGACTGCAGACATGAACTTCCTGACACAAGGGCATGGGGAGCACCGGGACAACTATGGTTACGCTTCTACAGGAAATCCTGCACCATTTGTTTTACAGCTTGGGAACTTATGAGCACTCCACCGCACACAATGTTTTTTAATCCAACCAGTTTGATTAGTACTGTTTGCAAAGACTGTAAGACTGAGTTAGTTAAACCTGCACTTTTACCTGCAGTAGAAACAATTTGTGCGACAGCTGTCACAACACTGACGTATTATTACATTTATCCGTATTAAATTCGTTTTAATGCACAAAATCTCCAAATATGAAGCTACTGACCATCAGCATCTGACAGCACTTTGCTCTCCATCAGCTCCTGAACAAAACGTGTGTGTAGCTGCTAAATAGACCACTATGACCACTTTAGTTCATTTGTTCTTTTTTGTGCTTGGCATGTAGCACAGCGTTCTTTAGAGTGAAAACAGCTTCCTACAACATGTGAAAATTACTATGTTAAAACAGTAAAGGAGACAACAAACAATAAGCTGAAAAAAAATCCACAGTTCTGAGGAGTACAGCAATTAGATTAAAATCCAATTATCTGCAACCATTAATGCTGGTGATTCAGTATTCACTACATCATCTTGTAAAGCTCATTACCAACTCATTTGTATGTGCTCTGTAATTTCAATAAAGTGGCTTACAGTCACGTTTATATGTAGATATTCAAAGGAATAAAAACAAAGATAAACAAACATAAGCATAAGAATAAACATAAACACTAAGTAAACTTACCTAAAGTTTAGTTAGTTAACATCAAATTTTCCCCTGGCAGACATGGAGTAAAACATTGCTCACACATAATCCAAAATGTAATACTAAGAAAATGCAGCCATTTTTTTTTGTTATATGAACATTTACACACATCAAACATGTGCTTGTTGCAGTTTGTTTATTTTAAATATAATACGCTACATAATGTAACTATGGAGCCAACTCAGGTAACAAAGATCTGTAGGAGCAGTTGTCTGTCCTCTGTCTGTCTCACCTGGTAATCCATTCTCTTGATATTGGGGACATCCATGTTGTGGGTGGAAGGACAAATATCTTCATACTTCTTACCAGAGAAGATGTCAATACCAACCAAGTGCACCTGCACAAGCAAGAAAACAGGGTCTCAAAATAAAATATATTATTTAGAGAAAATACTTTAGCTATACTGAACCAATCATTAGCTATAAAGTATTCAATGACTAAAGCAAGTACTTTTATTTCCTGCTATTGTTTAATAAGGGCAGCGGGCTATTAATAATTTAATGTGTATCGCCTTTAAATATAATTTGTAGTACTAGTACTTTTTCAAATACTCACTACCTCTTTATTCACTTGCAAAAAGGACACAATAATATTCTTGTGCAGACCGAAAGTGTCCATTAATGTGCATTAATATTAATGAGTGTTCATTCAAGAGATAAATGGACAGTACAATTCAGAAACACTCTTCCACCGTCTACAGAGAGGGAAATGTTGACTGAACAATAAGCATTTTAGATTTCAGTTATTGGTCTGAGACATGCAATAAAGGACAGAAAAAAAGTGTGTCCGAGTGTCCGAGCACCCCCAGATTTACTGACCTTAGCGTGGCCGTGCTTGCCAGTTTTGGAGGTGGACATCTCGACAATCTTGCAGGGTCGACCTTTCAGCACCACAAAGCCATTTTTGCGCAGGGCAGAGCACTGCATGGGGTAGGTAGCGGATGCCCCAGCATCACCCGTCTGGAAGTCCAGCTCTGCATCTGCCATGCCTGTTGTGGAGGCCAACAGACAGAAAATAAAATTAGTATAATTTGGACTTGGAAACCACGTGTTATCTGGCATTTGGATATTTCTATTCGAATACTAGGTCTAGGTATCATTGGAAATCTTTCAGTACTAGAGCCGACACAATCTGTCAGCTTCTATATGACACATGCAAACCATTTCTCATTGAAGAAAAGAAGCCAGTTTCTGGAACGATTTAAGTAGTGCACACACTACCAGTGCTGCATCTTTTTTACCTGAAAACTGTCAAAACTGGGATTTAAAACAGTTAATAGCAAATTACTAAGGAATACATAAACAAGTCAACAAATCAGGCATTTCAATATCAACTTCTGGTATGAGACAAACTGTGTTATCTCTAAAGAGAGACAAATGCTTTACTTGCTTGGCTATCACAGCCACATTGACACTTTATCACAAACCAATGTACATTAAAAACGGATTAAACAGACAGAAAAAACTGTGAAACATAAAATGAAATTTCCTGTCTTATTACTCCATCGACTGGTGTTTACTTTAAGCTCAGACCGGGCTTTATTGTGGTAAACACACACTGGATGGTCTAGATGTCAGTTTTCATATCACAATAGCATTTTGGGGATCAAAGACCAGCCTTGTCAAAGGAGACTGTGGAAATGTGAGATTTGGCTCAGCTGACACTCATTAAAACGTAGGGGAGCAGAGAAAATGACACTTGAATTCAGTGCTGCTGAGCAGGACACAGACCAAAGCTAAATCAAACAACACAACTGTTAAACCTATAAACTATAAATGGGCTTTACTAGCTGCAGATGTAACCGTCAATGTTTGTGACAAATCATGCGTGAAACTTTGAAAAGCTGTGATGTCCGGTGTTGCAGCTCAGCTACCTGCCACGAGTACAAACTTTACCAACTAACACCCAAACAAATAAGTGTATTCCTGGAAAATATCATGCAGCAAACAATTCAACGACCCAAGTTATGGGGTTTTCTGGTCCATCGGGGTGAGTGGGTGAAACCGGGTGAAACGTTAAACCAGGTCCGCTAATCCGCGCTAATGACCCATAAATCAAGTTTCAACCTGGCGTGACCTCTCCAGGCACCGTCCGTGTTGTAAACCGGACATTAAACGTTAAATACCGGAACGAAACGTGTCGGTCGCACCCCGGGGGCAGCGTGTCGTACAGTATGTCCGCAGCGGTGAAAAGAAACGGGCCGACTGCGGCCTAGAGCGCAGCACGGCGAGCCACGGCCCGCCGTCGGTAACGTCTGACGATCGGTGTCCGCGCATCCGTGCGCACCCACTGCGCTCAGGCCGAGGCTCTTTTGGTGATAACAGGCAGAATGATAAACTTTAGGACATTTAAATGTGTTCCAATGTAAACAGACTGGTTATTTCAATCCCGCACTGGCCGAGAATAAACTCACTGATGCGGGAATTGATTGAATTCTGGCCCGCTAGTGCACAGTAATGACTAAGCTAATACTCGGCGTGCAGCAGCGCACCGAGGACACCCTATCAGTCACTTTAATCACCTTATATGTTGATTTAAAACCGGTGACATGTGTCCGAAATCAATAAAACTCTAATCCAGCCAAGTCTTGTGGGACTTGCAAAGTTAAAACAATTATAAAGGCGAATGAGTCATCCTTTATTTTCACATTTAAGCTAGCTAACAAGTCAGAATGGAGCTCCCGGTAGGATGTGATGAGTTAGCTGCTGCTGCTGTTGGTGGTGCTGGTGGTCCTCCAGCTAAACAGACCGCTGTTATCACTTCAGGGGGCGTTTAAAGGTAATATATCATAACACAGCTTCAGACAGACATGTGCATAGGATAACTCATCTGCTCAGGCGCAAACACGCCCCGTCTATTGGATGATTTGATAGGAAACTTACTCTAGTGATAATGGGTCTCGTCTTGTGTTGGTTATCAGTCTTTCTTCCTTTATTTCCTCCTCCTCCTCTTGTTGTTGTTGTCTTTCCTGTATCTGTGCTAACGGGTCGCCTGGATGGGGTCTCCCTCGTCCTCGGTGGCTCGCCTGCGATGTCGATCCCTTTTTCTGGGTCTCTAGCTAGGCTGTGTGTTTATTCCGCTTTCATCCCAGACGTTTCTGCTCTGCTCTGGTCCCCGCCTTGGTTTATAATGCAGACTTCGGTTTAGCTACCTCGTATAGAGGTAGTTACAAAACCGCTACAGTCAGCCGCCGGGCCGAGAAGAATCAGAGCCCTAAACCCCGCTGCGTCTGCACTGTCTGTAGCCTCCACCTTCGGTCTGTCCCTCTTCCACTTCTTCCAGCTCCTCACCACTGACCGAAAAAAAAAATCTCAACACTGGACTTCCCGTTGGTACTGTCACAATAAAATCCCACCTATCATAAAAAAAACCCGTTAGTCTCTGTTATTGTTATTATAAAAACGATAATTTATGGCACAAAACATACATTTTAACCACATCTAGCGTTGACTGCCGCTCATCATCAGAAGGACTTTCCAGTTGTCATGGAGACAACTGTTGTCATCACGTGACGTAACTTTATAACCGTTCGTTACGTCGTGTTCGTAGACGCTGCGTCGCGTCATATATTGATATATAAATATTAAGGTTACCTTATCATTATGTGTTTGCTCAGTGGGACATTTACACTTTAAAAACACATAAAACTGTCAGTACTGTCTATTGGAAAATTACATATGTTAAAATCCATGGCATGCCTGTGCAGGTGTTTCTTCAATTAGCTGGCTGACAGCAATAGAGCTGCAAGGAGATAACATATTATAAACAGATAATAATATGCTGCTGTATTGGTCACATTAATTACACGATTTTACATTGAAGGTGTAGTTGTCTGAAGTCCTGAGCGCTGCACCCGGGATTTCAAGACGTGGACGGCCAACATATGAAGACAGTTCTTCATGTGTTTGTTCTAAACGGACACGATGCTCAATTGATCTTGAACTATCGACAATGATGCTAAGATCATCGATGCTAACATCTTGAAGAGCAATGATCATCCCAAACATCTCAAAAACGTCATCAAATCTTAACGAGAGGTAAGTTATTCCTCTCTCTTTGATAAGCTCAAAACATTTTGATCAGCCAATAAGCGTGCAGGTCCAACCCACTGGCACTGATTGATGAAGTCCTTCATCTAACTTTGGACAAATGTTTTTTAAACTGCTAGAATTAAATCAAATGTACCTGGAAAATCATCTTTTGAAAAAAAAAAACGCAATGAAAAACTATTTTACAATTATATTTCTCAATAATAATCAGAATTTTCCACCAAATTAAAAAATATTTCATAATGAGCGTAAATTTTAAATATTCTCAATTATTTCACAATGTCATTGTCACATATATTTTTCTCCTGTTTATTAATATAAATACCTATTTCATATTGTTCTGTATTGTTCTATTTAATTTAGAAAATTTTAGAGTTGCATAGTATTCAATGTTTCAGAACGATAAAGATAGCCACTTACACGCCAATCGCCGTCTTTTCAGCAACGGACAGCAAGGTTGCAAGTTTTTATCTAAAAGTGGAACAAGATGAGAAAGTTTGTCAAACGAGGAAAAGCTGACAAAGACCAAAAGTTGAAATAAGGAATATGATGACAAAAAGAAAAAGCTGACAAAAGAGCAAGTTAACAAAAATAGCTTACAAGAAGAAAAAGTTGTCAAAATATAAAGATGACAAAAGGTGCAGAATGGAATGGAAGTGAGGCGATGGGTGAAAGAAACAGAAAACAGCAGGAAAAATTAATTAAAATAAAAAGAAGCAGGCTGTATAGAAGTTGAAGTTTTGTTGTTGAAAATCTTAAATAGACAGTAAATTCTGAAAGAAAATTAAAGAAAAAAAAAACAAATTGAAGAAGTGACAAAGACAAAAAGTTGAAAAAGAAGAAGTTGACAGAGAAAATGTTGACAAAAAGTTCAAAGGCAAAAAGGTGACAAAAGAAGAAAAGTCAACAAATGCAAAACATTGGAAAAAATAAGTAGTTCACAAACAGAAGAGAATATCCAACTCATTTTCAACCCGTTTTTGAGATTTGTCACAAAAGGCTCTTATTTTCAAAGTCAGACTCTTATTTTGAAGGTTGATTCTCAGGTGAAGTAAGGTGTGTGTGTGTGTGTGTGTGTGTGTGTGTGTGTGTGAAATGATCATCAGTTACGTAGTAGATAAAAGCCCATTAGGAACTAAAGCAAATATAAATGCTGAGTCATGATTAGGAACATGTAGTGATTAAGTTATGTTTATGTGTCTGTCTGTGTGTAGGCTGGTGTGTCTGACACAAAAAGTATTGACAGAAGTACTGTTAAAGCCAGGAGAGAAGATCAGGGTGGTAGTAGTACCAGCTACAGAGCTTACAGGTAACTACTAATGTAATGGATTACAGTCAGTACTCGGAGTAGACACTGAGTGTGAGTAAACACACACCTGCACTTCATTAAGGTGTCTACAAACAGGGAAAATTTAGAGAGGAATACCTCCAGAAAATTGTTTATGAAAGTTGACTAAAGAGGAGAAGAAAAGAAGCAAAAAACAGTCGATGAAAGTTGATGGACAGACCATAGAGTGGGAGTGACATCACACACTCCTGAACCAATCAGATGTTAGATCAGGTGAGAGCCGGGCGTTTCCCGTCATGGCGTGAGGTCAGGTCAGAACAGGTCGAACAGAAAACTAACCGGCACAGCGGTGATCGAACCTGCACAGGACTTGCTCATCCCGAGCGAGGCCTTTTCTTACAGTGTGGGGCGCAAACGACCTGGACCTGAACGGACGTTTAATGAAAAGCATCCAAGTATCACTTCTTATAATTTACTCTGCATCTTTAAAAACCTTCTTAATTCAATGTGCAAGTGCTGCCATCACGTCATGTCAATGTGCTCCTCAGTTGTCTGTAATTGTTGCTTTTGTTGAGACCAGAGTTTATGTCTGCAGTGAATGGTTAGGATCTTGGCAGTTCTTAGAGCTGCTGGGTTAATTTTAGTTCTGTGAAACTGGAGTCCTTTGACCTATGCGCTGAGAGCTGTAGTTAAAGGCGTAGTTAACCTCAAAATGAAAATTAACTTATTGAGCAGGACCCATGCTAACGGGCTGCCTTACTTAATCCTGTGTCACATGTAACCTCTCTGAAGTTATTAAAGAACAACCAAATGCACAGTGAGCATAATGATAACAGCTTTTACATAGTAAAGGGGCTATTTATTTACAAGTCAAAATAATCACAAAATGCCTGTCAAAGGTCACAACAAAGGAGTGAGATCTTATATGGAAACAATTTGTAGAGTTTTAAAGTTAAACATCATTTATTGTCTTAAAATCTCTTGTGGAAAGAAATTACACAGGTTTACTTTCAGTATGTAAAAGATTTTAATGTTTGTGCACTTCTGCAGATGTTCTTGACAGGCTGACATGAAATCACGACAGATTTCCTGGTGAATGGTGTTTATGCTCATCTGTCAGTGGATGTTGGTGCTCAGAGGTATGTGTGGACATGAATCAATATGAAAAACAATGACTACAGTACAAAATCATGCACATAAATTAAAAGAGATCCATGCATAGACTCAGAACGACCACATGAACATTTCCCGGCTCCTTTCAGTCTTACCTGTCCTCCTCCACCTGTCAATTTTTCCCTCCCAATTGCCGACCCCTCCCAGCCAATCACTGTCCAGCTCTAGCTCCCGTGAAACCAATGAGGGCGCGGCTTCCGTGCGGCAGCCCGAGGGCATGTCGGGATAAAAACTTAGCAGTACTGGATAGAAAAGTTTCGGGAAGAGTAGGAGGAAGGGGGATCGGTAGTGAGAGTGTAGTAATCCGACAACGAGCATGACCGACGCCGAGGCGCAGAGCGCTCCACCATCGGCACCGGTGGAAGACAAAACCCAGCCGGAGAGGAAAGTCATAGGTGGGTGTAGAGAGGTGGCGCATGGTCCGGGGAGGGTATAAACTATTACATTTAATCTGCTGTCATGTGCGTCTTATGAGTGAGATAAACAGGTTGTGTTGTGTTACAGCACCGAGTTTGTTGCTACTTTTGTCTCATCAGTGTAAAAATCAGTTTTGCGTGTGTGTACGCGCGCGCCGGCGACTTCATCATGTAGTGTGTGTGTGTGTGTGTGTGTGAGAAGAGACCAGTGAAGGTGTATCGACAAATGACTGTCAGTAACTGTTTCACTTCAGTAGCAACACGTGTCCTGGGTTTTGCACATGGAAAAACTATTTATACTAGTGAAGTCAAACCTCTGCCGTGAACGTGGAAGCGGTTTTATTTGACCAGCTGACATATTGATTAATTTAAGCCATAAATAAGACGTCGTTTGCTTTTCTTTACGCGTTTTCCTACGTTGGTCTGGACTTGGAAGGACAGAAAATATAAGTTTTATTTGTGCTTAAATGTGCGTTAGCAGTGTGAACACATGACCTACATTTCCTCTTTATCAGCTGTTGCGCGCGCCACACGCGGAGACGCTTGCGCGCCCGCAGGTGCAAATAATTTTACTGAGAAGCAATAATGACTGTTTAGAGTTTTTTTTTATTTTCTTTGAGGAAACTGCTCACCTCTCCTCCACATGAGGCAGATAAAGTTGTGAAAATGTGACTTGTTTTTTTTTGTTTTGTTTTTTTTTTAAGGTGAAAAATGTGTGGTCTTGTCTTTTTTTTATAACCCTCCCTGGTGACCCAGTCTCACTGTAAATGATTGACGCACAGAGCTCCCATTTCTTAGCAAGGCTGCTACTGGTACAAGCAAGATAACAATAAGTCGTGATCTTTGAGTGCCGGTATACATATGCTGAATGTTAGTGGGATACTCATATATTTGTGCATTAACTGTCATTGCAGCCACCTTGGTCCAAGGCACAGTGAAATGGTTCAATGTGCGTAATGGATACGGCTTCATAAACAGGTTCTGTTTCTTTTCAGTTACTTATTATTGTATCTACTGAAATCACCGCATCTTAGTGATCAGCGTTTTCGAATGAAGTGCAAGTTAAAGCCCCATGAGTCACGTTTGCTAACAATCAGGTTTTATTCTTCACAGGAATGATACCAAAGAAGATGTATTCGTTCATCAGGTAAGACCAGAGACTATTTATTATATTATCAACATTTTTGTGTCCTAAAACCAAATGGCAGATACATATGTGTACATTTAATGCAGTAAACATTCCTCCTGATCATTCTGGACATGAATCCTTTCTTAAAGCCTTTACAGTGGATGTGATTAAATCTTGTTTTCAGATAAACTTTGTTATACATTTTGTTTCCCAGAGGGAGGACTGAGGGCCACGTATATTTGGAGCATTGCTTAGAAAGATTTCAAATGCCTGTATTAACAGAGGAACCATTTATATGGGCACCTGACAATTGTGAATTCATCATTTAATGTTGATTGTCTCGTTCTTTTGAATGTGTTTCTTCAGACTGCTATCAAGAAGAACAACCCTAGGAAATTCCTCCGCAGTGTGGGAGATGGAGAGGTTGTAGAGTTTGATGTGATTGAAGCAGCCAAGGTACGTACAGTGGAATCCAGCAGATGACGGGATTACCACAGTACATTTTTGATAACCTATTGAAATTTCTTATTTTCCCTCTGTGGTGTCCCACAGGGTTCAGAAGCAGCCAATGTGACCGGCCCAGGTGGAGTTCCAGTCAAAGGCAGCCGCTACGCCCCGAATAAACGTCGCTTCCGCCAGCGCTTCTTCCCGCGCAGCCCTCGGCCGAGTGACCAGAGCAAACCAGTTGATGGCCAAGCCCCCACCGCTGAAGGAGAAGAGACGGGGGAGATCGAGAGAACAAGACCTCAGCAGCGCCGCCGCAGGCCCCGCAGACCACGGCAGGAGCCCCAAGATGTAAGCTGAAACACAAGAGCGGTTACAAGAGAAAACAATAAGCTGTAGCACATTTAAAAAGTAGTGAAAACACTTATTCCTCCTTTCATAAACAGCTGTTTGTGAAAAGCTTGTAACAGTGGTTATATGGGATGAAATGTTGGTTAACCTTTCTGACTCATTGTGCTTTTAAATATAGTAAACATAACTTTAAATTAACCAAGAATTGGAGTGTGACTGGTCTGAAGTCTGGTGCTTTGTGTCAGGGGGAAGCTGGTGAGCAAAGGGATGGAGGAGCAGTGAATAATCAGACGCAGCGGCCACCACGGCGTAGATTCTGGCGTCCATATCGCAGGTGATGTCGTTGCAAATTAGGGGGAAATAAAATAAATTTTTTTCTCCTTCAGAGTTTCACAAAAGAAAAGCTGATTCAGTAATCACTCTGTCTTGGCATTTACAGACCATTCTACCCTCGCCCACCTCCTGATCAGTCTACAGATGGCCAGCAGACAGCAGCTCCACAGGAGAGCCAGGAGCAGGACGTAGTAAAGCAGGCAGAGGCCTCTGAGGATCCCCAGATCAAGGGAGAAGCAGCTCAGGGACAAGGCCAGAGACAACGCCGTCCATCTAGACGACGCAGGCAGAGAACCTCAGAATCCTCTGTCTCAAAAGTGAATACTGTTGCTTATGGTCTGTAAACTGTATCAAGTGCTCTGAGTGTCAGCTAAGGTATTTGCTCTACTTTCAGGCTTGGTCTGAGTGGTCTAATGTAATCAGCAGATTTTCAATGTCACGTTACATTTTTGGCTATGCAACGTTCTTGTGGCATGACGTTCTTGCAAAGCTGCCAAGTGTTGGTGTATAATTTTTCTTATTAAAGTTTGCTAGTCACAATTAAGGACTGGTGATGTTGGACTGATGTGCCAGAGAGTAAAAATGTTAAAAGGAAGGTGATCTCAAACAGTTGCAAGACTTCTTATTTTTGTGTATATTGCAGAATGATACAGAGAAATCTGCGTCCGAGCCTGGTACCCCCCCTCAGACCTCAAAAGCAGCTGACCTGAAGGTGAAGTCACCAAGATCCTCCCCTCAAACATCTCCTAAAACATCCAAATCACCAGAGGTATGGTGCTAAAACTTCCACTTTGTTTATACAATATAGAAAATGTTACATTCATCCGTCTTGTGTTGACACGATTTATGTTGTCTGCTTCATTCAGGAAGCAGCTGCCACAACAGACCCGGCACCAGCAGTGTGACGCAGTAATGACGGTCACGTGACCCTTGGCAAGAGGTGGGACCTCACACCAATGTGGCGCAACCCTGGGTCAGGCAGGGTGGGAGACATCGGGGTGTAGGGTTGCATTCTTGTGCTACAGGTGCCACATCTTACAGAGAGCAGCCTAACGGACATTTAACAAGCTGTTGAGTCAAATAGAAAAATTTAACGTGGAATGATGGCATTAAAAGGGAGTTTTAGAGAGGAGTTTTATGCTGTCTTAAAAGAGTCTGCTTATGTTTGACCTCAGTCCTTTGTTTAATGCAGGGAATGTTTTTGCTCAAACTCTGGGAACCTGTATTTCAGATTAACGTGGTTTCAGGGTTAGAGGCGTTTTTTTGTTTTGTGTTTTACTGTCTTTCTTTCAATCCCTGTCTCCTTTTGCGTCTTTTATGTTGTTCTTCTCTTTCTCGTAGGTCCTAGGGTAGGAGGACTCTACCTACTTCAGAACACATGCACTGCCTTCCCCTCCCTGCACTCCCCCATCCTCCAACCTACCTCGTCTTGCTGTCATCCCTCAGGCCCCTCCCTCCCCCTTCTTGTTTTGTGTTGTCCTGTCTGACGCCATGTTTGGACAGGTACGGGTAGGGTAAAAATGGGATACAGGTGGCTGGTGGGCGCTTATTTGGAATTTAAAAGTACATCTTTAAAAAGGAAACTATTCAGCTTTAATTGACTAGATGGGGCACATCAAGTAGTTTATAGAGGATGTAACCTTGGCTTTTTGTTTTAACATTTTAATTTGGTTGAAAGGGGACAAAACCAAGCAGGTGTGAGGTTGGTGGTGCATTATGGGAGTAAGTTTAGTTCTGTTACCACCTCAGTCAATTCTTAAAACATCCTACTCTCTTCGTCTCCTCAATTGAGGATAGATTGCTAAAAAGAAACTATTTCTTTTGTTTTACTTGTTCGCGTTTTTTCTTTGGAGGGGATTATGTGCAATGTCAATACTTAAATGCTAATTAATAAATCATGTTCGCAAATCTCAGGATTCAGTCCTTATTTCTTCTTGGTTGGTTTTTAGGATGAGAAAAAACTTAAGCAAAAACTGTCAAATTGTAGTAGTTAAGAGATGCACTTGTTTTTGTCAGAATTATTTTACTTGTATTTTTATGTGATCCTGCAAATTGCTGTATTATAGCAACCAACACAAAGATCAGATCTGACAAGAAGCACATTAAGGCTTGTAATTTGAACATAACATCTTTGTCACATGACCACAGCACTGATAATCACTCTACATAAAGTACATAACATTTCCTGTTGGAACAACTGGTACAAATCGGAAGGTTGTGAGACGCCATGTTTAAAAAAACAAAAACAAAAACCACAAACGGCATACATAACAGATGCAATGAAAATACAAACCTGATGCTTGTGTGTTCCAAAACTCACTTGCAAGAAGATCTTACATTTAGGCTGCACAAGTAGGTGAAAACACTGAGATTAGTAGGTCATCATGCACAACCAGCATGTTCAGTGGACTTGTTCTGTACTTATGATCAACAGCTTGAGCTTCAGACCAAAACTGTCCTTTTTTTTTTTAGATGCTTTGTAGAAAAATATACTTTTATTTATATAGTCCTCAAACCCAAAGAATCCAAAACTTCTAAGCACAACAGCAGGACCAGACAGCATCTGGAGGATTATATTTGGTTCCTTTCAGCTGAGCTTTAAACTACTTAGTCACTATTTGTTTTTAACAAACCAAAGCAGGATCCTGTAGTTTTACTTTAATGAAAAAAATCAATGCCACCTCTTAAATCTGTACAAAATAATACTAAAAGCATACTAAACTCGATATATCCTTGTTTTTAAGCTTCTAACTGCAAAAACGTGATGTAGATAAAGTGCAGGAATTCCAAAGTCTCCTCTCAATCTCCTCCTGTCGATATTACAGCAGAGTGCCTCACCGTGGAATAAAATACCATACTACCATATTGGCAGTCGGAGGCTAAACAGCCCAGACACCTTGTACTTATGTGCATCTTATTTCTTTAAACTTCAGGAGTCTGTGTTTAACCTTAACCTAGCCCTTGTTTAGGCACAATTCATAACCACAAACCTTGTATTGCGGTGGTACGAAGGACTATTACAAAACACCCCAACTGTCACACATCTTTAACACTGTTCTGGCACCACAATCTATTTGACTACAACAGGTCTCCATCTACTAAAGCATGTTTTCTCTGTGTTATGGGTTGTTGAATGTTGACTGATGGGTGTTTGAATTAAATCTACGACACAAAGTGTGCAAAAAGTGAAGGGGTCTGAAAACAAAGTTGTGTCAGGCCCATATACACAGTTCATCCCAAATTGTACTTTGTTCCATCTCTTCAGTTGATGTTTTCCTCCCCCAAGTAGTCCAGCTCGGTGCTGGGCTTGTCCAGATCCATGTCCATGTCCATCATTCCTGCTGCTGAGCCCTGGTGGAAGTTCGTTGCGATCTGATCGAAGGTCTTTCCCCGCGTCTCTGGGACCCGGAAGAATGTGAAGATGAGAAAGAAGAGGAGGAGTGCCGCGAAGATGAGGAAAACGTATGGCCCACAAAGTTCCTGAGGAAAGAAATGGGAAGTCCAGATTAGATAACATGACATGGACTAAACCTTAGACATCTGCAGAAAATCATAGGGTACATTCTCCATAGTTTAAGACATAGCATCTCTTTAAAATAAGAAATACTCACAGCAACATATTGGAAACACATTCCGATGATGAAGTTTGCAGTCCAGTTGGAGAAGCCGGCCACAGCCATGGCAGCCGGCCTTGGACCCTGCGAGAACAGCTCAGCTACAAAGAACCAGGGGATGGGACCTGGACCAACCTCAAAGAAGGCCACAAAGCCAAAGATGGACAGCATGCTGATGTAGCTCATCCATGGCACACTGTCCTGTCAGGTGGAAGACAAGAGGGTTCAAAGGTCTGTGCAGACAGAGAATCATATCCATAACAGATAACCAGTATCATTGGGAGACTGACCAACAAAGCAAGAGCCGTGGTCATGATGATGGCACAGAAGCACATGCCTCCCAGTCCAAGCATGTGGAGTGTCCGTCGACCCATCCTCTCCACCAGGAAGAGCTGTTAGGAACGAGAAAAGAGGGGAACAGTAAGGTTCGAACTCCTTCAGAGGAGTCACAGGTGTCTTGCTGGCCTCCCTCACTGGGCCCCTTCTTGCACAGTTATTGTGGACGGCACTTGCTTGGAGAGTACTTTTGTCTTCATGTTTTTGATTTGTCCAGGTTGCTAATTCACCAGTTACTGGACCTTCCAGATAGAGGTGTATTTATACTGCAGTCCTTGAAACACACTTCCTGCCCTCAGGTAATCTCCATATAACTAACTGTGTGACTTCTTAAAGCAACTGGCTGCTGCAGTGATGATGATTTGGTCACTTTAAAGACTGTGACTGCTTATGAAATTGTTATTTTTTATAATTGTAATTAATTTACATAAATTACTTTATAGTGATCTGTTTTCACTTTGACAAGAATATTTATTTGTGCCAGCTCTGATGACTCATGACCACATTCTCAAGCTTTATTTAATGTGCAACTACAGCTGATAAGGACGATGGGAATCTCATTAGTGTTGATCAGAAACCAGCATATTGGACAGTTTATCAGTTCTGACGTGATTATCGCACTAGATTAATGTCTGAACTCAATTTTGTGCCAGTCCTTCTGATACCTGTTGTGATATTTTAGTCTGTCCAGACCGACAGTAACGTTCAAAGAGCCACGGCGCTAAAAATAACATTTTGAATAACGTTGAACCACCTTGACCTACAAAACCAAACCTTTAGATGCAGGAATGTTTTAGAGAGTGACCAACCTCCTCTGGTGTCTTATTTACTCTTTGATAACAATGTTAAACAGTAATAGAGGCGCAGCTTGGTACAGAGCAGGACTTTATCATGCTGACCTATTTGTACACTCAAACCTAAATTCTGTTGTAAGAAGGAAGGAGCAGATCCATAAAAGATGAGGGCATGTTGATTACTCACTGAGACCACAGTGAAGGCACAGTTCACCACACCGGCTCCTATGGTGGCATAAACTGGACTCTGGACTCCTGCCTTCATGAAGATACTGGTGGAGTAGTAGAAAATCTGTTCACAGGGACAAACAGAATTAGGGTTTAACCTATATAATCCTGCACTGATTCCTGTTTTTGAAAAACAGTGGGTTTAGTGTGGGTCTACTCACATCGTGTAGAAATGTAATAAATGTCATTTTGTAGCTGTGGATCAGTGATGAGAACTACATCAGTGTTTAAAGTCACTCACTGCATTGACCCCAGAGAGTTGCTGGGAGAGCTGCAGCAGGATGGAGATGATGATGGGCTGGCGGTAGAGTGAAGAGCGAAATAGCTCCGGGATGGACACCTTCCTCTCCATGTCCATCCTCCTCTTCTCCTCCTTCATCTCGGCCAGCATGTCGCCCACCTCCTGCCTGCCCGTCAACCTCCTCAGGCCTACAGAAGAAAGGATGTTAGTCTGAGAAATGAGGAGTAACATAATGTGAATATGTTATAAAGTATCATAAACAGGTTCCTTAAAACTACAGACTAAATGTACTACTTTTCTAGACTAGACCATTGTTTTTGTAAATATCTTTGTACAGATTTGTACAGTTAATTGTAGGATTAACATAATCTGACCATGACAACGTGGACAAAATACACAGAAAATGTCAATAAACCTCTCTTTGTGGAGCATGATCTAACTGTGACTTATACAATACGGCACGTTTAACCTGTCGCTCTGCTTCATGCTGCATTATGCAGAAAAAAAAGGATTTTTAAATATAATTGCAGATGTTGAACTAGCTGCTGTTTGTTAACCTGACAAAAATAAACAAAAATAAAATTATACTCAAATTATAGCACCCTTTTTATATAAAACAAAAATTGATTAAGTAAAAAATAATGCTTATTCCAAGATCAAACCAGGAGCTTAAAGCGGTCCTAAGACATGTCTGGATTATTCCAGCCACGCTCACCGCTTTTGGCGTGGTGCTCTTGGCAGCGGACGATGTAGAGGAATCGGGGGCTCTCGGGGCAGAAGGGCAGCAGAGCCATCTGAAGTACAGTCGGCACGACGGTTAAACCCAAAAGCACAGGCCATAGGTCCTCACTGCCCAGCAATGACTCCAGACCAAGGATCTGCACAGGGAGAGGATGCAGATATGAAGGCATCAGGTTTAAATGTACAGAAAAATATTTAAAGATGAAGCCGAAAAAAATATTTAATGTAAATGCAACAATTCAACCTTATAATAACATTCATGTAAAGAAATGAGGTTCAGAGACATGGATGTTTTAAGCAATGTCCACATATGCTGTATGACTGATATTTATTCATCCATGCAGAATGATTTTACATATTCATAATATCTGCACCACCTGTGTCTTCATACCTGTGCTATGAGAATGCCGGTGACTATGGCCATCTGGTGCAGAGTGCCCAGAGCCCCTCGAAGACTCGTAGGAGCAATCTCACCCACATACATCGGTGTCAGGCCTGATGCCAACCCTGCAGAGAGAGACAGAAACCCAGCATGCAAAAAAAAACAAGCTGTTATGCAGGAACAGCATTTCTGTGTATTTCCAGCAAATTCAAGATAATTACACAAATGTACAACAAGTAACAAACAAAGAGAGATCAGTGGGCTTCTCACCACAGAAGGCACCGATGATGAATCGTCCGAGGATCATCATCTCGAAGGAGCGACAGAGCTTGGCCATCCCCATCAGACTTCCACCAATGAACGCAAACAGGTTGTTTATGAGCATGGCTTTCCTTCTAGAAAACACGCACACTCATCTCAGTATTAATTTTACTCCCAGGTTTTACATATTCTTACTTCAAGTCCCATTGAATACAACCAAACATGTTTCATTATCAGAGAATCCACGTCAGCTACTTGAATTATGAAATGATGGATTTTGAAAGACAGCAGGATACCCGGATGATTGACATTAATTAACTTAAACACACTCAAATAAATATGGATAGTTAACATTGCACAATAGGTTTGTTGATGGTTTCTGGATTGTTTGATAGTGTTTGGTGGCAGGTGATGAACTAAACAGACTGTATCCACACACAGAGTGAAAAAATCATTATTATCTCCCTTCACACATTTCACAGATTAACAGCTTAAACAGTTTTGCTCCACTAGTAGTTTGGATGTAGACTGCACTGGTAATGTTTAACCTGCAGAGGGCACTGTCTTACAAAAACACTAAAGGTTTTAGCTTCTTTCTGTTTACAGTGCCAGGTGCTGTAGAATTTACAGGTAGCACCAGCAGATACAAAGTGGTAACTTCGGTGATTGTGTGTCTGTTTTGGTCAACTTGAGTGTATATGGTCAATTTTTGTCTCTTTCAAGTCATTCTGTATCTTGCAACTGAGTTATGTGACTCTGAAACAATAAGTATTAGCTGAGAACCTTCACAGATAATAAATATTAGCATTCACTTCATACAGATGTTCTGGCCCAGGGGCCCTCTGACCTATCGGGTCCCCTAGCCTGTAGTTGATTGGCCCATTCAGTCTCACCCGTCACACAGTAAGATCTACTAATAAAAATGATGTATGTTTACACGGGGGACTTGAGTTGCACCTAAATCAGTCTGACCTCTGAGGTCACATTAGCTTCCATTGCTGGTGACTGCTGCTTTTTTTAGGAAGACTGAGTGCATCCAAGCTGACCTAGTGGAAGCTAGGGGCTGTAGTCCAGTTTGCGTTCGTGCTACCTAAGCACGAACGCAACGCAGCAGGAATCTGTGTTGACAAGGAACATCCTGGGCAGAGTTTTCTCTGAATGACTGAGGCTGGACACTGGCATCCATTTTGGATCCACGCATGACACACTGAGTTGGCCACTGTAATATTTTACCTTACAGGATACAGGATATGCTCAGGATGAATTCTGTTGTTTGGTTAGAAACAGGCTGCAAAATGTAATGTATGTTGGTAGTTTAGGTATTATACAGCTCATACATTTTTATGTTTACACATTCTTTGACAACAGCTTTCTTGTTTTTCATTTTACAGACACTTTAGCCCAGCCTAACCCTACGCAATCCACTTTACAATGTACAATGAGGAGATAAATTAATGAACCCCAAGTTGCCTTTTCTTGTATGTGTTCCTCGCTTCTAAGAATAAGTGTCTGCTAAATGAAAATACTATTAAATATTATCTTCAGTTCACAGATCTCTGTGCACCATAAGTATATGAATTTGCATGTGTGTCACTCTCCTACCTGCCGAGCCACTCGGAGACAAAACCCACGCAGAATGAAGAGAGCATGCCCCCAATAGAGAAGATGGCCACGGACAGAGACCAGAGAGAGGTGAGGGTCCCTGTGGGGATGGGCTCTCCATACCGGTGTACCCATGTAGCATTGTAGTCCTCCTCAATGATCTGAACGAGAAATGAGGGACACCAGAGAAAGCATCAGACATGCTGTGTGCTATTTTAAGGACCCCAGGAAGAGTAGTTCTAGACGATGAGGATCAGAGCAAAACAGAAATTCCAGACAGACCTATTGTAAAGGTGAAAAGATCAGTTCTCTAATACCACTGGCTGTCCACACATAAGTCCAGACATAACAAACATCATCCAGGTGGTCAGGGCTCAGCTTTTACCTTCTGAGGTGCATTGATGACACCAATGTTGTATCCAAACTCCAGAGATCCCAGAACAGCAGTGAAGACGGAGAGAGCAAGAGTTCCAGTCACTGCCTGGAGCAGAAACACAAAAAGAAACACATTTAAATACATACTGTACAGATAACAGCGGAAACCTAGGTAAGGTAAGGAAACAAGTAAAGAATGAAGGGAGAAAGGAAAGAAAGGAGGCCAAAAGAGAGCAAACATAAACACATAAACAATGACAAGATGAAAAAAAAAAGATGGAAGAAAAAAGGGATGAAAGATGAAACACAGGAAAGAAAGATGGGAGGAAGGAAAGGTAGAAAGATGGCAGAAAATAAAGCAAAGAAAATAAGGAGGAAAGCAAGGAAGGACAGAAGGAAGGAAAAAAGAAAAAAGAAAAGGAGCTGGTAAAAGTTGAAAGGAAACAAGAAAAGAAGGTAAGAAGGAAATTAGGAATGAAAGAAGGGAGCATAAATGACAAGGATAAATATGAGGAGATGACATTTATTTAAAAAAGGTGCTGCAGTAGTGACAGCTGAGGGCAGATAAACTGGATTAGATCGACACATAATGGACAAAGATAACTGAACCTGCAGCAGAGGTGACGTTTCAGGAAAACTTGTGCCATGTTGAGAAATGAATCTATGACTCTGACATTTGTGGAAGCTTCAACAAACACTACAATATGTTTTATTTAAAGCTATTCAATGAATTAAAGTTCATCACAACATCTGTGATTTGGACGACACTTTTGAGACTCCTTTTATAATGGGACCAAAAATAAGAAAGTATAAAAGACACAAAGAAGCTGACCTAAAGTTGAAATGGTTTCATTAAAGGAAGTCTTTCACTTCCTTTCAGAAAACAGAAGAAAAAGAAGCGAGCTTGTGGACACTCACACATATCCTTACTGCAATAACATCCACTATTTATAACTATGATCCAGATGAGAGACAATCTGTTTAGTGCTGCCCACAACTTCACAGGCTGCGTCACTGTTGATGCCTGAACTTTAACTTCCGTCCAGTTTCCCATCAGGGCGCAGACACCTGTCTCCACAGTGACAGACTAGATGACATTGGGGAGATGAGGTCTTCTCCTCCAACAAGGTTGGTGACTTTGATGCCAATTTGATTTGATGTGTTTGTGAAGTCTTTTAAAATCCTGCTGAATAAACGGTATACTGTGCACCCATCATGGCGCAGCATGGCATGATGTGGGCCACCTGGCAACAACAATATGATGGGACTTAAAACTAAATGTTTTACAGCTAGGTGGGGATACATACATATACATTTACTGTTTTAAACTTATTCTCATTTCAGTTAATTTCTCTTCTGTGGATCATTTTGAAAACTTTGCATAAGCTGCTTTTTCCTTGTAACTCTGTGTCTTGACCTTGCCGTGTTGAGTCTATAGATAAGTGCTGTTTCGTATTCATAAACCAAAACAAAGACATGCGAGTTTGTGTATGTGTGTGCACGTGTCCTTGCAGAAAAGATTAAACGCCAGAAGCAGCCAATTCCATGCTCAACTGCATTTCACTAAAACTGCCTCACTACTAAACATGCAGCCACTCGTTTACTTTATCAGACATGAATCTGTTCCTGCCTTTAATACCATGGTTAATAACTAACAGCTCTTTAGCAGACGACTTCAAGGAAAAATTTACATATTGTCTTTCACATTGTAAGGGGTTCATTTTGCATAGTTTGCACAGACTGAACACCTTCAAGCTTCAAGAATTTGTGTCTTGGTGGAATCACAGATGACAACCTAGTATTTCTTCTTTTGAGGTTGAGGGGAGACTAAACAGTCCACAACCAGGGGTACATAACACTATATATGACTGACACTCACATTATATGACATTTATATAGTTGCATACAGATGAGGTTTTGTTTATGAGGGTGGTGAACAGAAACCAGCCAGACCAGGCGGCTTTTAATAAACCCACAGTACTGAGTTATGACCTTTGATGAACTCCTTGAGATTATGACTGATGTTAGTTTATTTTTATTAGACACATCTGCTGTAAATAATATGTATATTACCTGTTATTTTACTCAAATGTAATATCTATGTATTTTACTACACAACATGGCAGTTTCGCAGTGGGAGAACAAACATTATATCATTTCAGATTATTTCTGGCTGACGAATCAATTGGATTATGTTTATTTATTGAACTGTACACTACAAACTGCGTTTCGGCTTACATGGTTTGCAGCTTGACTGTGTGCGGCAAAGGAAGCCCGTGCGTAAAATGTTTCCAAATAAAATGCGCATCGAAAAGTCAAATACCCGCGGAGTATGATTTACATAGTGTCTGTTCATACAAGACAAGAGTCACCACATCACTTTTATGACTAAAAATAATCTCTCAAGAAAAAAATTACCTCCCCTCCGAGCTGCTGAAACCCGGCCGGCATGACTTTGGCAGCTCAAGGCGCAGTCAGTGATAGATCCGTGCCAAATGGAAACACGTGAAACTACCCCGAAAGGGCAACAAGCCCCAACTTAAGGCTTGAGCTCTTTAGCACCAAAAAACGAACAGAAATGTTAAATCCAAAAGAGAAACCCAAAGTGATTAGTCTGATGCGTCCCGTGCTGCAGGGTGTCCTCTCTTCTTTGACGTTTGTGTTGTGTCAGCCCAGATGAACTGCCGCACACGCACGTGTACAGCTCTCTCTGTATCCAGTAGGCGTGTGGAGGTGGGGTTGCTGCTCCATGGAGGCCCTGTGGGCTGATCTAAAGGTCATGCGACAGAGGTCGAGACGCAAGCAGGAGGCTCTCTTGACCTTAACTACAGCTGGCTGAAGGAGAGAGGGGAGAGAGCATGGGTACAGAAATAAGATCATGTTGTACAACAGAAGACTTGTGGGATCTAACAGACCTGGGGTCTGGTTTTCATTATGGTGTACAAAACATGAAGCCCAGAAGTGAGAGGAGATGTGATTACATTTTAAGATTCCTATTTAAATCAACAATCATTTATCAATCACTGGAGTGTGTGAGCCAAGTTTGCTGAGGGCCAAATTTGGTCTCAGGACCCAGTTTTATGAGTCACGTTACACAATGTCAATTTTTAAAAGCAACTTAGGAAAAAAAACTTTGCAATAACCTCATGTACAAACGCAGCTGACCTTTTTATCCCGCCTGTAAGTGTAAGTGAAATTACAGTTGAGTAGTTACATTTTTGGTTACACATACATGTAAAACTTTATTTACAGAAGTTAAAATAACTACACAGACTCACAGGTGTCACAACACAAGAGTGCACCGCTATGACTCAACATTACTCATGGGCTTGTCTTTGACGCCCTGGTTGCCATTGTCTGTCTCCCCGACAGGCATAAATCCTGTTCTATTTCAGATTACATGCCACAGAGGTCACACACCACAGCCCAGAATCCCCCCTCACCCTCTGTTGCACACAACAAAGCTCAATCTTCCTCCTGCAGGGAACAGGTGGTCTCTAAATTTGGGATGTGCCACCTGAGTTAGCAGCGTACTGTAGGTGTGGTTGTGGATGGTGTGTCCGAGGCAGGGATTAGGGCATGTGTTGGAGTACATTTCTACCACACAGTTCAGTGGAAAAATACCTGCTATAGATCAATCAATAAAATTATTTAAGCCCACCCCTTCCAGACACACCCTCAGCTCATGCCACACTCTCCTTGCAGCTTGCTCTCTTGGCTTTTTCCTTTAGCTGCCTCCATGCACACACTGAGAAAGAGTAGGCGAACCTGACACCCCTCATGGAAGGCCAGGGGCCCCAAACACAGTCATGTGTTTGTGTGTGTGTGACTCTGACTAAATGTAGAGAAATGTTACACCACAGAACAGTGGCGTAGAGCCCCTGCTAACGTATTTTACGGGTTCTTGTACGCAACCAGAGGCAGACGGACAAGATAATATTACATTTCCAAACAGTATCACATGAATTCATACAGGGAGCGCCAATAACAATTATAGATCTACAACTACAGACTCAGAAAAAAGTATAAATAAGCCTACACTCACAACTCTGCTACATACAAAAGCATTATTAACAAGACATGCTCAGCACAATTTTAAAAGCACAAAATCTTGACAAAAACCGGTGCATGTTTTGCTGTTATTCAGAACAAAAAGCATATATTTAATGTGACTGCCCTCAATGTAGATAAAGAGCATGCCATGACCTGTGTGCATGTGAGGTTCAAACTACAATAAATTTTGTCTTGTGACGGATGGCAGGTGCAATACAGAATGGTCAGTGTGTGATAGACAACAACATTTGCCCCAAATGTGTGTGAGTACAGTGATTTACAGGGACAAAAATGCTTAATTCACATGTTGTAAAGACCAAATTATTTTTAAGAAAAATGATGAGGGTGATGAGGATGACATAATATTACCATATGCACGTGTTAAATTGTGTAGGAGTAAATGTCACATGTTGAGGCCTATTAACTACAGTAACTACTCCAAAAATAGTGCAATGTTATGTGATCTGATACAACAGGAAGGTGGGTAAATCTGCACACAATTAGTCTGATCTTCACGTCACAAATCATAATATCACAAAGTTCAAAATTAATTGGTAACATGGATTCTGTTCAAAGAATTACCACATTATTAGAATGACCAACAAAAAATGACAACACAGACAAAAGTGTCTTTAGCATAAACTAAATGAGAAGCTAGCATTACTTTATCTGAAGCTAATAAGGTGAAAACAGATACGAATAACCACCTGATGTTTTTACACTGTTGTCTGATGTTTTACAGATTTAGAATTTTTTTTTAGTGACTACACAAATGCTATTAGCCTACATGCTAATTACTGAGTTTAGCGGGATGTGGGTTTTGTTATCAGTATAGACAGCCAAGTCAGCTGTTCCCCTGTGTTTTCAGTCTTTTTGCTAAGCTAAGCTAACACTCTCAGGGCCCTAACTTCACATTTAATGTTCAGATTTAAGATTTGCTACAAGAGCTCTGATCATTATGTAGTAATAAATAAAATCAATTGTAAAAATGTTAACTATATTTAGGATTAGCACTGAAATAACTCATACTAAAAATGAGGCACAAAATAATACAGGTCATTGAGGTCAAGATTTTTCACACAGTCAGTCCTAAAAAAACGGAACAACTGGAACTGGATCCGGCACATAGATCCGACTTATGTCTTATCCCTCATGTGGCATCTGTGGAAAATCATGATGTGCAGCATAAAACTCAGGAACACAGGAAAACACCTACAATAAAACTAGTACAACATGTAGAAAGTTTCAGTTTATGACATACACACTAAGAGAAAATATTAAATTTCACTAACCCTAACCCTAACATCAAACTTAATAAGCTTACATTAAAATAAATAATTACATAAGTGCTATTTCTCCTCTCTGACCTGTTCCTGTTCTGTTCCTGACTCAACTATTGTATCTATATGTAGTGCCACCCAGGATCAAATTCACAGTGCACTCACTGGCACCATCAAAGCATTCACTCAAAGGTCAAAGAGTCACGAATCCCCAAAGTGGCACCAGTAACCGCCGTGCATCCTGGGGATGGATGAGAGCCAACATTCAGTGCGTTCTCTTCGGTGTGGCACAAATGGCACGGCCGCAGCCGTCTGAGTGAGATCCTGTTCGGAGTTTCTCTGTAGCTCCTGTCCTCAGTCTAAGGAGCAATGGGACACTTGGATAGTGATGACGTCATCCAATAAGTTTTAACTGATTATAAACTCATCATACAATATTAAAGTGTGAAATTAATAAATATAAAAGACTAGATTTAAGCACAATATCGAGGAGAAAGTCAGTGTAGCTGACAGGTTACAGCACGTGCCCCACAACTGTAGCGTCCCCCGTTCAGTCCAGCTTCTCCCATATTTTCTGTCCACCTCCATCCAAATACTGTTAAAAACTTATTATTTCTGTTGGGTGACAAAATCCTACAGGAACTAATTAAAACTGCCAAATGTCTGTAATGTCTTTATTATTATAACTTGATGAGTAATGTATCTGGATCTAGAATGATGTAATTAAATGTAGTTTCCCCAATGTGGATGTTTATCATAATACTTAAAACTGAAAATCAAACCACTTAAATTTTAATTTAACAACAATAAAAAGTACTAAGCATAAAAACACTTTATATTCTTTTTTGTTGTATCCCAGATTACACTTCTCACATTTCTGTACTTTGTATCACATTTGTATGGACGGTATCTATGTGTGTTGATTTTAAATATATATTTTGTCCAAATGCATGTTCTGTAAAACAACTTACGACTTACATTTCTAAGTTGTTTAGTTATTTATTTCTAGCTGAAATCCTGAATCTTTGTATAACTCACTATAAAAGGTGATTTACTACTTAATTAAATGTTATAAGAAATGTTTTTCTTTCTCATCAAAAATATTATACAACAAAACAAGAGAAGGATAATAATAATCACCAACCCCAAAATCATAGATTTATAGGAATCTGTGTGGTTGTGGTAAACATATTAATATGATGATACGAGTATTTCTTAGAACAGTCACTCATACTCTCCTGATGTGTGAGTGACTGTTCTAAGAACTACAAATAGAAATGTAAATAGAATGTGTGTTTGTTAAGAGAAGATATATTTAACTACAGAATACGTTTTTTATTTTTGCTTGATCAACATTTTAATTGAGGTGAGTTTAAGTGATCAGAGCGGCTTCCTTCTTCCACCGATGACGCTTTATGTATTTGTACGATTTTTTTTTTGCCCTGTGCTTGGTAAGTTATAATATTTCCGAGCGTTTTGAAGGCAGCAGCTGGATTTCGCGGTGCTGCGTTTAAACGCGTCAGGAGATCCGAGCGCTCTGTGATTGGACAGTGCGCTGTTTAAACAGGAGCCCCTCCCCCCCCTACTTTCATGGGATTTCCCGAAAACAACGTGCTCCGTGTCTTCTCAAAATATTTTGCTTTTTTCGACAGTTTCAGTCGCCTCCTCTACAGCCACCAGTGACTCACCTCTGTTGGGCAGCGGGAGCGGGACACACAAGGTAGCAGTGTGGTCATACACCGGTTATTTATTAAAGAAAACACCAAATACCGGGGTATTTCAGGAAGTTTTCAGCCAGTTTAGCTAACGTTAGTCGGTCGGTTAGCAAAACGTTGTGCCATCGTAATTAGCTAGTTAAGCTAACAGAAAGCTAGCTAGCTAGCTAGCTAACACAGAAAACCTATGTGCTATAATTATAAGAAGACTTCTTGATCCACGGTCGACATTTATTTGCTTTTTGAGATATTTCGACTTTTAATAACGTCGTATTTATCGAGTATTTGTGTAAGTGTCGTCCTAGTGAGGCTAACTTCATTCAGTTGGTTCAGGCCTCCCGTCAACAGAAAATGGACGTTTAGCTAATGGTCATGTTAGCAGGTTTAATACTTTATGTGCTCTTGGTTTTGGCGTTTGCATATTGTCAAAGCCAGTTAACTATGTTGATTTTAAGCATTTCCTGGTTGTGTCTAGGGTTCTTTGTGTGCTATAACGTTAGCAACACTGGCTAGCATTACTCAGCAAATCAAAGAGCAGAAAGGCCTACTTTACTTACTTTTCAATTTTAATCAGATTTAATTTCCAGACAAGTCAGGATTTAACATTATTTGTTCACTTAATATTCACTACAACATGCTTGGCAATGTTGGTATAGCTTATAACAACGTTTGCAGAAACATCACTCATCTTACTTAGTATTTTAGTTTTGGTAATAAAAAAATGAGTCAAATATACTTAGTCATTGGACAGTTAGTTGGGGAAAAACGGGCAATTTGAAGACATAACTTGAAGCTTTCAAAACTGTGATGTTTTTAGTATTCACTGCTGTTTTTAGAAAAAAATCTGAATAAAGAGTAGGCAGGGCAGTCGGAAGTTGCTAACTATCTTTGAACCCCAGGGTTGGTGGTTCGCTTTGATCCCTCCTTAGTGCCCTGGTTTCAAGCCCGGATAAATGGGAAGGGCATCCGGTGTAAAATCTTTGCCAAGTCAAATTCAAGATTTGTACATATCCAGATATTATCAGCTGTGGTGACTCCAGGACGGGAGCAGCTGAAAGAAACGCACATATAAACTGCACAAAACTTCAAGTGGAGGTTTTGATAAAGATTGATGTTTATATAGATATAGGTAGATGTTATGTTGATAAATGGTCTTCACACTTCCTGTTATTTCCTCTTGTACTCCACAGGACTCTGTATCTTGGCTCTTCCTCATTTTCTCTCAGCTGGGAAAGGAGGGAAATTAATGATGGAAGAGCAGAGTTTCAACGGTATACAGCTAAGTCAGGAGCTGCCCCTAAGCCAGGACTCATTCAGCGTGCTGTGGGAGAGCGTGTAAGTTTTTATATAAGAGTATGTGATGTTTTTAAAGTGGTTGTTTAATCCAGAAAAACAAATTAATCAGTTGGCATTTTTGCAGATTAGCTCCCCCGATCTCCGCCATCCCAGCAGAGAGTGAAGCAGGTATGGTGACATGGAGGACAGATGGGCAAATGGATATGCTGGTAAGCATGCCCACACATGACTATCCTTAAAAACATTAATTTAACTTCTATAGGAGAGAGATTTTAATGTCTCATAATATTTATGTAGTTTTTCTGTTGGACAAAACTTATGAATTTATGGATCGAGTCTCTCACTTATGTGTTTTTACAGCTTATGCCTGATGGGTTTGATGAGAAGCTGTTTGAGCTACCCGCAGAGGCGACAACTAAAGATGGTGTTACACCCCCATCCTCCACCGTTCCAGTTACATCTGACTACCCCGGAGAATATGGCTTCCAGCTTCGCTTTCAGAAGTCTGGCACGGCCAAGTCTGTCACTTCCACTGTAAGTAGATCCAGGGAAAAGCTCTCAAAATGTAGAAATGATTAATTTCATGTATAATTTTTTTTATTACAGGCTAGTAAATATGTAAATTCAACTAATACATGTAAATTAATTTATATAAGACTGTTTCCTAACAGTATCAGAAACAGAAATTTGTGTTTACTGCACACTGACAATAATTTTAACATGATTACATATAATACTAAATGCTAAACTACAAATTTGAAAAGTTAAGCAGGACTTACAGCAGGAGGCTGCTGTTTTAACCTGTGTCGAGAGGGCTTTCAACAGCTCCTCAAGTGTTGAGGCTGTTCAACTTCCATCCATAGTATAATTCTCGTGCTAAAATGCTGTTCTGTGGTTCCTTCAATCAAATTGAACTCTTCTAGAAAGAATTTTCAGATTTTGAAGTTTGAAGAAGTTCTGAAGAACACTTTTATACATAAAATAAACTTTTAATCACACTTTCCTGTAAGTCGTCTCTCAAAAAAGTACTTTAACATGTATAAAAGGTGACACTTTGAATAAACAGCCAAGAGAAATATCTTACCTTGGTGCCACATTAAAAACAGATTCTCTCGTATTTCTCATTGTAGCATTTGTGCGGAGTCCTATTCAATGTGACGATTCGCTAAATTTTAAGGCCTAGAGTCAGTCACTGCGCGTGAAGAGCCAATGGCATTAATGTTTCCACAGTGACTCACTCATCAGTGCGCTACGGTTGGCCATTTTAGTTGAGGTTAGGGTGGTCCACCCTGGAACTCCCGCCCCCACTCGCGCTCTGGTCTATGGGAGAGGTGCAGTGTGGTTGTAAAGCACAGCTCTGACATGACGGGACATGTTCCTGCGCTGTCTTCCTCCAGCACTGAAAGGGTTAAAAACTGCCCGAATCAAGGTAAAAAATGTTTTTGTCTTGAATACATCTGACCTTGTTGAGTTGGGAAATGTATCTTTTTTTTGTTAGTCTGTTTTTTTTTTGAGTAGTAATGGTAGTTTAACTAACCTGATCAAACATATGGATCGTGTTTGAGTTCTAATCTTTAGAGTAGTACTTACTTTTTCTGAGACTGATCTCAGACCATCGCTTGCCTTTAACTCCTCACAGCTCTGCCTCACCACAGCTGCACAGACAGTTGCGTGTGCTGATCTCTCCCTGTGCTTTCTTTCAGTTTTCAGAAGTTCTCAACAAGCTGTATTGTCAGCTGGCAAAAACCAGCCCTGTGGAAGTGTTGGTGAGCAAGACCCCTCCTCAAGGTGCTGTCCTCAGAGCCACAGCGGTTTATAAGAAGACGGAGCACATGGCTGATGTGGTCCGCAGATGTCCCCATCACCAGAAGGAAGATGGTACAAAAAAAAAAATCTTTCAGTGAAAGATTTCCTTCTGTGTATAAATTAGGAATGTTTCTTTGTTGTTGAAAGTAAAAAAAAAATCTGAGTTGTTTATTTATTTTTAGTCCTTTCAGCTGCAGAGCATCGCAGCCATTTGATCAGAGTGGAGGGCAATCAGAGGGCTCAGTATTTTGAAAATCTACACACACAGAGGCAGAGTGTGACTGTCCCTTATGAGCCCCCCCAGGTATGACTGTCCCACATGTTGCGCCTGACAGTTTGCCTACACTGCCTATGGCACTTTTGTTTTCAATCATTCACATTTTCTACAGTGTAGCATTTTATGCAGACGTTTAACCATGGTGGAAAAACATATGCTTTTATGCTTTTCTTATTTCAGCTTGGCTCAGAGATTACAACAATCCTGCTGAGCTTTATGTGCAATAGCTCCTGCATGGGGGGCATGAACCGCAGACCCATCCTCACCATCCTGACCCTAGAGACTCCAGAGTAAGCATTGTTTTTACTCAACGGATATGTTGGGGTGGTGGAAGTGTTGGTCATATTTTCTGGGTTAAGAGGAGTAGCACATTTATAAACTACGGTCGACATGATGTAACTCAGTACCTTGTTTTATTTTTTTACCTGTTTTATGTGTATTTTGTTGGGCTGATTGATAGGGAGGGGGGGGGGTCTCTTTATATAGATCACCTTACAAGTTGGTGTTTCTGTCATATAGTTTTATTGTCTGACCCCAATTTAGTTTAGTAACTTAAGTTATTTACTTAGGTTAAGTTGTGCATTACCATTGATATCACTTCTTGAAGACTTTTTCTGCAGCCTGTGAAAACATTTTGACTCTTACTGCTGTTACATGTCTTTTCTAGAGGTGAGGTTTTGGGCCGAAGATGCTTTGAGGTGCGTGTCTGCGCATGTCCAGGCAGGGACCGCAAAACTGAGGAGGAAAATAGCACCAAGACACAGAATGGCACCAAGCAAACTAAAAAACGAAGTATGCTTCTTTTCTTTTTCTTTTTTTCTCATTATACCAGCGTCACCTTCAGTCCTTGCTTTGTTCTTGCTTGCTGATTTTACTTTTGTTTCTTTAGAGAGTGCACCTGCTCCTGACACGTCATCTGTGAAAAAGACAAAGTCTCTGTCCAGTGCAGAGGAGGAGGACAAGGATATGTTTGTCTTGCATGTAAGTAATAACACAAACTATTCCAAAGCTGGATGTCTTTACAACATTTTACAGTTTAAAAAATGTCTCCATGATTTGTCCTGCAGGTCCGTGGTCGTGAGCGGTTTGAAATGTTGAAGAAAATCAACGATGGCCTCGAGCTGCTGGACAAAGACAAGTAAGAACTGCATCTGATTACTGAGAAACAGATTAATCTCAACGACACCGAGTGGACTAAACTTTACTTTTCTTCAGTATGGCAACACAGACTGTCACTGTCATTGTAGCTACAGTCGAGCTTCATGTACATTTCTGGACCTCGGTGCTTAGGGATTATTAGTTTCTAATAAACGAGATCTGTCACATTTGCTTTAATTTCTAGCTGCTCATCATGCTCATGTGGTTTTGTCTCCACAATAGAACAAAGTCCAAGGTGTCTGTCAAACACGAGGTGCCTGTGCCCTGCAGTGGTAAGAGACTCCTGCAGAGGGGAGAAAGGAGTGACAGCGACTGAATGTCGTAAAAATAAACTTTTTTTTTTTTTCTTCCTTTTTTTTCTTCCTTCCAAGCCATCAGGTGTACAACTTCAGGTTTTTGCTTGTCATTCGAACCGTAAATCATGTCCTAGTTCAGTCCAAAAATGTTCCCCTGACCGTGTACTGTACAGTGCTGTTTTTAACTTATGCAAATAAAAAAAAAGTTAAAGAGATTGAGCATAGGAGAGTAGCCTGCACCTCAGTCCTCTCATTACTTCTAAATGTCCCATGCAGCCGGTGACTTTAATCTGTCTTTGGTTGGTTGGGGCTGGATATAATCAGGGATCAGTTAAAATCATAGATTTTAATACACTTTAAAAACTTAAACAAAGATCGTCTTTTTTTTTTCTGTAATAAGGATCTTAATTGGATTAAAAAAACACTGAGTTTAGTCTGTTTTAGCCCATGAAGGAGCATAGTGGGGATTTAAAAAAAAAAAAGAAATTAATTTTCCATTTGTACTTTTCATTACCTCTGACCCATAGAAACGTTCATAGTCCAGTCAGATGCACTGCAGGTTTAGAAAAAAAGCATCATGACAGAGCTGATCTGTTCATTGCTCACAGATGCCGGTTCTCGTTTATAACCAGGTATATGGATAATCAGGGAACGTATTTAGATTATAATTTACTGTAACAACCTGGTCACTGTAAATCACTGTATACGTGCAGTCAGTCACCACCACCACCAGTTTGTGTATGTCTGACAACACAGTAAGAGAAAACTCTGCTTGAGTTGTAGAAATTAACTTATTTACACGTTTATTTTACTTCTTTTAACCTTCATAATGTTCTCTAGATTACCATAGACCTTTTGTCCTCTGGCATCAAAGATAACTACCAGCACGACCTGGTTTGACTGTTTTTTTTTGTTTTGTTTTTTTAAGCATATAGCTGAAATGGTCAATGAATTCTGTTTTAGACCTTTAGTCTTTAAATTTACTATATGTTTATCATGAGTATAGTATCAAACAACCCTCAATTGTTTTCAGACCGTTTCATAAGGGCTTAAATATAAGGTTTGACTCCATGAAGGTCCGTCCTTCATCCGTTACTGTACCCGTATGCAGCCTTTTGCCTTATAAGTCAATAACACACGTTTATGGCAGAGGAATTAGTTTTAGTTTTCAGGAAATCTTTAGCTGATCAGGTTTCCCTAATCCAATAACAGTTTTTTGTTTGTTTTGTTTACATGAGACTTAAGAATTCACCTTCCTGGAGAAAACCAGTTATATTGCAGTTATTTCAGTGCATGTAAAGGCAGTTGATGATACTGGCTGCTCCTGAGCAGCCACATCTGATGGTGAGCCAACCAATACAAACACATCTTGGTAACAGTCGGCTTCATTCTGTAAATCTGAGAATAATACAGTTGTAATTAAGGAAACACATGAATTTCAGTAAAAAAAAATCCCACTATGACTCTTCAGGGGCAACATAGTTTACAGACAAAATTGAGGCATTCATGTAATTGAGGCCGTAACAAGTCACTGCCGTTTATTTGAAAAAGGGCTAAGACACCCTTGTGAGACTTGAATCGATGTTTACCTCCCGTTGTTGCTGTATTACTGTCTGGGAGGAGATTTGGCTCATATGTTGCACAGAAATAAATGTAAATGACATGCACAGGTATGACTTCATGGTATTAACGATTAGATTTCAGAGAGCTGTAAATAAATTTTAGCCCCTGTTCAGGATCAGTATCTTCAGAATCACCTCTCATTACACTCTGATATAATTAATAGGAATCATATATTATGACTTTTGTTAAAACTAACACTAGATTTGGTAGATGAGGGGCTGGCTGGATCACCCCTAAACCTAATCGTCCTTTAGTAGTTTGAGGGGGAGGAAAAACAGTGGTGGGGGTGGTGGGGGTGTTGGGCCTTGAGAAAGATCAGGACAGTTTATAATAAAAAATAGATTTTAATATTTTGCTTTGAACTGTTGACCATTGATAGCTGATGCAGAGAAATATTTTTGGGCGTTCCGTTTTACTAACTATACACTTTGTCATTTACTCAGCACTTCAGTTTTTTTGGACCAATCGCCCTCTGTTAATAGAACCACTTTTGTTTTTCTACACTGCCAAAAACATACACTTAAGGCATTTGCTTGTTTTATCTCTGTATTTTTATGAATTCTTTTGCAGACCTAGCTTTTGTATAAGACCTGTTCTTTGTTTTTCTATATTTCTATTCGTATTGTTTTTCATGACTTTTTTGTACCATGTTACTTTAAACATTTAAGCAAAAATAAAGTCTAAGTGTCAGACTGTTGGAGTGTTCATTTTGTGTCTTTTCGTCCTGTCTACAATGTCACGCTGTTCGTTACTGAACTTCCCTTTGGAGTTTTGGAAGATGGATGCAAATCCAGCAGCATCTGAATGTCGTAATTTCCCTTGAGTTCAATGGAGCTTTATGTTCATATTCAAATGTGCTGTTTATTACCTGTTGGTGAACAGATGTATTTGTGTTATATGAACCTGTCTGTTGCCGAGAAATCATTTCCTTATGTCCACGGAGGCAGGATGCCTCTGTAACTGGTGAGTAGTGCAATGACGACCGTTTCATCTTCTTTTGGAGTACTACTGTCAGTAACTTTAAATGTTTGTTTTATTGCAGTAGAGTTCTGGTGAAATTTCAAGCAGCCTTGAGTCTCTGATCAGCCGGATGCTAACATGGGAAAGTTATTTTTCTGTGAAGTCTGTGTTCTGTCTTGGGGTGAGTTTCATTATTCCACATTCAGCGTTTTGTTAAGATACAGTTCAAAAGTTTAATGCTGCAAATAATAGACGTTACTTTTGTTTCTTATAAATCAACTACATACAATGTAATGTCTTTAATGTTTAATGTCTAAATTGGCAGAATATACAACAGAAGTTATACTCCTAACATGTTTAAGGAGTTATTCTGGTAAGTCTTCTAGGGCAATTATTTTACAACTCTATTGCAAATACTCCTTTGTCTGTATATTAACTTCAGCTCTGATGATGATGATGATGATGCACAGCGCTGCAGAGCCACTGTTCTTCCACAATAACAGCATACTGACCTGGGATGAGGCCAGGGACTACTGCCAGGTACAGCGTGTACAAATAGAGGCGGAAACATGAGAAATGTGTGAAAACTGTGAATAGGCTGCAAGTTTTTTATTTCAAAGGTTTGCATGTAGCTTTAATGTATAAGTGTTGAGTTAGAACCTGTTGATAGACCTAATACTGAACTAATTTACACTGATAAGGTATAACATAACAGGGAGCAAGTGAACATTTTGTCCTCACAGCTTATGTGTTAGAAGCAGGAAACAGACGAGTGTAAGGATTTGAGTTGAGTTTGACGAGGGACAAATTGTGATGGTTAGACGATGGGATCAGAGCATCTCCGAAATTGCAGCTCTTGTGGGATATTCCCGGTCTGCGTTGATCATTACCTATCAAAAGTTGTCCAAGGTAGGAACAGTGGTGGTCATGTGGGGAGCAAAGGCTGGCCCGTGTGGTCCGATTCAACAGACGAGCTACTGTAGCTCAAAATGCTGAAGAGGTTAATGCTGGTTCTAATAGAAAGGTGTCAGCAGCATCGCAGTTTGTTGCGTGTGGGGCTACATAGTCACAGACCTGTCAGGTTGTCCATGCTGACTCCTGTCCCTGAGCCTCAGAACTGGACCATGGAGCAATGAAAGAAGGTGGCCTGGTCTGATGAGTCACATTTTCTTTTACATCATGTGGATGGCCGGGTGCGTGTGCATCACGTTAAAAGTATGTTTCCAGTTATAACATTAATTACAATAATAATATATGTAATAATATTTACAGTGTTTCTAATCAATTTTCTGTTAGTCTGCTTTTCATTCAAAGTAATGGAATTTCTAAGGGACCCAAACTTTTAAATGTTAGTGTATTATACAGTTAACAAAAACACACAATGAATCTCTCTACTATTCAGCTCAGTTGACTTTAGCCTTTCACATCCTGTTAGGTCTGTTTCAAAGATCTGGCGACTGTGAACCCTAACGACACTCACATCATCTCCCAAAATCTCACCTCTGACTACTGGATCGGCCTCCGCAAGAACGTCTCCACCAGCAACTCCACCAGCAACTCAAGTATGACGTGGTCCCGTTGGGCCAACGGGGACCCCCTCGCCTTCCAGAACTGGTATCCTGGTTGGCCCGTGTTTAAATCCCCCTTGCCGAAAATAAACTGCTGTAGCTGCTCCTGCACCTGCCCACTGGCGACAACCCAGTCGGCAACAAGCTTCTCCAGATACACAACACCAGATGTTTCCAGCTTTAACGACGTAACCCAAAACATAAGCGACTACACCAATGCCACTGACCAGAACACAGCAGGCGTACCCATACTCTCCAAGCTCACAATCCCTACTGTGAGCCCTGCACCCTTGCTGCCAGTCGAAGCAGCATGTGTGCGGACACCGACAACGTTGCCAGATCTCCCCGATCCTAATGAGAACTATATCGAAGACTCTTGTGTGGCCATGCTCAGCACTGGGCCTTGGGTTGAAAAGAACTGCATGGACCTTCTGCCTTTTATTTGTTATGAAGGTAGGACTCATGTAAAGCCCCTTTGTTGTTCATGCAGCTCTCACATGAGTTAAGTTTATTTATATGATGACCTTTTAGGTAACTCAAGGTCCTTTACATCCACAGCAATCTGTATATTTCCATAAGGAATAGTTAAACACTAAAAGAATACAATCAGTCATGTATTTAAATATCATTCATTGTATTTATCATGTGTCATTGTTCTTTGCGTATGTTCATTATTTTAGTATTTTACCATTATTATGCTAGAGTTTCAATTAAACTGCGATCTTTTTTTTCATGTGCTTTTTTCAACAACTCTTATGATTGTAATCAACTACATTTGGTGAGCATTCATTCATTCATTCATTCCAACACACTGTCTGTCCTGGCCACTGTTTGTCTTCACATTTTGCACAACCGTCCATTTGGACTCAAGGATGAACTGGTCAGATTTCAGACACACAAAACACACACAACACCTGCAGCTTTCAAGAGTTGGGATTCACAAAAAGAGAGCCTGCATACTGTACATTGGCCAACACAGACTATTTTCTATAGTTCTCTAATGGTAAAAAATAATTTTGTAGAAGATAAAAGATACAGCACATATTTTACATGTTTTATTACCTGGAGAAAATAAATAAGTGTAGTTTTTGATATGAGCACACACTGATGTGTTTCCTTCTTTGCTTTAGCATCAACACAATATGAATTATTGCATGAGATGGTTCTTAATGGATTTGTACATGACCTTTAATTAGAAAATAAGATCATTCTTTCTCCTGTTGGTATTTTTTTTACTTCCCTGACAAAGTTAAGTTCTTTGCCAATTAACAATCTGTTTTATTTCCAACCACAGATCGTTTCTACGGCAGTGTCAGTGTAAATAACGTGACAGCCAGTAGTGTTCTTCTCACGTGGCTGGCCGGGCCGGGCGGCATCGACCATTACCGCATAGAGGTCGCAGACTTCAAGGGAAATAAACTGTTGACGGAAAACGTGAATTTTAATTTGAGCTACAGCCTTGGCAACCTCACAGCAGGCTACAACTACACGGTCACGGTGTTCGCCGTTAAATGTGGGAGAGACATCGACAACCCACAGAAGACCAGCTTCTACACCAGTGAGTAACATTTGACTATATTACAACATTATTTTCATTTGTTTGCATGAAGAGTCACAGTGACATCTCTCAGCTACAATGTTTTTCTTTCAATCATCAGAAGTTATAATAAACGTGTTTGTTCCCCATTTAACAAAATCAAATGTAAAAATCAAAGATGTAGATGAATTAAAAAAGTAAATATTTTTTCATTCATATGGAACTATTTTTCCTGATGTGAGTGGACACTGATTGGCTAATCCGTTGATTATAAATAACATTTTACTGTGAAAAGCTCGGTCCAGAAAATGTTTTTCCTGAAGTAAGTAAAGACACAAATGGGAAGAAAATGTAAACAAGCTTTAAAGTTTTCATATGTTTGTAATGGATTCTGTTTTTGTATTGTTTCCATTGCTTTTTATGATTTTTTTTTTTGATTGGTTTAACCAGATGATTTAACATGTTTTAAATCCTATACACAGACTAATGTAAAATAATTGCATCTTTTTTCAGTTCCTAACAAAGTTGTAAACCTCACAGTCACCAGACAGACAAGCTTCTCTATTACTCTGAACTGGGAACAACCAACTGGAAATGTGGATTTTTATCGAGTTCAGTATAATAACACAGAGAAACAGATTTTCACCATTGGTGTTATAGTCAACAGTTTGACGCCTGGAAGCTTGTACAATTTCACCGTCGACTCAGGAGTCAACGACACCTCCAAATGGAGCGATCCGTCCAGTGTCGCAGTGTACACCAGTGAGTGTAAATCACATATCAGACTAAACACATATAAGAGGCCCATAGTGTGGTGAAGCTGCATGTTCCCTTTATGTTTTTTGTTTAATATGAAACCATTTTATCAGTTAGTACAATGTCAGTCTTCAAACACATATCAAAAGCTTTGGGTTATGAGTAAACACAGGTGTTGTAACAGTTTGCTTTCTCTTTTAGAGCCTGGGTTTGTGTCCAACCTGGCTGCGTCTAATAACACCAACATTTCACTGGTGCTCTCCTGGACACCGCCCCAGGGACAATTCACAGGCTACATAGTGATGGCTATGAATAACCTAAGTGGGTATGTATTTGTGTCCAGATAATCCTGACTTTATTTACTGTTGCTTTTAAAATTCAGTTAACTGTGTTGATTGTTATAAAATTTGGTACAAACATTCATTTTCCCCACAGGGTGAATCTTTTCATGATCCCCTGACTTTTCCCTGACACTGACGCATGGTTTTCAGCCAAAAGCCTGCCAAATTAGAAACATAATCATAAAACTGGAATCCTTTATTTTACACTGATTGTGTTTCATCAGACTTGTACCAACGTGCTACAGTCAGAGATTTAAGAATTTAGTTTAAGTTGTTATAAACTAGTATTATCTTTTAATTTAAAAGATATAAAACGACATGATGCTCTGGAGAATTGAATGAATGAATATAAAAATAATAATATTATAATACATAATATCAATCGAGTAACTGTTTTTTTTCCAAACAGTGTATTATACCACACAACAGTGAATCAGTCTCAGAGTTCTCTCACAGTACAACCGCTTCCACCTGGTAACCAGATAACCCTAAATGTGACAGCACAGGCCAATCACAGTCTGGAGGGAGACACAGTGACAGTCATCAGCTACACCGGTGACTAGTTGGCCATTGTTGATTCATGAAAAAAAGAATACAAACGTTTTCCTGCTGTGTTGAACATTACTAATCTGACATTGTGACTCCCACATAGCTCCCGGACCGGTTTCAAACCTGGCTTTGAACACCACAGATAGCTCCCTCACTGCTAACTGGGTCCGTTCTGCAGATAACTTTTCATCTTTCACGGTCACGCTCCAGCTGGACGAAAGTCAAGTAAATACAACAGATATAGCAATTACTTCGATAACCTTTACTGGACTGAAGAATTCAGCCAATTACACAGTAACTGTCTACAGTGTTAGTGGAGGTTACAAAAGTCCACCAATGAGCAGCTCCATCTTCACCCGTGAGTCACTTTCAATTGTTTTCTTTCCCCTATTGATGTGTTTATATTTTGTTCCTGGCTGAACGGAGACTTAACATTTCTGGTTTCTGTGTATCTTGTATTCTTTGAGGAGCAGCATCAGCTGTCAGCTTTGTGACAAATATGCTGCGTTTACTGTGACGCTATTAAAATAAAACCTTATCTGTATTTTGCGACTGACTGGCGGACCCTGCCGCTAACACAAAAAAAGTACTTGCATTGAAAAGCTGATGCATCAATGACAATCGTGAATAGCATCCGAAACAGGATTTTATTTGATATAGATTTTTACCTTCAAATTTAGTAATCTAAGGCTATTCCCTCATCCTCACACTGTTTTCACATCTTTTTCTCTCTTCTCGTTGTTCAGTGCCCTCACCACCTACTAATGCCAGTGTCCTCAGCAAGACTACGAGCCAAATCTCCTTCCAGTGGACACCTCCTGTAAACATAGCAACAGGCAATTACTCCGTCAAACTCAACTCCAGTTTCTGGAACCAGAGATTCTGGCAATTTGTGAACACAACCAGCTACACGTTTGCTGGCTTGAAATCAGGCACCAAATACCAGTTTGAAGTGCGAACGTGGGCGGGTGGTTTGAAAAGTGATCCAGTCACTATAACACAACATACAGGTGAGAATCTCACACTGATAATTGTTAAAGCATGGAGCCGAAATGTTTACATCTGATGCCACATGACTGCAGTGTCCTTCGTCTGTTCCGACTGATCAAGACAAAATTAAAACAATATATAAAAAAAACAATAGGCATAGTTTGATATTGATATCTGCCAGTAAAATCTATATATTCATATTTGATACTAGTCGTTTGTCAAAAAACAAATCAGACAGTTGTGGTGACTAGTAGTTACTGGTGGTGGTTACAGTGCATCATCAGCAATAAACTGACCTGCGTCAAAGTCCAGTGACTGATAGCGAGTCATGTTACACTTTACTCCACCACGAGTGTCGGTTTCTGTTCACAAAAAAAACAACAGATTATTAGTAGAAACTGAAACTGTTTCATGTCATTTCATGTATCTCTGCAGTCATATGTGGTAACATGTAGGTCATGTAACAATAAGAAACAAATGATCTACTGTATATAATCACTTCCCTAAGAGAAGATTTACAACTTTTCAATTCCTGTTAAAAGTACATATCATGAATATACCAAGTATGTCTACTTGATTCCAGTCTTAGAGTTTATTCAAAAGTATTACTTTAATTTTAAAATGATTGAACTCAATAGATAACTTGTTTTATTTAGATTCTAGCCTGAGACATATCATGTCTCACAAAAACAAAGCAAAATAATATTAACATATTTACAAAGTATTTTTAACAGCATATTTAATAAATAGTTATATTTGTCTCTTCTAAAAATATAACACACACATGTGCCTCTTTGTTAAAACTTCCTCTTTACACATTTCTTGTTCCTCAGACTCACAGCCAGTGCAAATCAGTTTGTCTATGTTGTGCACATCTGTACAACCTCTCCTCTGTGCTAACACCATCGCAGTGGGCCAAGTATTTCAGATGGTAAGTTAGTTAGGGAGGTAAACACACACACACAGCAATGAGTTTAAACTCGATGATTATTTGTGTGAGATATCAGGCTCAGCCGTGTTTTATAAATAAAAGTTGGTTTAAAAATGTAGTTTTAACTGACTTTTCTATGTGTTTTCTTGCAGCTGAATACAACTTTTCTTAACTTTCTGCAGGATAATATAGTTTGGGTCCTCAATAATCAGACAAGTGAAAACCTTGCATGATAATGTTTTTGTTGGTGTTGCTCATTGTTCAGACATAAATATTTTGTACCTTTATTTTTTGTGTGTGACAGTACAGCTGAATTTAGCCATGAAATGTATGTGTGTGCAAAATCTAATACAAAAAAAATCAAAAGGTTGAATTTAGTGGTTTTAAATTTAGTTTATAAAGGCAGTCAAAATGTAGATGTAGATGATTTATATTCAATATTTATACAATTTAAAAAAGGAAAATCACCATGTGCTTTTTTTTTTAATTTACATTTGTGAGATTTTTTCATGATGTTGTTTTGCATGTTTTGCATTTCCTGTAAATTATTACTTACAGAGTCAAAATTTGGTAGTTGTCATTTTGTTTTATTGTCTCATAGTTTTCACTTAAACTATAATACATCAATATTTTACTTACAATTAACAGTTTTGTTTTTACCCAGTTTAACCTTTTCTTATTTGTTTGTAGCAGAAGTGAAATTTAATGTCTGTTTCTGATGTAACATCAGTGGAAATTAAACTGTTTCACTGTGTCTTGTTCTAGTGTCTAAATACATTTTCTAGCTGAAACATGAAACAATCTTATTAAAGGTCTTCATAGAATAGAATATACAGTACTGTATTGTACCATTACATTAATAAAGACAAACATTTTGTATGAGTTACTCCACTTTACTACATCATTCTATTGCAGCCGTGTCAGTGTTAGCTGTGAGCAGAGGTGTAAAGTTTTCAGGTTGTCCACCCCATTCTTATGAATCTGATATCTAAAGAAATTTGACAGAATTTCTTCACATTTTGGCACAAATGTCCACTTTACTAATACACTGATTAGAGTATGATTAGAGTCTGGACAGAGACAAGTGTGCAAACAACAGCTTTACTTGGCTGCAATTCTGGTTTCTTTAACAAACAGATGACAGAAAACTCTAAGCTTCAGTTTACTTAGATTTTAAATAAACAGTACAAATAAATGCAGAAGGTAACAAAAGTCAAGTACATATTTAAAATTATAAGAATTTAGTCACATGAAGAATAAGTCAGTAAATCCTCACTTTTCCTAATGACAACTCATAGCAGAGAAGAAGAAACATCAATTATTGCACCTTTTATCAACAGCAAACAAACTTAATTGCCCCTCAAAGCGAGAGTCACCTTGAGCCTGATGGATATGACTGATAACAAGAAAGATAATCTATAGAAAAGCTGCAGAAAGATCAGATCAGTTCCGACAGATAACCACATCCTGTAGCAGAGTGTCTCTGACGCCTAATGTCACAGGTTCAGGTTTGTGTTTGAGTCTAATAAATATACACGTTTAACACGTCTGTGGTCTGAGATGCTCTTATGTATATGTACGTTCTTTTAGGGCTTAATACAGTTTTTGAGCTCTTGTTAAAGTGAGCGGTCACTTTCTCTTCGGCTGAATGTCTAAAGATATTGTGAATGTAAGTCAACAAATGTGTGTAACAATGTCACAACATCAGATATCAGCATGTAGTCAACATCAAGACACCTAGACGATGAGGCAAAGACGCAAAAACTACAGGCTATAAAAAGTGTGAAGCTGCCCTTTAATTTCTGTTGTTTTGTTTTTTGCATTCAGTCTGCAAATCTTCAAAACTCTACATTGCTGATTAAATCAAAATTCAAGCAAAACTGAATTTGTGGAGCGACGTGATCTGAACTCTATCCTCCACGCTGTCACTCAAAGTGACTTAGTGTACATTGCCTTTACTAAAATGACTGATACACTGCAAATATGACGTTACTAAACAGGAAATATGGGCGACCTGCCGTCAAAGTTTCTAGTTCTAAGTCAGAGATTTCACAGATGTAATCATGATGTCATTCATGGCTGAATGTTTTCCTTTCATGCTTGTGTCCAGGTGGCTGGATCATGTTAGTGACTGTGCAAATGCATCAGGTAGAATTTCTGTCTAAAAATGGAAATTATGTCCAAGCATTAAAGGAATTTATCCTGGGGGAGATGAGGAAGATCCCCAGTTTCCCTTCTTGTGGGTGGGACTGACAGATTCCCAGCAGGAGGGTCAGTGGCTGTGGTGGAATGGGATGAACACAGAGAACAGTCATCCAATGGAAGAGGGGAATTAATATTATAATTTCTACTGAATCAATACATTGATTTATCATGTACATCAGTATTTTTTTACATCAGGTAACACATCATTCATTTCAAATAAAAAAATAACTGTGGAATCATCTTCTAGAAGTGAATAAAGATGAAATGAATACAAGTTTAACTAGAACAGCTTTTATTTGCTTCCTTTACTCTCCCCTTGTTTCAGTTTCCATATAAGTCAGTGGTTTGCAAATATAACTGGTAGTAACCAGCTTTATATCAGCAATAATGCCAAACGCAAGAGGTAAATTATTATACCACTTCTTTCCACAGAAAATAATTTAGCTCTATTTTAAGACTTTAAGATTTATATAGCATGTAACTGTGTGTTTTACATTAGGTAACACATTAGGTAATTCATTTCAAATAGAATAATTAGATGTGTACCAGTTCAACACCGCATCAGCAGTTAACTCTTTTCCTGAGAAATTGAAAAATGATCTTGTGTGATCTGTGAAATAGTCAAATAAACGCACAAAAAGCTGAGAAGACTGACTAACATTAGGACCATAATGTACATATACTGTACTGCGTATCGATGGTGCACGGTAATACAGTAGTAACTCAGGTAGATGATAGGAAACACACAGAACTCATAATAATTAGTTCAGTTTGCTTTTATTAGTTATATAGTACTGTACATAGTACATACATTCATATACTCATATATACACTGACATGACAGAAAACTGCTTATTCATGATGATTACATTGAAGGGTTGGATTTCAGTGCTGATTTCATGTCAGCTTCATTGTTTGTGTGTGTGTGCTTTAAGGGGGGGAAGGTGCAGACCTGAGGGGAGGTGGGGCTCTCTTCGCCACCGGCAGTGAAGCATCTGACCCATGGCTTTGTAAGAGCCAGAGTCCTGACAGCACACACATCCACACATTTTATATTTCTTTATTCACAGTGCTATTTACAATGTGCTGGCATCTTTGTGTAGCAGACACTGGATATTATTACATCATTTGACATGAATTACATCATTTGACTCTGGTTACATTTTGTCTTGCAAAGTTGCAAATTTTTGTGAATGAAATTCAGATTTTTGAAAAGCAAATGTAAAGGAAATGTGTGTTCAGTGACTTAAAGAAGTTTATTTTTCTCTGTAGTGTTTTTCGGAGAAAATGTAATAAATTCCATTAGAAAAATACAGTATTTATTTTGCTGTATATGAAATTATCAACATGTGTTTATCATACATAAGTTATAAAGTGCATGCATGTGTATAGATACACGATCTGTCATTATTGTCAGACATTAGCTTACATTTTGGACACACTCAGTTTAGTTTATTCTATAAAATGTCTTAAATAAATATTTTTTATTTACTCAATAGTTGACTTTTTACAGTGTGATTTTTATGGTCTCATAAAAATCTTTATCTCTAACAAAATTCTGGAGGATTTTGTTTTTAAAGAAGCACTATCACACATTAATAATATCACCAGCACCTTGATATAGCTCAGTTTTTAAGCTTAGTAGATTTTAAATTCAGTTTAAGGGGAGTGACTGATAGTAATATTCAAAGAGGGACTGAAATTCAAAATACTTTGAATTCACTGATGTCACATCTTCATCGTTAGATTCCTGCAGATTTTGTTTTTCACACACACTCACAGACGATTTAAAAGCTGTTTTTAAATTGTTCCAGGTGTCCAGTAAGAGTTCCTTAGGTCCATATTTCTCAGTTCACTGAGATTTTGTGGGGTGGTACGATTCTCATAAGTGTACGACCATCCAGTGGGGCGAACAGGGGGTATACCTTCCCTCTGAAGTCTCCAGTGAAAGTGAAGATGTGAGACTTTGTTTCTGCATTGTAGAAGGAGATCTGTCCTTCTTCGTAGTCTAAGTAAATCCCCATACGTTGCGGCACGAGGCCAAGTGGCAGTGACGTTTCCGGCTTGGTGCAGGCGTAGAACTGATGGGTACTGCGCCACAGGACCCAGTAGCCTTGCTTTGGGGTCATAGTGAAGCGCCCATGACGCTGGGATTCTGCAGTGGTTAATCCAATGCGCCAGTAGCCCTTGTTGGCTATGTTGACCTCCCAGTAGTGGCGACCGCTGCTGTAGCCTTCCCAACCGAGCACACAGGGCCAGCTGTCAAAGCGCTGGGAACTAGGAGGCAGGTCAGATGCTGAGAGGCCCTCCTGGACCATACGCTGGTCATCTGATAGCAGCAGCCAAGGGTGGTTGGTCATAGAGTCGAGGGCCACATCAGCTGTTAATAAAGATAGATTGTAAAAAACTCATTGCACTGAAAATCGGATGGTTTTCTGCTTTGTAAGTGTAGGTTGTTCTTACCTGCTGCACTGCAAATCCAGGTCCAAACTGAAATCAGAGACACAGACATGTTTTAGTATCACTGCATGAATAAAGGAAATGTTTTACGTGGTCTAAACCAGTTATTCTCCCAGCTGAGACCTAAATGAAAGGTCACAAGATGAATGTAAATGGTAAATGAAAGATTCACACCTGAGTTGGGGATGTATCTTGGAATTCCTGCTTCCCAGGTTCTTTGCTTTGTCAGTAACCATAACTGTGGAACCATCTTCTAAAAAGGATAAAAAATCAAATGAAAGCATGTTTAACAGGAACAGTGTTTTCTATTTGATATTTAATTCACTGACTCTCCCCTTGGCTCAGTTTGCTTATGAATCAGTGGTTTGCAAATGCTAATGTGCTAATGAAAAACTGGCTACAGCCAGCTTTATAAGAGCAATGATCCTAAACACAAAGCTCACTGCTCTGTTTTTGGAAGCTGACAAATCTAAGTCAGTGCCTGAAACGTCATAACAATGCACATTTAGACAGGAAATGCTTATTGTTACTGCATGAGTTGCAAAAAAAACAACAATAATTTGCAACTCATGCGTAGGTTAACACATTAACTCCAGGTGAGGCACCACCCACAGATAGAATTATTCAAACTTATGAACTTTGTTATATAAACTACACTATCATCTTCAAAGATGATGATAGCAAAGTCTTCACTATCATTTAAAACATTGATTGTTCTCTCAGGGCGGAGGTCTAATAGGATCATATAATGTTAATCAGTGAGTCCATTCATTAGTGCTTTGCACGCATATCGAAGAGCAGAGTTCATTCAAATCAGACATTACGTAAAGCCAGTTGATGACCTGGTCATGCCTGCGCTGACTGGCACCAAGCAACCATATGGTTTTGAGTTTAATCCAAATATGGTTTTACAGCTATAGCTGTGGGTTAGTTGTGATGATGATGATGTTTGTTTTAATTTTCATGGTTTCTATTTCATTTAGGCCTCCTGAGGAGCCCTGGTTTATAGTCAAATATATATTTTCAGATAAGACTTTGTCATGTGGCTCAATAAACTTTGCTGAGTATACACCTTTATATGAATTGTATGAAGGTTTTTGTGTCTGACAGTGTTGATTATCTTCTGAAAAACTTTAGTGGGACTCACTGTGCTGTCTTCCTTAAGCAGAGACCAGGTGATGAACTCCAGCAGATGCAACAGGTTGACCAGCTGTTTGTTCTTCATGCCCAGCAGGTGCAACACTTTACCCAGTTCATTGCTCTGAACACCACAACTCTGCATAAAACAAAGAATCCTCTCAGCTGCTAGATTTGACAGTTTGTCTTTAAAAACAGCGATAAACAGAGGATAAAACCCAAAACAGTGACGCACACAGGTGTATTAACAAATATTCAAATGCTTTTCTAAGTTATTTGTATGGTGGGGTTTAGCTTTAGGACTCTTTACCTCAGTTGCCTTCTGCAGCTCTTTTGCCCACTCCATGATCCTCAGTTGTGTCCCCTCAGTGGCATCCTTCTCTTCTTTATTTTGATGTTCTTGACTCTCAGATCCCCAGGGAGTTTCATTCAGGAGCTATGGACATAAAATCAGTAAGCTAAGATGAATTTTTTTACTATTTGTTCATCTTTCGGTTACAGTACCATCCCTTTAAGCACCTCATCACACACTGACTGCAGTGTGTACAGACCTTGTCAACATGATGGAGTTCGTCGGCCCACTCAAGGATCAGTTTCCTGCTCTCTTCAAGACTTCGCCCGGTGTGACGGTCTGCTCTTTGGGCATCTGCCTTACTGGTGCCCTCCTCTGGATCACTTCCATCCTAGAGGTACACAACACCACATACTCTTGTAAATATAAGGGTGCGTTGCAATGACAATTAGATGAGCTAAAGACAAATGACAATAACACCATGTTTATGGAAAAATGAGTTTCAGGCTATTGACATGTCTGAGGGCTGGTTAACTGCTTCAAAACAATGAGTCACAGCTTATCACATCTACACGTCTTATCAGCATTAAATAGGGTCCATGTAAGAACTTTTCCATTTACAGGTGTCAAAAGGGTCAGGTGAAAGTCATATAAGCAAAAAAACCCAAAACATGCAGTATGTAACGTCTTATTTAAGTGCTGACGTCCCCCTTACAAGTCCCAGCCCTGTGTCTTGATGCGGGAGGGCAGAGGATCATGTAAGTAGGCTGTAAAAGAGCCAATAAACACAGGTCATATTAGCATACACCTATCGAGTTAACCTAGTCATCGATCTGCATGAAGAAGCAAAATAATGATTTCCCACAGGACCTCTTATCCAATCTATGCAGTCATAAATCCTGGTTCAGAGGGCGATGAACTGTAGCTCTGGTTATCATACATGACACATTTGCAGATTCTATCTCCCGTTATAAACTTTTGACTAACAGTCAGAATCAATAGATTCAACTCTGTTTATTCAGATGACTTTTCTCATGCTAGAGCAGCTTCTGCATTCATGGAAATTAAGGTTAGAAATGCAGGAAGCATCAGTCTCCTTGTCATTTTCCATGTGTCTACAATTCAACTTAGACATTCAGGCATGCACATTTTTCTGTGCACTCAATGTGTTCTTTGTGTTCTGAATTTACTTGTTAACAAATAATAACATAAATATGTCCCACCCTGCAGACTCGATCCACCTGCTCCTTCCACTGTTGGATGAACTGCACACACTCCTGCAGGCTGCGCAGATTCTTCAGGCTTTTCTGACGAGGATGTTCCTGCAAATACAATTTAAATGTTTATTCACAAAGTTTTTTTTTATCAAAATTATACAGCCTAGAGGGGAAAATAATGCAAGTTAAAATAAACTCAAAAAAACTCAAGAAAACCTAGTGCACCTGCGAGTGTTTGGTGAGGTTGTTGGCTTTAGCAGGTCTGCTGGGGGCCGAGCTGTGAGCCTGGAGGTTCTCCTCAGGCAGGTTCCAGCGCACAGCCCCGATAGAGCTGCTCTGGGTGGTGCTGCTGTCCTCCCCTAGCATCAAGTTCACCTCTGCAGGGGCACAAACCCAAAAGATAAGATATGAATTACAGTTAATGTCAATCTTACATGCCTGAGTAGAAATTTAACAAAACGGCAACAGACGATGTAAATCACTATAGTAGAGTGCTGATATTGTCCAATAGAAATCAAGTCTGATTATCATGTTTTTAGTATTAAAAAGGGCCCATGTGACCTATAATATTTAAAGCTGCTATTAACATGAATTATATAAGCTTGGATTTCCTCCATGAACAATAATTTAGGTTCCTTGATGCCACATCGTCTCGCCACACTGAGCAAAGGTTGTAAGTTATAAAACATCCGTGTTGCAGAAAATGAAACTAAAAACCTACTTTTGTTAGTTTTCAAGATACTCTTCATCTCCATGGTGGTGTGCTTACTCCTGTTGAGAACATATCAAAAGATGAAAGTGTCAATAAAAAAACTCAATTACAAGTAAAATTCTGCATCGAAACTGGAAAGTATATACATGATATTAGCAAAATGTACGTTACGTATTAAAAGTAATCCCCATATGTGCACCTATTCATTATTTTTCCTCATACATTATTATATATAGTTGAGCACCTATTTATATGTATTTATTCTGCTTAACCTATAGAAGTCATATTTTAGGACAATTTTTAGATTTAAATTCTGTTCTTTATTTTTTTTCAAAATAAGAGCAAATATTCATAAAACAGCTACATTGTGTTGAGAAATTTATAATATTTCTATAAAGTATTAATAAACACTGAGATGTGATTTAGTTGTGAAGACAAAAGGTTCCAAACTTGCTGTATAATGAATTATTTAGTCTATAATCCAACAACTGCGAAACATATGTAACCTAATTTATGTTAAGGTGCTATATGACCAAAACCAAACAGTAACAGTGATTTGATAAATATAGATTTTTTAAAAATACATTTATACAGTGTTGAATATTTATTATATACATAAAAGAGTACATATACTGCAAAATAAAAGAAAATGTTGTACCTTCTGTCTGTGGCAGAGGTGGTGCAGCTCTGCAGGTGGAGAAGACTGGACAGCCTCTCCTGTCTGTACAGTCTATTTGTTCATCTCTCCCTGATCTTTGGACTTTTTATGGCCTCTCAGATAGGGAGGGAAACTTTCTGCACAGTCTCTGACACGAAATCCCGTCAGCTTCCTGACAGTTACTGCCACAATCGCCATGAGAGCAGTGAGTGATTCTTTATAACAGTTATAAACGTCTGCACATTACCAGCACTCATGTATACATTATCTGAATTCAGGAGCAGTTACTGTAACTATACACTGTAGTACTGTTAGTATCTTTATGTATAGTAAAAGATGAGGTATAATTGACAGATTGAGGACCTTAAAATATAATAGATTGTGTAATATAATCTTCTAAAAACAAAAAAGTTCAAACACATAATTAAAAAAATCACATTTTACAGCACCATCGCGAGACGTTTTGATCTATAAACTATATTTGTAATACTTACAGTGCATTTATATAAATCTCATTAACAGCTATTTGTCTGTGCCTTGACATGAATATTGTTATTGACTGAGTTTAAATGTTTGCTGTTATTAACTGTAATCAGTCTCCACTATCTTCTCTCCAATATAAACCGCCATAAAGAAAACATCAATCTCTCCATGTATAGCTGACACTGTAGCATATTTACTGCAGGTAAACAGACAAAAACATAATTTTCTCCTCTCCTGGATTCTGATATAACTTACATTAATTATGCAAATATTTTGACCAGGAAATCTTTGCTCCACACACACACACACACACACACACACAGTTTAAAATACACTGGTAAGACGACTGCAGGAAGATTATAAAGGTGACTCAGCTAAGATAAACCATCACTCCTGTTTCACATTTCTGACAACAGTTGCTTATTGACGTGCTGTTGAGTTGCAGGTGTAACCTCAAACAGTAACGCCCCACATCTCTGCCCCTCCTGTTATGCATCATCAGTCTGATTCTGACCTGCAGCCATCATGACCTAAGTTGCTTTATATTCACATAAACAGTAGGAACATGAGTATTTTATATATTATTTTATGTAATTTACTAAAAAATTAAGTGAAAAAATAAATATAAGATTTTAAAAGTAAAATAAAATGGAAGATGCTGTGTGAAATGAACGTCACAAATTTAACAAAAGGCGGGATAAAAAAGAAATGTTCAAACTAATCTATATATATCTGTGTTTTTGTGTGTGTATCTGATATTTCTTCATATGTCTCACTTTACTTACAAAATTTCCATTAATTGTTCATTGTAAAACAAACATTTAGCTAATAATATATTTTAAGATGTCACAACTAAATGAACTGTAGAAAAAAACCTCAATAACAAGTTCAACATTAATGTAAAATACATTATACCATGTTGAATCCATAATATTTATCAGAAATATGTGCTTCAAGTGCCAAAAGTAAAAATAATTAATATACATTATATTAATAATACCGAGGTACAGATTTACTGTAAAAGATGTTTTACTGTTGATCATGCTGAACCTCATGAACTTCATGCAGTCAGGTTTTATTTTTCGTAATACATTTTATAAACTGATCACGTTTTGAATTAAAAATCTTCACCTGCTGAGTAATTATAGATAAAAAAATGTAGTGGAGCAAGGGGCAATATTTCTCTCTAACATTAATTAAATGGAGATACTAAAATATCTCGAAGGTGGACTGGAGTGCATGTTAAATTACTCATCACTGTGCATAGTGGCTGTGACGTGGCATCATATACTGGATTATTGTGTGATGGTAATATTCATGCAGCCATGGCAACGGAGAGGGCATAGTTTAAACAGTGTTATGTAAAAACCAGAGCCACAGGTAGAGACGTGACAGAAAGCATCAACACATCTGGAAGTGAACTTGAGGCAGGAAGAGAGTATCAGACCACTTCCTGTGCCAGTAGCAAGCAGATTTATTTTTCAAATGCAGACATGTCTGTAACACTGGAACAAAAGTAAAAAAAACAAAAACAAATTCAAACTTGTTTATTTATTTATTTTTTTCTTTTTATGTGTTTATTCTCTTAATGAAGAAACTTGTTTGTATTTATAAAAGTGGCGTCACATCCAACATTCAGAAGACGCTGCAGTGTGCTCTGTCAGCATGGTACCTTACAAATATGTACAAACAAGTAAATGCATATAAAAATCTTTGTGTTTGTGTGAGATGCCCGCCTGCTGTCAGATACACAGCTTGTCTCGAGGGCTGCATTTGTCAAATGTTTAGTTCCAGCTCTTGAAGAACTGCTTGAAGATGATGGTCTCTTTCCCCTGCGGCAGAATCTCCACCTGCAGCACAATGAGCACAAACGTTTATGATAATCCGAGCTGTAGATAATCATCTAGATATGACTACAGCAATGTTTTCAGTGAGTATGATAATTCGATGTTTCTCTTTATAACCATGTAGTAGCGAGCTGTACCTGCGTTTTCATCCTGGGGTACTTCATTTGTTCGATGAAACTATCTGCCATCTGTAGTGCCACCCGCTTCTCCTCAGCGTTTGCTCCGTTACCTGAAGGTTAAATCAATCAGTGCATATCAGCAGCAGGCAGTTTAAAGGATGTGACATGTTCAGTCGGAGAGAGAGATAGGATAGGTAGATGGGTTTTGTTGCAGATCTTCTCGAGCACAAAACTGTCTCAACTCCACAGGGAAAAACATTGTTTTTTACTTTTTTATAGTTTGTCAAGACCAAGCTAAAATCCGGCTCTGGATTCCTGAACACAGTGTGTCTTCATGTGTTTTTAAAGTTATCGATTTTGTTCATATTTTAGTTTATTAGTCGCTGGCATCCTGTTCCTGGATGTGCATTTCAGGCGGCAGACAGAACTTTGCTGTTTCGGGGTTGAGTATTATTTCCTCACCTTTCCAGACGAAGACCTTTCCGTTGGCGCCGTTGTCCAGAATGAAGCAGTCGTCACGAGCCAGCAGGTCCTGGGCAAACGGGCTCTTCTCCGACACTTTGGTCAACTTCATAGAACCTGTCGCATCAGACACCTGTGGAGTGAACGTACACAGGTTTAGCTTTAGGAAAACGCAGTTTGATGTATCCCAGCAGTGTTTACAGCAGATGAAGTTACCTTGTAGAGCGAGGCAGAGTTGGAGGCGTCTGCTTTACTGTCCTCTTCTGATGTGCTCTCTGCCAGCGCCGGCACTGGTCCCAGGACCTGCTCGTCAACATAATAGACACCTTAAAGACTCCAGCATTAAATTCAAATTAGTTTTTGGGGATTTCTTTAAGGTGATATCAAATCATTTTTTGATAAGAGTACAAATTTGAGTCTTAACCTTGAGCATCTCTTCAGGCTCTTCCCCCTCGTTGGCGTCCACAATACGGGCTTTGCCGTGTCTGTCCGTGTCGCGGATTAGCGAGGCGATCTCACGCACTTTCTGCTTCTCGAAGATGTTCGCCTGAGACCCGATCCACGTCACGATCGTCTGGAGAGAGAGAGAGAGAGAGAGAGAGAGAGAGAGAGAGTGATAGATTTTACTGCAGCTTGCAGATGTGAGTGTGCTCCACAAACCATTTTCTTCATAGTGAACACATCCTGTCACATTAGCTGTAGTTGGCCTAAATGTTGCACAGGTCGTCTTTTAGTTTGCTCTACAGTGCGTATCCTCACCTCTCCAAGGTCGAGGATGAAGCAGTCTCCCTTGTTGAAGCTTTTCCAGGACAGCTCCACCTCCTTGGCACGAATGTTGCGTTTCCCTTTGATCTGATACAACCTCTGCACTGTCCCAGAGTCCTGAGTCTTCCTGAAGCCTGACTCCACACCACCCTCCTTTAATTGCAGTAATATCAGTTTAAAAAAACAACAACAATGTTTTGTATTTATGCTTGTGTTTTATGTTCTATTGAAATATTTTTGCTTTCTGGAGTTCTGCTGTCTGGAAGTTTAATCTTGGCATCTGTTCAAACTGAGTAACATAAATGTACTTTGACACAGTGGCCTTAATAATCAGGGTGCTGTAAACAGTAATAAAATAAATAAAGGGAGATATGCTTAAAGGCAAATGATAAAGTCTTCAGATGCTCTGCAGTGTTAAGAATACATGCAAATGATGTATAAATAAAACTTTATGAGGCAATTGCAAATCTTTGCAAACGGATCCAAACCTTTTTAAAATGAGGATTTCAATCGAACTAAATAGTACGAACTTGTTATTAAGTTGTTAATGTTTCTGTAATTTACAAATAATCTACTGGAAAAAAGTGTTCGGTCAGTACAATTCCTCATTTAGCTAACTGCATTAGTCGATGCACATCTGCAGGTTTACTGACATCTGTCTACAGTCAAGCTCTGATTAAACAAATTAATTCACTCAATTTCCTCATCATATAATTTTATTGTACTTATTTTATTATTCTTCACGCTACTTACGTGTGTCTTCCTAAATTTACCTTCAGTTCTTTTGTAGCTTGTTTTAAGGCAGTTTTATTAATTAACGCAATTCAAAACGTGGCTGAAGAATAAAATTTTATTTTAAAAACCAAAAAACCCAACCATTTACTTTATGACAACCGAAGGTAAGAATACAGATAATGTTCCTTGTTATAAATATTTGAGTGGTGGTAGTGATTTGTAACATTTTGGTTTATTTTATTTTTGTTTTATTATAAATTTATTTACTTTTTAAGGATAATTATGTGCTTCGTTTTTGTCTTGTCAAAAGCTGTGCCACTGTCTTGACCAGGTCGCCATTTGTAAAATAGGTTTTTAACCTCAGTGGGATTTTACCTCATTAAATAAAGGTTGAATGATAAAATAGTTTAAAAATATTTTCGAGTTTGGAAATTTTTATCTTGTTAGTGTTATGTTATTTCACGTCAAACATCCAGAACAACTCGGCTATTCCTGGTCCTCACCTTGTAGCTGACCCCTCTGGGGAAGAGAGCCATGAACTCTGGGGACTCGTAGCCCTGAACCTGCCTGTGCTGAACGGGTTCGCCGCCCAGAAAGTTGTCCAGCTGAGTGCCCAGCATGGCACAGGCCACCTGCTCGTCCCGAGACGACTTCTCACCTGCAACAGAGAAACCATTTGTCAGAAAGAAAACATCAATATATGAGGAAAGAAACTGCACAGATAAAACAGAAAGTCCACATCTGACAGCTGCTGTTGAATGAGTGTATAAAAGGTATTTTCTCCTTCTCTGATCCCTGATTAAGTCTTACAAAAGTGAAAGCCGTGTACATTTTTTACCGTGTACCTAATCAAACCTTTTCGATAAACCCTGACAAAGCAAAGCCATTTATGTTCACAGCATAATAAAATGATGCCGGCATGTGATAAGATAAACGCCGTGGAGTTCTTGCTTCGTCAAACAAAGAAAGAGTGAAAGAAAAGTGAAAACGTGGTATAAGTGAGAAGAAAATGAAAGCATTAGGAAATGCGGCCAGAAAGGTTAAGATGTCAAAGACAACGAGGGAACAAAGAGCCACTGGCGGAGGTGAAGAAGGGAGGGTTCAGAGAGAAGAGAGCCCTCCCCAAGCCGTGACAATCAGCTTAGTGTTACCTAAGCACCGGATACATGCTGGAAACAACAGCCACATTTGAGTACTGTAACGGCGCTTCTGCAATTTTAATGAGCCCTGCTCAAAAAACCCTCCCTGTTCCCGATGGATTTCTTTCCCTCTCATCATCCCTCCATCCTTCTCCATCCAGCCTCTGCACTCACACAATGATGCAGCAGGTCAGGACAGAGTCTCACGTGTCATCACTGTCAGTGGGAGCTTGTCAACCGCGGCACTCGGGCAGGGTGAGGTGTAAACAGTGGACAATAGTTACTGCTTTTGTTTGACGGGAGGAAAATAGAAACAGGAGACGCGTCAATTTCTCCTCCGAGTTGCTTCAGGACTACACAGTTAAAAGGAGTTTGGATAGATTTAGTGCAGCTAATTTAATGCTGCAATGTTGGATGATTTTTTTTTTTTATTCCACAAGGTTACGTCTTGGTGCCTACATTACCCACAATCCAACTTGACTGCTGACAGTTCAGTTTTAGACTCGACTAGACTAGTTTTAGCTAATTTTGCCTCTTCTGTTACTCAAAACTTTCTGAATACACTGGATGCATGTTTGGTGTACAAACAGCTCTAGTTTTGAGGCTGTGTGGCTACATAACCTCATTACTAAGGGAAAAATGTGCTTATTCAGATCATATTTGGGACAAAATGAAGCTTGTGGGTTTATTAACAAGTAGTACCTCATATAGCACAAGACACCCTCAATGATTTATGGCAGGGAGCATTTTCCCCCCTCTATTGCACATATTCTCAAAGCTTCCTACATTCAAACGGTTTCTCCAGTTACTCACCTATCCACATGTGGAGGTCAGCTCCTTGTTGGCCGCGGTTGTCGAGCACCAGATACGAGTCACCGTTATAAAAGGCTCCCACCTCGGAGCGATCCAGCAGCACTGCCTTCATTTTCTCCACCCTCCACACCCACAGGCCGGGCTCCCGGACCTCTGGACCGAACTGGCCTGGTGCTGCCTTGAAGGGGAGCATACTGCAGGAAGAGAAAAAGAGGACAAACGTTAGACACAAGGAAAGACATACAGATGGTTTCCCTGGAGAGGGCAGGTAATAAAAACGACCTCTCTCATAGATGGGGAAGCTGTTGGCTGAAACAGGAAGAGTGAACATGTGGATTTGTTTCTATTAAGCAATAGAGGGTCATTTTTGTTGAAGCAACGACAAAAGAAAGCAGAAGTCAGACCTGACCAGTCCTGACACATATAGGAAGTGCTACATTTGTCAACATCAGATGATGGGCGAACTAAACCTGAGTCTATTGTTCCTAAACGCTGCTTCATTTACAGACTGGTGTAGGTGGAAAATGCAACAAAGACCAGAATTCAAGTGAGATGTCGATCAACCATGATCACTTGAAGAGATAAAGTGGTGGATGTGGTCAATGTGATTGGTGCTACTACATTGACTCGACAAAAGAAGGGGTTGTGTTGCTGCATAAAGAACACATTGCATCACTTTTATGCAACGCAACCCCGAGCTATCCTTTATATAAGGTGGATATATACAAGCTGGATCATGTCACAAGTGAGACTGAGCCAGGTACAGCTTGTTCTGTCTCAGTTTTATCTTTTCACACAGAAAGAAGAAAACATAAGTCGTAGTTAATTTTGGGCGTGTACCATAAACCACCCCTCACATTTTTCCGGTCTTCTCTCGCCTTGCTGCTCTGCATTCTGACTGAGACAACGAGGCCTGTAGACAGACAGGCCACCTTTTTGTCTTTTCACTCTACTTGTACAACTGTACGGTTATGCGGGAAGAGGTGCCAGACTTTAGATTCATTCATCTTATATTAAACACAGTGTCAGTGTCGTGATTTTTTAGGTAGGAATCAAATTAAAAGGGGAAACAGAAAGGAAATGGAGAGATAGTATATATGTCAGAGGACCCTACCCTCAATGATCTACTCTAAATAGGGTATGAATAGCTAATTAGCTAAAGCTAATGTTTGCAAACTTATAGTTAAGGTTATTAAGATCATAATAGGGCTGAGAAACACATTGTTTTTGAATCAATACTGGAATATAATAGAACATGGTTTTCAGTATTGTTCAGTATGTTTTTCAAGTACAAATCTGCAATTTACATTTTTTTAAGTAGTAAAAACCATGTTTCTGGGCAGGATGTGCAAAGTGAAACCATTCAGTCCTCTGGACATATTCTGAGGAGGTCGTTCTAAGGTATGACGATGATTTAATCATTAAAAAGCGGCTGTTGGTGCAACCACAAGCTCCAGAGGATCAACTACCAGCCAGCAGGCATCACTTGCCAAAGTGTTAGTATCACTCTTACCATCAGGAAACCAGCAGACTTACACTGGACCTCAACACGGTGAACAAGACCTGTTTAAAAGGTTTTGTTGAAGACAGTGGATGTGATACAGCGTTACCTCCTGCACATAAGTCAGCCAGAAAACGGCGAATCTGAAAAAGTCTTTCCCAGGGCCCGAGGAGGAGAGAATAATCAGTTTACCACGATATGAAACTTCAAGTAACAGTATTAAATTATCATTGAATAAGTTTGAATTTAAGCTCCATTCTAAGCTTTTTTTTTTAGCTCTATCTAGCAGGTATCTTCAGGAGAGGGAGACTGCCATGACTATCATGTAAGTTAAATGATGAACTGGTTTTTTTCAGTTACATTATTAACTTAGAAGTACATATCCTCTGAGGAAGACCATGAGCAGCAGTTGAGAGCTCCAAAAAAGCATGTTTAAAGTACATCTCATTGTTGGAACAGAATGGACACATTTGCAGTTTTGCGTTTCTACAGATTATGAAAAGGCTGTTTCCGGATGATAATAAACAAACCTGGTAACTAAGCTGCAGCTACATAATCACAATCTACTGAGGTTTCCTCTCTGTTGATAAGGAAACTCTGCAGCTTCATGGGGTTGTGACACAGCTGGAGCTGCACAACATCCACAGCCAAATAAAAATTAAGTAAACAACATAATACAGGTGGACAATTTACTAAACGTTTCTTTATCGCCGTTCAGCCCAGCAATATATGATTAAATTTTGCTGCTGGACAGGCGCAGCAACCATAACTGATAAAGTAGGAGTGGAAAGATAAAACAATTAGCAAGTTTATGCAAGACTTGGATACCAGTCCAACATGCCTCTGAGACTCTCTGCAGCCAACATGTGTATGACCCTTAAAAATGACTCATTAGGCGGCAGAACATTTTCAAGCTAATAGTAGTAATTGTCAGACACACAGGACACCAGCAGCATCTCCACCGCTTTCTGTTTACCAGCAGCTCAGTCACTCTCCTCTGCAGACATGCGGTGTTAGCCAACACTTTCCCCAACTCTGCATCATTTTGTTGAACTGTGTGTAATAAACTGACCAACTCGCTAGACAGAGTGAAGATTTGAACACATGAAAACGGTAAGGTAGGAGCAGGAGAGAAGGAAACGATGAAATGGCCTGAGCCGGCACATGCAGGCGCTATCAGGTTAAGCTTACAATGATTGGATAGTGACTCCAAGATTAAATAAGGAGGCAGAGAAAAGGCCCTGGTCCACTTAACTGTATGATCTCCCCTGGTACCTCTGGCATGCTGTCTGGGTCAGGCTCCATTTTGCGTGTCCACTGGAGTATGTGTGTGTGAGGTAGTAAGAGATCAAGAGGCCTGGTGAGGATGAGCGTTTGCGCTCACCTGAGGGACGTAACTGGAGCCGGTGTGATGAAAGCCTACCTGCAGCCTGTGGATAGGACGCCCTATGGGGTGGGGTGGGGGTAATAGAGTCAGGTTCCTAGTTTCTGGCTAAAGCTAAACACCAAGGAGATAATTACTGGGAGAGCAAGCTACTGGATCTCTTTCTCTTCCCTTTTCCTATGGTTCCAGCTCCTCCTCCTCCTCCTTTACCTTCTCCCTGTACAGCAACAGGTAGGAACGAAGTCAAGGCCTCATACAGGAAGATGGGAATTCTTCTTTACCATTATCCTCTCACCATCATTATTCCTCGTTCGCCAAGTTCCATATACCAGAACATACAAGTCACTATGTCTGAATCAACAGTGTTGCAAGGCGTCACGGATTCCAGAAGTAAAACTCGTGCTCATCAACAGGCTTCATGACTCAGAGCTGAAGCACTACCACAGCCTGGATGGAAACGAAGATGAACTGTGGTTTTAGGAAGCCATAGCTCTTGTTTTTGTTGAAAGTTACACTGCATGATACGTGATAAGTAAAGATTTACTGTAATATGAGCCTTTAACTGCAGGTAGAAGCTGAAAACTACATGAGCATATTACCATTCATAGTCTGAGTCAACCTTTCTTTCTATACTGAGGGGCGAGAGGAAGGAAATCATTCAAAGATAAAGACCAAACACGGAGTCCAAATTTAGCAAGTTTAAACTGAGACACGCAGCAGGCTGCAGTAATATGCTGTTTCAACCGTGGTGTTCTCGTTCAAATCATCAGCTCTGCCAGGTGCATGTGACCACACTTCAGCACAACTCTACATCTCTCACGACACAATAACCTCAACTCAAGAGTGGTGGCTTCTTCAACGCTTACATCACACATATCTGCTGCCAGCAGATACACTGCCTCTGTTCATATATACGTTCATACGATTTTATGTTTAATAAAGTATGGAAGATGTGCACACAGAGGCAACAGCGTTAGGATTAATCTTTAGCCAACTCATTTGTGTAGCAATAAATATTGGGTTTCAACTGTGAGACAAAAGTTTATCTCTCAAAGGGAATTTTTTTTAGAATTAAATGTTAAGGAGCCACCAAATACTGGTAAATACCACAAGGCTATATGATACAGCAAAGAACGTGGGCACTTCCTGGCTGATCATCGCCAGCTTCCTTGAAGACAGCTGAAACAGTCCTTGTGTAACACTTTGTGAGTTGTGCAGTTATGACTTCTTGCAGCATTACTCGTAAAACTTGCTTTCGTTTCATAATTTTGTTTCCTCTGTGCAGACAGACTCACCGTGGATGAAGCCATGTGGATTCACCCACAGACGTTTTTCAGTTCTTCATTTTGAACGTCTGTGTGAATCATTTAATCGCAGTGATTGAGCAGCAGCATGATGCGTCTGTGATTGATTTTTGGCTACTTTACCATATATATATATTTTTTTTTATTTCAGTTATGATGATTAACAAGAATGAACATGTATATCAAGGAAACAATGAAAGGAAATAAGCAGGGGAACAAGCCAAAGAGAAAACAAGGCAGCCAGAGCCTATTGAAGCGGTCAGCGGCGCCAGTTAGATGGAGAAGAGATGCAGACAGAGAGAGCAACAGAGTGGACGGAGGTGTTTAGACTGAGACACGAGGTCACAGATACAGGGCTACAGGGGTCACTGAGCTAATCAGTTATTCATGCGTTGATAGACAGAAATATGAGAGCAGACAATATGCAGGCGGACGGAGCAGCAAGCGTGGAGAGATCTGAGAGCAATCTGTCAACTGACCGCCGGTGTACACTCTGTGTCTGTGTGTGTCTGTGTGTGTCTGTGTGCAGTGTTTGTTTGTTTGTGAGATTAAACTGAAATCAGAACAGAGTGACACAGACACAGAGAAACTGAAAAAGAATAAGAAAGTAAATAAGGTAAATTAAACTTTTAATCTATGTGAACACCAAGCTTTTACATTTGTCAACTCAGTCACAGGTTTCCAGGCTGCCTCAACACCCCACCCTAACTTTACAGAGATTGTGAAATAGCTGCAGCTGAAAGGATGGTGAGTAAGAAAGAGAAACGGCAACAAAGTGAAAAAGGAAACTAAGGTTTATGCCAAAGCTTGGAGTGTGGTCTCACATAAATTAAACTAAAGATGCTCTGTCCTGCTGCGAGATTCTTCAGATGAAGTCAGCAGGAGGAATATAATGAGCAAAAACAGAAAAGGGTGTGTGGGAGAAAAGAGAGGCAGTTTTTAGGGTTAAAGCACACAGACAAATAACAATACACAAAGAAAAGAAAAGAATGGCATAACACAAACGGCAAACAAACAAAGTTTTATGTTAAAACTTACTTTTGCAAGTGAGCTGGAGGTGGGACACGACACGTCTGAACAGAGAGCGCAGAGGAAACCAGTCGTGCAGGGAGAAATACGTCCTCTTAACACAAATTCTTTCTCTCACCACACAAGATATTTCCTGACTGTGCCTGTGGCAGCTTAAGCCCGGCCCTCTGACTCAAACACAAAAGAAGGAAAAAGTGCAGAAACTTGATTTAAATGGGAACTTCAAGTGGAGGGAGAGTTAAAAGTCATCACTGAGCACGTCAATGGAACCAATGCACCAATGATTTTCTTACTTTAACAAGTAGAAACACAAAAATACAAAATATGTCTTTAAACCCCACCCACACCTTTCTAGTAACACTAAGTTGCATGTAAGTGCACCAATTTTCTTAACATGTATGAAATCTAAACGATCCTTTTAACAATCATCCTCGTATTAATGACTCAGTGCCTCGATAAATATCACAATGGCAACCAACATAAACATAGTTATTAGTCACACATGGATCAAACACACCCATAACACAGTGTGACCTACTGCACAGTTTGCATGATTCATCGTCTTCACAGGTAACTTCTGCTCAAGCATCCACCTAGAAACTAGGAAAGCCCGCTGTTGTCTCCACACGTACTAACAACAGGTGGACTTCAGTGTCATGTGCACCAAATGATTTCACATATCGAAGGTGCAAATGTCACTGATAGGATACAGATTATTTTAAAAACAATTGGTAGATGGTTTAAAACAACCTTATGGGGTTTATTCAAACTTATTTTATTTAAATAATTTGGGAAGTTGTGCTAATGTTAACAGTTTGGATGAGTTAAATAAATTAAATCTCGTGTTTTACCTTTACGGTTTTGACGTTATCTCATCAGGTGACCGGTGGCTCAAACTCGCCTCACTAAATCGAAATAAAAATCCCATAGTAGTTATTTAACGTTTTTCCATCTTCATAATTGTTGGTCAGTTTCCCTGATTGATGATCAAACTTCCTGCGAGTGAACAGGTGAGTTCACAGCGACGTGAGAGCGCCCCCAAGAGGACAGTCAGCTTCCAGTCACAGCAACTCCTACACACACGTTTTCTCATCTTGTGTTACACTCTAAACTGTCCCCCGTGACGTGACACATGTAAATATACATAACTAAAGTGCTGTAACTGATCATGAACAAAATTATCAAGATCAAAAATAATACTGAAATATGACCATTCATCATAATGCAATGTTTAAATGTGTAAAGTTAACTTACAACTAATGTTTTTATTATGTTGTTTTATTCTAAACACTTGGTTTTAAAGAGTCTGTACCTGAAAATAACTAAAACTGCCAAATATATGTAGTGAAGTAAAGGTAAATAAATCAAACAGAAATACTCAAATACACGTAACATACAACTGTACTGAAAACTGAGTTACTCTCCACTGCTGCTGTAGTTACTAGTTACTTTTCAGAACTCAATTAGTACAGTACTACACAGTATAATGGTATAGTGGTGAACACAGTAATCGGTAATTATAATCCAATAGTACAATAGTCACTGATGTGTAATTAACCATTCTACATAAAAAGTACTACATAAGCAATACTTGTGCATTTTTCCCTCAAGTAATATTTTGAATGCCGGTCTTCCACTTGTAGATATTTCCACACTGTGGTAATACTATTTTTACTTAGGTAAATGATGATTTTTTTTTTCACCAGATATAGTCGATTTACAAAAAGAGAAATGTAGTAAAAGTTTTTATTCATTTTTTCAAGTCAAAAAACAGAACAAAGATACAGAGAATGAGATAATGAACTGATTTCTATACAGTGGCAATTTAAAGTTAAACCTTCCTCTGCAGAGACATGAGAGGATTTTCCTCTTCTTAAAACCCTGTCTCGCCGCTGGACACACGCAGACACACATTCAGTCATTCACTCAACTGGGAGTCCCGAAGTCCTGAACTGACAGCACACAGTTAAAACAGGACTGGATGCGAACGTAGTGAACAAAACGTCACAATTTCTGAGCTTTTATGGAACATGTCAAGGTCCACCACAATATTTACTAAGTGCAATTACCAAACCTGCTTTATCTGCAAGGCCAGGCAATGCAGACCTTTCAATTCAAGAATAGGTTGGAAGCAGTGTTTCACAAAATTAGACAAAACATTTTCAACAAAACCTAAAAAAAAATGTGCTCCTCAGGACTCTCAGTCGGACCCGATACATCCCCACCCTCCCCATGATTCCCTTTACCACAGGTACATACACTGTTAGGAAAACAGAAACACTGATTTCAGAAATGAAGATCACTTGTGGATGAAGCGGGAGGAGGAAGGAGACCCAGAAGGAGAAGTTGAAAAGTCACTTTGAATGATCATATGGAACTAGGACTGTTTGGGAGAAAAAGGTAAGGAAAAAAAATACTCCTCTCCGTCCTCTGCCCCTTCATCCACAGTTTATGAACTTGCAAACAGGTTTACAGAGTCACCAAAAGCAAACGTGAAAAAACTAACAAAAAATTCTTAATTTTCTCTACTTGTATTCACACAGAATATTAGTTACTTTTGTCGTCCAAATAAACCTGTGTAATTTCAGCTATCAGAAACGGGATGAAGAAGGGCAAAAAAATGTGTGTGTGTGTGGGGGGGGGGGTTTAAAATTTCAGTCTAAAGCTCGATTAAAATGTATTAACATGTGGTACTCATGCAAACGATGACAAAAGCAGCAACGCCAAACTACTATCCCTCATTCACCTTTACCCCATTTCCTCATATAGAATCATAATTAAAGATTACTTTAATCATATCCTCCTGAGAACCAAAGGATAAAAATGTCTTACAATTTATTTTTTTGTGTGATTTCCTATTTGTGCCTAAAAAATCTTTTTTTTTTTTTTGAATATATTTTTTATTTTAAGTTCACAGCATGTCCACTGGCAACAGGACAATTTCCAGGTGAAAATAGAGCTGAATTTAAAAAATAAAAAAATATATAGATTATTAGCCCAAGAACACATTCAATTTGATCAAAACAATAAAATTCTTCATCACTCTTCTGTTGCTTGCAAGGACAACAAAGTTAGTTCAACGGTGAACTCCTATGAAGTCATAGAACATAAGTAGTTCTCTAACATTTTAGCTGTGATATTCATGGAAACATGTTTTGTTTTTGGTTATGCAGGGAAACGTCTTGCATTTGGTGCACCTCATGTATGTCTTGCCATTGCAACCCTTGTTCCTGCATCTATCCGCATGTTTTATTTATCTCAGGCATATGCCTGGTTCCTAGTTTCAAATCCAGGACCAGACTGTTTGGCGAGGCAAGCACAAAAACCTTTAGGCCAGTAGGGTTTGGCTTTCCTGGCATATACTGCTTGACTGACTTTCTCATCAACACACACCTTGCAAGACTGAGACAACCTTGCCTCACATGGTCAAGTAATGGTCTGACTCCTTTGCCTATTCAGTTACATTCTTCAGTGAGCTTCTCAGCTTGTAGAATCTATCCCTTGTCAATTTCCTGCTACTAACTGGCACTTTAGTTTTTTAAGCCCAAAAAATTTTGACTCTGAAAATCTTGATTTCTGGGGGCAGTAGTAAGTAGGAGTAATAGTTAATTTTTTCTCATCAATTTGTAACTTCAGTGTCATGGATGTGATACGACTTCCTTTTGACCAACTTCATAAGCATATTTTTAGGTAACTTGCATATATTTAATGGCAGTTACACAGAGTACAAATACTACAGTAATCTAACATGAATATAAAATTGAATACATTAGGCTGAAACTAAATAAACATACAAGTTAGTCCTGGCCCACAGAGCATGACAACTTTCCTGCTCCCTCTCTGGCTCTGTCTCATCAGATTCTCCTGCATCTTCTTCATCACTATCTTCCCCTATCACAGGCTGATACTCATCCTCATCTGACGGCTCCTAATCTTAGTCTCCCTCTATAGAATCCTCTCTGCCTCACACTTTTCTCCTACAACAAAGTACAGTCATTAAATACATTTAAATGGTCCTGGTGTCCACTACAGTTGACATTCATTAAATGACTTATTTTAAAAGAGAAATAATGAAACTGTTTGCAGATGTAAAAATATCATTGACATGTTAATAAACAAGAATATGTATAATTATCATGGTAAAAATGACAATAGATAAAGAACGTTTGACTTACTTCTCCTCTTTCCATAAAATGTGGTTGTTGGTATGGCAGCCATGTTGATAGAGGAAAAAAGTTCCCAGCATTCAAACCCATCACATGACAAATGGAAACCCCAGGATGTCCTCTACAGAATACTATAGGGCTTCATGGGGTAACTCCATATACTTAACATACAGGTGAACAAAATGTCCACTTTAAAAAGACACAAATGAATGGGCTGGGTCTCAGGAGGATAGAAATCTTTAAATTCCCTGTGTCAAAGGATCATTTCTGAAAAAGTGATTTTTTTGTGTTTCTTTTTTTGCTTTTGATGCACAAGTCTCAAAAAAAAAAAAAAAAGAAAAGAAAAAAAAGGTAGAGGACAAGAAGATGCTGGTGGGTGTTTTCATGACATCTTTAAGGTTTTTTTGTCTTTGGGGTGAAGGAGGACGAGGGGAGGGCGATGGGTACATACAATTATGTAATTTATGTATGTTGTGTTGAGTGAAATTTCCTTTTCCCTGCAAGCCAGTTTCTCTCTCCTATAATGTATATTTATGTGCTGAATATCTTCTTTAAACAATCTGTTCCTGCCATTTGAACATATCAAAAACTTAAAGCTCCATCATTCATCTACAAAAAGCCCCCAAAACCGGCAGCAACGTTACTTTCACAAAAGCAGCAAAAGGTCCAACGAGATACACTGTAGCTGTTGCAGTAAACATTTGTTTGTAATCAATTTATGTGATTACAATGTTCAAAACTGAGTAATCTAATTTCCATGTTGTATTGTTGCCACCTACTGGTGGACTTGAGTATTGCGTTTTGAAGTGCACATGGTTTGGACAGATGTTCAATTAAGACACATGCCTCCAGAGACTAAAGACTCAAGCCAGAAAACCAGCTTGTATATAAGGAGCAAAAATGGACAATATGGACTGCAATTGCTCCTGAATGCTTGGTAGAAAGGCGCACACAGTATGTTTGTGTATTTTAAAGTGTGTGTACGTTTCTACTTGGGTTGTAATCTCATTTCACGGACACAATATCTGCGTTTTCATTGCTTATTTCACCATAGTTTTTCCAGGTGTCTGCGGGTGAAGAGATTGAAATACCGGTTAAACATCAGTTGGAACATGGCCCTTTATTCTACACCAAACATCAAAAATGACCTTCGGGAACAGTTACATACACCTTGGTGAAATATGCAGTAAACAAACTCTAAACCTTCTTGATTTTCTTAGAGCTTATACTTTTCAGAAAAGGCGTTTGGCAATATGTATGCTTTCCAGGAACAACTAAACACCCAACATTAAGAAAATGAGAGAGAGACTGGATGCAGTACACTATATAAAGTTAAAAAGGGACATTTTCTTCCTTCTCCTCACGTGTTCACATCTTTCTCTCCTTTTCATTCCCTATTGGGATTTGCAGTTTTGTTTCAACACCCCATGTGAAAATTAAAAAAACTATTTCAAAAGGCAGCCTTTTTTTCCTTCAGGCAAAGCAGTTCAAGTCTTTCACATAATAGTTTTAACTATTTTTTAGGGTAAAGGTTGGGCAACTCGCCCAGGTGGTCAAGACAAGGGTCCCAAAGAAAAATTATCACAGCCGGGACCCGTGTAGCTAAAAACACCGCCACCTCCAGCTGGTTCAATGTGCTGTCCTTCAGGTGTCCACCATGAGGTGACACGGTATCTTCAGCTGCCTCCCCTCCTCCTGCGCGGCTCATCAGTTGTTCTCCTCATCACTGTCATCTGGGCTGATGGCCGGGCTGTAGGTGGGTGAGGTGGGGCTATATCCAGGGGAGGTGGGGCTGTAAGTGGAGCCTTTAGGACTAGTTGGTGAATACGTAGGAGATGTGGGTGAGTACTTCGGTGAAGTTGGGGAATAAGTCGGGGAGGTAGGGGAGTATTTGGGGCTGGTGGGAGTATAGGTCGGTGAGGTGGGGGAGTAGGTCGGAGAGGTGGGACTGTATTTTGGGGTTGTCGGAGAGTAGGTGGGAGAAGTGGGCGAGTACTTTGGCGACGTAGGAGAGTACTTTGGAGAAGTGGGGGAGTACTTGGGAGAGGTTGGGGTGTACTCAGGGGAGCTGGGGCTGTATGAGGGTGAAGTTGGGGTCTATTTGGGAGAGGTGGGAGAGTAGGAGGGGGAGCTGGGGCTGTATGAGGGTGAGCTGGGTGTGTAGGTGGGAGACTGTGGGGTGTAACGTGGACTGGAGGGTGAGTAGGATGGAGAGGTGGGGGAGTATGAGGGAGAGGTGGGGGAGTAATTGGGGCTGGTTGGGGTGTAGTTGGGGGAGGTTGGGGAGTAAGAAGGTGATGTTGGCGAGTAGGAGGGAGAGGTGGGTGAGTAACTGGGTGAGGTGGGGGTATAGTTTGGTGATGTAGGGCTGTAGCTTGGGCTGGTTGGCGAGTAGGAGGGAGAGGTGGGGGAGTATGAGGGGGAGGTGGGAGAGTAAGATGGAGATGTAGGAGAATAAGAAGGTGAGGTGGGAGAGTAAGAAGGTGAGGTGGGAGAGTAGCTGGGTGAGGTTGGGCTGTAGCTCGGTGACGTTGGACTGTAGCTCGGAGAGGTGGGAGAGTAAGAGGGCGAGGTGGGGGAGTAAGATGGGGAAGTGGGGGAGTAAGAGGGAGATGTTGGGGAATAAGATGGAGATGTGGGCGAATAGGAAGGAGAAGTTGGGGAGTAACTGGGCGAAGTGGGGGAGTAGGAAGGAGATGTCGGGCTGTAGTTGGGGCTGGTGGGGGAGTAAGAGGGAGAGGTGGGGGAGTAGGAAGGTGATGTTGGGGAATAGCCTGGGCTCTGCGGGGTGTAGCCTCCAGGGGAGCGGGGCTCATAGGCTGGGGAGGTGGGCGAGTAGTTGGGTGACATGGCTCCACCTAAGGAACATAAATGTTAAATTAAGAGAAAGTTGACGAGTTCTGCAGGGGTTCGTCCTCGGACACCGTTTATTTACATTAATGTACAAGCAGGTCCCAACACGTAGCAGAACGGGGTCAGAAGAAATCCTAACTGACGTGTCATTTGACTACGTCTATGCATGCAACTTTCATCAGTTTAATCATTAAAACCTATGAAAAAAATATTTCTGTAGTGTCTAACCTGGAGATGGTATATACGGGCTGGCAGGGCCTGGAGATCCGGGAGAGCCAGGAGTGGGCGACCAGGCTGGAGAGTAGCCTGGAGAAAAGCCACTTGCGTCTGATGCTGCGCTGGGAGAGAAGCCTGCTCCTCCAGGGGTCATGCCGCTTCCTGAAGGAAAAAGATTAAAAAAGCCAAAGCTCAGTGAATTAAATCAAAACAAGGAGAAGAGCTACAGTGACCTGAGCTTACACTCACCAACACTGGGAGACCAGGCTCCGTAGGCTGGTGTAGCTCCGGTGTTCCACGGGGTCATGGCAGGTGACATACCGCTCATGGGACTCGGCACTGAACCAAAGAACATTCCAGTGGCTGCAAATAGGACAGACACAAAACAAATCTCTTAGCTCTCACACTGCATCTACAGTATAGATTATTCAGCATTATATGAACATCTCTCCACTTACGTCCAGCCACGCTGATGCCAGGTATGTTTGTGGGGATCTCCATGCCGTATTTACACTTCTCAGCATCCAGCAGCAGGTCAAAGCAGCCTGTACCTGCAGGGGCGAGCTGGCCGAGCATGATGTTCTCCGACACACCCTTCATGGGATCACTCTCACCGTGGGATGAGGCCTCCATCAACACATCCACCTGGGGAGAAGGAAATTTGGTTATTACAAGTTTATTGTCAACTCTAACAATAACCATAGGGATCATTAATTCCTTCTAAAATGATTCAGTTAGTGATTAGCTTCTCACCGTCTCCTCAAAAGAACACTTCATGAGTGGTCCGGTGTCTTGACGGTTGATGCCGTGACGTGTGATGGCCATCAGGTGACCACGGCAAGTCATGGTGTCACAGAGCAAAGCCAAGTGACGGTAGTTGACATAGGAGCCGTCGAAGGAGATGACGTGGTACAACTCCCTCTCCAGAGCCTTACGCACAGCCTCAATTCCCAAGACCTAGCAAAGAGAGACAGTGGAGATGAGTATGAGAGTACCAAGAAAAACTTTCTGCAATTCCTCGCTGAGGTAAAAACATACTGTGAAGATCTCCACAATGTCGTTGGAGGTGGTCCTGACGGGATCAACGTCCTTCTCGCTGAGCACTCTCATGAGGCTAACTCCGTCCGTCTCAAGGATCCACTCCTGCAGGGCTTTGAACTCACCATCCTCTGTGATGATGATCTTCTTCTTGTTGTCAGTCTGAGGCAAGTGCATGTAGACCTGAAGAGGAAGAGGTGAGCCACATTCGTTACCACCTTTGTTACAGATGATAAAAGCAATGATGATCCTGCCGTTGAACAACCACAGTTTAAATACTAAGGTTTCTTCTTGTCTGTTACCTTGCTGATCTGCTCAATGCCTTGTAGGGTCATGTCTGTCAGCATGTTGGACTCAATGCACCTCAAGAACACATCATCATCCATTTTGTCCACCACCTCCTCGTCCTAGACAAGAAAAATACAGTTTTTTATATTTATTATGGAAATTTGGTATAGTAAAAATTACTTGAACTGAATATAAATAATTTCTCACCTCTTGGAACTTGTTCTCGTCGCTATTCATGATTCTGATTCGCAGAACGAGCTTCTCAGCATTATCGTCATTGAAAATACAGTTCAGATCATCACCAAAACCTTGTAAAGACAATTATGTTGTTAGAAGAAAGCGCATAATTTATATCCAAGTATGAAATCAGAGCGTCTTAGCAACCCACCAGCGTTGATCTTCTCTGCAATCTGCTCCATAGTCAGCTTGCGATCAGTCATGTGTTTGCGGTCAAGCTCAATGCGCAGCAGCCACGGTGAAATGCGCGTCACATCAAAGTCGGGCATCTCATAGTAGACATTCACCCACTCCTGGTCCTCAGCCACCACAGTGTTCTGGGGGTTGGGGTCGTAGTAGATGGCAGTGTTTGCGGTCACCTGAGAAAAAAGGAAAATTCTCAGTCACGGCAATTCAATTAGAATAAAAATGTTTATGTAAGATGTAGTAGATACGTAATAGTGACATAAGAAGGACTGTGGATATCATAAATAACTAAATCAGTAACAAAGAATATTCTCCTCTCACCTTTCGCAGTGTAGTGTGCTCCAGTCGACAGAGGATGTCCTTGGCCCTTTCAGCATCACGTGCTGCTTGACCCAGCAGGAACACAGTCAGCGAAGGTGTCTTGGGCCTCTTGGAGATGTTGATCAACTCCTTCAGACGAGGCACACCGAGTGTCACGTTCTTGGCTGACACACCAGCGTAGTGGAAAGTGTTCAGGGTCATCTGGGTGGCTGGCTCTCCCAGCGATTGGGCAGCCAGAGCACCTACCATCTCACCTGGGTGGGCCTGGGAAAGAAACACAGGATCAAGTGCGTGATGTGAAGTTTAATGTGTAACCATCTAACAGATCTGACATCTCTTGAACCACATACATTGCTGTTCTAAACTTACAATGGACTGGTTGAACTTGGTTTCAATCTCTCCCAGCAGCCAGTCAAAAGCCTCAGTGGAAAGGCGGAACTCCTCAATCATACGCTTGGAGCAGAGCGTGGAGCGCAGATGGATGTTAAAGAGCAGAGTGGCGTTCTCCTGGGCCTGTCTGCTTAGCGGGTCATCACCATTCACAATCACAAGCTTCTTACTCAGTTCATGCACACCTGGGGATCCAAAGACGCAACCAAAGATTGAGAACATGAGCTAGAAATTTCAACCGTTTTGAGTCATAGGCTTTTTTTTTTTTGGCCTCACCTTCGATCACCCTTAAAGGATTAAGATCTGTTGGGGTTCGAGTGTTGATGCGGAAGATCTTCTGAGCATTCCAGATCATTCTGGCCAAGTTGCATGGCAGCACCACCTGCAGATGAGGAGAAACATTTCAGTGTTTTTTTATTCCATTCCATGTAGCAGAGCGAGACACTGATCGAGAGCAGAGATCACCACACACCTTACTGTCCCCAGTGGGGAAAATGGCTCGGAGGACCTCCCTGTCCTCCTTCATCTTATCAAACTCACTCTCCAAGGAACTCTGCACGAGGGCGTTTGTCATCACATCTTTTACAACGTCTTCCTGCAGTACACGTCTCAGTGCTCGATCGTTGGTGCAATCAAACTTGAACCTAAACAGATTGAACAAATGACGATAAACGATAAATCACAAACTAAACCAATCATAATAGAATATGCACATATCTGAGTAAAGGTACAAGGCATGTCTGGTAATAAAACTCCTTTTCCTTTTCAGTCATCACAAATCCAGAGCAGGTCGTGAAAAACAAATAAAGCTTAATAACTTTGACGTCAGCATAGATTCTACAAAAACAAGGTTCTTTTGAATATTTGGCAAAAATCTAAACCAGACAAAGCTATTTTTACAACAAGTCAGAGTACATTCAAGTATTTAGGTGTGCGACTCACTTCTTTTCAAAAGCCTTGTGCGATGGTTTGAGTGTTGCCACATTTTGGAACTCTACATTCTCTCCTGCCAGGCCGTCCTCGCCGTAGCGCAACTGCACCACCTGGTTGATGGAGTTACGCACGGTGCCATCATACTTCACCATCACAGACTCCATAGACTTGATCAGACGACGCTGGATGTAACCTGGTGAGGCAGAACAGATCCACCTTGTTAAAAATTAACAGGCTTCTTTGTTGGGTAGTGTTTAATGGATTCAGATTTTCGAGTGAAGTCAGATGCCTGCACTCACCAGTCTCAGCAGTCTTGACAGCTGTGTCGATCAGACCCTCTCTGCCTCCCATGGCGTGGAAGAAGAACTCTGTTGGTGTCAGGCCGGCAAGGTAGGAGTTTTCCACAAAGCCTCTACTCTCGGGACCATAGTCATCTTTAATGAAGTGTGGCAGCGTGCGGTGTTTGAAGCCAAAGGGAATTCGTTTACCTTCCACATTCTGTTGCCCCACCACAGCAATAACCTAAATAAGGAGATAAGATCAGACGTAAGTGTCAAAATGGGGGACTAAAAGAAAAAAAAAAACTGTACTGTATAAGTATAAACAATCTACTGTAATTCATTATGTTTCGATGAGATCTTTTACCTGTGAGATATTAATCTTTGAGCCCTTAGAACCAGCCACTACCATGGACTTGAAGTTGTTGTACTCAGACAGAGACTTCTGGGCGGAGGATCCTGTTTTGTCACGAGCATCGTTGAGGATACGATTCACCTGGTTCTCGAATGTCTGCCTCAGTGTGTTACCAGGTGTCGGCTCCAGCTCGTTGTTGTGGGCTTTCTCGATGACCTGGTTGGACAAAGGCAAGCATCACTTTTCTGTACATTATTTCACCAGAAACTGATTAAACTGGGCTGTGCTGGAATATTTTTTTCTTACTTCTATCACATCCTGTTTAGCTTTCTTGATTGTATTCTGGATGTCGAGGTAAGTCTTGGCATCAGCAATGGAGTCACCAATACCAATGGAATGACCTGGAGAAAACACATTAATTTTAACGTCTAATATTTATCATTCAATTATATTGCAATTCAGCCATACTGTACATTTTATTGTTTTCTTACCTTCAATCAGCAGCCAGTTGTTGACCACTGTCTGAATGTTGGAGTAGAAGAGTCTGGTGATGTCATGGCCCATCTCCAGGTAAGAGATGTGGACAAGGGAACCGGCTGAGGTTCCCAGAGATTTCTTACACAGGATGCCCATGATCAACTCACCGTTCTCCACTATGACCTATGTAAATTAATTAAATGTCAGGTTTTGTACATTGCCGTTATTTTTCATTATTTACCCCACACAGTTAAATTAGTATGCCGTACCTTGGTGTCCCCAGGTGAAATGTGTTTGTAAGGGCCACTATCCTCATCATCAGGGTGGGTGCTGTGAGTGCGGATGACGTTGATGTGTCCAGGAATGATGAGACTGAAGATCTGCTTGCCTGTCCACAGAGGGCGAGGTTTGAGGATGGCTGGCTGAGGCATTTTCCCATCCCAGGTGGAGAGGAACATGAGCAGGTTCATCACTTCACCCTGGTAATGTGATAAAAATGTAACGGAATTGAAGACTCTCACAAAGTAACTAAAACAAACACTAAATGTTAATTAGCTTAATTATTACAACTATCTTCTTACCCTCTCTAAGAAAACGTCTCTTTTGGTGAATTTGCGCACAGCTGTGAGGGTATCCTGCACAATACCCATGACGGGCCTGTTGGACTGGGGTGTAACAATCATACGTGGCACCATAGCCAATTCCTGAATCTCTGCCCTTGTCTCAAGAGACTGAGGGAGGTGAAGGTTCATCTCATCACCGTCAAAATCAGCATTGTATGGGGTGGTGACACTGGAGGGAGACAACTTTGATTACAGCTACTTCAAAACAGTGCTGTAATATGATACATGATATGAACATGCATTCACAATTCCAACACATCACAACTTTAGTCATCATTAAAAATGTACTCAATACTATTAAAATTCATTATTTCTACTAAAAAACAGCATGTCACAAAAGAAACACATTTATAAAAGCCAGTGAGCTCTGGTCTTCACTTGGTACCTGAGGTTGAGTCGAAATGTTGACCAGGGCAGGATGCGAACCCTGTGCCCCATCATGGACATTTTATGTAGTGTAGGCTGTCGGTTGAAGATGACGATGTCGCCATCACACATGTGTCTTTCCACCTAAACAGAAAAATATCAGGTTGAGTTGGGCTTAAAATTACATACTTAAAACCATAAACATTTGAATCACCACATAACAGAAGGCATAAAAGTTTTTCTTGAACCTTGTAGCCAATCTGCAGATGTAGGTCGCTTGGTTTAGGGTGGAATCGCAGGTCAATTCGGTCTCCATTGTCACGGATGATGTATTTGGCTCCTGGGTACTGGCTGTTGCCTCTACGCACCAGCTCTTGCAATCTAATCAAAGTCATCAGAATAAATTAGCAAGATTCAATACAAAAAAAACACATAACTACAGATTACATGAAGTTTAACTACTCTGGCATACCTGTCAATGTTAAAGGGTGTGACGATTTCTGGAAAAGTCATATTGGCAGCAATGGATCGTGGTACACCCACTTGGTCGATTTGCAGGTTGGGGTCAGGGGTAATTACAGTTCGGGCTGAAAAGTCCACACGCTTGCCCATCAGGTTACCTCGGACTCGACCCTCTTTTCCCTTTAGACGCTGTTTAATGGATTTGAGAGGGCGGCCAGATTTTTGCATTGCCTGGCAAAAAAAAAATGAAATTAAAATACATAAAATTGGAAAAGCTACTGTGCTCATTTTAGCATATTTGGAAAGCTAACTGTACGTTTAAAAATGCCACTGCAGGGCACACGTACCCTTGGCAGGCCTGGCAATTCATTGTCCACCATTGTGGCTACATGAAACTGAAGCAGCTTCACATCCTCAGCTATAACATGAGCTGCTGCACCACTCTGCTCATTTCTTCTCAGTTGATTGTTGATCTTGACAATATCAGCCAGCTTGTGGGTCAAGTCATCCTTTAAAACAAAAGTTAATTGATGTGTTACAATTTCCAGGCTGAGAACTATTTTAACCGCTAAAATTGCAGGAACAAACAAGACATTTAACGTTACAGCACATTAGGTCTGGGTTCATGCTGTCTCACCTGGTTGCGAGCAGATCCCTGCATGACTACAGCAGGCCTCACAGCCAGTGGAGGCACAGGCAGTACAGTTACAATCATCCATTCAGGCCGGGCGAACTTGGGGTCCATGCCCAAGATGATGTCCTCTTCATCTGAGATTCTCTTGAAAATTTCATGGACACGCTCAGGACTCAGGAGGATTTTCTTCTCCTGCGAATCCTCATTAACGTGCTTCCACTCAGCATATAGCTCCAAACCAGAGCGTCTGATGCGTGGCTGGTAGCGCCCACAGCCACCATGTCCCTGTGTATTTCACAAGTGATGAATGTGAGTAATAAAGCAATGGAGTGTAGGGTACATGGAGCTAACTATGACAAAAACACTTCAACCAAATACCTTCTCCTTGGTAATGTCTTCCTCTGTCTCCTGCTGTTCCATTCCAAATTTGTTGTCCATCTCCTCCCCTCCTTCACATATATTTTTTCCTTTGCACAGCTCATACACGTGTGTCAAACGCTTTCTGGGCTGCCCTTTAGATTTTGCCAGGATATCTTTGATCTTTGGATTGTTCTAGGGGTAATATGATTTAAAGAAATTAACAACAAAGCAAGATATGATTTTTAAAAAAAGCCTTAAAAAAATCATAAATCATAAAATATTATGATACAAATTCGTGATTTTTATCATAATGTGTTGTGATTCAGTGAATATACATACCGAATCCACTAACAGCTTGGAACAAAAGAAACAAACACACCGGAGAACCTTCATAATCTTTGTTACGAAGCCAACGTGGAAAACTGGCTTTGCCAGTTCTATGTGGCCAAAGTGGCCGGGGCATTCTGTCATGTTTCCTGAGGAAACAAAACCCAAATGAACATTAGGCCATGACATAACATAGGTAAGGAAATACCCTGATCAATAATATTGTTTAGCATAAAATTCCAACATGACATTGCACCTGCACATGTCTGACATCTTCCAGTTCGTTCTATGACCCCTTGTCTTGGGTCCATAAGGCCACCAAGTTTAGGACGTCCACCTTCTGTTGTTTCGGGGTATTTGATTCCCCCTTCTGTTACGGACATCCGTTTCTGTAAAGAAAGACAGAATATAAAGAAGTGCATTTCAGCTGTTAAATATACCATCAATACAATAATATGATTCTCTATAACGTATGTCATGTCAAATATTTTTTCTATAACGTTTCATAAAGATTGGTGGTGAAATCTTCCTAAAATTTCCATAAACCATCATCTTTCAAATAGAAAAAAACACTCCAGTTTTCAAATAAATTAAAACGTAGACAAATCAGAGTTTGTCTAACATTTTTTGTATATAAATAAATTAAAATTCAGCAAATAGCAACCTTGAATATATGAAGTTATACTAAAACCGTTGACGCTAAACTACAAACTAAATCCTTCAAACATTATATAATGTTAACAGTCAACTATGATTTAAAGAAAACATGCATATCTGACTTTGTTCAAGTTAAAATTTATTTATTGTGATCAAAAACATACCAATACGTACAAAGCGATCCGTTTCAAAACCAAACACGTTGTCCTCTATAACGAACAGCTATATAAGTAATCAAAACAATCACTTCCTGGTGGGCCTAAATGTTACATTACGTGAATAAAAAGGGGGTTTAATTCATGTGACAACATTTATAATTTTTTTGTAATGTGGTGCTTTAAGTTGTTCAAACTTCCTGCAACATGCTAGTTAGCACAAGCTCCACCAGCTAGCTAGGCTAACAGCAAGCATTTTCGTTGTAAACAGAACCATGTCCTTGTATGTACTATATGCTAAACCACAATATTAGTCAAGAAAATGTCCGAATAATGTGTGATCTGTCAGTATTATTAATAAATACCCAGTCCCCAAAAAGAAAACCTACAAGTTCATCTGGGCTGATGATGCCGAACTGAACTCTCTTGATCGTGCGCAATGGGCATGCGCTGTCGCCGGAGGGCGGTCCGTGCATCCTGTCTATTCAAAGAGCCGCGTCCTTCCTCGGCACGCCGCTTTGTGAGCAGGAACAGCGTCTAAATTACCACCGCGACTCTGGTCAGGTCGCCAACGGTGACCGGAAAGTCTCCGAAGGCGATATCCCAGGGGCTTCTGTTGTCGGATGCCCGTATAACTGAATTATTATTAGTTTGGTCCTAAGTACACTAACCATCGACTGCTCCCCTCCCTTTTTCTGATCTACACTCTGGAGCGCTCTCAGCGCTTCTGAGCGTGAAGCGCTCCTACGCTTGGTTATATAGACTGGGTGCTTACTACGGGGTTGTCCACTCCAAAACGCAGGGGCTAACTCTTCGGAAGGTGGGACATGTATAACTGTAGTAAAACGCTCATTGGCCATTCAATGCAGTTATATGAATAATTAATTTTGGGGAACGCACAGCCAATGACAGAGTACGTTTAGTTTTTCAACGAATCAAAACTAAAGGCGGGCGTTGATTTAGTCTGGACTCGTCCTCATTGGCTGTATTAAAACAGGGTAGGCGGCGCGGAGTGCATTTCGCATCCGAAATATGAATATTTAACTTACACTCTCTCGATTCGGCCGTGTTGTTATTAATATTGAGCAGTAGAATGGAGACGACCAATAGCTGTGAAGCAACGAGCCTCCTTAGAATAATTTCAGCAAAACCCTCCCTGTTTCCGATGTTTGCCGAATGTGGCCGATGTGAATTTCTTCCCTCAGAGCAAAAATAAAAAAAAATCTCTGTTCCCCCGTTCGTCTCGCTCTGGATCAGCCTGGGCTCTAAGAAAAGAGGCTCAGGGCTGAGGCCTGTTAAAACCTTACACTACACAGGGGAATGTTGTCGAAATACATGACATTTTCATGTCGAAACACTGTATATTGGATTATTTCTCCGAACTATTTCAGACGTACGTCGAGTTGCTATTTTTCACTTTGTGATTTTTTGGGATCTCTGGGACTTTACCAGAAGCCTCGGACTCACCTGCAAGTGCTGGCCGGCCAGTGGATTGGATTTTCCTCTCGCCCTATAGGAAAGTCTGCGGGAAGCCTTAAGTGTCTATTTAACGTTTGTTTGTTAATAGATTTTGACTGTTTTTTGTATACTTGTTATCCGTGTGGTATATAACAGATTATACTGTTGAGGTGTTGTTGCGTTTTTTATATTTTTGTTAAAACGTGAGACACCGTTGTAGGCCACGTTTTGAAAGCAGCATGAAATGCAATGGTTTTGGCGGTTAAGTAAGATTAGTTCGCTACTAATTTAATTAGCTACTGCCTTTATTTGCTCATATGTGTAGTTTTAAGTTTATATATAAGCTGGCTGGTTACATTTTGCGACTCAAATGTTCAATTTTTGCTTTCTTTAGGAATACTGCTAGTGGTTTAGTTAGCTTGACTACAACGACGGCATGTTCTCTGTTGTACGTCCGTTATTTTACGTTAATTGTTCTCTCCCTGTGTAGTTTACAACCAGCTAATATAGCTTTCATAGCCATATACATACTTTTTAGTGGTTTTTACGTTTAGGATTTATCTTCACGTAAGGTGAAATAGCCTGATGGTTTAGCCCTGTACTGTGCGTTACGAGACAAAATGTTTCAGTTAGCTTAGCTGCTCAACAGTTATTTGTTACTCAGTGTTGGTCTCTGGGTTTCTTAGCCAAATTGTCTTTTAGCGTTAGGTCTGCAGTGCATCGACATTGTTTTACAGTGAGAATAGGGCACGCGTTGTATTATAATATTACTTTTAAGACTTAAACAACGGCTAGTGTAGCTAGCATACTGGGGCTCAGTCAGCACTCAACATGGCGGTGTTTGATGTGCTTCTTGTTGTGAACGAGAAAGATGGAGTCTGGAATATTCTTGTTGGCTAACTCAGCCGGCAAAGAGCTGCGCATTTTCTTCAAACCATCCATGGGACAAAATAAGAAACGGCCCTGTTGGTGTTTCAGACTATTAACCACAACGTGGTAGGATAAAGCTGCTTGGAAATATGTTAAGGTCTTTGAATAGTGTTGATTCGTCGACGGTGCCGAAAGTTGAAGCCATTTTTCTCTCTTAACTATGTGCATATTCTACTATAATTGTAAGAACAGTCCTGCTGCTTAGTCATTAATCTACTTCAGTAATATCAGTGTGTAACTGATTGTTTTTGTTTAAAGTTGGGTGGTGTAGTTAAAGTGCCATTATTATGCTTAATTTAGGTTTTATAGTTTATTCTGAGGCTATACTGATACCATATATAATGTTTATTTATGGTAAAAAAACACATGTTATAATGCCTCTGCAACAGCTCCTCTAGTCTGAAACTATAAAGGCTCATGTGAGCTCCACGTCTTTAAGGCTTCTTTACCTCTCTTTATCTCCTTCTGTTCTGATTTGCCAACTTGTGGTTTCTTCTTGTGAGTCAAACTGTGCCCAGTTGGAACAGCACTGTCCTTCAGCAGCAACCTAGCTGAAAATCCCGCTGCATACTGGGGCATGTTGTTCAAACAGTTGACCATAAACTGATGTGAACAGATAGAAACATTGCAGCAACATCTGATGCTGACCTGTAACGGTATCTATTGTTTTAAGGTGGAAAAGGGAACAAAAGCAACAAATAAAACAAAATACATTCTCCCCTCAAAGCTGCGAGGTGAATTGTTTATTGCATAAATACTTGAACTAGCATTAGTTGTGAGAGGAGCTGTGGCAGCTAACCTAAGAGGGTGGGCAAGACAGCATGCTTAGTTGATGCATGTGGGCTGCAGGATTTTGAAAAAACTTGAGAACAAAACAAATTGGCCAGACTGAAACCTGGGTATTTGGCTCCCAACAAACATGCAGACACGTTAACATAGAGGTTTGACCATCTAACTATGTTTAACAGGGGTACTTGGATTCACTAAACTATATATGTAAAGTCAAAACATAAAAAGCATAATATGACCCCTCCCTTTAAAGTATTAATCTTGTTTACACTGACTATGCTTTACCTTTCTACACAATAGATGCATTTTGTGTTGAATTCTGTCTAAATGTCCAGAACAAATCAATATTTAGTATTTTGAGAACTGTAAATCTGCATTGTCCAATTCAGGCAGTTATCTTACGCATTTAAGGTGCTGATAGGTTTCTGTTTATCCATTTTGTGTTCTTACTGTTAAAAGGAATGGAAAAGCTAGACTAGTGGTTGAACACCCTCCTAGTATCTCTGATGTGATTGCATAATCTCAGTTTGATGTAATGTTTATTACACACGACTGTAAGAGTACTTAAAAGAGCAATGTGTCATGCTGCTTTAAAATTCTTGCCTTTTGTTTAAATAAAGACACTGAACCAACATGATGGACTGTGGGTTGTTATTTCTTTCGGACGTATGCTATTTTTACTTTTACATAATTGAGTCCACATCAGAACATACCATTCATGTAAAACCTGCTGAGTGGGAGGGCTTAGTGTTTCTGTGCTGCTGCCAACGTGAACATGCCTTTTTGCCATCATGTCTTTTTCGCAGGTCCAGTAGAGCAAAGCATCATTCAAGCCCAGAAGCAAGGTGCCACATCTGCAGTATCCTTATGAGTTAAACCATGTCCTGTTTTTAGTTATTGTAACAAGATAACAACAGCACGATTGCCTGGTTTGAAATGCATAGGAGAATGTGACAGTACAGCACTTTGTTCACTGTATTCCACATGCCATACTATGTGTGTACAAAGGATTCACTATTGACCAGTTGGCTCCCTCCTCTGGCTCATAGGGAGAATGATCAGCATTGCAAAGACATTGCGCAACCACATTTTCATGGCGGAAGTGGGTCCCACAAGACTGTCAGACGTGCTCCCTCTACTGCTCCAAGCAGGTTAGTACTTAGAGGCTTAATAGTGACAGGTATGTAGTTTGGTTGCAATTTAAGTCTTAAAATAGCTGTGAAATCTGATTATTATACAACAATCCTGAAAGTGCTCTTATGAAGAAATTCACTGTTTCCAGCTTTTGAAAGATTATAAGTGAAACTGATATAAGTGACTGGAGAGTATTTGTAATCATGAGTTCAGTTAAAAGCTGCAGAAACTGCACAAATGTCCTGAAAACACAGTACTCATAGCTGGCTTTAGATTAATGTACAGTTGTCTACTATTTCAAAGTACTTGGTCTTTTACTTTAGGATTTCCGTATTTTTAATAGTTTGACTCCTCTGCATTTTAGGGGGATAAGTGTTATGAACATGCTGCTTACAATAACAGCAATAACCATCCACTATAATGTTCTAAAGGGAGCCATGTGATTACTTTATTTTCTGATAGTATCCATGTATTTCTGTTTTTTATTTCTAACTATTGAGTATATATATTTTGTATGCTACAATTTTACAGAGGAAGTGCCTTTAGTATTAATTTCACCACCACATATTTATTGTTCTATATAAACATATAGTTTACTTTAAACATGGTCTAATCTTGGAATTTGTAAAATTATGACTATGATCTATTTCAAGCCTTTGAATACAATATGGTTTAACCATTTAAGGTCTTAAATTGATATTTAGGGACGCTTAAAAGATACTGTGCAGATATTCTGTTTTTCTGATTCAAATTGGAATTAAAAGGGTTTTAAAGGTGTTTTAATACAAGTTGGTGAAACGTGGAAATAAGCTGGTAACGTTAAGTCTTTCTGAACATATTTTGATAGATATTTATGACCTGTAGGAGTGTGTGTCCATTGGTTGTTGACAGCGATTTGCTCTTTTAAAGCAATTGCTGCTGTGATGTAGTGTTTAGTTCAAACTGTAATTAGGTGTAATGTGATGTTTTTTGCATTCGATCAGTTCTTATATTCATCAGTATACTTTACATGAAGTAGCATGTGTTTTTCGGCCAGAGGCATTCATTCCTGGAAGTGGTGAGGATTGTGTACCTAGGGGGAGCTCTTGTCTGGTGATGTCAACCTCTGAATGTGTGTGTGTTTAAGGGGGAGTTAGGCGGGGAGGGGGCTTTGTAGCACAACAAAGTAGGTGAACAAGGAGGAAGGGCAAGAGAGACAGGCAGATGCAATGCACAGTGGGAGGAGTGGACTGTTTTCAGTCTGATTTACAATCAAAAGCTATATAAACTATAACTGGACTCAGGTTACTCTAGAAAAAACAGCTCCCTCATAAAGAGTAGTGAGCCATTACACCTGAAGTCCACCAAAAATACACAGAATATATACACTTGCTTTTTCTGTCACTGTTTAAGAGTGTTATCCCCAAGAAACTAAGACCATGACAGCATGTCCTTAAAGGCTCAGAAACTGTTCTTTACAAAAAATGGAAATCTTAAATCAGATTCTGTGCGTAACGCCATAAAAATAACTGGTCTTAGGATACAGTGGCTAAAAACTGATAAGAAATATTTTGGTTTTGGTTTTCTTTTGCGCTACATTACTGCATTACTCTTTAAGTTATGCACCAGGATGTTGTTTTGTAATAAAAGTGAGTGACGCAGGGTTGGAGGCATGCTCTCTGAGAGCCCATTGGAACAGACCGGCCCATTTCTGTCCGCTAGAGAATGTCCTGTTCTTCGGGTGTTTATTTTGGCTGATGTTAGCCCCTGCCAAGTTTCTTCATCTTTCTTTTATCATCCGCACACTCTTTCAAGGCTTCCAAATTCTCATCTATTGTCTTTTACACTGGATTCTTTTCAGGTGGCTCATTTGCAGAAAATAGGCAGAAATAGGAATTTTAAGTCGGATAGTATTTGACTCAGGATATACCAGAGTTTTGCAGGAGATCTTTGTTTTGTTGAAGTTTCTTTCATCCTCTTCCTGGAACTTTCTGGGTGCTAAATTAATTGCTCTTGATCCCACCTCGCGTTGCAATCGGCTTAGTGCTAATCTGGGGTTCTCACAGTGCAGCCAAGTCTCGTCTGGGCGACGCTGCTGCACTGAGCTGTCCACCGCTCTCTTCTCCCAAGGTTTTGACCGCTGGTGCTGTCATTCATGCTCTCCTTTGCCATACATCCTATTCCTTTTATTTTACTATTTTTCTCTTCTAACATATTGTTAAACGTTTGTGAAGCTTCATTTCTTTTTATTGTGAATCAACTTGGCCTCTTTCCTTTCTGTACAGTTCACCTTTGTAGTCACATGATTGCTTTTCCTCACTCACAGAACTGTGTCCCTAGTTGTCTGATCCTTCCTCTCATGCTCAAACCTTTTTCAGAATTGCTCTCACGCCCTCTTCTACTGTCTCTCCTTCTGTCCCTTGCTCCTTTCCCTTCATCATCTTCTGTTGGACACTAACTCTCAAAGATGGCCACATGCTGCCTTCAGTGGCTCTCTCTTGGCCGTACCCTCGCCTGGCTTTTTTTCTCACTTTTTTTTGTTTTTAGTTTCTCTGCTCTGCCGCTGTTCTGTTTCCCCTGGCATGACGCCATTGCCTCTGACCATCTGCCTCGCCGTCTTTTTTTCTCCTGTTCCCTTTTTATTGCTTTCCTTTTCCTTTTCTTTTGATATCAGTACACCTAGTAGTGATTTATTGTTTCATTTATGATCACAGGATAAGTTTACCTCACGTTTCAGTTGCTCAAAAACCCCTTGTATCTTTCTTTGTCCTTACAAGACTTTCTTAGTTCTTCGTCTTTCCGGGAGGTTCTGATTGAAGTGCCTGTGTGCTATTTAAAGAGGCGTGCACAAAAGCAGGGTTGTTTACAGTACCCTCAAAATACAGGCTGTCTAGAAACAGGAAGTACCATTGCCCTGAATTGCAGCAGCACACGGCGTCAGCCAGTGCAGCCACTTCCTCCTCATGACTGAACAGAGGCTCCAGCAAAACAACCCTCATGCTTATCAGAGAATTATGCACCCCTCCCCTCTGCTGCCTGTCCTCCTGAATGGCACACAAACACAGCAGGCTTTTCAACCTTCCACCATGTCCTACCTTGCTTTCTCCCATTCTCTTATGCCTACACCCCCCCTCCCCCTCTCAGAATTATTCTCTTCACCAGTACAGCATGCCTGAGTAGCTGCTTGGAGATGAAGGAGCTAATTAATTTGATTTAGCCGTTCTCTCTCTCTCTGGCAATGGAAAAACCAGCCGTCCGTCCGCCGTCCCTCCTCCGCACTGTATCAGGCACCCCTCCCAGATGATTTTCCACCTATCCTTTCCAGTCTCCTTTGACTTTGTCCACGTTATGAACTCTCTCTTCCTCTTCTCCTGTGCTTTTTTCATTTCAATTGAAGAACCATATCTTCCCACAAGTTTATTTCATATCAAAGTAAACTGCATGCCAGCAGTAACTCTAGTGTGGTCTACAGCCATTTAATTCCTTTTTTTAAGCATTTTATCTTGTGTGTGCCCTGGGACAGTTTGTGTGACTCAGCAGTTTTTCACTGCTCACACAAACATGCTTGTTACAGGTCAGAGTGTCTGCTTCAGGGATCTAAAACAAGCCTGCCAGAATTTGGCTGATGAAGCCTCATTTCTGTTATTTGATAGTCTGATAGTGCCGCCGACTGAGTTATATATTAAACCTCTATCTATCACAACTATATAACTAACATCACTTGATAGCTATGAATCCTTCCTGTGCTGTCATCCTGTGTATGAAACATACTCTGAACTTTGCAGCATGTAGGCTGTGGACATCTGCTCAGGGTGGCTTTTGTGCATTTTAGTCTCTCGGTGTTGTCTTGCAGGCAGTGTTGAACTCAGTGACTCTTCCACTGAAACTTAGAAATCAGATATTGTCAGACTTTTTATTTTTCTCAACTAACACTCAGCTGTTTTGTTAGCTGAAGCACTTTTTACAGAGGGTAAAAAACACACTGTGTCCAAAATCAATCCCTATTCACTTATTTAGTGAATTAATTTGATTTAGCGGTTCTCTCTCTGCAGGCATTATTGCACGAGAAACCATTATATTTAATGTAAACTCAGTAGTGATCAAAAAAGAAAAATTTTTGGTGTCTTCGCTGACCAACTTCAAGTTTCAGTATTCAAGTTGCAAAGTTTTGGATGACTCCAAAAGGTAACGTGGGGCCTTAAAAGTAGCATCCACCAAAGGCTTGATTTTTTCTCACCTTTTTGTGCCAAAGTTTATGAGAGGATTTGTCGGTCTGTTCAGTGTTGAATGTGTATGATCTTCAAGCCTGCAGACAGCATTGCATGAGAAACCATAATGCTACAATGAATTATACAGCTATATCGGCTTGGAAGTATTGCGGAAAACAGGTGTCACTTAACAAAGCTGCACCTGCAGTCCAGATCTGTCTCTTATTGGAAATGTGTGGCACATGATGAAGAGGAGAATCAGACAATGGTGTCCATGAACTGCTGAGCAGCTTCTATCTTGTATCCTGCAAGACCAGGAATCTAAATCTAAATTATAGTTGGTGAAAAAACTGATGAAGGTTCAAGCTTATTCATATTATTATTCATTAGAGAAATTCTCAACTGGGGTTTTTATTTGTGACAGTGGTGGCCAAATTTGTTGGCAGTCTACCTGCAAGACTTCTCATGCTGTCTCACCAGTTCAACAAAGGAGTATTTTCCTTAATGTATAGGCTTGTAAATACAAACATTTAGGTACAAGTTAATGCTGCAAAAAAAGAAAATTCTGTTTCTAATCTGTTAATCATCTCACATACCCTCAGATTGTGTTGTTGGTGTCCTGACCAGACCAATAAAAATATATATCTGGGACATAACAATGCACAGTGGAGTAGCACAGCAACACACACAGGAACCTCTGTATCCTCATGTAATACATTTACGCCATAATGTAGAATAAATATAAATGTATTTTTTCTAATATCACTGATTACATTTTAATTTTCGGTCATTTTATATCATAGGAATTATACTTGTTATAGACATTAAAGTACTGTATAATACACGCAGTATACATGTTTCCTTACATGCAGAAATATAATGTTTTTAAACACACAACAAAAAGACACGTCTGTTTCATTTTGTTTGGCTGCAACCCTGACATCTCTTTCTGTAAACAGCTGAGGCGTTAGCTGAAGACAGGCTCCAGCACGCTCATCTCTCACTGTTTCTTGGCAGGTTTCATCAAGTTAGTCATTGTTCCGCCCCCGCGTCTGCAAGACAATGCTGAGGGCTTAAACACCCTTTCAGCTGTGTGCGTGTCTGGCTTCAAATGTAAACATTTGTCATACTTATCTGTACATGTACTTGCAGAAAATGTATGTGCTGTGGTTTGATTCTGCCTCTCCCTACTCAAATTTTTCTGTGCAGGCCACAGAAACAGGAATTGCTGCGTCGTCCTTGTAAAGCCGCTGCTTCCTCTTTAAGAAACCACTGACATTTGAACTTCTCAAACGTCGTCGACTTCCCACTTTGATCTCCGTCCAAGTCAGCTGGAGAGCAGGTTAGTCATCCCTTCTCTGAGGTCACTGAGGATGTTTACTAACGCTTGAGCATACTTTAGGATATATTCACACACATGAATCTCTACTTGTAGGAATTCTGTCTTATTTTTTATGAACTGACCAAATGAAAATCAAACTTAACACTTTATACGCAGGGCACAGGAACAAAGTTTGTGCTCTAAAGTAGCCAGACTGCATGTGTGACTATGCTTTTTAGCAACTGACAGGCGCAGTGAACTTTCCCTTTCTTATCAAATATGAGACATTCACACAGCTTTTTTACTGGCACCATAGAGCACAGGCCAACATAGGCCTGCTGAAATCTGACTTCAGAAATTATCCTACGTTGGCTTATAAACAACAAGAGTTTATTTATAGTTCCTGACTAATATGTGTCTTGTTAATATATTTAATATCTTTATAGTAACAGGGATTAAAAACGGCTCGCTTGCATTAGTTCACCAATAGAGAATTATACCCTGACTCAGCAATTCTCCGCAGCTCTGTGGGTTTTCCTAGACAGAGCGATGTTTTGAGCTGCAGCAGGTGTGTTTTTAGCAGAGAAACCCTTAAAACTGTGTGAGCGCTGCCTGCCCTCAGAGAGACAATGCAGCTTGCTGTTGTGCAGATTTAGTGGCTGAAGCGGCACCTTTGTCCTTATGGAGTTAGTGAAGACTGGACATCAGGTGGACCTTCAAATTGGACGAATCACAAAGGACCACTTACGTAACATTGGAACTTTCTTACATATGATGTCTCACATGACCTGCATCAATGCCATTACTGCCCTGATGTATGTGCACATGGGTCCTCGTGCACCTGCTCATAGGCCATGAAAAACAACAAACAAGGTCTTATTTAAGAACCATACCTTTGACTGCAATGCACTTGCATTTGAGTCTATCACAAAGGGCCACTGTCCTGCTTGTTTTCCAATTAATCCTAACCCTATCCACTGCTTATTACCTGGATCCGCTGTAACTGTAGGGATGATTGAAAAAACAAGCAGGACGGCGGCTCTCGAGGACCAGGACTGCCCACCCCTGCTTTACACTATATTTTGTATATAAAATAATAGTCTGCCAAAGAAATGTAATCTTGCCAGAAAGTCGAGTAACATCTTATAAAGGGCCTAGACTGGATTTAACACTCATCATGACAAATTTCAGAACTTGATTGTTTCGATGCGGTTATTATCAAACGTGTTGGTGAGCTAATGGTTCAGATTTTTGGCTAAGATGGCTTCTTTAGGCTTCCTAAGTAACTCCATCTTTGAATTCAGATGTGTGTGTATGTGTGTGTCGCTTGGTATCACAGCATGAACCGCTATGATCATGTTTGGCCAAATATCCTTGAATAGTGATGGCTGAACAACGAGGGTGCCTCTGAATACAGAGTTGGTGGCTGGCTGCAGCCATGGGACAATACACGCACATGTGTGGAATGAGTGGCCGGACTCCTAGGAACAAACACACACACTCACACACTATTGTCTTTGCCAACTGGAAATCTGCTTCACTCACACAAGCCTCTCTTACGTTTGCCGCATCTTTCCACAAACACATACAACAATTTAATTTCTATTTTTAATCTTGCTGTCCTATCTGGAAGCGGCTCACAACTGGCACACAACACGCAGCATGCTTTGAAAACGTGCAGAAGCGCATGAGAGAGAACGCGAGAAAAGGAAAAAAAAAAAAAAAGTTTGTCCAACTCCAAGAGCCAGAGAGGTCACAGGAACAACCCCCAATCCCAGAGCGGTTCCCATGGAGACAAGTGTGGCAGCGTACAATGAGGGTGAGAGAGTGATGAAAGAGAGGGAGAGAGGGAAAGGGCAGGGGGAAGAGGGTGGGTTGTTGGCGTCAAGGTTCAGTTGGTGGGTATTGGGGGAGTTGGTGGGGGCAGCTCCACTCAAAAGGACAGTGGGAAGTATGATGGTGTTGTACTGTACTAGTACCAGAACATTCTTCCACCCCTCCTCTCAGTTTTCTGCCCTCTTGTTCCAGCTGAGAGAATACCTCCTGATCTAAGGCCGCCGAGTGGCTCATGTCCGACGGAGGGAGAAGGCAGATATGTGGAATTTCCACTAACCATGACGTCCGCGACTGAGAGCAACCAGAGCTAAGAGGCGTATTGTTGTGAGGCATTTTGCTTAGATACAGGTGCTTCAGAAGTAATATTCAGCTGCAGACCTTGATGGCGGTGGCGTGGCAGCATTGTAGTTGTGCTGCATAACAACATGGAAGCCTATCCCCAGTAGTTTTAGCTTAGCCACATGTGTCAGACACAGATACACATGCTGAGCCTAAAACCAGGTAATTGAAATGACCGGCATCCTCGCTGATACCACTTGAACCCTTTTAGCTGAGTGCATGGACAATCGAAGAGCTTCCCTACCCCAGTTTCTGTTCCTGTCTGTCCACCTTTTGCCCCTTTTCTCTTTTAAAGAGGCACCCCCCTGCTTTTGCACATGAAGATCATGTCGATTGCTTGTCACAGGGAGTGGTACGGGCCACTATGTTGGTAGAGTGACAGTGGCTCTGCTGAAAACCTTGATCCTGGGGTCTGTTTCACCAAATTGCAACTTGTAAGCTGCCATTTATGACATGAGATAATTTCATCTGGCCTTAAATTTGACTAATTTCAGACACATTAGCTAGAGCTTAGTGCTAGAGCCCTGTAGGATTTACAATTTTATTTTCTGTGTTGCAAACAATAGTCATTGATATATAATGTGAGGCCCTGGACATTTGCAGTATGTGTAAGCTTTGCTGCTCTTATTGTGAAATGGGTACCTGACTTAAGTTTTCATGCAACCAAATGCAATGTCTACCAACAAACTGTGTTTGGCAATCAAACATGTGCAACTATGGTAGAGTTGTTGTTATGGTGACAACTTTCCAAAGTTGTAAGATGTTATCTTATATTATTATTAACACCTGTGTAGCATTTAGGCTTTCGAACCCATGGCTCCATCAGTCCGACCAGCCGTCCTAGGATCATATTGAATTGTTTTGTTAATACTTGAAGGAACATGCCTGCACCGACACAACCTGTTGGGCTGTTTTCACACAGTGCTATTCTTGATTAACACTTTACACAGTCAGAAAGGACACGACATTTGAAAGACGTGGGAATTTTTGGAGCTTCACCCATACTAGAGGCATAAAGTCAGGATATCTCGGCCTCTGCTGCATCGATTTTTGATTGTTATTTTTTTATCTGGTACTCGTAAGTCCCCAAACTTTATCAAAGTGCAGTTCCTAAATCACAGGAGTGCCCCTTTAATGCCTCCATTTTTCCCTCAACTTCACATGTTTCACAGAGTGTTCCCATCCGCCATTTGCCTACTGCCAGTTTGTCCTCTTTCTGTCTCACTTTCTCACTGTCTCCCTCGCTCACACTCTTACTCCCTCACTGTCTGTCTGTCCGTCCTTGTGCCCAGGTTTTTTGAGTTGGCGTGGTTCCTGTTTGTTTTCAGCCATTTTGGGGACTTGCAGTGCTCGTAACAAACTGCTTAAATGGCGTCCTCTTGCTTGCTTGCTCTCCCTCTGCCTCTCCCTCCCTCTCCCTATCGCTGGGCTTTGTGTATATAAAGTAGTGTGTATGTGTGTGCATGTGAGTGTGTGTGGAGGGAGAGAGGGAGAGAGGGAACAACACTTCCAAATAAAAAGAAGATTGGATTCAGTGTGGGGGGGGGGGGGGGGGTTGTTAGCGGGGTGCAGGGGGGGGATTCACTTGCTGGAAAAAAAGAGCAAAAACACTCAGAATCGTGTGTCAGAGGCAAAAACTGGAGTGAGAGAAGAGAGAGCAAGAAGAGGGGGAGCGAGTGAGGGAGAGCAAGCAAGTTCGAGTGTGAGAATCGCTCCTGCCCTCTGTCTTCACACACTGCTGCCTGAATGTGCGTGTATGTGTGTGCGCCGCCTCTCCCCGCGCTCTCTCTCACTCTGTCCCTCTCTCTCTCTCTCTCACACACACACACACACTCAGATGTGCGCATACATAGACCAAGGGGGAGAGAGAGAGAGGGAGAGAGGGAGTGTGAGGGGAGAGAACACATCGCAGCAGAGATGCAGCAGGAGGTTTTCCGAGGTACGTTCTCTTGTATGCTTGCCTTCCTGAGAGACAGACAGAGAGAATAAGAGGAAGAGAGGCTGAAATCTGTTGTTTTTCTGCTTGTTTTTCTGCTTCACTCCGCTGCTGTGGCTCTGGTTGCTCCGCATGTGAAGAGGAGGAAAAGGTTTTTATTTTGCTGTGCGTGTGCTGGGGCGTGAGTGCTGGTGGGTGTGCGTATTTATGCAGTGTGTGTTTGTGGAAGCGTATTTATGTGTGTGTGTGTGTGTGTGTGTGTGTGTGTGTCTGTGCTGGATCTATCTGTGTGTGTGTGTGTGTGTGTGTGTGTGTGTGTGTGTGTGTGTGTGTGTGTGTGTGTGTGTGCCAGTAACAGGCCCTGTCTCCCTCATCCTCCCCTCTGTCGCTGGCGCACCACGCAGTTCTTTTTCAAGAGCGATGACTCGTTTTGAGATTGTGATGAAACTTTTAATTCATCGAAGCCTCTTGTGTCTCTGTGGCTCACTGTAGATGGTGAGTGGCCTGCACACGTCAGAACAGACGTTAAACATGATGTGAGCTTTGTTGTTGGAGTCTTAACATGGTGGGACAGTCTTCTACCCATGGCCATCAACTTATGAACAACATTAGAGGAAGTGTTTGGGGAGAAAAACTTGGACAGAGGCGACGATAAACATCTCTAGTTCCACCGACTGGTTCTTTCTCTTTTTTCAGTTTTGGGCCGCCCAGTTGGTCCACCATTTTATCAGGCTGTTGTTTTGCTCGAGGTTGTCTCTGGTACAGCAGCAGAGGGCATACTGATGTCACCAACCCCGTTGTTGCTGCCCTGAGCCTTGCTTTCTCTTTTTTCCCAACACAACAGAGTACCTGCTGCCAGCTACTCCACATTCCTGGTTTCCATGGAAGTCAAGCCAAACCCGTGCTCAATGTATGGAAAATATGATCCACACTGCTCTGGTGTTAGGGTCATAGGTCAGACGATAGCAAGTGTAGTCTTGCTGCTCTTTGACGTCCCACAGATGATGTTGTCATAATGGTGTCAGACTTTTTTTTGTGGTTATTTGTGTTTGAGTCACACATTAGATAAATCGTGTCTGCTGTATCTGCTTTTGACCTTTTATCTGTAATAGACATAAAAGTGCAAGCATACAAGTCTTGTGGCTTGCAAAATGGAGTTGGTTTGCTTTGTTTACATTGTGCAGGTTTTTTTTAATGCCACAACATGAAGGATGTTGATGTACCACTGTGTAGTCTCATTCAGGAAACTGGTGCAGCGCTTCAATTTCTCTGATCTGCCACAGTTACACTTGCAGTATATGGTGACCATTGTGCGTGCCACTTTGGATCAGTCATACTAAAATGTTTCTTGGTTGTTTTTGACTGAGAACTCCAGTGGGGCTATCACACTCCCTACAACTGGGACTGTGCGTGAAATTGAAAATGATTTTGGGGAAATTACCTCAAAAAGGTCACCGGTGTAGTGTTACTGCTCTCCAGGGGAACTTTTTTGGCCTTACTCTTTGCTAATGCCTCCCATGATTCGGTTGCAGCGAACAGAATTATGGGAATTATGTGCTGGGTTGAGAGCTAACAGACCGTGGAAAGTGTTGCGTATTAGATGCGGGCAGGTTTGCTGGTGCGTGGAGCGGCATGAGAAAACACCACAATACGACACAACCTCCCTATGACACGTGTTGGATGGGGTACACAGTCAGTCACGCTGAGGGGGATCTGAAAGATATGGGAACCATGAAATGTGAACATGGAAGAGATGTGTTTGAAGTTACACCTACCTGCACCCCACACACCACCACAACCACCTCTTCTCAACCACTCCCCCACCCAGATCAACTTCCCCTTACCTCCTCCCTCCCTCAGTCCCATCTGGCTGGCTCCACCATGCTCTCTTGGCCAGGGGGTTGTGGAGAGTTCAGTAGCTGTTCTTGCTAACAATGCCCACCCCACTCACTCACTCACCCACCCACTCACACACATACACCCTCCTCTTCACAGACCAACTGCTGCTCTGATAGTCGGGCCCCTCTGGCTGCCCCCTCACTGGGGAAAAAGCCCAACCAACACCTTCCTCTTCCCACATGCTCCTTGCCGCTGGCTCACCGGCTGGAACACCGAGGCCCCCCACATTCTGCCTTGCAGGCACTCCCTTTAACCTCTCTCACACACACACACACACACACACACACATGCATGATGACGGCACAGAAGCAGTTATAGGATGATTTTGCTTATTTATTTTCTTCTGTCCATCGTTTCTCAGCACACAGCAAATTAATTGCTAAGATCTGTGAATGCAGTGACATTGCTAAAAAGAAAAGTGTGAATAAGACATACGCAAAGTATAGACGACTTCCTGGTTCATCTTTGACCTGCAGTGCTTAAGGCACAAATATTCTCCGTCAGGTTACTGCAGCTTTGTGCACACAGGTTTCCTGTGTCGTGAGTGAAAATAACGTGGTTTAGATCATTTCTAAACTCATTTGCAATCGGTCTGATCATCTGACTCTGCGTGTTGTTCTCTGTGTGTTCTTTTGCTGTGTTCCTAGATCACAGCGACTACTTTGGTGAGTGCAATGATTCTAAAACGTTGAAAATGAGAAATGAAATCAGCTAGAGTTGTTGAGAGAAAAGGTGGGAGATGGCTCGATTATCTTAGATGTGTCCTATTAAGTATAGACGTCAGCTGTTTCATATTGAAATGTGAATGTAAATTAAGTGGCACTAACAGTGTTAATGTAATTTGCTGAGAACATTAATTATCAGTTATAACAATTTGACCAACTACCGTTTATTTAAAGGCCAGATTTAATTTTATCTAACATGGTCTTCTCTTTGAACTGCTTAATATCATAATATATGTGGTTAGATTTGTGAGGAATTTCCTTTGAGACGGAAGATAGCAAAAATGAGAGAGAAAAAAAAAAAACGAGCATGGTTATTGAATCCTAACAGTTGTCTGTCAGCACAAGTACCAGTTTCAGTGTGGAATAAACAGATTGCTCAACGGCTGGTTCAAGGCCTTGAGCGGGCGTACCAGCCAAACTCTTCTGCCGTTGTGCCTTATGCTTTGCATGGCCACTAAAGCAGTGATGTTCCTAGGGACTGATTGACCATTTAAATTCAGTAGATTACTAACTAATGGTTTCCAAGGTCATAAAGGCATCCCTGTTTTTCTGATGCTAATGTATCTCAAAGTCTAATAGTTAAACTTTTGCTGTTTTGAATTGTTAATTTTCCCAAAGCTATTTTTTTTTAAGTTAAACTGAGATTAGAGATTAAGACTAATCTGCAAGTTTAAGGCTGAAGCTGTGATTCAGTCAGTGCATAGCTAAAAGTATTCCTGTGTTCCTTCTGCCTGTCAGTGAAGAGCCTGTGTCATTTTATAAATGCCAGCATGTTTGGTATAATGCGTGTTATGTTTTCGTGAGTCTAGTTAGTAATGTGTCCTGCACCAGCTGAGCACCTGTTTGTGCTGTGCGGTTTTATAGTGCTACAAGCGTAAATAGATGAACACTTCATAGGCCGAACAACGTGTTTGTTTGCACAGAACATCCTGTTGCAGAGAGGTGTGGGAACAGTGTTGCTTTATATTTTGATTTTGCTTTAGGGTCCTTCCTTGCCACATTCATAGTCACATTGTTTCTGTGCCTCAGAGTTATAAGGTGCATTATATGTGCATCCACTCATCTGCACTAGCAAAGTAGTAATAGTGTTCTCTGCATGTCCTATGCGTACATGCACACATTTCTGTGGGTATGAGTAAATCCGGCACATTTAAAGCATTTTAAAAGCTGCCTGTCACAGTCAGACAGCGTGTCGTGCATGCTCTGCTTGTGCAGCAGCTGTGTGCGTCACAGGGAGATAAAGAAAAAGGAGCGAGGGGGCGTCATACGCATTTTCCTGCCCGCCGCGCAAGCATCAGATGAGATGGTGAAATTTTTAGCCTTAGTTAGCACTCAGTGTGTCCGCCCACTTGTAGCAGACTGGCGCTTGCCATAAGGGATTTCCTGCAGAACATCTATCGCTCAGCAAATGTGAGTGACAATAAAGGCCTCTTTCAATACAGAGCAGCAAAATATGGCAAGAAAACCTTGTGAGACAGGATTGTGAATCCTTGTTTTCAGACAGATCTTGAATAGGCATAAACTGATTTGTTGTTTTCACACAACACAAAGTATGTGTCACTGCTTGCACCAAGTATGTCATTACCCAACTCTTCTGTTTTCCTTTTGTTAACTGTACTTCCTTCCACCTGTACCCTCAGTCCTAGTGCTGTGTTGCACTCAGATTCACCTTTTGGTTTTGAATGTCATTTACAAGCGGGCCCATCCATGTTGAACTACTTTGTTTATGCCTGTCTGCCTCGCCTGTGAGTTTATGTACAGTGCTGGGTACACATGCATGTTATATTGTGAATGTGTGGTTGTGTGTTTGTCTGACTGTTCCTGAGCGTGGTACTGTTTGCCTGGGCTCCTGTCTGTCTGGCTGTTCCTGTTTCAATCCCCCTCCCCTCCTCTTCCACTTTCCTTCTCTCTGTCTCTTGCTCTCTCACTAACCCTCACTGTCTTTCCTTCTCTCCCTTTTTCTATCACCCTTTCACTCTCCCTCATCCTCACCCTCTCTCTCTTTCTCTCCCTCCTCTTCCCTCTGCAATAACAGTGCTGACCTAGTTTCTGCCTGTTCAGGGCGGCCTGTGGAATTTTACAGCGGCCTGCCTTCCTGGCTGCTTTGCTGCTTGAAAACGCAGGCAGAAAAGCATGACTGCGAATTTTTCTTCTCATCACATCATTATGGCCTTATACTGTCTCTGTTCATCTTCCCAGCCTGCAGATCCAAACAAATGGAACCATTTTAAGTTATAAGTAATAACAGCAAACTGCCTATTGCACGTGAATCTGCAGCTATCTTCTGTATAGAGAAATTTCAGGGGGATTGCATCCTCCGCCATGGCAGTCGAATTAGGATGGAAATTAGAATAGCCTGTCGCTCGTCTTCTACAGCTTAGCTGAGATTGTACCGGATGCAGAGGGCGGAAAAACACCCCTTCTCTGAGCACATGCATGCAATCTCCCTCCCTTCTCCTCATCACCTCTTTCCTTCCCCCCTGCGTTTGCCTTCACAAATAAATGGTTAGAGTCATGCCCAGCAAATACAAGCCACTGCCAGGAATGGCTAACAAGGCTCTTGCTCAAATAGCAAGAAAGTGGGACATTTTTATGTGCAATAGGGCCGTGGATTCAAGTTCACACTCTATTCTGAGGGAATCTTGATTAAATCTGATCATCTTCCAATTAGGCATAGGGAACGTTGTGTCACAGCCGAGAGCGATGGATCTCTGGAATGCCTTTCTGAAGGCTTGGCTGTGGCATGCTGAAATCTAAACCAGCACTGCCACAGATTCATTCCTTCCCCCTACCCTCTCCCTCCCCTTACCGTTCCTGGCTGAGCTGTTGGAGTTCAGCATTGCTGGGGCATTTAGTTTTCTTTGGTGTTTCACAAATGTGCTCCATGAGCGCCGTGACTGCTACAGCAAAAGCTTTTGGTGTAATTCATTGCTTTGTGTCTGTGTAAATGTACATGTTATACATATGTCTTGTGATGTTTGCAATGCTCATATGTATTTTCTGATTCTTTCAGATTTTGGGGGCTGGTCATGGTGTCCAGTGAGAAGGTGTGGGACCCCCTCCATGCGGGCCTTATTCAGTCACGTCTGAGTGAACAGCATCCGGCTGCTGCCCTAACTCCCCTCTGCAACCTCACATACAGTGCAACTAAGGACACCACATTCCACCAGCCGTTGTCATCATTGTCTTCTCCACCACTAGTGGCTCAAGACACCCTTCACCGAGTTCGTTCCTCTGTCAACAAGGTCGAAGGATTGCACAAACTAGTCCACCGTCTTGGAGTGGCCTCTCCGCCTGAAGAAGAGGAGGAGGACAGGAAAGGTGAGCAGTTGAAGATGAAGGGTAAAAGGCATGGAGGCAGAGGAGAAGCCATGATGGACGACAGGTTGGAGGACATGGCTGATGGACCTAAAAATGCAAAAATCACCCTAAGCTTCCCACTCAGTGCCGCACCCCTCCCTTCTTCTCTGACATCTCCAAACCACTGTCGTAGCTCCTCCTCGTCCTCTCCTTCTCCACACCGACGGCGGCCATCCTCCAAAAGCTCAGATGAGGGGTCACTGTGGAAACTGGATGCTACCATGGATGTAAAGCACAGACCTTTTAAGCCCCAGAGGCATGATAGCTCTCCGTCCTCTTCACCCTCTTCCTCCTCATCTCCCATGACTGTTCATCCACTTATAAAGAAGGATATAAAATCCCCGCCTCCTCTCAAGTGCTCCAAACTCAATCCAGAGACTCAGTTTCACAGATCGCCCCCAAGATCCTCCAGCGGGTCTTTAGGTAGCTGTTATGGTGGAGATGGATGGGATGAAAGGCACAGGGTGACCAATGGTACAGCCTCACCCTCTCAGACTGCCCAGATCCTTTTTAGTCTGGGCACATCAGCCTATCAGAGAGGTGGGGATGCAGAGAGGAGAGAGAAAATAACAGGAAGACCAGCTGGGAAAGTGGGAAGCCCTCATGGACCAAGTCTTCACCCACCCACCCTCCACCTCCCTCCTCCTTTACCCCCACCACCTCCTCCTCCATCTGAGGGTCTTACTGCACCCCCTCACTCATCCTCCTATTCCCCGACTGACAGCCTGAAGCCTGAGCTGATTTGCGGGGTATGCCATCGACTTTTCAGCTCAGCCTCCTCCCTCACAGTCCACATGCGGCTGCATCGCGGCAGCCGCGCCCTCAGTTGTCGTTATTGTGGCAAAGTCTTCATCCACAGCAAGAGACTGCAATCCCATGAGGCCTCCTGCAGGGTGCCAGGCCTACCCTCCAACAGCCTGGGCCCTCCTTCTCTCACTGTGCAGCCAAAGGAGGAGCCGCTTGAGGAGGGTGAGGTGAGAGTGGAGGGGGGAGTGATTGTAGGAGAAACAAACATCAGTAAGGCGCGGCCAGGGAAGAAGGCAAGGAGCCTCCTGGCACGTATCCAAGGTGATGATGCAGCAGCCGCAGAGCTACTGGCGGGTGATGAACACCACTTTGTGAAGGTGGTAGATGGCAATGTCATATACTTCTGCTCTGTGTGTGAGCGTTCCTACATGACCCTGTCGAGCCTGAAGCGCCACTCTAATGTGCACTCCTGGCGCCGCAAATATCCATGCCATTACTGTGACAAAGTCTTTGCCCTGGCAGAGTACCGCACAAAGCATGAGGTGTGGCACACTGGAGAGCGGCGCTACCAGTGCATCTTCTGCTGGGATGCTTTTGCCACCTACTACAATCTCAAAACACACCAGAAGACCATTCATGGGATTAACCCCAGCCTCATCTCCAGTGAAAAGACAGCTAATGGGGGTTATAAGCAGAAAGCTAATGCCCTTAAGCTCTACCGTCTTCTCCCCATGCGGTCCCAGAAGAGACCCTACAAGACCTACAGTGACAGTTTGCATAATGGCCTGCTACTGTCATCAACTGAAACACCTTCCCTGTCCCTGCCTGGGTTGGGTTGTGCTCTGGGCCCTGGGGACCTACAAAACCTCATCAGTGGAGCCCACCCTCAGAGTGTAAAGCCTGACCCAGATGCTTTCCCTGATGGCTTCCCTGTTTCTGTGGCTACTGAGCACAGTGACCTTTCTGCACTAACACCCCTCCCCCAAGCAGACATGCCCCAAGTTAGAAAACATGAGAGCGAGGCCCTAAAGTTAGAGCAGGGGAGAGGCAGTGGCAGCTTCAAAATGTCCAGTAGTAGCAAAACCAAAACTCCCAAGACTAGTAGAAGCACAGAAACAAACATGCCTTCTGTGATAACATATGGCCACACAAAACCCTCTGTCATAGTCCATGGAGCAGCAGTATCATCCTCGGTCATTGTGCACAGCAACCAGGTCACTTCTGGAAGTGAAAAAAGCCCAGTGAGCAGCCCATCCCCTGAAGCCAGCAGTCAGTCGTCACACATGGGCAGCCCTAGGCCAATCAAAAAGCATAGGGATAGTGCAGATAACCGTAGAAAGAGGTTTAGAGACAGTTCAGATACCACAGAGGAGGGTTCAAGAGGTAGACAGGATGCAGAGAAAGGCAGATTATTCCACAAATCACGCAAGTCCCATGGCAAGAGTGACATCAACACAAAACAGCTGTCAGCATCTGTAGGGTCACACATCAAAGACGCAGGGCCATTATGCCAGATAACTGTACGTATTGGTGAAGAAGCCATAGTAAAGCGTAGCATCTCTGAGACAGATCTTAGGAGAGATAAGAGCATTTCTCCTCCCAAAACCAAACGAAGTGAAACATCATCCATGCGGGAAGCCAAGGAGCCACGCCACTCTCACTCCCACCACCACCATAAACACCGCCTGCACCGCAGAGCCAGCATGGAAACAGATAAGGAAGGAGGAGACTGTGACGAGGAAATCAGGAAAAAGAGCTCCAAATCTCCTGACGGTGTGAGAGAATATTACTTCCGTCAGGAGGTGCGTGAGCAGGAAAGTGACCATGACATGGAGGATAATTTATGGCGACCTTACTACTCCTACAAGCCTAAGAGAAAGGCCCAAGCACATCTACAGAGGGTCAAGAGCTGGCAGAGGAAACTGAAGTACAAACGCTCTATTCAGCTGAAGAGGAGGGCAGAGAGGCTCAAGAACCGTGTGAATAAAGAAACAGAGAAATCACATGACGAGGAAGAGGATGGGAATATTGAAGAGGCCGAAAAACTGTCAAAAGCTAAAAGAAACAAGGTAGAGGGGAGAAAGAAAGATTATCTCTCTGCCCCTTTAAAGGAGAAAAACAAAGATGCAGAAGAACAGGTTAAGGAGGTAATTCATGAGGTTTCCACCCCTCCTCTGCACTCTCCAAAGCCTCCTCTGTCTACCTCAGTGGCTCCTATGGGAATAAAGAGGCGTCCTTGGACTAATGGGAATGCAGCAGAGTGTGGCACATGTGGCCGCTGGTTCTCAAGCCCCAGGAAGCGAGACAAACATGAGCTGAGCCATCTGCTGGAGTTTGTATGCCTCTTCTGCCGTGCCACTTTCCCCTCAAGGGAAAAGTTGGAAGACCACCAGAGAGCCCAGCATCCCAAGCCCACTGAGTCACCCTCTGTACCCCCTAAAATGTTGCTTGGTGAACAAGTTGAAGGGGTTGGGGCAAAATCTGTGCCAGAGATTGCAAAGTATGATGAAGATAAAGGGGGGCAAGTGGGCTTAATAGGGAGTAATTCTAGTCCAAGTCGCTTAAGCAGAAGAGCATTATCACGACACACATGTCCACAGTGTCATAAGGTCTGCAAGACATCTTCAGCACTGACTCGCCACATTCGACGCCATGAGTTAAGCAGTTCCCCAGAAAGAGAAAAAGAAGACAACGTCTCAGAGCCAAAAACAACAGAGACAGTTGTTAACGCTGTTAGAGACCTAGAGACCGAAAAAGGACTGGTTCCCAGTGCTCTCTCTGTTTCAGTTATCAGCTATTCAACACCAGACCCACCCAGCACTGGTGACTGTGTGGCACCACAGCAGCATGAAGACCATCTCTGCGAACTGACACATGGACATCAGATGTCCGAATCCATCGATAAACCTAAACTAACAGAGCTCACACATCCTGCTTCAGAGAGAGAGCCCAGCCCACAAATTGCAGATCTTCCGTTACAAAGTCCAGTTAACCTTACACCCACTAAACAAGAGTTTGTGCCTGCCACACCCTCTACTCTCCAGAGTGTGCTAGTCATGAATGGACCTGAATGTCTGGACTACCGCACCCTCAGCAAAAAGAAACTAGACAGCCAGATCAACAGAATACCCAGCCCTGTGCACATCATGGCACCCACCAACACCACTCCAAATGTGCCCATGACGTCACAGACCAGAATAACCACTGCTGCTCTTCCTGTTTCCATGACAACAGCTCCCAGCTCTGAGGGGGGATTCATGAAACGGGATGGGGTCATTATGGACAGAGAGAGGCAGGGCGGGGGTGGTATATTTCCACGTGCAAGTTATGAGGAGCGACCTCTTGTCCAAGATCTCAGAGTTCAGTCTCTGTCCAGGAGTCCCTCTCCCAATGAAGCACAAGACCTGACCATGTCCTCGATACTAGCCAGAGAGAGGGAGTTAGAGAGGCAAAGAGAGAAAGAGAGGGAGCTCCAGAGACTGAGAGAACGGGAGAGGGACAAGGAAATGGAGAGAGAAAGAGAAAAAGAGCTAGAGAGAGCACAGCAGAGGACTAGAGTTGCTCATGCCTCCGAGGACCATATTGCACTGTTGGTCCCTAAAGAGGAGCCCTTGAGTCCAGTGCCGTCCCCCCAGCATATCCCCACTCAGACCACTATAAATGGGCCCCACTCACACCAACACACTCCCAAGTCCCCCTGTCGGTCCCCCTCAACTATTGGACTCTTGGCTCAAGCTAACCGCCAGGTTCACTCCAGTTCACAAGGACTTGACAGGCTGACACTGCCCACTGGAGCAGCTGCTTCCTGTGACCGCCCCTCTGCCCACGCTCTGCTTCTCCCCCGAGTCCCCCAACCACCTGAGCCAGAGCACCAGGACACTGTATCTTCCAGAGATTCCCAGCAGGGGGACTCCACCCCAGTGGTCTACCCTGCCCAGGATTATCCTTTACCCCTTATTGTGCCGGACAGCTACTGCTCTGGTAAGAAACAGGAGGAAAACCTGCTCATGTCCTCCTATCCTGCAGGAGCTCTTCCCTTTGGCCCACTGGGAAAAGTCATGGTCCCTAATGGCGGGGACCTTGCCAAGCTGCCATTTTATCCAGACCCTTACCAGCTGCTCTATGGTCCCCAGCTGCTGGCTTACCCCTACAACCTGGCGGCTCTTCCTGTGGCTCTGAATATGATGGCACCTGGGGGGGACAAGGTGGAGCCTCTGCCTTTCCTCCCTGCCATCTTCAACTACGCAGCCACTGCTGGGCCCTACATGGGTGCAGCCCCTCACCCTCTCGTGGCAAATCCCAGCCTCTACAGCAGCAGCGGTGGCAGCAGCAAGAAGCAGCGGGACAGCAGCAGCAGCAAACCATAGGACAACAGAAGCACTATAAGGAATATTTTTCAAAGGGGACAGCCTGGCCTGCTTAGGATGGGAGCAGAAGGGGTGCATGCTCACTCGCACTGTACCCCTGTCTCTCTTTTATTTAGTAGAGATCAGAGCTAGGCATTAAATCAGGAGTAATTGTTAAGGGAGGAGGAGGAGGGGAAAAGAAACGGAGAGAAGAGACCAATATTATGACGACACATTTTTACTCCCCTCTCTTTACTCCTGCTCACCTTTCTCCATGTTTCTCCTGTCTTGCTGTAGTGTCGTAGTTCTAGAGCTTGATTAATCTTCCTCTCTGACTCATTATATTATCTATAATATAAGAATAAGAACTGCTAACAGGGTGTGTGTTGTGTGAAAATTTAGTTCAGTCTGCTTCCCTTTATAGTCACCGCATAACGAGGATAAACGCATTCGTGGGCAACGATAAGGGATGGGACAGAACAGTCCTTACTCAACACAGTTGGAGGTGGAGCATTAAGCAACTCAAACTTTACGTGTGTTTGTTTGTGAGAATGAGAAAACAGGTGTATCCTGTTGTTAAGCTGTCCATGAAAGAGAATTATGAGCATGTACATGCACATGTACGTATGGATTGGTGCATGCAGAGGTGAGCTTAAGCAGGTGTGTGTGTGTGTGTCTGTGTGCGTGTGTTTCAGGTAATGGAGTATGTGCATGAATGGTCATTCCGAGTGAGACGCACACGGCATTCCTACTCTAGTCGGAATAGCTACAGTAGGTCAGTGTGTAGAAGTGCATTTAGGAGCAATTCCTCATATTCAAATCATTAAGAAGTCAACGCTATGGCTGAGTGCGAGTCAATGACAATGACAGATCATCTGAGCTTCTAATGCCTCAACTAACCTGGCGACTTTGTGGCCAGATGACACTGTAGGATCTGTATAGCATTCACCATAGTCTATACTTTATGTGCACAAAATAGAAAAGTAGTGGTCACTTAAAGGGGACACTTGTAGCTGCTTTGGATATGTAGCTGGCCACTGGGTAAGAATTAAAGGCTGTTAGACCATTGCACTTCCGTTTTTCATCTCATTTCCTTCACATAAAAAAGGAAAAGAATAAAAACCAATCAGCCTTCATCTTGTGTAGCTTTTTCCTCTTTGATTTAAAGAGGAAAAGCCTTCATTTCCTAAGGAAGACGAAAAGCGACAGCAAAGAAGGAAAACTGATTCAGAGTACAGAGCTATTTCTGGATAGGAAAAGAAATACATGGGCACAAAACTGTTGGACTCTGACTTAGAAGGCCCCCACAGAAATGATTTTGGGGACTAAAAGTGTTCTGCTCTAAGGGGAGATTGGAAATAGTGTGAACTATTCCCTCCCCCTATGCCCTGTGTCATTTACTAAGAGGTAGGAACAGGCTGAGCTTAGCAGCCAAAGTCGTGGCCGAATCTTCCCGGGTATCCTCCTGGGGTCTTTTTGTTATGTGTAATGTTATCTCTATATGTTTGTTTTGTTAAACTATGTTGTTTATTTTTATGTTGTTTAGCCCTCTTACCAGACAGACGTGGCTTCAGTGAAAAGGGGGAGTAAACTTAAAAATATGAATGTAAATTTAGTCATGAGGTTAATGAAGTACAGCTGCATTAATGGTAGAGTTGGTTTCAGTTCCTTTTTTGTTTTTGTTTTGACACAAATAACCTGTTAAAGAACCGTATAACGTCTGGTATGCATATATACAGTAGTCCTAGGAACATGTCAGTAAACTTGGGTTCTGTATCCACAAAGCATGAGCAACACTTGCTTCCTAACCGTTTATATCCTCAGTAAATCTGACATTGTGCACACAGCTTTTATCTGTTTCCTTTTTATATTTTCTGGCCTTTTAATCTTCCATATCTCTGTTAATATTTGTTATTCACTGCAGACCACAGTTTGGAAAAACTCCACAAGACTAGCTGCCACATTTACGTCTCATAGTCACTATCTAGGAGCTGTTTAATTCTCCCTCTTCCCTCAATCGGACACTCGCACACTGCACCTCCTCTGAATGAACTGCATATGTTTCAGTGTGTGTGCACGTGTGAGTGTGATGGTACTCGGGCGCCTTTTGGTTCAAGCAGGAGTGTTAAAAACACAGCGTGACCAACTGCAGGGGCGCACACAAGCATCCCCTTGGGTGTGGTTACAAGCCTTTAGCGTGCGTGTGTGTGCGCGTATGTGTTTCGTGTACGAGAGCGACTGAGTGACTGCGTGAATAAGAAAACCAAAATAAATCTGCCTAAGCAGCATATCCCTTGGCAGTGTATGGGCCACCTGTTTTTTTTTTTTTTGTTGTTGTTTGTTTTTTGACACTTTTCTGTGAGTTAGTTTCAGTGTAAAAAAGCCTTGCTGTCTCCAGTACTCTTATCTTAAGCCATTCCTATAGATGGACATGTTTGTGTTTTTGGACCATTTCTTATGCCATAGTTTGCCATCACGGTTATCATACAGACCAAAAGCATGCAAATCGACGTATTGTAGTGACTGGACTGGAATCTGGTGGTAATATACAACTATTTACTGTATGTTTTAGTTTAAATTAATGTGCCTCTGCTTTGATATTAAATAATTATCTATAGTAAGATGTGGATCTGCCAGATTTCAACTGTTAAGGTGCCTTGTTATGGCATAAGAAATTTAAAGAAATGTTTTTCTGGAGAACTGACCGTATGATTTGGAGATAGATTTCATGGCTTTGTTTGCTATGAAGCTGTTCATAGACGTAGGGGTGTGGCTAAACTGTTTGGGTATCGTGTACATGTCTAGGGTAATACTGTGCCATATAGAGCCCACAAAATATGTTAATGTTATTTTTAAAAGATGTTTTAATGTTGCCTGATGACCTTGTCTTTAGATTTGATACAAAGGCTTGTAGCCACAGCTCTCCCAAAGTCTGTAGTCTCCTTTTCTGACATTATTCTTGTTCTCTCTCCCCTTGTTTTCGTCTCCCTTTCTTTCTCTTTGCTGCAAACAAAATAAAGTATTAACCTGATGACCCAATGAAATCAGCTCTAGTCTGGTCTTGTTTTACTTTTAATAATGTCTGTGTTGATCTTGATAAGGTGGTACAGAGTTCTTAATGTGAACTTACAGTAAAGTTGGCAGATGTCTGGTTTTGCAATATTTGAACCGTTCTTTTAATTCTGCAGTGAAATGTGTGACGTTTAGTGAGTTTTTGAAAAAAGAACAAATCCTTTGCACTTTTTTTAAGGACATCACTACAAACCATTGTGCATTAATTTTTTTAATTACATTTTTTCTATATTTCCATGGGTGAATATTTGACATTTCATTACAACGTTTTTTTTCCTTTATGCAATATAAGCCACAGCACACATTCATAAAAATACACAATATCCTGAAAGCTGGTTGCTGACTTATAAATCTCTCTTCGCAGAGCAGGAGCTGATTAACTACAGACGATCACTTTGCTACTAGTGACACTCAGTGTATTTAACAGAAACAGTCTAGTCAATCATTTTTCATCCCAAAATTTCATTTCAGGGATAAATTTCTTCTGATGACACTGAATATGAATGTCATACTAACAGCATTAACTATAGCTTCAGTCTGTGCATATGTCCCAGTCATGGTAATGGGTTCAGCATGCACCACACCGGGACTCTGATAACTGAAGAAGCTAAATGACTTTCAGCTATTATTAATTTTCTGATTTACACCTGTGCTTGTCAAAATAAAAGCCTTGTAGACGTAATGTTTGGTGTGATTTGACATTTCAGATTAATGTCACATCCTCTGCAACTGAATAACGGATTGTCTACTGTTTCTTCCTCATTGTATGTGCTGCACTTTTCCCAGTATTTCCCAGTTATCACAGCTTTCCTGGAAGGAGACTGTATTACAGGAATACAGCCACGAAAAGAGAGAAAAAAAAGAGTTTTGCGACTTTTTTTGTGAAGCACAGTTCCCTTCTCATTTCTCTCCTTTTATCTCGGTTTCTCTCTACCGTGAGTCACAGGCAGAAGTGGTGAATCAAGGTTCCTGTGTAATGGGTAAACACACATCAGTGGTCTGGCGAAGGTCACTCACCCGGCCTGTAGTTGTGGTCATGGTACATGAATGGCCACCAATTCAGGGGATCAGCAGATGGAAATGCACAGTTATTGTTGAAACTGAATTGTTTACTTAGTACATTACAGTAACAGCTCTTAACGTACGTTTTTTTTTTTTTTTTACTTTTGTCTCTATAAATTCGGTTTGCCTGCTGTCCACCCACCTACACTTTCACAAACATCCAGTTAGTCACAGACATGAAGCGTTCCCTCCTGGGGATCGATAACCTGCACTGACTGTGTCATATTTGCCCTCTGGACATCTGGACAGTGTGCCAACACACACCGCCACTTCACACACTGCTGCAGAATATCTCTGCTCCTCTTCCCACCACCAACACCTCAGGGTAGCCTGGAGTCTGCAGACCACCCGAGGGTCAGAACACTGCACACTGGGAGGCCTGGGTGGGTGAATGCACTGAAGGATGGTCATGTTTTGCAAAGCAATGGCAAGTATACTGCTGTACACTCTGAGCCTCACTCTGCTGGGGTGGCGAGTCGAGGGGCAGGGGAATGGCCGGAGTAAGGTATGTTCAAATGGCAACAAATCCCTAATTATTAATTATAAAAATGTTTTTAGTTACCGATTTTTATGTTACTGATCTTTCTCACTGTAAAATTAGGAAACACTCACACAGGCCATAGCTGGAAATATCTGTCTCAGAGCCAATTTGGCTATTTAATTTTTTTTTTTTACTTAAATCAACTATATGCAAATCTATCTCTGTTTTAATTTCATAGATTGTTGGAGGCCACACAAAGCTTGAAAGTAAAAAAAATAAAATCAGCTTATACAGTATGCTATAGTCAAAGAGGGTTTCCTAATATTAATTTGTTTTAACTCGGGACTTTGCTCAGGCTGTGGGAGGGCAAATCAACACCATAACCACTACATCACTAGCTTTTTTTACCTCATTGAATGTTAGATTTAATGACAGCCATTGTTCACGACATCGCTGCATGCAAATGGCTCTCTTGTGAATAAATGATCACTTTTGCACTTCATTACCACTTAAAACTTTGGGTGACCACACTTCCATGATTATGTTTTAATTAAGTTTCTTAAGTTGAACTAGAATTTAAATTAAATCCATCGCTTAGTCTAATATGGTTGTAACCACTAATAAATCAATATATCTCATAAGAAATGACACAAGCAGATTTCAGTGTGAACTGTGCAGAACACAGAACTGAAGTAATGATTTAGTGTTAAATGACTACCCTAATTACACTTGTAACTTCCAGAAAGAAGTATCAGGCCAGGCTACCGTCTACCTAGGCCAGGAGAGAGACATCTGGAGGCCACTGATGCACACGACAGTCAACCTCAGTGAGATCAGCAGGTATGTCAGCAGGAACAAACCAGTGGAGCAAGCACTTTTCACAGCCACCGCTCAGCGTACGCCTGTGGGCAAGAAGACAAAAAAGATTTTGGAAAAGGAAAACAGGCAAATTTAACCTTCATTACAAGTACTGCAGGAGAATGCATTAAAGAAAGGGTGTTATTTTGAGTGACATAAGTATTATGTAAACCTTTCTTCCATTTTGTTCTTCACTGGTTACCACAGGGTAAGATTTTATTTTTCAGCATCAAAATTTTAAAAGGAAACATGGGAAAAAGTAAAATGTTGAGATCAATCTTAACCCTCTGTCGGCCAGCCTTCTGTAAAATTAAGACTGTTCTGTTCCGCTTCTGCAGCATCAAGTCTTCCTTTCAGGTACGGACATTTGACCCGGAGGGTACACTTTTCTATGGAGACACCAAAAACGGAGAGGACTGGTTTGTTTTGTCCCTGAAAGATGGCATCCCTATGATGCAGATCAGCAAAGCAGACGTATTTGTGAGTGTGGCAGGTGGGCCCAAGCTGAACGATGGCAAGTGGCACACAGTGAGTTCATTATTTTGTGAAGCTGACAATATATTCAAATAACACAGATGACAGACACACGTTGTTTAGTTATTTTATGGCAGTTTTCTTTATATTTGAAGATTTAATGTTCAATACAAGCTTTTATTGTTCAGAAAGATATTGTGTTGTTTCACCATGTGTTGCAAAGCAGAACCTGTGGGTCTGAATTTCTTTTTTTTCTCTCTTGTTCTCCTGCTACTAACAAGTTGGAGGTGAGCAACCGAGGGAAGTTTGTGATCCTTGACGTGGACGGCTCCGGTGGACTAGGGGTGGGGATGCAGTCTGTATTGACAGAGCAGATCCTCTCAAGTGAACTCCGACTTGCCGTTGGCGGGATCCTGATCAACGAGGACAAACTGATTGTTAAGGTACTGTGTTTTAACCTTCCCAGATATCTGAGTTATTCTGTGATGACGGTCCACTGAGGGTTTTGTCAGCTGTCAGTTCTGCTTAAAATGTATGAATTTTCACATTAACTGTTACATGCGTATATAATATTAGTTTGACTAACTTGAAAAAAATTACTTTTAAGTGCTAGTAGTTCACTCAACCCATTAAAATGACATTGTAAGCATCATGTATGCATTGTTGGAGAGTTAACTGTCACTTCTTTTACAAATTATTGTAAATTATTGTGTTGTGTTGATTGTTTCATTAAACAAAGGCATTTTGCCTTTATTTGACAGTATACTAGCAGAGCAGACAAAAAACATGGGAGAAGTGAGTGCGCTATGACATACCCCCTCAGCTGGACTCTAACCAGGGACACACTTGCAATGTTGGGGGAGTGTTAACAGTAAAAATGGCATCAGTAGCACAGTACTAGCATGACAGTATGCTAGGATCCCTTTCTCAATACAACAAAGTAATCCCAACTCAAGATGTACCTACCACCTTTTTACGTATCTTTCGGCTGTACCACAGGGGTGGGGGTTTTCTTGCTTAAAGTTGTTATGGAATGAAAATTGTGTTACCTGATGCACAGAGCCTGCATGTCGGTGGATCTATCGCCATGACAACTGGGCAAACAAAGTTTGAAAGCTCAAGAAAAAGATAGTATGTGACCTTGTGTTGGGATTGTTTTTTATTGATTGGTTCATTAAGGATGTGCCCAGTGTCTCTGCCTCTTTTGTTGTGGACAACAGGATATATTTATTATTATAAAATGGGCCTGTGATAGGATTGTGACCATGTGCACATATATTGTGATTTACTCTCTTTTTATTTATTTATTTTTTGCATGTTTCAATTGCACTTTTATGTTACCAGTTCAGTTCTCCTTTGTACAGCTACGCTGAAGAACGACCATAGACAATCTTAAATCCATAAAATGTATGGACCATCTACAGGTGCTGCTGGACCTTGTCCTCACTGTTTGCCTTGCAGTTCATTCTTCTAAAACTGTTGTGTTCTTTGCTGTAGTTCGATCCGCATATGGACGGTTGTGTACGGGAAGGCAACTGGCTAAACCTTAGCATCCCCTGGGAGAGTGAGGTGGAGGAACTCAGGCCCTGCTATCAAAACATCCAACCTGGCAGCTACTTTCCAGGCAATGGATTAGCTATTTTCAACACCTCAGGTGGGAACATTGTTCTCAGTTATACAACAGATAGGCAAGTCCTAACACTCTTTTATTTAATAACACTGGTTCTTGGCCTGTATAATGCATTCTTGTATGAGATGGCATCTTGGGTTGCAGCGTTATATAATTTATTTCCAATTTTATCTAATCAGATTTAGCATGTTCTGCTCTGTTAATTATCTGAATTGCTCTTTTGTTCTGTTGCAGTTTTCCCAATTGAGGCTGATCATGTGGTCAAGATTGAATTTTGGGGAGATTTCAGTCAGATGAACGGGACCATTTTGAGCTTCAAGGCTCCTGGACATGAGCCAGTTCTCGTTTCAGTGGTCAATAACAACACAAACGTATGCACATAAATCACACGAGTCATAGGAAATGCTGAAATAATTACTATCTTTGTAGTAATTAAGTGTAAGTAAGTAAATAAGTGCTTATATCACTCATCAAGTCAGTTCTTCTGAATTTGCAGGAGATTACGGTCATTGATGGTAAAGACGCCATCACTAAGACAAACACCTTTAAGACACTGGAGATAACGTTTAAGGTGGATTCACTACAAGTTCAAGAAGATGATAAACCAAAGAACACAACAGTCCTAATGACTGGAGACAGTCTATCAGTAGATGTTGGATATTTGGCCATGTGGAAAGAGGGTCGTCTATCCATTGGAGGTCTCCTAGGTGAGAGTCAGCAGCAATAATATGTATTGTTTTTAGTACAGTCTTGAATAGTTCATCATCATCATATTTTTATGGTTATGTTTACAGATTATTTTGCAGAGAGGTGATTTTGATTTGCAGATAAAGGTTTTAGAAAAAAACACAAAAGAAAAAGCATTAATGAGAAAATTAAAAACACAAGAAAATAATCACTTACAGTAAAATGTGTGTACACAGAAAATCCATCGACTAGGCCAGATGAGGAATTCTTTTGAATGCCGTCCAAGGTCACTTGTGTTTCCTTCTTCTCGCTAACTTTCCAGGTGAAGGTGATGACAGCGTTGGTGCCCAGTTTTTGACAGGGTGTCTGGAGAAGATCCAGATCCAAGGGAGGGATTTGGATCTGGATTTAGGCGTAAAACACACGTCAATCTCCTCTTACAGCTGCCCGGCGTAGACCATGAAAGTGTGCAAACACTGTATGCTGACCAGATGAATTGTTTAGAGTTTGCTTTAGAGTTTTAATGATGTAAAAATTATATATTATGTAAAATTCTAAATTGTCTTTGAAAGGAAGAAGACACGGTGGCCAGTGTGGAGGAACATGTCTTAACTTCCACGAGCCCAGTTTTACGAAAATATACAGATAAATCAGAGAAATATTTTTTTGACCTTGGTTCCCTTAACAGGGTGTTTCTGAATAAAATACGCCTCTCTATGCTTCCACTCTTTGAATATTAATTTTGAATGAATAGACGGGTACAAGAGAGATAAGGAAATTTAAAGACATGGATTTTGCCCCCTCTAGTGGATTTTTAGGAACAGCGTTGAGATGCATACAAACCACTTTGTGTAACGTGCCATAAACAGCATCTAGTTTATGTAAAAAAATAATACTAATAAAATATTAAAATAAGGTTTAGATTTTTAAGGATTAAACAAGGATCTTGCTAGAAGGCCTGATCTCGTTTTCTTGTTTAAGCTGAACAATAGATGTAAGTTTAAATTGCATGAAGCCTATAAAAGTAATTTAATAAGGAAGCAGGAAAAAGGGAAATAGTTAATTAGCAAAATTGTTCTTTCTGATAGTTTCATATTTTTGCTAAAAATTCTGTGCGATGTTTTAAATATTTTCTCGATTACGTCATCTTGAGGAGTTGATGTCATCCATATGATGTCAGTAGAAGCAGAGATACGTATATTAAATTTAGTGCAGATCCATAGGATGCAAGTCAGTTAACATAGTAGACTAGAAGCAGACAGACTTTAATCTTCAACTTGTTTGTTAGGATAATTACATTATGAAGAAAATGTTTACTACTAAAAGCATATTAATTTCAATAATAAATTATAATTTTTAAATATTTCTGCTGTAACACATTATATCATGACATTATTATAACATTATACCCTTAAATTAATTTTAAAAAACATGTAACACAGAAGTAGACTTTGTTTAAAATAAAAAAATAGCTTCAATTTAAGCAGCTATGTGGCCTAAACCTTAAAGCTAAATGTATTGTTAACAATGTTTTAAAATAAAACCTTGTATAATTTAACCACATGAATGTATAGTCTTTAATACTACCAATGCATGTGTGTGTTATAAGAGCTTATGACGTTACTATAGGAGCTCCCTATACCTCCGCCATGGGTGCGGTGCCGTTCAGTCGGTTACTATAGCACCACTGTCGTAAACACCAGGTGTCGTGAACACTGGCTGTCCACTGAAGATGGCGGCGGAGCTGCATCCGCGGAGCGGAAAGCTGATCGGCCTCTCCAACTCCAACCGAACCGCCCGGCGCAACCAGCCAGTCCAGGAGTTCAACCACGGCCTGGTGCTTAGCAAAGAGCCGCTGAGGGACAGGGATGTCTTCACTGTCCGTATTGATAAGAAGGTAAAGCACAACAGGCCTGATGCCGCTTCTTCTGAGCGGGGTGAGAGCAGAGGGACTGCGGGAGCAGCGCTGGTGGGACGGGCCGGGGGTCCGTCTCTGTCCGCAGTATGGGGCTTCTGCTACCGTGGGAGGGCGGTTCACACGGGCTGACAGCGAAACCGGGAGTCGCGGTTATCCAGGGGCGAATTAGATGAAGTGTCAGAGATTTAGAGAGAAGCTTAATAAACAGCTTGTTGTGTATAAATATGTTAAACGGATCACCTAGCTGTCTGAATGTGTTGCCTTGGTACCGACAGTTAGCCATGCTAATGAGCCGCTAGCTGGAGTTAGCCTTTCTGGAAGGTGCTAAGTAGGCTCTATCGTTTCTTCACAATGACTTGATGTACTGCATGAGCTAATTTAAAGTGGTGCACATAGGTAGCTGTGTTTAGTTTTGTTTTCAGTGGTCGCTGACAGTCGTCTTCGCCTGCCTGCCTGCCTCTCTGTCACTGTGACCCAATGGCTAATAATACTGCAGTACTAGGCTAACCGTGACCAAAGCCTTTGTGGACCCAAACATATAAAAAGGCGTGCGAGTAACACTGCTCTCTGTTGCTAGAGTCGTTAATTATACTGCATGTGACAGGAGTGTCCTTAACATATATACAACACATGTTATTGAGCACAGAGCACATTCAGACCAGCACTGAGATTGGAGCAGTTCTGGTGCAATTCATGACGAGTTTCCCCAGTAAAAAGAATAACTCATTGATTGAAGCTATTTAAACACGTAGTGTTCCAGTGTCATTGTAGGAACATTTGCTGTCATATCACAATTTAAAGATATGGAAAATCCAAGACCCACCAAAACATATGAGCTAAGTAGGAAGTAATTGTTTTACTTGTCTGTCCACGTTGCATTATTATAATTATTAGATGTATGCAGATCTGATAGTGTCCTCTTTGTTTGCAGTGCAGTTGATGATTTTCTCCCTTTAACAGAAATCCAAGTTGTTTTTTAATACTACTCATTTAGTGTCACTTCACAATATAATGTTTTAATATGCAATGGTCTCAATAATCAAATTGTCTCTTAAGGTTAAACATAAGTAGGTGTCTTAATGACTTGTGGTACATTTGTTTGTGGTCTCTTCATATCACATCAGTGCTTGTGCAGTTTTTACATTTTGGCTGTTATCAGCATAGGGGGGGCTTGTGTGGCAGTGTCCTATGCCTCTGCAGTCTACCCCTCTACTGGGTTTGTCAACAACATGGCAGCTCTGGAGCCTGTGCCACAGCCAACCGGGACACACATGCTCTGAATGACCCTGACTGGCTGACCACAATACATAAACAAGCTCCTGTGAAAATCCACCAAGCAAAGGTTCAGCTGCATGTGTCCCAGTAACTGTACATAGATGAGTATGCATCCTGTATGGCCTGATAAAGGGCTCTATCATAAACATGCTCTGCTCTTTCATGACACATTGCCTGAAAATCAATAACTTTCCATCGCTGAGCACACACTGGCATGACTACCCAACCTGTGTATTGACATCCAGTAAGCTACAATGGAAATGGGCAGATGAGTGCAGGAGAGCGTTTGAGTTTAACCACTCTCAGACAATGTCAGCGGTTTCGGGTTGGTATTTAAGACCGGAGGAATTAGTTTGACTGGGGTCTGCAATGTCTGTAATTGTGTCCCAGGCATTTTTCTGACGGCTCACAATTTTTTTTTGTAGTGCATTATAGTAAACTGACATTTTCTAGGTTTTAAGTGTTTGTTGGTATAAAAGGCTATTTGAAGATTGTAGATAGTGTGCAGCGTCCCTTGTTTGAATCATGACAGTATTTAAGTTTTTGCAAGACTTGGCTGTTAAAATGTTGATTTTTGCAAAAGTTTTGTCTAATGTGATAATTTGGCCTCGTCTCGAGTTCAGCTGTTGTGTCTGTGTGTGAAGAGAAGCTTTGTGAACACTGCATAGTCTCAGAAGTGTTTTTTTATGTGCTGTTTTAGAATCTAAACCACATGAGATTAGTTTTTCATTCTTCCTTCTCAAGTTGTTCACTGGTCCTTCCAAGCACGCATGACTGTATTTTGTAATTGTTGGGCTTTTGAACGGAGAGACTGAGAGGCAGACGCCCACAGGCTGCTGTTACATAAGTCAGTGAGCGAGCAAGGAGATGTCTGTCTCCTCCACACAGCGACCCGGTCAGGCTGAGTTACTACTAAATCTGTTAACCCAGATACTCTATTGTAGCATACTGCCTTACATAGCACCTGCTACTGAGCTCAGGAGTGTGCTAGGGGAAAGAGAGGAGGCTGGTACGAATGTGTTTCCAAAAAAATTGATCTCAAAGGACATTTTGTGTTTTCTTCTTAGCACTGAGGTGAGCTGCAGAAAAACAACCCAGGAGCTGGAAGGGCTTCAGTGTTGTGATCAAGGTCACTTAATCAGGACAGATTTCTGCCAGCTTAAACTAGAGTTGAGCAGAGAATCAGGGAAAACAAAGGAGGAATTTGAGCACTTTTAACTTTTATTGTCTTTTCTCGAGGAATGAACTGTGTGGCTTTTTTTCTCTGGAGGGAGCGGGCGAAGTGCAGTGAGCCACTTGAGATTGTTTTTTTTAGTGGGACGATGCAGGTTCACGCCCGTGCCGGCAAGCATCTGCTCGGCTTAAGTGCTTTTAAGAAATATTCTGAATCTCCACTAGCTGCACTGACTCTGCTTCATAGCTCCTGCTGCAGTCTGTCATCAACACCACAGAGGCAAAACAAATATGGAAAAAATAGAATTTACCCCCAAAGATCAATAAAGTATCACATTATTGTGAGATAATGTTGAGTTTTGTGTTTCTGGGAAGAAATCGATATCTTAGGCTGCTTGTTATGTGATATGAGTCCAATGTCATGCAAAGACACAAGGATTCCTGCACTGAAACACTGGTTTTAATGTCTTGAATCTGCAGTGGATGGCAAGGTTATTTAAGTGAATTCACATGTGTTAATACTGTAATACACAGATTTAATTATCACAGCTGAGTTACATAGACATTAGTGCTCATAGTTCAGTTCCTTGTTATCGTTTCAGTCAACTACAGTGGAAGAATAAAGGAGATAGGAGAGTTAGTTAGTCCAGTCAGTTAGCAAATATTATTTGACACATTAAGCAGTTGAGGTACACTGATTCTCTTTATGTAGATGTGTAACACGAGGATGCCCTGATCCTGCATGAAATATGTCAGGGTTTCCCCCACACTTTTTATAAGGCAGAGAGCCTTTGCTAACATCAGAAGAAATTATTACTTTTCCATGAAATATAATATTGGTGTAGTAAAGCTTTGGGGAAAATGAGCAGTAGCGCCACACCACACAATGAATGCCACATGTTTAATGAGCTCTTAAAGGTTCCTGTCACCAGTTTTTTCTGTATGCATTTACCATAGAAAAAAAGAACAGATGGTATCCACCCACCGTGTTGCTTTATTGTATTGGTTATGCTGTGAATCTTGGTACAAAGGACAGAGGTGTATATACGCCTATAAAGGGTATAAAGGTGATCACATTCTCCTTACACTGTTAAAAACTGCCTCTATAGTTTTCATTTATGTGTTACTCTTTGAGTCACAGTGGTCTCTGTGCAGCGTTATTCAGTAATGGAACAACTAAAAGTAACATGGATTGTAGAACAAGGCAGACTTTGTTTTCCATAGATATCTACCTGTCTGCCTGTTTTTAGCACAGGGTGTCACTCGTTTGACAGTAACTCCCACATCGCGGCTCAGATCCTTCTACACCAGCTCTGTGTTTGATCAGAGTAACAGCTGCTCACAGCTGTTTTGTTACTACCTCCTCCTTCTTGATGTGTTGTTATTTTAATCATCAGTGTCTCTGAATTTAATGTAATCTCAGTAACATTATTTTTATGTAAAATAATTTGACAAATGCCAGTTTTGACATCTGGCTCTGTTATGACGATGTAATATTAAATATTACAGATAAAATGCAGCAAGTACTGTGAATATTAATTAAAGTTAACCTCTCCCCTCAGGTGAACTCATGGAGTGGTTCCATTGAGATCGGCGTGACAGCGCTGGACCCCGCTGCTCTTGACTTTCCCAGCAGCGCCACAGGACTTAAAGGTGGCTCCTGGATCGTGTCAGGCTGCTCAGTCCTACGTGACGGCCGCTCAGTCCTGGAGGAGTACGGTCGTGACCTTGACCAGCTAGCTGAGGGCGACCGCGTGGGCATTCAGCGCAACTCCCGCGGGGAGCTCCACCTCTGGATTAACGGGCAGGACTGCGGCGCGGCTGCCAGCGGCCTGCCGCCCAAGCTCTGGGCAGTTGTGGACCTGTACGGCAAGTGCACTCAAGTGACGGTGGTGAGCTGTGAGCCACCACCACACTCTGCAGAGAGGGAGAGAGAGACAATAGAGCAGGACGAGGAGGACGAAGAGGAGGAGGAGGAGGAAGAGGTAGTGGTGTGTGCGGGTCAGGAGGACGTGGGGATCACAGCGCTGATGAATGTGGCAGCAATGAATGGAGATGAAGGTACGGGATGTTTTTATCCGCATGGTTCTTTTTGCCACACTGTATTTTGTAAGTAGTTGTCATCATTTTTTTTCTCAACTTCTCTCCCTGTCAGTGCCTGAGCTGAGCTGTAGTCACGGCCGACCAGACAAGTTCCCCAACAACCTGGAACCTGACACAGGTAAGAAAATCCTCCTCAGGTCAGTCGATGGACATTTTACTGTATGACAAGTACTGACGACAGTTCTCATCTTCGTTTGTTTCCTCAGTTCTGACGGAGCATCAACTTTTTGACGTGTTCAACAACGCAATAGTATCTTTTTATCGTACAGAGGATGATGGCGGAGGAGAAGATGGTGGAGGTGGAGGAGGAGAAGAAGGAGGAAATTCAGGGACTGACTCCTGTTCCAGGACTGACAGGGGGAGCAGCAGTGGAGGAAGTACAGGAAACAGTGACAGTGGCACAGGAGGAACAGGCAGCGGGGGTGGAGCTGGAGGAGCTGGTGGAGAAGGTGGAAATACGAGTAACAGTCCTACTGGTAACGGAGCGTTGGGGGCAGGAGCTCTGACAGGTGGGATGACCACCAATGATGCACTGCTGTTCCACGAGAAGTGCGGCACACTGATCAAACTGAGCAACAACAACAAGACGGCGGAGCGGAGGAGGCCGCTGGACGAGTTCAATAACGGTGTGGTGATGACCAACCGGCCGCTCCGACACAACGAGATGTTTGAGGTGATTACAAACAAAAAGTCGGGAGGTTTGCTCTCACAGGAATGAGGGGCCAGAGATACAGAGAGTTAGGACTGACTGCGTGTAGTTAGATGATCAAAAAATGTCTAAGTAAATAAATGTGTTGTTGATGTGTGTCGACACTTTTGTGTTGATGACATAAGAACATATTTAATATGAATCAGAAATGAAGCTGCTATTGAACCTATGGAAACTCGCATTTTTTGTAGGTACAAGTTATAAAAACATAATGTTTCAGGACTTTATTGCATTCATTAATTTATAAATGAATAGATTAATATTTTAGTTAATGAAATGTTAGAAAATGATGAGTTGCACAAAATGTTTTTTAATTGTTTTCTTAAAAACACACCAAAAGCCAAATATTCAACATTTAATATTAAATTTAAAAAAGAAAAGCATCAGACTGTTACATTTGTGTAAGTTAATAGACTGAATTGATTATTATAAAATTATTTTCTGTAAACAAATTTATTGAGACTACTCTGTGTTCAGCTAAATTATTAGTAGTGTTAACGTGATGGGCGAACACACAAAAGACGGGAAATGATCAGAGAAATATGAAACTGTAGCAACCTGGAAATTACAATATTTAAGCTATTTCACCATATAACAAATAACAAAAAGCTATTCTCATCAGGATGTTGCATTGATAATGTAATATACAGTTTCAAAAGTACAGAAAAGCTGGAAGTTAGGAGTCAAGCACAGTGTATCTCTGGATTCAAGGCTGCACAGAAAACATATCTTAATTTCGGCTGGACAAGAAAAATGCACACACACAAAATATGTAAAAAAAAAAAAAAGTGGGTAGGTGTGCAGGGAATTTTACATTGTTTGCTGTGTTTATAGATCCGTATTGATAAACTGGTGGACAAGTGGTCGGGCTCCATAGAGATTGGTGTGACCACACACAACCCCAACAACCTGGACTATCCTGCAACTATGACCAATCTGCGCTCAGGTAACACAAACATTACTTGCACTCAAACAACACTAAAGATGTGAGTCGGTCATTGCAAAATTAATGGAACTATCCTGTTATGTTTTATTAGGTACAATCATGATGAGTGGCTGTGGGATATTAACTAATGGGAAAGGAACCCGCAGAGAATACTGTGAATTCAGCCTGGATGAACTTCAGGTCTGTTACCATAAACACACACGTAAACGTGTCACATTCACCTCTACAAACATGATCTTATTCAACATCATCTACTCTACTCATTTTTCAGGAGGGAGATCACATAGGGTTGATGCGCAAAGCCAGTGGCGCTCTCCATTTCTACATCAATGGCATCGACCAAGGTGAGACCTCATCAGGGGAAAGCAAGGAAGGAAGGACAGACTGATAAAGGCTGCTTGGCTGCCTGTTGTCATTGAGGGGAAAATAATTCCACTTGATAATAGCTAGGAAGTTTAAAGCTGTACTGCTCCAGGACTGAGCGCCAGTCACATCAGTCTGCATGAGTTGCCCCTGCACAGACATTCTTACATTACAACGACTGCAAATAAAGAAAAAAGAAGCACTTGTTTGAGATTATTGCTGACAAAGGAGGTTTCACCAGTTCAAAGGATTCACTTACTTTGTGTGTGCTAACCACTAGATGTCTTCCCCAGGTGTTGCTGCGGCCCAGACCCCTGGTGTGGTCTATGGAGTGGTTGACCTGTACGGCATGGCCGTCAAAGTCACCATAGTCCACAACCACAACCACAGTGACCGCCTCAGACGCAACAATGCCATCATGAGGGCTCTGTCACCTGATGTCGGTCGGCCCCGACCAACTCTGTCACTCACTCCAGACACTGAGGGGCCCGAGCGCCTGCTCTTCCACACCAACTGCGGCCAGAAAGCCGCCATCATCGGTGATGGCAGGACAGCGCTGCGGCCACAGTGAGTCCACTTCCTACCTTTTGTCTGAATCAATTATGGGCATAATTATTCTGTACATTCTTTATTTTTTGTCAGTTTAGCTTTTCTTGGCAAGTTCTTGTGCTGCAATTCTGTCCTGAAACATAGTCACATGATGTCACTATGTGTCTGAAGAATAGAGTGAGCCAAGTGTGTTGTAGCATTCAAATATTTGTGTAGAGATGTGTGATAGCAATTAAATTTATGTGCTGTATGAAAAACAAATCAACAACAAAGGCATGTTTCTAGATGTTTCATTTTAGGGCCATAAGTATTTTAAAAATGAGAGTTTTATTGGGTTTATTTATAGCAGTAAAGTCCACATGTCTGAGGAAAAACATGATGAAGGTCTCAAATGAGAGCAAGAAAAAAAACAAGAAATGTATAACACTGTTTTCACAGTGCGACCGATGACTTCAATCACGGTGTGGTCCTGAGCAGCCGGCCCCTGCGCTCCAATGAGGTGTTCCAGGTCCGTATCGACAAGATGGTGGACAAGTGGGCGGGTTCCATCGAAATCGGTGTCACGACGCACAACCCCGCCTACCTGCAGCTGCCCTCCACTATGACAAACTTGCGCTCAGGTAATATTAGATACAAATAAAAGCCAGTAGGTTTGTAAGTATTTTCTGCTGAGTTAAGTGATTTTGGATATTGGATGATGTTTTCCAGGGACGTGGATGATGACAGGAAATGGCGTGATGCACAATGGAACTACAATACTGGACGAGTATGGACACAACCTTGACCGGCTCAAGGTGAGTGAGTTTTTTTATTACTCAGTCACTCCCTACCTTTTTACCAATCACCCCATACCTCCCCCCCTTCCTTCCACAACACTTCTGAGCTTTTTCTTCGCAGTCATTTTCCCCCCCCCCTGCCTCCATACAGGCAGGTGACACAGTGGGAGTGGTGCGAAAAGAAGATGGCAGCCTCCATTTCTTTGTGAACGGTGTAGCTCAGGGCCCGGCGGCGTGGAACGTGCCTCCCAGCGTCTATGCCGTGGTCGACCTGTATGGGCAGGCAGCGCAGGCCACCATCATGGACGACATGGGTGAGAAAAGGGGCCGAAGAATCAACGACCAGAGATTCTTTGCATTAGCATGTGGCTATTTCACATTTTTTGTTTTTCCCTTTGTTAGTTGACCTTCCCCCTCTCCCAGAGGATAACTCAGAGGGCCCCATAGCCATGTCCCCTGGAAGCCCTTGTTCAGTAGCTGGGGCCACCACGACCACTGACCTGCGTTTCCACCAGTTACATGGCACCAATGCCGTTATCACCAACGGGGGGCGCACCGCCCTGCGTCAGAACTGCCGCAGCGAGTTCAACGACGCTATCGTCATTTCCAACAGGTGAGGAAGCATTTTGTGATATTAGTCATACAAACTGCATCTTGAGACATTTTTGAGGACTGAAATGAGTAATTAGGTCACATATAGAGATTACTTTTCACAACTAGTCATTGTTATTTATATTGTTGCTAATAAGTCAGATACAAACATGTGGGGGTTAAGACATGGTGTAAGATGTAAATACACCAAGAAATCACGAGGGCACTTCATTAGAGGTTATTAAATACTCACTTTCCCCATGATATTACAGGAAAGACTAAAAGCAACGCCTGGCTTGTCACCTCCTTCTTTCAGGTGCCTTCGAGATGGAGAGCTGTTTGAAATCGTGATTCAGAAGATGGTGGACCGCTGGTCGGGCTCAATAGAAGCAGGTAAGGAAACTAGCTTTTTTGTGTTATATTTAAAAATCTATTGTTATTAAATATTTATATATAACTGTGTTTAGATATTACAAATGTATTTCATGTGTATCCCCGCTGATGTTCTCCTCCTCTATGTATTTCAGGAGTGACAGCCATCAGGCCAGAGGAGCTTGAGTTTCCAAACACAATGACTGATATCGACTATGACACTTGGATGCTCAGGTAGACTGCTCTGTGAGAAATGAAGACATGCCATGTGTCTATATTTTGCTGTTATCAAATACACACATCTGTAATTATTAGATGTGTTGAGTTCCCTGAAAAAGGAATTTACAGTTGGCTTAAAGTTGTTCAGTAGCTGATTGCTAAATAAATAGTAACACAGACTAGTTGTCTAGTGTTGAAAGGTTTTTGAATTATAGTCATGGGGAAACACTTTTGTTTACATTCTGTTCAGGGTGAAGTTCAAATCCTCACCACAAAACTTTTTTTTCTTAAACAGTGGGACAGCTATCATGCAGGACGGAAACACAATGCGCAACAACTATGGCTGTGACCTGGACTCCCTGACTACAGGCTCACGGATCGGCATGATGCGCTCAGCCAGCGGCGACCTCCACTATTACATCAACGGTGTGGATCAAGGTGTTGCCTGCTCCGGTCTCCCACCAGGTAGAAACACTGACTAGTGTCAGTAAAATCAGGATTTGGCTGCAAACACATTAAGTTGAATGTCTATGTTCTCTTTAACTTGACTGATTTGTTTAATTTATCTTCTGTCCGTATCGCTCTCTCTCTTTCTTTCAGAGGTGTTTGCAGTAATCGACCTGTACGGTCAGTGTGTCCAGGTGTCCATCACCAGCTCCTCAGGCCTGCTGGACAACAGCCTCTGTACCAACAACATCACTGAGAAGAGCTTCCCCATCCACTCACCAGGTACACAACACGGAAAGCCCTGAAAAAGCATGAGAAATGAAGTCTTGTCTTTTCCAGATCTTTGAAGTATTTTATTGAATAATTAGCTTGTAAACAACAAACAATTAGTCATTAAGAACTAACTGTGTTATGTACTTGTAGTTGTCGTGTGGTCAATGCTGCATGCCATCTTTATTTTTCTTTTATGTTTGTAGTAGCAGGCGTTGCCCATCGGCTTCACAGTAAACACGGTAAAAACGTGGTGCTGCTCGGCGAGGGCTGCCAGGCTGTCAGAGTTGGAGGTTACTCTCACGGCATTGTATTCAGTGCAAAGGAGCTCAAAGCGGACGAGTTGTTTGAGGTAAGAGACAGCTCTGATAGTCTCAAACACTGGTATTTGTGTATTGTAGAAATGAAATGACCTTTAGTTTACTTTTCTCCGTCCTGATTTCGTTCTCTCTGTATTACTGTCTTTCGGCAGGTGAGGATTGATGAAGTGGATGAGCAGTGGAGCGGTTCGCTGCATATCGGTCTAACCACACTGGCACCTCCCGAGCTTCCGTCCTGTCCGCTGTCGGGCCTCTCCCCCTCCCTCCCGCAGCTACGCACCAAGGTCACCTGGCTGCTCTGCGGCTCTGAGGTCCGTCGCAATGGAGTGCTGCAGCGGCAGAACTACGGCTGTTCACTGGACCGGCTGACAGTAAGCTGCTACCCACTCTCTGAGCTGTCTACACAGAACAGAGAAAAAAATATCACTGCATTTCTGGCAGATCTTTGTGGATACACGTTACATTTACAATCAATGCAAAATGTTATGGATTAGTTAAAGAAACCTTTAAATCCTATATGGACATTGAAATCTTTATTAATTTGTTCTACATTAGATGATCTAAAAATGAAACCACATTTTGATTTATGCACTACTGTTCTCTGTTGCTGCATGAAATAAAGTATACACCATTAAAATGAAATATAAAACCTGTGTTTTTGTATTAGTCACCTTTATGTAGATACAGAGAAAAACAGGTGCTCCTTCAGAAGACAAAAAAACTTAGCAGGAAGAGAAAACGTTCATGTTTCTACATTTTTTACTGAGGGGAAAACTGCAGAGAACAATAAGATTAAAATGTGTGTTATTAGGTTGGGAACCGTGTGGGTGTGAAGCGGTGCAGTGATGACACCATGCACATCTTCATTGATGGAGAAGATATGGGACCTGCAGCGACTGCAGTGGCCAAGGTACACATACAAAACATACACGTCTACAAAATGACTCAGCCCCACACTTGCTTTCAGCATCTCTCTCAGTTTTTTTTTTTTGTTTCTTTTCTTTGCAGAACGTGTATGCCGTTTTGGACCTGTACGGGCGGATAACAGCAGTGTCCATTGTCAGCTCGTCGCTGATGGAGGACATGGAAAGCGTCAAGGCTCCCTCGCTCTCTTCAGAAAGCTGCAGTGAAGGAGAGGAGGACAGCACCCCTGTCAGAGAGGTAGGAGACTGAAGAAAAGATAACGTGGGTGTTACTGCATCATTCTCTGTGAGAAATTCAGACTCACCTCTTGCTGCCTCCAGGTTGAAACTGAACCGTGTGCACTGGTGCCCACCATCATGGCGTTCCTGGAAAACCACGGCAAGAACATCCAGCTGTCGAACCAGAACCTGACAGCAGCCAGAGTGTCGAGCTATAACCAGGGCCTGCTGGTCACCGCCCAGCCACTGGCTCGCCAGCAGCTGTTTCAGGTACTACATGGATTAGTGTATGTGGGTTAGGCTTCAGTTTTATAGTTAAAACGTGTTTGCTGGCTGTGTCACAGCTGTCCTAGTGGAGAAACATTGAAAATTAAAAAAATGTTTACCACAAGAATAAAAAAATTTTGAGTCTTTGTGTTTAAGGCTGAAACTGTTCCTGTCTGTCGGCTGTGTGTTTTTGGTCACCAGTTTCAGATCGACCGTCTAAACCCGTCATGGACGTCGTCGCTGTCGTTGGGGGTAATCGGTCACTCCCCTGATCGTCTCAACTTCCCCTCCACAGCGTGCTGCCTGAAACGCTCCGCCTGGCTGCTGCAGAGAGACTCTGTCTTCCACAACTCACTAAAGGTACACACACGCTTACTAATTTCAAATCTTTCTGATGTCTAATGTCTCTTCTTGCTCTTCCCTCTTCTATTTTTAGTGTTACACCACATTATTTATTTATTTTATTTTTTTTATGTCTCCTGCCTGATTTTCTTTATTTTCCTCCTCAGATATGTGAGAACTACGGTCCTAATCTTGACACTTGTCCGGAGGGGACGGTGTTGGGTCTGCTGGTGGATGCCAACAGTTGTCTCCACCTCTACGTCAATGGTATGGACCAGGGTGTGGCGGCGCAGGACATTCCCTCACCCTGCTATCCATTCATCGATCTCTACGGCCAGTGCGAACAGGTTCGCTCTCATGTAATTAAGCGGAGTGTTGTTGGCTCGCTGAAAAGACGAGATTAAACCTGTTTGCTATGGTTTGACTACTTCAGTTTGGAGGACGATCTTAACCAAAATGAACCCGTAGAGACTGTGATTTAATGTGACTTAACATAAACACATTAGTATAGACGTAATCTTAGTACGGAATAGTCTAATATTTTCTCTTTGTTTCCCCAGCTTTGACCAGGGGGTCAAAGGTCAGGGACAGGGTTAGACACATGCAATGTCACATCTTACTATAAGCTAAAATCCTAAATAAGCTAATAAATGTTATCATCTTGGCAGGTTACTATAGTAACAAACAACGTGCCAGCTGTGGGTGGAGAGAGTGGTGAGACCCGCTGTCAGGGCGACATGGAGAAAGCCGACATGGTCGACGGTAAGAAGACAAAGGCTCTTCTTCTGTTCATTTGTGTTGAGTGTTTAACGTATTGCATTGTGTCTGTTTTGTCCGTGACTGTTTGGACACAGGAATCAAAGAGAGTGTGTGCTGGACGCCCCCTCCAGAGGTGAATCCCAACAAGACCTGTGAGTACCAGGCGCTGTGCGCGCGCTTCAAGGACCTGCTTACGCTACCAGGTGAGGTGTTTTTTTATTTTTTTTATTTTTATTTTTTTTTTAACCTCAGTCTTTGTGCTGTGACCTCAGCACTGAAATCATTTAACAGTCATGATCTGTCTTCTGCGCCCGTTTAAGATGGTTACTTCAGTGAAGATGCAAAGTACAACCTGTGCTACTGTGAGTCCTGCCACAAGCTCCGAGGCGACGAGGTATATTACAAGAGAGGAGAGCCGCCTCGCGACTACGCCCTGCCCTTCGGATGGTGCCGCTTCGCCCTCAGGTGAGATGACGGGCTGTCGGTCAGATACATGAGCTGTGAGGTATGAAGGGTAGAGAAGCTAATCAGTGTGATTGTGAGATATGAGAGTATGTACTCCAAGTGTCCAGAGGTAGAAACTACAGAAACTTTGTCAGACAAAGGCACAAAAATGTATCAAAGTTATGGCAAAAGTTTTGATTATTTACTCTTACTGACGTATTTAAACTTGGTACAGTCTGTAACTGTATGTGGCCTGTCTGTGTAGGATCAAGCCCCACTGTGAGGTTTCTAATGCACTGAAGAAGTGGCACATCGCGTACCACGGCACGAGTGTAGGAGCTCTACGACGCACGCTGGACCACAGCCAGCTGCTGGCCGGTAGGTAGATTCTTGTCATGTGACGTCACGTGGCTTTTGTTATATCTTATCGTATATATATTATTGTGAACTAGTTCTTATTAATGTTATGGAAAAACAATCTACAACAAACAATCCTGTATCTAGCTTATTTTGTAAAACTCAGTCGTATGTACTTGTTCTTCCTGATGTTATTGATGTAGCTGAATGTAATTAAATCATTTTCATCATCAAATTTTAACTATCATTTTGTTTTTGCAGGGACATCGTCCATCTTCTCTGTGTCTCCTGTGAAGGTGGAGGGGCCTAATGGCTACACTGAGCCAGAGGAGAACAGCGCCCCCAGCAGGGAGGTTCCCAGAGTGCGACTCTCCCCCACCATGCGCTACTCCGGCTTGGAGATCTTTGCTCCTAAAGTGCAGTAAGTTCAACTAATCACTTTGCCTTTATGTGCCTGAATATTTTATTCACAATTTTAAATGTTTACACAAAAACTAAATGGACAAATGAATGTTTTGTTTTGTTTTTTTGAAGCATTTTTGCCTTTATTGGACAGTCTGTATTAGAGAACACATAAGAAACATGGAGATTGACCAAATACTGATGACTCCTCTTGTTCTCACGCAGATTTCGGGACCCCCGTTCTCACCGCAGCCACCAGGCCCAGGTGGGATTCCAGGTGTGTGTACGTCCGGGTTCATACAAGGTGGGACCTCAGACGCTGGGCCACAGCGAGGCCCTGGACCCTCGCTTCAACAACTCAGAGATCGAGTGGATCACCAAGGAGCAAGGTGGCACACTCCTCTATGGACTGCTCATCCGTGTCGAGTGAAGAGTGAGTGACGACGGAGGCATTTGGGTGGAAGCGGGGAGTGTCTGTGAGGCAGTCTTCGTACTTTTAATAAACTGACAACCAAATCCAACCCCTGCCTTGAGCGAGAGACTCCTCTGGATTCCAGCTGATCCTACTGTGGATTGTTGACAATTCAGCAATTTTTTTTTATTTTATTGGCTGTTTGCTCTTGGACATTTTTACAGGCCGGGGGCCTACGGCGGTTTCAAAGAAGAACAAACACTGCCTGCACTTTATGTTTTGGACACTCGTGGGCGATTTTTAACTTCTCATCGACACGACACATTTTGTCATTCACTGACTGCAGTTTTCTTTTCTTTGTGCCACAGTTTAGTTCTCACTCTTCCCAACATCTTATTCTCTTCCAGCAGCTTCTTTTCATTACTTATCTGGCACTTATTTTACGAGTTACCGCCTCTGCTCTGGTCAGTGTTTAATTTTGGGAGGAGCTGTCCCCTGCCAATGGGCACGTTAATGAACTGTCACCTAAAAAGTCTGTGACTGTGGGGGGAAAAAAGTGAAACAAAAAACAGACACTTGGATCTGAGAATGAACCCAAGAGTGTCTTGTGATTGTGACTTCTTTAGAGAGGGAGTCTTTTAAAACTGGAGGAAGAAAAAAAATGTTTACACATGTACCACTGTATGTCGCTGTCTTATTCATGTCTCCACTGTAGCAGTCTGGCTACTTTATCAGTCCTCTTAGTGTTTCTCTTCTGACCCAAGCATCACTTCTGACTCCTTGTTGAATTTAAAACATTCACAGGTTAAAACTGTGGAGATAACTGGACAAAAAATGGACTTCAGAAAGAACCTCATGAAGTATTAGGGAATTTTAAAATTGTGAGATAACAAGCTGGAAATTATGTTCCAGCACTGACGACTTACGTTACAAGTAAGCTAGAAGTTCCATAGACATTTGGGGAAATAAACCTATCTGCTTATTTTGCCCAGAGTTAGATGAAGAAATTACAATGCACACATCTGTAGAGTAAAGCTCCAGTTAGCAGCTGGCTGGTCCTGTTGGGTTGGTTAACTAAAAAAAAGAAGAAGCTGTGTGCTGAAGCTTATTTGGCAACAAGGCAAAGTCGATTTACCTGAAGACAGATTCAGACCGGCTTTATTCTATAAATATTTTTTTACTCAAGTATCTGTAAAATCCCCAAATACTTTTAACATCAACTATACTGATGAAAATATGTTCTGCTGAATGATAAAAGATTTAGTTTACGAAGCAAAGTTTACACCATATCTATATAAAAACAATAATGGCTGTTTCAACTCAAGAAACGGGTAAAAATCTTTTGTCATGCAACAGAGAAACATTTTTCACTCCAATGTTGAGTCTATGCTAAGCTAGCAGCTAGCTAGCCCCAGTTAGTGCCCCTCATGTATTAGCACACATTCAAGTATATTTTTTATTTTACTGAAGTTAATTAACTGATGATGTTTGGAAAACAACCATATACACTAAAAACTATTAAGATACAATACATCTTCATTTCATGAACTTTTACAGAAAATGATGGATATGACGGTACACCATCATCAGGTTCTGGGGCCAGCAGCTGGTACCATAGAGACTTTGATACTAACTGTTCACCCATCAGCACATGTAAAGCTCACTAATTTACACATTGGATGTTGTTTGTTTACACTCAGGTTTTTATACCATTATTAAATTAGTTGGCGAGTAAGCTGCTGCTTGGACTGGTTGCCAGGCAACCAATGGAGTCCCATGGTTGCCTGGCAACTGGTAATAGTTGAGGCTGTGAAACTGTTTGCCCCAAAACCACCTGTAAAAGGGTGAATTAAGGTTTACACTTACCTTTACACAATAAACGTGGTTTAAAATGTTCACTAGTGAGCTTTAAATGTGCTGACGGGCTGTTTTCGGTGTCGGAGAACGGAGCCAGGCTGTAATTAAATGTTGACATTCGCGCTAAAATCATAATCGGGGACACTCTGGGTAAGGAAGTGAATTTGCCAAAAATCTAACTTTTCTTTAAAAAGGTGTTGAAATGAAGGCAGAAAGTTTAAGTGGTTTTCCGAGTCCCTCCAGAGCCACGACCCACGCTGGTGTTTACATGTGAATGTTGTTATCAATGATTTACATTTGTCTAAAATGTTTATTCGAGGGTTTTATTCCATCCAGAACATCCACCTAATGATTGATTGTATTCTGTATTGCATTCTCAACTATGTTGCCAATTTGATGAACCCAGTACAGACCAGGAAACCGTTTTGATGAGTCAAACTCAGAAATTATAATTTAGAGAAGCTCAGTCACCTTCGAAGAGCAGCTGTGGGATGACTGAAGATATGTGGGGTCTGGCAAAAGGAAAAAAAAAAAAGCTTCCAATCAAAAATGTGAAAAACAATGGGTTATTTACAGCCCACTGCTGCTTTGTACAATTTTTGTTTTCTGTATGTTGCGTTGTACAGGCTGTTACATAACAAATCATATCTTCCTCATTTATATAAAATAAAAATAAACTGACAGTATGCACAGAAGCACGGTTACGAGGGTTTGTTTTTTGTTGCCATAAAGAAAAGACAAAACCTACTGCTGCTTTTGGTTCCTTTTTTCAAATTTTATTTAGAGTAGGAAAAAAAAAAAGTCTGGTCACTGACATGTTATTGCAGTGTTGCATACGTTCTCACTCACACCAAAAAATGCTATAGACTAAGGCCAATAATGGGTTTTTCATAGCTTTGTACAGAAATAGTGGCTGCTTCAGGGGCAGCTGTGTCCTGATGTGAATTTTAAAAATGGAGCGACTCAGTCAAGAGTAACAACTAAAAATAGACAAAATACTAATTTGCTGTCCCACAAACAAAAGTAACAATGGCGTAGCTGTGGGTTAGTACAGTGATTAACCACTGACAGTGATCTGCTGTATGATCCTGTTGCGTTGCATAGTCTGTTGAGTTTACTAATCTGTCGTCAGCTGCTAAGAGAAACTTAGCACCAGCTTAGACTTTGAAATTGGACCCTGAGATTTTCTGTTACGACCTAGAGTTTACACGAGGCCCTTTAGCTTTGTTGATATAACAACGTCACATTTGGGGAAAAAGTATGCTTATTTGCTTCTCTGAGACTTTCAACAGTAGATGGATAATACTCTGCGTGATCAGGATGCAGGAGACCATTAGCCTATCTTAGCATAAAGACTGTAAACTACAATACGGCTACCAAAACAAAAGAAACTTACATGTTGCATCTCATACACAATAACTTCACTGGGTCATCTCTTATGACTTATTTTACAACATGTTCACTATGGGGGGAATATTTTCCTTAATTGTAGTTTCTATGCTAAGCTATGCTAACACAAACGCATGAGAGCGTTATCGATTCAGTCATCAGCCTTTCAGAGAGAAAGCTAATACATATATTTCCCAAAATGTTTCAACTATTTCTTCAATACTGTGGGCACAAGCTTTAGTGGTGTTTGCTTTGATTAAACTGATTGTGATCTAGACCAACTGTACGATTTAACAACAGGACTTAGTTTTCTTAGAACTAGAAAAATGGGCAACACAGGTTTTTTGCTACAAAGTACATGTGAAGCACTTGAATGAGAGAAAACCAAAGTGCAGCTGATGATTGTGAGTTTGTTTTTGTTTTTTTTGGAAGGGGAGGTCAGAGCGTAAGCAGCATCGTATGCGTGTTGACAGAAAAATCAAGTATCGAGAGGGTTTAAAACCTCTAAATGAGCTCTGGGTAAAGCTTCAAGAAGAGAGACAAACGAACAAAGACGATGTAAAAGTTTGGTTCAGCTTCATTCAAATGTACATTGTAACTTTCACACGTGCTAACACGCGCGCGCGCGCACACACACACACACACACAGTCTTTCAAATATGCCAGAAACCAACAACAAATGAAATTCCACACAGTTTTAAAAAAATAGCAAAAAGTTCTTTGTACACTTACACATCAACTCTTTTGACTTGTTCCCAAATTCTGACATACAACTTTCACTTCCAAAACACAAGGTTGTAAGCATCAAGCTACAGTGAGTGCTTTTATAAAAACGCATTATCACAGTAGTTCAAATAAAATGGCTCATTTCTGAATAAATAAACAGTTGTGACAAACAATCAGCGCAGGATTTCTAAACGTCAAGATTTGCAATGATTTATAAAGAAAACCTCGAGGAGGTCGTCTACAGCAGGTGTTTTTGCTCCTAGCTCTGAAATAAATACAACAAAAAGGGGGACTACAAACACTTGTGGGTGAATAATCTCTCCTGAACCCACACACGCACACACAGTTCATTGCTTCCATCACCTCCTGCACCATACTAGTGACTGGAAAGGTGAGACAGCGAGAGAAACCTTGTAAAAACCACAGGAACAGAACCTTAAAATATGTGGTTTACAAACCACCATAAAAACTCGTGTTTTTTTTTGTTTTTTTTAAGCTTCAAAGTCCAAGAAGAAGATTGAAACACGACCGCCACCTCCGCAAAAGCAGCTTCCTTTACATGTCCCCAGCCTCTCTGATGTCACTCAGCCGCCTCTGAACAGCTGAAACATTTCTGATGAGCTGCAGCGAGGTGTGTTTGACTTTGTGCGGAGAGTCTGGCAGTCGGAGGTGAAAAAAAAACAAAAACAAAAAAGACGAGAGTTCTTGAGTTGTTTCAGCCGGGGGCGGGGTGGCAGAGCGGGACAGCAAAACAATGAAGAGAGCACTCGATATTCTGTTTTGTCTCAGAGGGGAGGGAGTAGAAAGAGGTGGAGATACTAAGAAGAGAGACAGATAAGCGAAAAAAAGAAGGGATAGTTCTCCCAGAATTAATTGTGGCTGGTTGTGGGAGGACAGAACACGAGACGAGAGAAGAGCAGGAGGAAGGAAGGAAGGAAGGAAGGAAAGAAGGAAGGCGAGCAGCAATTTGATTAGAGATTTGTTTTGTCTGTCATCATCTACTTTACACAAAGTTTTCTCCAGACTGAGTGACTTCAGAACTTCTTGGGACCCCAGGCAGACGCTTGTTTTGGGGCCACACCCGTTCCAAATGTAGGGAAATCCTCTGCGCTGCTCATGTCAGGAGCCTGGAACCAACAAATACAGTTAAATACAGCGTCTCTTTCTGAAAGTTGAAACCTCTTTTCTACATTTAAAGTAACGTCTGTCTGCAGCGACAAATTTCAAAAGGTTAATGCCTTCGCACTTTCACAAATAATAAATCGTAGGTACAAATAAAAATGGTAAAGAAATAAAAATACAGCACAGCAAAAGAAGCACAACCCACTTTGTTCCCTGCTGCATTCCAGGGGGCGTCCCGCACCACAAAGCCCTTAGCAGGACCTCCACTGCTGTCGTCCATTCCTCCGGCTCCCCCTCCCACTCCCCAGCGAGATGGAGGCTTCATATACGCCGCCAAGGTCTCTGTCTCTGTCACGCTGAGCAACTGAGAGGAAGAAGAAAACTGCTCTTAAAATTGACTTTTCACACAGAGTTTTTCTTATCAGTTCCTCTCAGACTGTGAGGAAAACAGTGACGATTGCATCCACCGAGTCTGTGAACTCACAAATTCCTCCTCCAAGTTGAGCAGGTGGTCAATAGCGTTGTCAACCGTGTCAGGAAGTCCTGTCACTGTCACTTTGTCAGGCTCGTCAGACCCCGGCTGTGGGAACCTGATGTCCACCTGAACGGGAGGAGAACAGACCAGTGTGAAGGAATAATAATAAAATAAACACCTATCAGAATGATGATAATAAAAATAGAAGAAGCAGTTGTAGTGGTAATAACAATGCCAGTAGTAGCAATAAGAAAAGTAACTTCATCTAGATGACTGATAACATTAGACCATTAAACCAAAGAATTAAACTTTTGTGTGAGCTCACACAGAGAACAGCTTCTAACCTTAAACTCCTCCATCAGCTTGCGGATGGCTTTGCCGCGGGCGCCGATGATGCGAGCGTGGGTCCTCGGGTCGAGGTGAACGTCTTGGCTCACCATCTCCTGCCACTCAGCCACCAGCTGCTGGATCGCCTGACGAGCCTCCTCCACATTGCGCTCGTACCCCGAGATCACGATCAGATCCTGTGGAGTGGAAGACAAGGAAGGGAAGACAGTTACTGACAAGAAAGACAAGTCGAGCTGGGGGTTAAAAGAAGGAAAAGTTCTGGATTTGACGAAGACGAATATGAAGTGTGAACAAAAAACTTTAAATTAAGTTAAAACTCCCCCCCCCACACACACCTGCTGCTCATCTCCTTTGTCTGGGAACTGGATGCTGACGTCGTGGTCTTTCCTGATCTGTGAGATGACCGCTCCTTTGCGGCCAATGATCTTAGGATGAAACTTTGGATCTACAGACATGGTTACCTTGAAGCTGCGCAGGGCCTGGGAGGAGACGGCAGCAATTAAAATATCTTTACAGTTTCCCCACATCACATGCCCCATAACTAATGTATCCATGATAATCAGAATAAGCGCTGCTTGCTCTGAAGTTACGACTATCATGAAGTCAGTTTGGCAGGTACAGAAAATACACTACGATCTGCCCTACATGTATGAACTGAGTAACAGGTTCATTTTAATCTTTCACCAACATATCAAGGAAGGACACATTAATAAAGAGCCATAATGCACTGAACAATAAATGCCAACTGTATCTGCGTACCCTGTCCTCCTGCTCGGCCTGCAGTTCTCTGACCCTCTCCAGCAGACCCTGCTTGGCTCGCTCCACATTTGCTGCCAGACCCGTCACCTTGATCACGTCCAGCTGCTTCTCAGGCTGCGGCACCCAGATGTTCACCTGCACATGCAGACAAACAATTACATCATCAGCTATTATTATCATAAGAACTCATCATTGACGTAGGCTGTTTGATCTGCAGTGTTAAACGTCTCTCGGCCTGAAGGTGTCACCAGATCCACAGAGTCTGCTCACCTCATACTCCTCCATCATCTTCCTGATTCCACTGCCTTTCTGGCCAATGATGTAGCGATGCAGCTCGTACGACACCTCAACATCCTCCGTTATCGGCACCAACGCCTAAACCAGGAGGACGTGACGAGACTGTTAACGAGGACAAAGGTGATACAGAAGGAGAAAACAGACAGAAGAGAAACAGAACCTACCAGCAGGGCGGCTTTAGCCAGCTCACACTTCTCTGCACGCCCGGAGATGAGGATGATGTCACACTTGCGAGGGACGAACTCTGCCTCTGGACTGACGTCACCGTTTTCTTGTGGCGGTGCGTCCTGACCTGTAAATTCACCCCAAACAAAAGATTAAAGAGCCTATCGAAACAACGTCTCCTTACTGCATAAACAAGTTTGTTGTCAAAGATTTAGATTCAAATATTTAAGATTAACCTCTAAACATTTTAACCTGCTAAAATGTCTGAGCAACAGTGCTACTATTTTAGCATCACTTCTATCGTTGTGTTGCGTTTTTGACCTGCAGCGCTGTCGTCTCTCTCGGGGAACTTGATTTGGACTTCGTGCTCCCTGGTGATGTGCTGTATGCGGCAGCCTTTAGGCCCCATGATGGCGCGGTGATAGCGCTGAGGGATGGCAACCTCCACGCTCACCTGAGACTCCTGCTCGAGAGAGGGAGACAACCGTGTAACAGCAGCACTGACGGCAAACACACTGTTTTTACTTCTTTTGACTTGTGAATGTTTAAGCTTGAGTAAAACACATCATTTGTCTGTAGTCGGTTTCCCCACTCCCTGAATCAACCTGATATTTAAAACACATTTACATTTGGCAGCTTTTCAGTAAATTTGTACAATATTCTGATTTCTGGTGCTTTCATTTAGCTTTGACCTGAACACAGATATTGATCCATCCAGGTGTCTCTTGCCAGAAAGCTTTTCTCTTTATGGGCAAAAATTTACTAATGAGTTTCTGAATGTACTTCACACTCCATTAAAAATGAGAACCTTTAGGGAAAACACTTTTTTAACAACATAAATGTCTCTGAATGGTTTCTTTATTTGTCACTCGTCTCTCACAAGGTCCTCGATGATCTCCTGGATGCGTTTCTTTGCGGCCTCCACGCAGTCCTTGGCTCCCTTCAGAGTGACTCGCTGACTGTTTGCTCCAGTACGAGGGAAGCTGACGGCCACGCCGCCGTACTCCTCGGCCAGCTCCCGCAGCACCTGGCCTCTGCGACACACGAAGTGGCGGTGATGGCGAAAGTCCACAACCATGCTGTCCTCCACCACATCGTCCTGCAGCGAGAGACAACGGAGACGTAGTAAGGGGAGGGTATGTAATTAAAGAAGGTGAATATTTTGATTCTTTTTTATCTTTTCTGTGAGTTTTATATTCAGCATTTTCAAGACGAAACACATACTGTCTGGAGGCAGTTACCAGGTTTTTGACCAAGCTTTCCAGCTCCTTCTGGGCCTGACGGACAGCTTCCTCTTTCCCTACAATTGTGATCAGTTCCTGCTCTGTGTCATCCGGCGATGGGAAGATGATGCGAGCCCCCGTCCTGTCTCGCACACGGCGGATATTTGCCCCTCCGCGGCCAATGAGGAATTTATGATATTCAGGTTTAGCTTGAAGCTCAGCTGTGAAGTTGTTGACTTGCTGAAAATAGTGCAGTGCAGAGGAGAGAAGGAAGGAAGGAAGGAGGGAAGGAAGGAAGGAAGGAAGGAAGGAAGGAAGGAAGGAAGGAAGGAAGGAAGGAAGGAAGGAAGGAAGGAAGGAAGAGGACTGTTAGTATTTGCCCTCTGAGTCCCCTCTCTTAATAGTAGACACTCATTATGTTCATTCACTCTTTTCCCAGTAACTATTCTTCCAATTCCATCCTCCCCCCTACCTTCTCTTCAGCCAGCTGCAGCAGCTGTTTCTTCGCCTTCTCCACTTCACCAGCAGGTCCTCTGATCGTGACCTTGTCTGAGCCGGAGCCCTCGGAGGGGAAATGGATGTGGACGCCGCCACAATCTTCCATGATGGAGCGCACGAGGCAGCCTTTGGAGCCGATCAGAGAGTTGTGCAGCTTGGCAGGGATGGTGACCTCTGTCTCCTTAATGTTGGCCTGGAGGGAAAAACGGAGACAGACTGAGATTATAACACAGTTAAAGAACATACGATGAAAGAAAAAAGCTTTTATAAGGAAAATATAAAGTATGTCATTCCTTCATTTACGTCTCAAGATGTTTAAGCACATCCATGTTTTAATAATGTCAAATAATTTGTACATTTTGATTGGAACGTAAAAAAAAAAGAAAAAAAAGCCCAGAATTCCCATAAACTCTTTAAACAGCAAAAACAACTCTCCAATGTCTCTCACCAGCTCTCTCTGGATGGCGAGGATTCGGTCTCTGGCTGCCTCGCAGTTGGGCTTCTTGCCTGTGATTATGATTGTCTCAGAGATACTGTTCTCTGTTGGCAGGTCGATCTTGGTGTTGGTCTCTTCACGGATCTGGTGGCATTAATAACACGACTTTCTAATCTTAAACATCATGTAACATATTCAGTCTTCTTTCATTTAATGAATTGGCTTAAAAATCTGCTTGAGTTTTCGAAAAGGTAAGTCTCACCTTTTTAATGTTGCCACCGCCCTTACCGATTATATTTTTGTGAAACTGCTTGAAGATGGGAACGGACAGTGAGAAGCTGTTCTCAATCTACGAAAAAGGAAAAACTGCTGTGAAGCCCAGAGTAAAGAGACAGAGACAAACAAAGACGACTAATCTCAGGTCATACCAGCTCAGAGATGATTTTCTGTAGGAACTTGGCACATTTCTCCACCTCGTTCTTCGGCCCTCTCAGCTGGACAATGTCACTCTTCTGCGACGGGTCGGGGAAGATGATAATCACCTGGAAGTCAATCGGATAATACTGAGCAAACAGTCAGATTTATTATTGTTTGACGATGAAGATGAGGCGGGATAAAGCACAGGAAAGGTCAGGAGGAAAATTCACCTCTGGAAACTTGTCCCGGACTTCTTTGATCTTTTCTCCTTTCTGCCCGATGATTGTTCGATGAAACTTCTGCTCCACAATCAAGTCTTTGGTGCGCTCGTTTTCCTGGACATCGTGGAAAAAGTGTCATTTATTAAAGGCTTTCTGTGGTTTGTCGACGACTGAACTAATTACTCAACCATTCTCACCATTCTCTGGACCATCTCGATGAGCTCTCTGCGTGCCAGCTGGACTCCCTTAGGGTCTCCCTCAATCCGGACCAGACCACTTCGTTCTGAGTCCTGGGGGATTCGTACGGACACTTTGTACTGCTCCTTGATCCGATTGACTGTAGGGAGGGAAGGAGAAGAAAGAAGGAAGAGAAAGATGGTGAAGAAGTAATGATAATAAGCAAACACTGTGTATTTCATTTTTATGATGCTTTCATTTTAAATTTTATTTTACTATTTGGAAAACATTAGACAAGATGTAATTAAGAAGTAAAAACAGCTAAACTCACTAAAGGGAGCACCAATGGTTTTCACCCTCCAAAATCCTAAGTTTAAATTCACATATTTAAACTCTCAGACTCCAGCAGAGTTTGAGTTTATCACAGATTAAATCTACTCACTGTTGGCTCCGTTCTTTCCGATCAGATGTCTGTGGAATCGCTGGTCTATGATGACTTCGGTGTAGTCCATCCGCACCAGCTAGACACAGAGAGAAAAAAACTTAAAAGTCCTCGCCCACTCTAAATTTATTTTACTGATATTTTCCTTCGCTGACTTGTGCAGAGTTTGACACCAGAGGGAAAGTTTTTCTGACGTTTTGGACGCTAATCTCAGTTTAACTAGCAACTTAAAGAGGAATAATAATGCAGGCTGCACACATAAGAAGGGGCGACATGAAGTGGAAGACATCTTGTTTTGATATTGAATATTTATTAAATTTTCAATGAGCGAAAAGGAATTAACTTTTAACACTACTGAAAAGAAATGTACCTGCTATATACATCAAAATAAGCTTTTGTAGGAGTAGTTCAGTCGATATACGTTTACATCACTTTGTAATGTAGATGTTTATTGAAAAGGGCTGATGAATTTCTGAATTTGCTTTGCTTAGTCTGTGTGTGTCCTGACCAGGTCCTTGATGATCTCCTGTATCTGGGCCTGAGCCTGCTCCACCTCCTCCGTCGGCCCCTCCAGACTGATGCGCTCCTCACCGTCCGTGAACTCAATGTGAACCTGCACACACAAACAATGATGAACTGGTCAAAGAGGCTCATCTCCCTCCCTCCACCCTGGGCTCCTTATCCTCACTGTCACAGTTAATTAAGCACATCTGAGCTGCGTTAGTATAAAGTATCTTCTGCCGTGCTGCTGTCACTTCGCTCACTGTCTCAGTCGTTTCTAACAGCGACCATAATTTTCTGTTTTACTGCTCACATTTTCTGCTAGAACCCCCTCACACAGCCACAGCAATAAACCCTTTATCATTTTTCCTCTGTCACATTGGTGGAGCAGGATGTGGGATTTGTATTTTGTCTTTGATCAGCATCTCTCTATTTCTAACTCAGATCATCTCTCTCGTCCTCGCTCGATCTCTCCTTACCCGTGGCAACTGCTGCGTGATGCGTCCGATGTTCTGTCCTTTCTTGCCGATGATGAAGCGATGCAGCCAGGCTGGAGCGGTCACCTCCACCACCATCACACTCTTTGCCTGCAAAGGCAAAAAGGTTGCAGAGTTCAAACCAGGTCTGCTTTAACAAAAATCACAAGTGTAGCTGTTCTCAAAATAACACTCCTCTCATCTCACAGTCATCATCTGTCACAGACTGATTTATGAGCAGATAACTGGCTTGAAATTAAAGCTGCACTAATCAATATTTTATATTAACGATGGAACAAATTCATTCCCATCAACCTCATTTCCAGCTACCTCAGACCAGTCTCGGCTGAGCGAGTTCTCTTTTGGACCAAACAGCAGAAACTAAAAACAGTGACTAACTGTTACATGCAGCAAACACAAAAGGTACTAAATTCTTCTCAAATAGATGTTTTGGGCCGAAACCAGAGCTAAAAGTGGATTCAATCAGTTAAGGCCCTTAATAACAAAAAGTCTTTATGCGCTTTCATACGCGAGTGCCTCCCTCTCCGCTCACCTTGGCGTACACCTGTGTGAGTGCTGGTCCCAGCTTATCAGGCTCCCCTCTGAGGATGATGGTCTCAGAGCTGGAGTCCAGAGGAGGCATCTCCACAGACACCCCTGTTGCCTCCAGGATTTCCTGAAGGGTGTTGCCCTTTGGACCTATGATGTACTTATGCTGAGACTTTTTCACCTCTACAGAGATGGTGGTGGTTTTCCTCTTCTGTACGGTGAAAAGGAACAAAATTATACAACCACCATTTATATGAAGTTTGGGACTTTTTCTAACTGAGGATACTAATTGTTGTTTGCAAGAAGAATATTTTCCCATTTTTGCTGAATACAAGTCTCCAGCTGCTCAACACTTCATCTTCCTGATTCACCATATATTTTCAACAGGAGACAGATCTTGTATTGTCCTGTTGACATATCCACTTCCCAGGAAAGGACGCTGCCTTGGTGATGCCTTGGGAACTGATGCACCCCCATACCATCACAGACGCTAGCTTTGGCACCTTTCACTGACAACAGCCTGGATGGTCTTTTCATCTTTGGCACAGAAAACCTGACATTTTCTAGAGAAACAAGCTGAAACATGGACTTTGTCTGAACACAGAACATGTTTGCACTGTCTTTCGGCCATGAATTGCTTCCTGCGGGTGACTTTTAGGTTGCATTTCTGGATGCAGTGGTGAACTGTGTAAGGTAACAAAAGATTTCGAAAGTATTTCCAAGCCCGTGCAGCTATACTCATCACAGGAGTGTGACTTTCTCATTCAATAGTGGTTTCTGCCTATGGGGCTTGTGTGAAGTTATGAGCATGAAAACATTGTCGTGCAGGGTCAGAGGATGGGCAGCTGGACTGAGCAGCATAGTGAGAGACGGACAGGAAAACAAAAGGTGACAGAAGGAGAAAGGAGAGACAGGAAACAAGGACAGAGCAGGTAGACGTTGGCATGACTAGAGGGAAAAGGAGGACTGAGATACAGAGAGACAGGAGAAAATCTGGGGTAAAGGTTTGAGCAGAAAGAGATAAAAGAGGAGAGACTGAGTGATTGAAAGCAGAAGGAAACCGAAGAGAAAATATATTTGTTTTTGCCTCATACATATGCACTAAATGACATTAGCATTCTCATCCTGTTGTTCTCTGGTGAAATCCAATTTTCTCTCCGAATTATCTCCGGCTTGTCTATCAGAGCTCATCTGGTGCACACAAACAAACGCACACTTCCTCTCAGTGTTTTATCCATTCATCGTTTATAGTCATCTTGCACACAGCGTCAGTGAATTCATCAGAGTAAATAAGTGTTTTAAAATGAGACTATGGTGAAAATTAAAAACCAGACAGTTAATTTCTGAAATCACACGTGTGTGTCTTGAAACAACAAGACATGAAACCAAACCACAGCCTGCTCGATCACAACATGTGTGAGTGTTCATATTAAGTGCTGAATGTCTACAATTTGTCTACACAAGCAGGTAGAGATTTGTTTTGCTTTTGTGTTTCCTTCCACTGGGTTCTTCCATTAGAATGCTTTGAAAATTCGATAAAAAAGGATAAAAAACAATAATTAAAATAATAAATAATAAATTTTTAGCACTGATAGAAATCAGTGTCACATAAAAACAGCTAATTTAATCAGCAACGAAAAATGAGTTCAGAAAAGTTAATATTTTAACACGTAAAGTTAAAACAAATCATGCCCACAAATGATTATTCAACTTTGAATCAGATGATATTTAAAGTTTAAGATTTGTTCTGGCATTATTTTTTATTATTTGTGCTGGGGGGTGAGTAGCTCACACTCAGGTTGATAATTAACCGAATTAATGATAACTTATCTATGGTGGAGATAACTGATCTTTATCGATGCTGGAAACCGTTCCTCTTAAACTCACCTTGTCTTCGTAGATGGCTCGGATGCGGTTGAGCGCCAGGGCAACGGCCTCCTTCTCTCCGGTGATGACAATCTCGTCCTTGGGCAGACTGGGTGGGGGTATGCTGATGCGAGCACCTGTCTCTTGACTCAGCTCCTGCACCAGCCGGTTATAGGCACCAGCGATAAAGGGGTGGAAAGCCTTCTCCAGAGAGAGACGCTCCACGGCACGCTTGTCCTAGCGAGTGGATGAGCGTGAGAATACACTATTCAGTACATTGCCACCTATTAATCATTTCCGTTTTTTTTAAACGTCCTAACTGGCTCCTGCTTCACCTGTTCAGCAGAGATGAGAAGTATTTCATGGCGAGCCTTCTCGATCCCCTCTTTGGTGCCGGTGATGCGGATGTTAGCGCTCGGATCGTCGGGACGTGGGATGGCGATCTTGGTGGCCGTCTTCAGCTCCAGCTCCTGCAGCTTCTCACCGTTCTTACCAATGACAAATCGATGGTGTTCCTTGGGGATGGCAACGGTAGCGGATGCCTGGTGAATTGTCAGGCGGACAGTGGGTTAAACTTTCATTGTTATATAATGACAACAGGCGGTAAGACTCTGACGAGGCCACATTAACTCGCCTGTACAGATTTGATTAGCGTTACATAGATTCCTCTTGGGAGTTAAGGTTCAGACATATTCATAAACTGCTGTTGAGGTAGCACTTGCAGTTTCCACAGTAAATGACTGATGAAAGTGTTCATATGAAGTGCTGTTCTCTCTGAGTAGGTAAACAAAAACAGGAGAATCTGACCTTGCCGAGAATTTTGCACTGCAATTTCTGCACTATTGTATCAGTAACTGCAGCTCAGCTAAAGAGGGAGACCTCAGTGCCTCTTCTGAAGCACTAATCAGCATGTTTGCTGCTGAAGCCCAGAAAGGCAGCCCTCGGGAGCCGACGGTCACTTCTCAGCTCAACTTTTGTCCTAAACCAGCCTGCGCAGATAGAGTCTGTCGAGTTTAACTTTAAGAATAGTCTCTTGCACAGAGGTATTCAAACATCTAAATCTCTTTTTTTCAAAGTAAAACACAGTAATCCTGATGAGCTTCCGAAACAGGAGATTATAATGCCTGATTACAAAGTGTTAAACAATATGGTGGATTACTGTTGTATTTGACACATTTTTAAAGTAGGGGTTGTGTTCTTAAAAAATGATTCTCCAAGCGTAAACTAATGATACAGAGCCATTGTGCACTAAATACAGATATTAAATTTACCTGTGTTTGCAGGCGAGCTACAATTTCCTTTCGAGCCTTCATGACAGAGTCCAGTTTTCCAGTGACCATGATGGACAAGCCCTGGTCTTTAGCAAGAGACAGCTCAATGTGGGCACCTGTCCGCTGCATGATGTCCAAGCAAACTTTGGCCTCCTCTCCCTCCCCAAACTGACTGTTATCCTTGTAGCGACGCTCCTCCAGGGGCACGTGGAACACCTGGGGACAGAGCGGGTTACAGGGGAGCAGAGTGGTGGTTCGAATTTCAGACGGTGTAATTTATTTGCTTATTTTCCCAGAAGAGCTGCGTCTTTTGAACAACTCCAATGGCAGCAAAAATGGCTTGTGAAAATATATAGTTACAGCCAGAAAAATATCTAAGGCGCAAAGGATTGAACCACATAGCATCAGCAGATTTACATCTTTTTGCATACATGGTGGTCATTGCCAAAGTCAAAGCACTTTGCAAATCAGAAACCGAACGCTGGCCATGCAAACCTCCGTCTTTGATCAATGTGTGTGTTCACTCTTAACACTTTGTACTTGTGGAAGCAGAAGTGTCTGTGTATGTATTCAGTCAGTGGCTGCCTGACCTGGGTGATGACAGAGGCTTTGATGGGCCTGATCTTGCTGCCCCACACTGATGCCGGCTCCCCAGCCTTCTCCCCTGGTGCTCCCTTCTCCGGGAGCGGCGGGAAGGCCTCCAAGTAGGTGGGGATGTAGGCCTCATCCTCTGGGACGCAACCTGGCACAGGAACAAAAAGAAAAAAATAAAGACAAGGATGAAGGTATAGAGAGAGAATGAAAACATATGTAGGAAAAATAAAAGTTCATTTCTTTAGTTTAGAGGCGGCTAACCAGTTTGGTCTGCCGACGTTAAAACACCACCAAAAATAGAGTCAGATAAGTAGATAAGAGATTTTACCTGTATTCTCCTGGTCCTTGAGGCCACTGCGATGCTCTGCAAAGCTCTCCGGGGTCAACACTGCCACTGAGCTCATAGTGCAAGGCTTATTCCTCTATTCCACTAGGAGAGAGGTGGGAAAAGGAGGTGCAAAAAGAAGAATAAATCAAATTTCATAACCTCTGAGCAGGAAATTAGTTGCTGTGTCAGCATGAAATTTGATATTTATAAAGCACTGACTGAATAATCCAACAGCGAAAGGCCAGCAGAAATAACATTTCAAAGCTTATCTCCGACATTGTTCTTCTTCCTACCTTCGAATGCACTGTATTATATTCCCTAGAATCGCTTTTCCCAAGCCCCTGAAGACTGAGGTTGCCTCTGTGGCATTGCTACACTGCATCGATGCTGCACTCTACACCTGAGATGCTCCAATTAACACTTCACAAGCCTTAGACAAACACACAGTGCTTCAAAGCCTTGGGGAGGAGTCATTCACTAAGAGCAGCGTTAAACTGAAAACAACTGCTGCTGACATTTTATTTTGATGCACAGTCACAGAATCTTGTCACTTTACACTATAACAGTGCATCAACCAAGTCTTTTCTGAGCTTTTTAATGGAAAAAAAACCTCCAAAAACAAAGCATACAAACCTTTTAAACTGCTTTCCTGTCTATCCATTGTGAACGCAGAGACAGTCTTGTGATTTAATGTGGATATTACGCTTTTATGACCAATAAATAAACAATGACTTCACTGCTAAAACCAGGGAATCTCAGTTGGTCTCAAATTAACAGCTATCTACCTTAAAGACAGAGACATGTTCTAAAATAATGTCTAAGCTGTCTAGGATTACAGCAAACACTCACAATTATGAAATGTTTTTATTATTCTTTAATATCTTTGACAGCCAAGACGTTTTTCTTACCCATGAAGAAGCATACATATTCCTCTGCTGATCTGCTGTGTGACAGTAACTTTGTGTTATCTAAAATCTGTGAAACAACACGCCGTATGTTTGTAAATGTTACTCTGTGCTGCCATGTAAAACCTTTCCCGCTGGTAAAGGCAAAGTCTAACTCCCTCTAAAAGCCAAGAAAATGTAACGTTAAACTGTAATGAGCGAAAAAAGCACAATGTGCATCTCAAGAAAGAACCGACCAAGCAGCAGATTATTCTACCTTTACTTTAAGTGAACCCAGACTTACCTGCAAAAGGTCAATTACCAGAGAGTCCGTCCAGTTAGCGGCTACCGTAGGCGCTTCAATGCGAGTGTGTGTTTCAGCTCCTGAGTGCACAGGAGAAAGAATATAACGTTTTTTTTTGTTTTTTTTTAAACAGGCTCAAAGTGAACACTGTAAATCAAAAAGCTCCACAGCACAGAAGCTGAGTTAATACTGTAGACACCCACACTGCACTGCACCTTCTACTGTCTGGATCTGATTCACTCTCCTCCTTTTCCTCCCCTCTCCTCCTGCCATCTCTCTCCTTCATAGTTTTACAAATTCAATAATCCAGGACATTTGTGCAGTAAAACATGAGTTTATACTGTGCTTTTTGGAAACACATGATGTCACTTTATTTTTTTTCTCCGTAGATTGTACGGACCTGATGTCTTATATAGGGTTAATTGGTCAGACATTACTAAGTCTTTCTGTCACAGATTGTTCAATTTTGTCTTAAATTCAAGTGGAAATCTTCCCAAAGATTGGTGCCAGGATATGACAGGATAAAGGGTAGAAAATCTCAGGCTTACTTATATTTGATTCAATAGTTGAAGCATACAGTAAAAACAGGAGTCTGAATGTTTCACTCATTGTAAACATTAACTTTAGTGAAGAGTCAAATAATGTCAGACAGCACAGAATAAGATTACTTTTACATCCGTAAAGCTACTTAAATAGAAAAAAGAGCTATGCTGAAATGTAATAAGTAAATTAACTCAAGTACTGTACATGTATTTCAAATTAAAGCCACATTAGACATCTACCCCACTATCATTTAGAGGCAAATATTGTAATTTTAATTCCATCTACATTTATTTGACAGCTATTGTTTAATAAAACATAGAAAACCTAGAATGATCTTATCAAACGTGATGTATCCAGAATAAGCTACTTAATAGGAAATAGAGTAGCTAAAATAAGTTACACCTATGACACCACTTATCAATTTTACTTAAAGCCCTATTACGGTGAAATGCAAGGTGGTGAAGAAATATATACCTGTGATAATTCCTCAATTACCACACTAAAAAAATACTCTACTACAAGTAAAAGTCCTGCATTTAAATCCTACTTATGTAAAAGGTTTTTAGGTATAACCATGTAAGTGTACTTACCTACTGTACTATGACCTATAATGCATAAATATGTAGGTGGATCAATTTTAACAGTTTTGTAAAGGAATTATTTTATTATGGATTAATTAGCTGACTGTTTTCTGTTAAAATAAAATTACAGAAATCAGGAAACTGTGATAAAATGTTTGTTTCATCCAACCACCAATCCAAACCTTAAAAGTATCAAAAAATGCATAGCAAAATCAAAACTAGGAAAATCTCGTAGTTTCTTGGTATATCTACAAGAAACAATACTTTACAGTAGCCAGTTACTTGGTTTATAAATCTAATCTACTCATCATTTCATCTCTACTCGTCACATTATATATAAATGCTCTGAAAAATAAATGTAGTGCAATAAAAAAGGAATAATATTTACTTCTACACTGTAGCCGAGTATTAGTTTAAAGTGGCATGAAAAGAAAACACTCGTAAAAGTAGGTGAATACTCGAGTAAATGTACTTAGTTACTTTCCACCACAAGAAACCAGAAAGAAAGGAAAGAAACAAAGACCACTTGACTCTTGCTAACTTGCTAGCGGCTGAACCTATTCATAATACCACTGAGCTAACACTTATTTACAGATATATTTAAAATACAGACGGTGAATGTAAGTCCGCCGTTCATGTGTGAACCTCGGTTAAACACATCTCTCTCTGACCGACTAACGTTTTTGCTGCTAGCTGGAGGACGCGCTGCATGGCTGCTCATGTTAGCTGCTCGGCTAAAGCTCTGCTAGCGTAGGCTAACACAGACTCAGAGGTTCAAACGTTATTGAGTCTCGTTCGCTAAGCTAACACCCATCAATGTGCCGCGATGATTAGGCGCAACGACTTTGTGATAATCGGCTAAAAAAAAACAAGCCAGGCGGGCAGATAACTAACCAGCTCCAGCTCGATAGCTCCGGGGACGCTAACCTTGCTAACCCCGGCTGCTGCTCGTTAAAGGCACACCGACTTTCTCGCTTGCATGCTCAGACTTTCTCTACATCCAACGTGTTCGCATTTAGATAAAAATAAAATAAAAAATAAACAGAGAAATCCTACCTTTCAGAGAGAAAATGTAGCAGAGGGAGTGTGTTTGACAGGTGACGGTGTAAACACAGATGTGATTGGTCTACGAGCATTTCCTCTACCGGCGGAACGATACCAGCATGCACTGCGACTCACCGAGTATAAAGGAAATGCCGCAGTATCTTTGCGCGACAGGAGCATCCACGTTAAATAGACCCAAGTGATGTAAATGTCACTCTATTCATTCTGCTCCTATATTCTATTGTTTAATATTAACATTTAATACCCTGAGAGATAAACGATAACCTTGAAAATAATTACTTAACTCATGAGCCGTTAAAACGTGTCACGTACATCAAACTGACCGGGTCTACTTCTCATTCATAATGACCTGTTACACCGGAGTCCGAGCATCACACTCACCCGGTTCACCAGCACAAGACTAAATACAGTAAAATAATTACTGATACCCAGTAAAAAAAATGACACAGTAAGTCATAAAGTTATATTACTAACTAAAGTTATATTACTAACTAAAGTTTTGTCAAAATTAAAAAATTGTGTGTCAAAAAAAATAATAATAAAAAAAGAAAAAGTCAAAATTATGACATAGTGAATCTCAAACGTATTATTATCTAACACATGACAATAATTTGACAGTTGCTAACTATATAATATGATATCTAATCTAAACTAATCACTATGACTTTGGAAGTCAAAATTGTTGGAAAACCTTCATCAACATCAAGTCTTTAGAGTTTGTTAGTAAAAGGCAGGCTACAGTAAGTTAAGATTTTAGGATATTAAATTAAAAAAAGATATCTACCTAATCAAAATGACTTTAGAAATAAAAATGAATGGACAGTAGACAGTAAATAATCATAAAATAAAGTATGAGGAAAAGATTATGAGGTAGAATTTTTGATTCTCAGATTTAAAGTAAAAAGCTTCAGTGGTGCAACACAGACAGGATGAGAATGAACGAGATAAAAAGGTCTAGATTAATATTTAAAATCCTTAAACAATGAAAATAAAATAAAAACAGGATTTTTTTTTATCTTTTGTTCTTGGAGATTAGGCCTACATGAGAGATTATACAACACAAACTATTTCTTGACTTCTCCTAAGGACGTGACAATAGAAAATTCAGTTTTTCCATTCAACAAAAACTTAGTGTAGGCTCCAAACACAGGCGCTAGGTGGAGGCAGATTACAAAATAAAATGAGGTGTGTATTGCATCCAGGCACCTTCTCCTGTTCACCTGTTAAATCATGTAATCTGTCTTTTGTTTCTGTATCATGTGATATACATTTACAAACATGCTGCATCACATTGTTTCATACAAATGTTTCGAAACAATAATTTATTCACTCTTTATTACAGAAAGGAGCGCGGACTTAACTCCAAACAATAACTTGCGTAACAACAACCGAGCGTGACACAAACGTATTTGGAGGATCCATGTAGTTTCTACTGTTTTAGTGGTTTTGGAGGATTCAAAATGTGTCAAGTTTACAAAAAAAAGCCAGAACTGTGACACACAGGCTTTCAAAATAAGAGTACCCGAAAATGGCGAAATAATCCAAGCAATATTTCAATGAATAGCTATTAAGGAAATTAGTGTGTGCGACATATTGTATAACTTTTGCACATTTGTATGTATTCAGTTTTGAAATGTAATGATTTAGTTAACTGTAAATTTTATACAAAATAGTGATATTTTGTACAGCAAAATGTCTTTTTTAAAAATAATTTGTATTTATTAAGTAATATCTGCTTTAATTTGGTATCTTGAGTATGGATAATAACTATTATTTTCACTGTTTTAACATTTTACTTTTTCATTTTTAAATGCTGCAATTCAAATTTCCGAATTAGAATTTTATCACTTTATTTTACCCAAATGGTTGAACAAAGGCTCACAGATCTGCAGACTGCCCTAATATTAAAAATATTCTTTACATGTTGTTCATCAGATACACATGGCATCAAATTAACAAAGATCTGTTGATTAGATTGAATACTCACTTCCCTGGTGTGGGAGTGCCTTTCACACAGAGGCCAGAAAACAAGAAATTAGCCCACTATCATTATATCATGATATCGTTGCAGACATACTTTTTAATTGCTTGAGCTTAGTTTGAAGCTTATCTTTCACATTAATATAAATCCAGTATAAATTATGATAATACACACAAAGAATTATTATTTACACTCACGAAGCCTTCTGATTCACTCCATTACACACGTCAAACCACTCAGGGATTTCCCTTTGGATTGAGGCATTGTCGTCCTGGAAGAGACCACTCCCAGCAGGATAATGTTTCATCACAGGATAAAGGGGATCAATCAGAACAAGTTTTTGTCTGATGATTTGCACTGAGCTCTGAAGGACGAGAAAAACAGAGCCACTGGATCCACGCACTGCAGGAGTCGAGCATTCAGGGTTTTTCCTTCAATGTCTGTAGATGTGAATGTACACCCAGAAACACTGCTACAACTACATCATCTAATCACACTGTATTACCTTTTATGTGTAATACTATAAATTATGTCATCATCCACCTTCGTTTGTAACACTTGTTTTTTCTCATATGTTTTTATGTCTACCTATTACCTTTCCTCCCACCAGAAGCCTCCAGGAAACCCAATTTCAAGTCATTATGTTTTAGAAAGTACTGTAAAATAAGACAGTAAGGGAAGAGGAAATCAACTGAATAAAAAATCACATGAACATGATTGCTGAACATGATTTGTCACATTGTTGTTTTTAAGGACATATTTGTTTTGGCAAGATTCATAAAAACATTGTAAATATTAAAAGGTTGATGTACTGTTTATGGATTAACCTCCTGTCACTATATAAGCTGGTTAAAATAAGCCCCACCTTACCCACTGCTGTTTTTGTTTCATAAGACTGTATTTATTTTTTTGCCTTAATTTCCACCTTTGAGAATTTGTCAAACAAATGTGGACCAGACAGACTACATTTATATTTTATTTTATCACCAGAATTTATTCAACATTGTTTAAAATACAAAATTTTCTTAGTAGCGTTCTTCTACTGTTTTACTTTAGTACTTCTACTTAAGTAGAACAATGGTTAGTCCTACTTGTACTTTTACTTTAGTATTGCCATCTTGCATAGGGTCCCCAACAAGCTAGAAATGGAACTGGTGAATTGTATTATTATTTCTTTCAAGTGGTGATATTAGAGTGCTGCATTTATTCGCCTTTAATAATAAATAATTAAAATAATAACAAATAAATCAAATCTAATAATTTTATAATTTGCTTTACGTGTTACTCTGTTTTCCTGTCAGTTTTATTTTGAAATGTGTGACCGGAAGCTCCACTGTGTATAACCTGGCGGTGTCAGACTCTGTGGGGGTTGTTGGACTCCTACCTCCCGTCCCGTCCTCACACACATGCTGCTGGTAACAAAGACCAGACAACAACGGGGGGACGATGGGTGCTCAGACAACAGTCCTGCTGTCAGAGAAAGAAGCTGAACCGGTTTGCTTTTAATTGGTGGATGTTGTTAAATCAAAATTATTTTTAACGACTGATTTTTCACCGCGGGACGAGAGTTTACCGTAACGCCCCGGTCTGATTTTAACCTGAAGCTTTCTTTCTTGTCAAAGCTAACCACTGTATGTTGGTCTGCCAGCACTAGAGCCGAATGACGGAAAAGACATATTCAAACACGTCTGACTAAACCTGGTGAGTTTTATTTTCTGTTATCCAACAAATAAGAGGATTTAGTTAATTATTAGTAGTTTAACAGGTGTGGTTTGGTTGACTGAGTTTGAAAGCACCTGTTCTCCTATAGAAATACTACACACTACAGATATTTAGAAATCACTGTAAAGTAATTTATATCTCTCTGACATTACTGCACAATATTTTGTTCTGCAATATTTTGACTTAATATTAAAACAATGCAAGTAAACAATAATTAATGCTTAAAATCATCTATTAAAGCACAACAATAAGACTGACATAGGCAAACACTGATTTTGAACATTAGCCTGCACATTAATTTTCATGAATATTCATATTGGAAAATGTGTTTTTGTTTTTTGGAATAAATTAAATACATTAAGCTGTATTACTAATGTCCTCTTAATGTTGTGGTATTTACTTATAGCAGTGATAAAAGACCTAAACAACATTAACATTTTCATATCTATAGCAGATATCTTTATATCTTTTCTTCATATCTTTTCGAATGCCACATGTGTCAGCAAACCAAACCAAACCTTACATCCACATTTTTCGTGCATTCCCCAGCCCTCGTGTGTGAGTTTTTGTTTTCCTTCCTGACACACCTTTTATGTCCTCTCTTCCTGGCCAACGTGGAGCTTACAGACGCTTCACATATATGCGCTGGGTGATGCTATTCAGGCAGGCCCCCTTACCCATTTTATATAAGCTACACACTAACCCATTAGTCTCCTGAGCAGATGGCATACTGTACACACGCACACACACAGATCATTGTGTTAATGGACACCCTCTTTAAGCACTTAAGGATTGTTCCCAAGCTGGTCTGATTTAAGGGATCACACCATATCTGATATGTGCTGGATTTACCAGGACAAATACACTTACTGGAATGAATGGCTGGCCCACTGACCCAGGCTGACTGTGAGAAGAGTCCAGTGGGCCGCAGGGTGCAGCCATTGAACTAACCAGGTCAATACAGCAAAGGGAGACAAAAGATTGGAAGTCTTATTATAACCTCCGTCTCATCTGATCTATAAGTGCATGGACACACATTTACAATGTGTTGTCCCCTCGGTCTAGATGTGGCTTTGTGAGTGACACACCCTCCCATTAGAGGTGTATACATCACTCTCTGGACAATGACGATAACCCAAGGGCCAAAACTGAAACCTGGAAACATTTGCGTTACGCCTACATTTCCTACATTGTGGGAAATATCAGTTTGAACAAATTGACAAAAAGAACAGGAGCATTAGAAAATGAAAGCTTGCTCAGGCTGATGCTGCACCGAGCATACTTTTAAAAAAACTTCTTGATGGTTTTATGTGATACACGGTTGTAATTATTTTATGCACATGGCTGCTAGTCAGTCCAGAAACAGAGTTGAAACTTAAAACCCTGGATGTCTCTCCATTACATGCTCAGCGACTGAGCAGCATTTACAGTACACCTCCTTCAAACTGGTCTGACCAGCTGGGGCACTTTCTTAATGCCAAACAGCTACTGTTCGTGTGTCATTGACTTTGGTAAGCCACTCTGAAGTCAAGAACCCATTACAGCACACAGCACCCATATTTCTTATCTGTTCTTATAAATGTCTTTTTCGTTGTGACTTAATATAAAATTATTGTCGCTGTAAATTAAATGAAAAGTGCCTCTAATCTTACATAAAGCCAACAGAGCACTTTGTGAATGTCCTGTGGTAGAGGTACTCCTGTGATCTGGTGCTGCTCACATGAACTCTGAAAACTTGCTGGGACAGACACACAAAAAAAATCAAAGTCAAAATTAAGCAGCAGTATCTGAGAATACAGTGAGAACACTGACTTTCAGTGTTCAGTATGGTTGAAATTCAAAGGAAATAGGAAAGCAGACATGCAGTTTGGGCCCCCAGAAGTGAGGAGCTTTTTAAAAGAGGGTAAAAGCAAAATTAAATCTAAGAAAACATCACAAAGAGTGAAATGTTCAGTTGTTACTGAGCAGAAATAACACTTTATCTCTTATTAGTTATATTATTATAGCTTTGTTTAATCTGTCAGTCAAAGTGAGATCTTTAAATTACATAAATACAATACAGATAAACAAGTTAGGAACCAAATAATACAATTATTTCACTCAGGCAACCCTCAGTCAAATTAGTCTGAACAACAACACCAGAAACAGCTGATGTTGTTTTTTCTTTTTTTATTTGACAAAATCATAATAATAACACCACTCTAGGACTTTAGCAGAGAAAATTGGTTGCTAACAGTTGTGGTACACCTCACAGACAGGGCCCCCTGAGTTTATGTGTCTCTTCCGATTTGGTGGCAGACCTGAGGTCCCCAGGTATGATATCTGCAGTCGGAGCGTTTTAAAATTTAACGACACAATGTTATCGTACTTGATGAAATCATCAGGGTTATATGATCACTATCAAGGATATTTAGTGGCATAATTGATGACATTGGCTGTGTCAGTTTGTTATACTCCACAAACAAAATGATACAAATGAAGCTGAAAATTTAACTGACCCACATTATTAAGAAAATAGTTGGACTGTCCCTTTAAGAACATGGTACAGAGCACGGTCATAAAATGCCAGAAAATACTGTAATTCAGTGACACTAAGGGATTGTAAATTATATATTTGCAGTTGCACATTGTGCCTTGGGTATATGTATTATCATAATCATCACTATATACATCTACATATATATATATATATAAATCTGTCTATATTGTGTATAGACATGTAAACATGCATACACTGTACATAACTATATACACTAACATATTACATCACCTATACAGTTTATTCCAGCATGTTTGAGGCTACTCTGACATTGTTTGCCAACTTATTTTGATAGATTGTTGTTATTCATTGTTGGCTCTTATACAGTCTATAAAACATAATATTTACTTTGGGATGTTACCTTTGCTCTGGTTTTTTATTCTTAGTTACTGTGTGTAAGTAGATTAATTAAAAATGTCCCTGTGTAAACACACATCGCTAGTGTAAGCAGTAGTTGCCGTTTATATGACTGACAGCTGCCGGACACTCACTGTTTCTCTCTCTTCTTACAGACAAAACAGTTAATCAATATATTAGTAAATATAGATCATACTCACTTCATTAATGCCTAATTGTATTGTCGCATGTGATCCTGATGCATGCTACATTTATACTTTATAGAGTCACACAAAGCAGTGCACCAATGTGTCTGTATCTCTGCTCTATTTTCTGCACGAGCCAGGAGATGACTATCCCCTGTTTGGTTTTCTGTTGCATCAGCTGTTGCACAGATTTAAAAAAAAACGAGCATGGCCATTTGGTCACCCAGAATGTAAATTGAATTTCACTTTATCGTCGTCATGCTTCTTTTTGTAGACGCTTACAGGCTGAAAATGGGTTCACATGCTTTGTTTGACTTGTTTTGATGGCTGCGGTGACTTGAATTTGGAAATTAGTGTGTGGTTGTCGAAAGCATCGGTGCAAGTGTGTGATTGTTGTTAGAGCACTTTGTTTGAGGCCGTTCGACCTGTCAGAGCGGCAGTGGACTGGGTGGAGTGATTGTTTGTGTACTCATATTGAAACAGTGGTTAACTATTAATTGTCATAAAGGCACAGGTATTTCATGTTAACTTAGCAGAGAATGAAAGATGATTTGTGATTTGTATTTGCCACGTCACTTTAACAACATCCTTCCAGACCACATTTCTCAAATGTAAACCTCATGTTTGACACACATCTCAGCCACTAATGTAGTATTAATAAAATCATGCTTTTGAGCTGTGAGTCATTAATAAATAACAGTCTAGGAAGTTGTACAGGTCATATTAATACGTTTTCTACAGCCATAGCTGGATTTCCTTTTACTGTGTGACTTCACCTACTCAGCTGCTTTTACATAATTTCTTGTTTTATTTGTAGGAATGTGCCCTCACTAGGAAGGAGCTGGCTTTTTAATGCGCAAAGTTCATTTTCCTCTGTGGCCGTACTGTGGAGGATTTGTAGTACAGAGCTCAAAGTCTGATCTCAAGATTATACTGTAATCGAGATACTGAAATTAGAAGAAGGGTTAGAAGAAGGACTGTGGCCTTATAATGTCCCCAGTGTGTCATCCACTGATCTAACACCGCACAGTTAGTTTAAAGCTCTCGGGGTGCACTGCTGCACTCTGGAGCTATGTGAAATCTAATAGAGTTAGAAAGTGATGTTCCCAGAGCTTTAAAGTAGGCAACAGAAGAGAGATGTTGTTTTTATTTTTAACTGTGTGTCTGAAAATATCATGGAAGAACAATAGTAAATCATTAAGAAGAGTCGTCAGAGTTGTTTTAAACTTTTTCTCCTTTTCTCCTTACTCATCAGGTGAAGATGACTTGCTGACATTGACCTGTACCTACAAAGCCTGACCTCTGATTGGTCAAGGCTGGGAGTGAGACACGCTTTAAGAGAAGAGCACCTCCATCTACCATGTCTGTCCAGGAAGCTTTCCAGCAGCCCAAAGTGTCTTTGTCCCTCAAACTTGAGGCCAAACCAAGACCAGAGATCCCCCCTAAACCTTCAACACAAACCTGCTCCCCTCCGGAAGACGGAGGCAGCAGTAAGAACATTTCCAGTGGGAAAGTTAAAAGCATTGTGAACAAGTTTAGCAAACAGGACTCCGCATTAGAGGAGCAGCCCATCAATGGCACAGCAGAACTCGAACAGTGTAAAAGTTTCAAAAGCCCACCTCCAGTGAAGCCCAAACCCAGTCGCAGCAGTCAGCAGCTTCACGTCGAGGTAGAGCAGGCTCCTCCGCTGCCTGTGAAGAGGAGGGGCACCCTGCAGAAGCAGAAACGGTGTGCGCAAAGAGAGGAGGGGGACACCATCAGTGTGGCAGGACGTCGATCAGGTACTGTGGATTTTAGTGTTTAGTCAGGTCCTTTTTATTTTAATTTTGGTTTAATTTACTGATTTAGGTCATTAGTGAGCTGTGTGATCAGAGCTCTCGAAAATGAAATAAACAAGGTTTACAAAGTTTCACTCTCACGTTATCCAGTCAGAGGGTCCCAGAAATCAAAACACCATGACCGAACATGCCCTGGACTCACATTCAGTACCAAAACAATAAGCACATTATACAAAACGCAGGCTCAAATTATTAAAGATCCCAAATAGGTAATTAAGAGCAACATTACTAATCTTACAACTTTTACATTTTATGGAAGGAAGAGATTTTTTTACCCGTAGTTTGACATTTCTTTCTGTGCTTTGTGTGTTTAATGCCTGGTCATCCCCGAAATCACTGTAGTTTAATAATAAAGGCATCCCCTGGTAGCTAAGTAAAATTGCGGCTTTTGTGAGCATGACAGAAGATGAAATGACACTGTAAATTGGTTATTAAACACATGTACAACCTGAGTGTATATGATGTGTGTTGTTTAAACAGTATGAGTGTGTGTGTACATTGACTCTTACATTTTTAGGCAGCTGCACAGTTCAAACACCCATAAACAGGTTTAGTAAGTCAGTTGATCCCGTGTATGTACACATTTGTGTGTATGAGAAGATGTTTGTGCTTGTTTTTAAGTAAGAGCACGATTCTCACATATTTGCACTATGAAAAGATTATTATCAAGACGTGATTAACGCTTTCGGCTAGCTGTTGTTGCTGTTCAGGCGATATAGTAAAGAACACAGAACGTGAAGGTCGTTTCACTTTCAATGAGGTTTGTTGAGGTATGGTTTTTCCTAACTCAATAAAAGGGGAACTTGCATTAGTGGCATTTTATTGGTTGTTTAATTTAAATAGTTTCCTTTTCAGTAAGGAGTACTATCACTTCCTTGTTTTGGTTCCCTTTGATAAACAGAAAGCATTAAATAGGATGCATTTTTGATGGCATATTGAATTTACTAATCAATCAAATGACTCATTTTCTCAGGGTTACTGGTGATATAAGAGCAGAGAAATTATTTCCCAGTATTACAGTTATTAATAATGTGCATATATCTGTTATTGTCTCCCTGGTTTACATAGTATACAGGCTTCGTGTTACTACAGATTTTTTTTTTTCTTTTCAGTTTCGCTTAAAGCTGTGCTAAGCGGGTGAAAAGCTTAGCACATATAGGATATAGGAAAAGGAAAACATGGCCCCAGAAGATTAATTCATGTTGAGTGGGGCATCTTTTGATTATTTGGTGAGCTACATTCTGGTATATGTATAGTATATGAGCAATTAAGCTCCTAATCAAAGTGATCTGCCCTGTCTGTGAGATACACATGTCGGAAAGAAACAGACAGAAAACAGCTCATTCACACCAATCAGCTTTATGTTGCATTATGGGATCTTTACATTTATAGTTTAGAACTGAAGTGTTTTGTTTTCTCTCTTTCAAATCAGTTCATTTGTGTTACTTTTTTTATGCAGCACCTGATGGAAAGGAGGTGGAAGTTCATCTGATTGGAGGAGGTGAAGCAGAGGCGGAGCACAGGCCAGGCACACCTCCAAGCCCCTGCTGCGTCCCAGGCTGCATCTGCGTGTGCCATCTCCAGCGACCAGGCATGAAACTAATATGGGTGCCTGTGGATCTGGAAGATGATGCAGGAGAGGATGAGACTGATGAGGAAGATCAGATAGGGGAGGATGGGGAGGAGGCTGATGAACTAGTGCGAGGAGGGGAAGGGGAAAGTGAGGCAGGGGATGAGGTTGACAGCGTGGTGATCAAACAAGAAAAATCAAAGTTCCATCAGTCTTTAGATGTTTTGATATCTGAGGGCCACAGAAGGCGCTCAGACCCAGGCCCTCACTCTGTCCTCGCCTCACTTAATATCATTCGCTCTCAGTCTCCCCCTATTCCTCCAAAACGAACACAGTCACCCCCAGTCTTCCAGAAACCAAATGAAGATGAAGAAGAAAATATTTATGAGTCCGTACTTCCAATGTTTGACCACACTCCTAAAAAGACTGTACCTCTGTGTAAGGAACTGGATATTCCTCTCATTAAAGTGCGCAAACCAGCCCGTCGGTCTAAACTGACCTTTACCTCTGAATCTCAGACAAACAATGAACCCGCATCAAGCCCAGATAACGTGCCACCTGCCATCCCACCAAGAATGCCCATCACTCAAGATAGCCAAAGCCATAACCCAGCTCACCGAGGTGGTATTGCTCTTCCTCAGCCCACCATGGAGGAGTGGCGCACTTTGCTACCTTCATCGCACAACAGCTCCACTGCCACTGTATCTTCAGGCAGCCCCCGTGTGCCTCATAGAGCTCCACCTCCACCGCCAAAGACAGATCCCAGGAGGCTCAGCAGTGTCTCAATGCAGTCCCTCACACCGAAAAAAGGTTTGTGCTAAGCAAAACAGCATTATGTTTGCCTGACATGAGCTATGAATGACACACAGATTGTTTAGCGGTGGTGTCCAATACTAGTACTCGAAGACAACTATCCTGCTCATTTTCCAACCATCCCTTCACTTACAGCTTTTGTTTGGCTGAACACACCTGAACTAGATAATTAGCAGTGGGTGGGGCAGAGATAGTTGGAAAACAAGCAGGACAGTGGCCCTCGAGGACCAGGATTGACACCCCTTGTTTACTTTGATGACAGCAAAGATGCCATTTGCTTGTCTTTTTTTAGAAGGAGAAGAGAATGGAGACAGCGAAGGAGAGAAAGATAAAGCAGAAGAACTGTGAGTTGTGCACCCTCTTTCATCCCACACCCTAAAGACAAGGCTAATTGTATCTTGTATTGGTCAAAAAATCCCAAGACCAAAGCAAATATGAACTGATCACAATCCAGATGGAGCTTAGTCCACTGTGGCAAAGAGTTTCTTTGTTGTTCAGTAACTATGGGAAAACACATAATTCAGTCACTGGATAATATATTAATAAATAATAATAATAATAACTAGAAAGTTCCTGGGGAAACTTTGAAGGTGCCTGCCACCTTGCGCCTGTGAACCTTAAACCCATCACGCCAATG
>JAUYWH010000010.1:6180020-6193297 GCA_034779795.1 Ctenopoma multispine
GAGGCAATGCTTTGCATGGCTTCGCCATGCAATGCATTGCCTCCTATTCATTTTCAATGGCAGGCACCAATTAATATTAATCTACAACATGCAATTTACGCTAGCCCTCCATCTTCCAGCTCCGCTAGGATTTTCACGTCTTATCTTTAAAGTTAGCATGTTATTGTGTGTATGCAAAACTAAAGAACTTTGTTGTTCACTGTGTTGATTGTTGGTTCAGTATCATGCTGATGCTTCATTACTCATTTCCTGTTACAGGGGACTCAAGAGGGGTTCGTATCTGAAGTGGGAGTCCCGTCTACAGGATGGTAAGGCTGAAACTTGTAACAAACAGAACATAAGAAAAGACTAAAAGTATCACTTGTAATGGGTTTAACAGGATACAGTGTCAGTATGTTACTTTAGCTATACACTAAGGGCATTTACAATCTGTACAACACACAACATCTTCTGCTATTTGCACCTGAATTTGGCTAAGGGAAAAAATCTCCTCAAAGATTATTTAATAACCCGAGTGGGGTTATCTGCCTTTACAGACAGTCATAGAATATCAACAGCATAGCAGTAGAAATAAATTCTCTGGACATGTATAAATTATCCAAGAGGTGAAATATTAAAAAAAAGAAGAGCAGAGGGCCAAGAATGGAGCCTTGGGGTACTCCATCTTTCGCATAAGGAAATATTGATGTGGTGTTACACACTGCACCAGGCCAGAGATGCCAAATTTGTTTTCCAGGTAATCAAAGGGCATACAGTGATCTATGGTGTCAAAAGTAGCACTGAGATCCAGCAAGTGAAGCACAGAGGAGGAATTTAAATCCATATAAAGCAGAAGAACATTTACCAATTTACTAAGTGTTGTTTCAGTACAGTGACAGGCCCTGAAAGCAGGTTTGAAAGGTTTAAAAAGAGGTTACGTAAATATGTATGTGGGCTGTTAGCTGTTCAGACACAATTCTTTCTGGTGCTTTATAAAAGAATGGAAGATTAGAGGGGGGTTAATAGTTATTAAGAGATTGTGGATTAAGGTATGGTTTTATTTAGTAGAGGTTTAACCTTAACAGTTTTTAAGCTAGTGAGGAACAATTGCAGTTGTGAACAATACATTATCAATGTTCAACATTGTAGGTCTCAAAACTGACATGTATTAGGAACACGTGTCCTGATTATTTACTGGAGCTTTGGCTTATTTACCCTCAGAACCTCTGTACCAGACGTACCGTGCAACTGTCATCCACAAGGAGATCCGACGCCAGACAGTTTGCCGTAACATCAGTAAAACTAGTGTGGACTATGCTATGGATTTGTCCACCCTTCTCTCTGGTAATGGAAGTGGGACTGGAATTGGGAATGGACCACCCAGGTGCAGCCCTGTGCCCACTCCAAGCCAGAGCACCCTGTGGCAGGACCTCCCGGCTGTACGGGATAGTGGAGTGCTGGAGAAACTCACTCCTGAGCAGTGCAAGTACCAGGAGGTGAGAGATTTGAGATTAGAGGGACTGCTTGAGGAAAAATCAATGAGCCAAGGAGAAATGGGAGATGCAGTGTCAAGTTATAAATCCCATCTCAACGTTATCATGTGATGTTTTTTATATAAAGTTGATTCTCCCTCAGTGCATCACTCACTGTTGGAATATAATATCAATTCACCCCATCTGGAGTTCATGAAAGCTTTTATAGTCACAGCTTTAACTTTCCAACCTCAGACAGGACCAGGAAGTGCTTTTGTTTCCACTCCCCACCCGAAGGGAGCAACCCACTGTTTTCCAGCAGAGATCTAAGGCCTCAGATTTAATCAAATAATATAAAAGGAGAAACAGAAAGCAAATTATGCTGTTTAATAAAATACATTAGTTATCTAAAAAACTAGAGCTGAAATAATTATTCAAATTACAGAATAACAGAAAATTTGTATTAGCAAATATTTTAATAATAAATAATTTTAGTGCAAAAATGGCAAATCAGTGGTTCAGTCTTCTCGCATGTAAATATTAATCAGTTTCTGTTTTCTTCAAGTTGTACCTTTTGTCTCTATGAACCTCACGGGAATTTGTTTCTGCTAATTGCTAACAATCTACAGATTATTTATCCATCAAGAAAATATGTTGATTAATAATGAAAATAATGAATCTGCAACAAATTAATATTTTCATAATTTTGTATTATGATTAATCACTGTAACTGCATCCACCACAAGCTGACATCCAATTCCCCATTATTTTTCTGCTGTACTGGAAAAAAAACACCCTAACCCTAACTCCACATAAATCATCTAAATATATATTTTAAGTTCCTCTTTTCAAAATTTCCAGCAAAGTCACAAAAAATGATTATGATAATAATGAAACAATGTTATTTAAAGGGGACATTTAAATGTGATAATACATCCTATTTCCTCATTTTCCTTTTTACTTCCAGATCTGTTTAAGTGACAGAAACGTGTTCATCTAATGTGGATTAAACTGATCTCTCTCACTGCTGTTAACCTGATAACTGTGATGTAAATCTTTAGATAGTCTAATAATCTTTAGAAACATTTAAATATGAGTTGTGTGGAGCAGTAGGTTTATTATAACTTTTCATTATTTGCTCATTTATGTTTAAAATGGGATACACTGCAGTATAGTTTTAAAACCACAGTTAATATTTATTTATTCTTTTTCTTCTCCACTGACAGAGTATGTTTGAGGTTTTGACATCCGAGGCCTCTTACCTCCGATCCCTGCGGGTCCTGACTGAACACTTTCTGGACAGCAGGGATCTGGAGGAAACGATAATCATCATGGAGAAGAAAACTCTCTTCTCCAACATCCTGAAGATCAGAGAGCTCAGCGAGAGGTGAGAAACGGCAGAGAAAAAGATGAAACAATGATCTAAGAGATTTATGGCATGAACTGGAGCCTTTGCTGTTTCACTCTACAGGTTCTTGAAAGACTTGGAGGAACGCATATTCAAGGATGTAGTCTTCTCTGACATCTGTGACATTATTTACTATCACGCCCAGCACAAGTTCCCCGCCTTCATTGACTACGTTCGTAACCAGATCTACCAGGAACAGACCTTCACCAAGCTCATGTAAGGAACAATAATGTAGCTTCTCCATCTGAATCAGTTTCTGCTTTCTCTGAATGCAGGTGTAAAGTAAAGATGAGACTGGACTTAGTAATGCATGCCAATCTGGTCTCAACTGTGCCTCCTTTTTTTTATACTATTAAATACTGTTGCATCTACAGTTCTCTAAAATTTTTATTTGCCACACTAGTTTTCGAAGGTGGATGTTTAGCTTTGACTTGCAGCCTGAGAATTTGTCTAAAACTTACTCCATCGTACTGTACGTGTTTTCCGTTGTTTTAATCTTCAGAAGTTTTTATATGGCTGGAAAACTAAACACAAATAGGAGGTCATTCCTAGATCAGGACATTGGATTTGATTTCGATACAGGAGCACAGAAATTTAGAGTAGCAAATAAAGAAACCACATATATTGTAATTCCCCAAGCTCAGGAATGTTAGAGCTGCCTTACATGCCATACATATTAGCATTTGTGCATACCTAACTATGTGTATGCATGTCTCTCAACAGGAAGGCCAACTTGCAGTTTGCTACCGTCATAACTCGTCTCCAAGAGTCACCACAGTGCCAGAGGCTGCCTTTCATGTCCTTTTTGCTGCTGCCCTTCCAGCGAATAACACGTATCAAAATGCTTACTGAAGTGAGAAACGTTATGGGGAGAGAAATGGAGTCTAACCCTGTGCATCATGCATGTGAAAGCGTACCTTGTACATTGGCATATGGACTGATTCCCTAGCTTGATTCCCAAATGTTACATATTGTAGCTTTAACATAGAAATGTGAGGGTGTTGTCAGTCTTTTTGTCAGCACTCAAAAACACACAAACAATGAGACATACAATATAAAATATAAAACGTAAGGGAGTGCAAGGTAAATGTTAAAGTGTAAGACTGAGGTGAAAATGACTATTTACCATAAATATATTGTGGTTGACAGTTACTGTGCTGTGTTAATGTCTGTGTTTTTTTTTCCTCTTTGAGGAATGTTACAGATGTTACTGGAGCGTGCAATGAACCTGAGTTTGCAGAGCTGTAAATATTTTCCTCTGGTATCTCAAAGGAAAGTTTAAAAAAAGCCACAGTACATTCTGTGTGACGCTTTTCCTGCTACAACCCACTGACCAACACAGCGTTAGTGTGCTGCAGTGTTGAATGTCTATATTCCAGTGTCATCTTCCTGCTCTAAAATATGTCACCGCCTTTTGACCTTTAAGCAAACTCAGGGACACACATTGCCTCGACCTTGTACGCACGCATGTATCCTGTTGATGTTGTTTGTCCATTGCAGAAATAGAAATCAGTTGTTTGTTGTTGCAGAACATCCTGAAGAGAACAAAGGAGAAGACAAAAGAAGAGGAGATGGCCTCCAAGGCTTTGGCTTCTGTGTCGAAGGTAAACGCCATCGCTCTTCATCCTCATTTCTGCTGACAAATCCTTATAATCTGACTCTTGAGTTCTTCACATACCTCTGGAAATTTGATGTCAGCCATTGTCTGAGTAAGGGATTTCCTACTGAATGAGCTGACAGTGAGTCATACATGTCACTGAGGACAAAAGGAGTGAGAGATTGAGTTTGTTCAAACAGGGAGAGGCTTTTTGTCAAATAAATAAATGTGATGCGCCCAACGAGACACAGACACATTTTTACATAACTTTTTATGTGAAGCAAGAAAAAAATGATGCCTTGATAGATCAATTTGTCTTTTATTTTTTACTTCCATAACCGCACACAGATTATTGACGAGTGTAACACGGAGGTGGGAAAGATGAGACAGGTGGAGGAGTTGATCCAAGTGTCTCAGACGCTGGAGTTTGACAAGCTCAAGGTAAACTCAGCAAATGATAAATTTGTCCACAATTTGTGTTTTATTTAGAAGTAGATGTAAATGTTTGTGCCTGTGCTTCTGTCCTCATCAGGCCATCCCGATCGTCTCCCAGACTCGATATCTGGAGAAGAAGGGAGAGCTCCAGGAAATGTCCAAAGGAGGAACTCTCTTCAGTATGAGGGCCAAGTTCAACCCAGTCCACCTCTTCCTTTTCAACGATCTGCTCATCATTGCTGTAAAGAAGAGGTGAGGGATTAGCTCCACAGACAGCGGTAAAGAAATGTATAACAATGATATAGAACAAGCACATATGACGTACAACTAAACGTTAGACTTGAGTTGTTTCAGTGTTTCTACTGCTGCTGTACAGATTATAGTCTTTTAAAGCCTTGTAACTAACATTGACTAACATTGTTCAATTTAAAGTCAAAAACAACAACTTAGCTCTTTTCTTGAACAGTGCGGAGCGTTTTGTGATTGTCGACCATGCCCATCGCTCCTTGGTGCAAGTGCAGCCATTGGAGGAAGGTGGGGGCAGCAGCCCGTACGAGCACTGCTTCACTCTCACTTTGCTGGAAAACCACAAGGGAGGCATGATGGAACGGCTGCTAAAAGCTCCCACCCAGTGAGTAGTTTGTGCAATTGTTTTTCCACTTGCATGTTAAGAAAATAAAAGCCTCATTTTACGAGGCTTCACAGGCCAATGTGGACTATCTGAAAGGTTCACAGAATGAAATCTGATGCCTCGTTGTGTTTTTTTTTTACGATCCAACGTCTTCTGTCAACAGGTCAGACATGCACAGGTGGATGGCAGCTTTCCCCAACCCCAACCTGGACACAGAGGATGATGAAGTGATTTATGAAGACTGGGGTAACGAAGCACAAACACGCACACAAAAACAGTTCAATGGTTATTAACTGTTATTTCCACCTATGAAACACAGTTGAATCTGTTTATATCCATTGTTCAGACTGTCCTCAGGTGCAGTGTGTGGAGCAGTACATCGCCCAGCAGGCAGACGAGCTCGACCTGGAGCCAACTGACATTATCAACATTATTCGCAAAACTAATGAGGGTAGGAACACATAGGGAACCCCGACTAAAGAAAGTGTGGTTTTAATACATCACTGTGTCAGACATTTCCTTTGTTACCATTTACAACTTGCTAACAAGAAGATAAGGTGTAAAATGTGGTAGAGACAAAAAAAAGGTCACATTTACTGATATGACTTTGTATCGTTAACCCCTTCCCTTCATTCCACTTGTTTATACACCTGCACCTTATAACTGTGTCAATCCTCAACCTCTCACCATTGCAGTTTCTTGATATGATTTGATTTTCCTGCATGAATGATACCAAAACCGTCAATTGCCTCCATTGTTCTCCTTCCTCGTCCTTCTCTTCTCCTACTTCTTCTTTCTCACAGGGTGGTATGAAGGCAGCCGCCTGTCTGATGGTCAAAGGGGCTGGTTCCCCACAGGAAATGTCATTGAGATCACCAATGAGCATGTGAGAAGGCGAAACCTGCGAGAGCGCTACAGAGTACTGCAGGCTGCAAGTCTGTTTTCGAAGAACAGCAGCTCTCATTAGTATCAGCGCCTCAAGGATGTTTACATTTAATCATTTTTAAGGACTATGACAGAGACACAATCTTCAGAAGTGAACTCTCTTTACTTTTTTTTTTAGTTTAAGTGTCAGTTTCTGGCAACCAGGAAATGAGAGATAAAAGGAGAAGGGTAAGGATCATGAGTCATTATATGAGAACTGCAATTACCACCTCATGTATACTGCTGGAACACTGTGTTTGCATTTAACCACTGGGCTCACCACCTCGTACCACTACAGATACAGGTTCACATTTCTGTTTTATGACAATAGTCAGGTGTTTATATGAGCACTCAAACAGGTTTTGCCTGCTGTAAACATTCCTCCTGTTAATAACTGTGTGTGCAAAAAGCAGCTAAAACATTTACCCGAAGACAATATAATGTACAATCCATCCACATTAGTCACATTCAACGTATCGACGTATGTTAAACTTTACTTCTATTGCAACTTATCTCACACCTGTAGGGATTTTTATAATAAAAAGCCACTTTATTGGATTAACTCAGATCACAGAAACCTCACAATTTTGCAAAGAACATTGTGGATTGTGTCCCTATCACTCCCACTGTAAGGGTTTTATCAAAGAATCTACTCATAGCCACCCTCAACAGCAGGATAATGATTTAATGTGACTAATTTGGGAGGGTGATGTCTTATATTGTTTATGGGAACTACTGTACCTTACCTTTTTGCACATAGTACATAGAAAGAATTTTTAATTACTCCATTTACAGGAGAAATGATCAGAGCAAGCAAAACCTGTTTCAGTATTTATGTGAACACCTGACTTTAAATATTGTGAGCCTAAACTTTAACCTGTTCCTATGAGTATCTAGGTGACATAGCAATCATTCCAGCCGCTGTTTGACCAGATTGTACAAATGCCAGACGCACTGTAAAGAAAAGTGTGTTCTAGCAAACGCCTCTGGTGTCAAAGTCATCGCACTTGCATGCTTAAGTTAAATTCCCAACATGCACGAGAATCTGTCAATAATCAGTCAAGTTGCGAGACTACAGCATGTGGCACATGCAACTTGACACACGATGAACAGTGTTTTATAGGGAATACATAAACTCAGAACATATTGTTTATCGTAACCACAACAAGCACAAGAGCTTTAAAAATGCATATAAACATTGGCTGAGCTGTAACACTCCTGTGACATTATAATAATCGACAAGCCTGTGTCAGTGAACACTGTATTAGCTCCCTCTGCAGCTTGTTGTAAGTGAAGACACCGTTTTATAAGTAGACAAACTGTAAATGTACAATATATTGTAAATAATGAGTTGGGGGGGGGGGGTTCTCTCCTTTAAAGGGGAGCAGTGCTTTTTATAAGCTTTTTTTTTTGTTTAGCTGCAGTAGGTTTGTTTTAAAGTAACACAGGCTCAACTGTGGATCATTTTTTATTAACACTAGTAGAAAACAACAAGGTGAATGTGCAATACAAAAATGAAAATACTGTTTGTTTTTTCAAGTAGAAAATAAATCCTCATCCTTGAAATATAATCCTTGTTTTTGAATATATTAAGTCAAAGTGCAAAAAAAGCTCTAGGAGCTTGCATATCAAAGGACCCTACTCTCATCAGTAAAACACTGTGATGGACAAAAACACTAACATTTAACACGATCCCTGCACGATATCCACAGTCCTTATGTGCCCGAGGCTCAAGAGCACACGCGCAGCATCGCCTTCTAAATCCGAGCTTGTCCGTCCCCTCACTAGCCCATCCTCAGCAGACATAACATCCTGCCAGCCCGGTTCCTCGTTCTCCCCGACACAACTGAAGACCTTGTCATTATGTGTAGACTGTCTAGTTACCACTGCAGGTAAAGCCTCTGATCCATTTTGGGTTTCAGTGCCCAATGACAAATCTCCACGACGCTGATATGGCAGCCGATCGTGACATGATTCTACTGATTTATGGTCATTTTGGCCCCAGAGGTTCTCATCCATAAACCCACTCAAGAGGGTGTTTGCTGCCTCAAGCTCTATATCCGACCAACCCCCTCTCTGCTGCACATCACTACACAGAGGATTGTATACTGGAGTGAGGCATGCAGAGCCTCGTGGTGGCCCTTTTGCCCTGGAAAGGTCAATTTGTGCACCAATCAACGTTTCAGCACTTAGTAATGGAGTCTGGTGGTGCAGTTTCAGGAGGTTAGTAATGGCCTGGTCCTCCTCCTGGGTAAGCTGGAGGACAACGCGACTTGGCTGCTCTCCATCGTGGTTGGTCAGCATTCTCCAGGTGGTGCTGCCCAGGTCTCGAGTGGGATGTGGCCCAAATCTGAATAGGTTTTGTGGTGCCACGCTGGCGGACATAACTGGGGGTGGAGTGTTGAGCTGGAAGCAATCCAACACCTGATGGGAAAAGAGGATGGAAAAAGGTTTTAAGCAGCTGTTTGCAGCACTGGTTTCTGATCAGTTTTACCAAACACTGATGTCCAGCAGGACTATGTTCTCTCTCCTTGGTTTCAGTTTTCCTTCCAGCCCCCTGGTTTAGGGTCTTAGCAATGTCTGACAGGACTGAACCAAATTTTATTAAATGTCCTCATCTGTCTGAGCCCCTATATAAGCTGTACAACACCACCCCAACTAACCACAGAGTACCTCAAGAGACCTACATGAAGACGGTCCTCATCATCTCAGTCTGGACAAATAACATTCTCAGACTCAGACTCTGAAGAAACTGTGGATAAATGAAGATATTTAAGCGTGAACACTGATGGTGCCCAGAACCACTGAATGCTACACATCAGATTAAATATGGTCACCGTGGGTAAATACTGCTGCTGTAGTTAACAGGAATGCTGTAAATCCAGTCCAGTTGATCTGGACTCAGGAAAAAAAGGCATCTGCCTATTTACTGTCTTTTTCTTTCGTCCTAATTTTTCAGTTTACTAATTAATTTGTATAAGCAGCACCTAATAATAACACTATTCAGTGGCATTTGAATAAAAAAGTAAGACCTAAACATCATCGTAAACAACTATGACTACTTTTACTCATGGTTACCTATTTGTGTTTAAGGGGAAAACACTGACTTTGTCAACACATCTGCTGAATATAACTTTCACCACAAAAATAACCAACTTTTAGAAAGGGGAAGCAAATTACAGTAATTCATTTGATCTAATTGTTATCATGATCAATACTGATCAGACTTGACATACATGTTCTTTTCGTGAACAAAGGCTAATGCAGTATTGTTTAGTTCATGGGCACATACTAAATCTTAAACCTTCCCTCCAGACATGTACAAAGATATTTAGAGAAATACATTTGAGGGATTTTTGTGGTATGGATTACTGTAGCCACCAGTTTTCCGTACCCCCAAATCAGTCACTGTGTTGGGGATCCTCCTCCCAGGGCCCTCGGTGGGGTCAGTGTAGAAGAACTCTGCAGGGATGATGGGATGGACTGAAGAGAAGATATCAGATGTTCAGTGAGGCTGCGCAGATGGATGCAGCTTTGGCACAAATGTGACGGACTGAAGTGACGCACCTGTTTGGCTGCTACAGCCCCAGTGGTGGGGTCCAAAGTCTGCAGCTATGTACAGAGGCAGGAAGGATGGGTGGTGCATGGTTCTGCTGGAGAGAGGGGGCAGCACGAGCTGTCTGGGTCTCTGCAGGAGGAGAAACAGTCACACATGGGAGCTCAGCCACTCTGTTTACTGTCGTCGAAGTAAATTTGGGGCTAAAGAACAAAAGTGATGGAAAACTCACGGATAAATGTCTTTCGCTGAAGCTCATTGTTGATTTTTCTCTAAAGGTTTCCGTTTGTAGCTTGAAGAGACGCTTGCTTGAAGTAACATCTACTGAGGAACCAAAAGCAGACAGTCGCGAACATGTGGAGGCAGCTACTTACCTGGTGGTGAGGAGTAACAGGCAGCGCCCCCTGCCGACGGAGTTATTACGTTTAATGCAAGGAGAATATTTTAAAAAGTGACATTTAGTTGGTAGCAAATGTTGGGGGCCACACTCCTGTAAAACCTCGCTTTTATTTCATATTTATGCTGTAACCAGAAATATTTCACAGTTGAGGTGGAAAAATGGCAAATAAACATTTGTAATTTATAAAAACCAGGAAAAACATATGTGTTAAAGACAGTGTCTACAGAGACTTTGGGTGAAACAAAAACAGTGGCTTGTCAACGTACATAGAGCTTTATGTAGTGACAAGTGGTTAATCCATCATAATTTATTGTTTGATTATATATTTCTCTTTATTAACATCTTCAAAGTAACAGCAAGGTAACTAAAGTTGTCAAATAAAGCCAAGGGACTAAAATGTACTTTAAGTTAAAGTGGAAAATGGAAATACTCTACAAGCTCAAGTAAAATACAAGTACCTTAAAATTCTACTTACCATCTCTCATCCTAGGACACTAAAACAAATATTCACTTGACCAGTCAGCGTATGTTTTCATGAAATGACAACCTTTCTCAACACAATCATGTAAAGTTTTGAAGAGCATAACTTAAATCTGTGCCTATAGATTTAAACATAGAATTTTTTTAATTTACTCTGATATTTCGGGTTTACTATGGATACATTTAAATAAATTCAAATGTTGTCAAGTAACAAATACATACTTTTGGGCCTCCATAGTTTAGTCGGAAAACTGAAAAGTGGGACACAAGTTTATTTTTAACGACAATATTTCTATATATTCGATAATGTGAACTCAACATGTAGAGTTATAAATATAAACAGATTCTAAAAATATATACAGATGTTAACCCTGTTTTGGCTGTTTTACTCACAGCTTTAGAATCAATGTGGGTTGATGCTCAAAACATGATTTTAGAGAAAACTTATTTATATCATGCTTTCTTACTTCATAATATGATGGGTAACAAATCTAATCCCATCTTCAAAATCTAACAATTCTAGCTCCACATATTACAACTTCCTGCATCTACATTACCATTTGTGTGTGTATAATAAAGAGAAATACAGCACTCTTTAGAAACAGCTTTATTAAATCCCAAGTTTTTTCCCCCTCTAACATTTAAAATATTACTTTTAAATTTATATAGTATTTAATTTATCTTGAACCTTCAGCTCCTGTAATGAGAGGACAAAACAAAATTTAACATGGACAAAATACATCTTAAATATGAACATTTAATGTTCATGTTCTAACCTTTAATCACGCCATTGTTATATTTAACCCTAGAAAATCTGAAGTATTGAGCACGGGGATGGAAAGCAGGCAGGAATCTAGCTGCTCCATTGGTAGCAGGTGTGGTTTGTGCTGCAGTGGTTGTGGGGCTCTGTAGACCTACAGGTCAGAAATCAAGCAGAAATTCTCAGGCTCCTACATGATGAGTAATAACTGGTCCAGCAGGTGATAAACCACTGTACCTGCTTTAGGCTGTGCAGTATTAATGATGCTGCCAACACCGGTTGCATCAGACTCAAACCTGAAGAATGAGAAGAGGCGATGGAGACCAGCCAGAGGATATGTACACTGCACTGTCACCCTGAAAGACAAGGACACATTTACAGCTAAGGGTCATTTTGAGAGACATTGTTATGAAGAAACGGCTAGTTAAAGCAAAAAAATACCTCTCTGTAGCATCTGTGGAAACTGCATTGTTCTTATTGTAGAAAATCTCATTTTGATAGGTCACGTTTCCCCTGCCAAGCTGAGGGTACAAATAGTGACAATCATTTCTGTTGTAAAACCAGGTAGTACAGTATGAACTCAAGTCTGTGAGTGTGAGTGACGCACAAGCAGTGTGTTTAACTGGAATCTGTTCTACCTTGATGATGGATCCACAAGTGTGGAGGGGAAAAGAGAACAGAGCCCTGGTGTCATCAGCTTCTTTGGGTCCACAGTTTTTATTTAATAGGCTGGTACTACTAGGGCTCCCTCCAATTGAGATGGACAGAGACAAGTCAGCCACCACAGTCATCCTTCCATCAGTCGAACACACTAGAGAGACGAGTTAATGCTTCAGTTTCCTACAGTACAAGACCTCACCAGCTGTTAGGAAAAAGGATGTTCTTACCAATGAGTTCTGTAGTCGTATTAAAAGGACAAGTCTTGACAGTTGAAGTCTGGATCTCTGATGTTTCATGATCCCGAATGAGGATCTCAAAAGTGCCAAAGAATCTGCTCAGAGTGATGTTCTACAAAACACACGCAGCTTAGAACATCTCTCCATCTTCAAGGTTACTTTAGTACATTATGCACAAGGTTTGATGATGCTCTTAGTAATTTTCCCTCATCTCACCTTGTATTCATATCCATGAGTGAACAGCGGCACGTGGAGCAGCAGACTCTGGCTGTCGTTCCTCATGATATATTCATGATTGGCTGCCAATTCTGATGTCAGCAGGTCTGAACCAATGCTGATCTCCCACAGGTAGTCAAAAGGCTGGTGGTCCAGACTGAAACTGATCCCAGATTCAGAACAGACCGCATCAAACACCGGAGGAGCTGTTAAACACAGTATCGTGGATTAACTCTGTTCCATGCTCACACAAATACATTGTGACCAATTCTGTAATGAATGACTTACAGACATCTGTGAACAATGCCACAATAGATGCAAGGTGGTAAAAAGGTTCATTTTCAGGCACAACGGTCAATGTGAAGTTGATGTCCAGCTTATACTGAAAAACTGCATCTTCTTTAGAGAACTAGGACACAAAACAAATCATTAATGAACTGTAAAGTACATATAAGATAAGATAATCCTTTATTAGTCCCACAAGTGGGAAATTTGCATTGTCACGGCAGAAAGTGGACAGTAC
>JAUYWH010000010.1:6193397-6240488 GCA_034779795.1 Ctenopoma multispine
ACAGAGAGTATATGTATGTATATATGTACAGAGATATTGCACGTTGCACCAGAATAATTACACTCATGAATATTGCAGGATAATTACACTCATGAATATTGCACATGAACTGCCATTGTGTATTGGATGTTTGTTTGTATCGGATTGGATATTTGATATAAACAAGCCTACATCAAATATGTTTTACCTCATGTATGACAACAGGGTCGTCAAAAAGCACCGTTAGACTGTAGCCATGAGTGTTGTTGGGTTGAACAACTTTTGTGATTGTGTGCATGCTTGTATTAGTGAACGGTACTGAAAATTCATATCCATTTAGCTGAACAGCAGCCAGCTCAACATCTTCAGGAACGTCTCCGAGGTAAACGCTGAATATTCGTTCCTCAAGAACTGTTTGGTTATCTGTAAACACAGGACGTGGCAGCAAGGGAGTGACAAGCATCCTGTGGGACTGGACCCTGGTCTCAACATGATCCTCATCGACAGAGGTTTGCTCCACGTAAAAATGAAAGGTGTAAAATTCGTAGAGGTCTCCAGTCACAAAGCTCTGCAACAGACACAAGACGTTTAAAGAGAAGTTACAGGAAAATTTAAAAGGATCCTGCAAGTTCCTGGAAACCTTCCGCATACTACACTGAAGGAAAACTGGTATTTAGTTAAAAATCAGGATATTTGGTATATAGTTGGTAATTACTACATATTAATATCACTGATGTTTACACTGGATCGTATATGTACATGTAGTTTTGAACTGCATTGGAAATTACTTAGTTTTGTGTTACAAACCAATATGATCAGCGATTAGAGCGTAAACCATGCTAAAAAACTAAATGACACAGCAGTCAAACATATCTACAAACTGGGACCTGTGACTCGGTGTGGGACATTGTGTGATTGAGCATTAAGAATAATTTTCTTTCTCTCAATCTGATCTGAAGTACTGCCTCAAGTATAATAGGGTGGTATTTAATAACTGACCTTCCTGTGTCCTTCCTCAGTGTTATAGGGAATGCTGATCTGGATTGTGGTGTTGTCCTTCTCCATGATGTAACCTCTCTCTGTTGCAGATGACTGCGTCACAAGTCCACCATTTAGTCCAATGTTGACCTGTGTGCTGTCAAAACTGGGGTAGAGTGCCTCTGGAGTTTTCCACACCACATATCCGCTGGGATCATAGGAGCCTTCATCTGTTCACACATTACTACTTTAGCTGCCAATTGTGTAGTCAAAATTGTGTAGTCAACAGTGTAAAATATTATGATACCGACACATAGAGCATGCAGCCACCATGTCGACCATGAGGACAACCCAGCTTTGTCTGGAGAACAGAGTTGCGTGGACCACCTCTACTGGAACGCCATTCACCTGGAGAGAGACTCAAGTGAAAGGCTACCTTGGACGCAGCTTTAGAGACAGCCATGGTAAGCTGATTAAATTAGGTTTTGGGAATGTTGAAATACCTTGGACTTGATAAACTTTTGGCACCCGCCTACCTCAGTGCTGAATGCCTCAGGTTGTCCATACGGTGTCCGAAATACAAGTCTTCTATCTGTCAACTCAAACACATAGTCCTGCTTTCGAGCTGCAGAGAGGTTCATGGGCAGTAACTGCTCCCCTGCTTTGTGAAACATCACCTGCCAGTCTGAAGTGGTGGAGCTATGTGCCTGGAAAGAAGTTCAACATCTTTCACTCGGGCACATGGCTGCACAAGGGTAACAATTAATTCAGCAGTGATCTGAAACCTACAGCTTCGAGAGTATCCCAGTCATCTTTCTTTGTCCCAGATGGACAGCCAACTTCACTCTTCACAGACACCTGGAAAGAAATCATGATTAGCATCTGGAGCTGCTTCATGAGTTGAATATGCAGAGATGTACTCCAGTTTACCTCCATGTAATTGACCTCACAGGTAACCTCTCTGGGAGACCAGGGGATAGATGGAGAACAGCTCCTGCTCAGTGCATAGGTGACTTCCTTCCCTTCATGTGTCGCAATCAAATTGAAGTTGAATGTGAACAGTTCATCATTCTGAAAGACCAAGCAGAGAAAAAACTGTCAATACATTCTCCCTTTTGGACTACAAACTACAGATTTGTTTGTTTGTGCGCACTTTGTTGTCAGTATGACAGCTGAAGTAAGAGGCTCTGAGCTCCACGTGGCCCGGTAGAGGTACAACACTGTAGCCACACTTTGCTGCATACTGCTCTGTGATGGGGTACACACCCGTTTTATCTGGAAGAGAGTGATGCAGTTCAGTAGCCACTCCAACCCTGTTCTGGGAAATTACAGTCTCAACTGAACCTGAACCCAGTAGAGAAAAGTCACCAATTCAAGACCAGAGGTTCTCAATTCTACAAGACGCTATGTGTTTAATTTGATTAGATGCTTGACTGAAACTGGGCAGCACTTACCAACAGCATCAAAGCGAGGTTCCTCCCCAGAGAAAGAGAAATCAACAGCTATCATGAAGTAACGATCATGACACTCCATATGCACGACTTCTGTAAAATTAAACAAGTTAGATCTAAACAACAATCGCTATTAATGATTATAACAGGTAAAAATTTTACTACCATCAGGAACAGGATCACATTTTGCAGTTGACCACTCAAGCAGAAGTAGGGTCACACTATAAGACAAAAGCATGTCAGTTGCATGTAATGCAAAAACGTCAGCAGATATGATACACAACAGCTGAAGTTGTCACCAAAACTATTTACCCAAGGCAAAACACAAAAGCCATAACCACTGTGTACTGACAGTGTCTAAACCTGGTCTAGCTGCTAGTAAACTACACCCACTAACCACCACAAGCAAACAACCTGCTTGGTATATCCTGCACCTGCACCATGTGGTGCTGTCTCCTTCACCAGCATTTATAAGTTCTCCTGTGATGCAGCAATGTCCAGCACCACCCTCATCAGCTGCAGATGATTGGAAGATGTTTGGTTGCTAATGAGCTACACTTGTGGCTGGTAACTCCCCAGAGTCCGTGGTTGGTCAGTAAACAGACTTATAAAAGTTGTGTCGGAATCAATGCTGCATGATGCCAGTTTGACCAGGATATACCGAGCAAGAGGTTCATTTTGGCTTGGTTGTTTAGCGAGTGTAGTTTGCTAGCAGCTAGGTTAGCTATAGGCACTATTAACATGTCAGTGACTGTGGCGTTTGTTTTTTGCCTTGGGTAAAGCATTTTAGGATACTTTGTTGTTGCCTTTTGACTGTGACTTATGTATGCTTTCTATTTTACAGTGTGGCCTTACTCATGTCAGTTTGGGCATTAAGTGCAAAATGTGATCACATACCTCAGCATAAAACCTAATAATCTGGACACAGGCTTACATTTACATGCACACACTCAACATCTAGATCTGAATTCTTATTGAATGAGTCTCACTTTGAGGCTGTTAGTAAGTTCTCCAACCACACCCTTTAGGAAGTCCTCTCCCCTGGTCTCTCATTTTACAGAGGACTTTTCAGAGGCTTTCTAATCCTGACTTCTCTGTAGGGGTCTGTGAGGAGTGATGTAGCCTGTCCAACTGGAACAAAGAAACTGGGATGCTGCTATCCAAACTGTACGTTGGCTTTGCCTTCAGAGAAAAATATGGATTAAGCATTTACAATAACTGCGTAAATATTGCTCTACTTTTCAATTTTCTCATAAGTGTGTACCTCAGCCACTTCAGATTGGCAGGTAATGTTCAAAAAGGCAGAGCGACAACCTGATTCATTCATCACCGTGGTAAAAGGATGCAAAATTTGGGGCATCACCTTGTCCATGGTATTTGGAAAATTCCTAAGCTTGTACACATACAGTACCTGCAAAGTTTGTCTTGTAATGCTTTTAGTCCAAAGCAGACTTGAGTCTCCCTCCAGGTGAATAGTCTTCCAGTAGAGGTGGTCCACATAACTCTGTTCTCCAGACAAAGCTGGGTTGTCCTAATGGTTGACATGGAGGTTGCTTGCTCCACGTGGCAGTATTACAATCCATAATTTGCTGTGGGTATTTAGTTTTTACTTGACTTCAATTGTTGAAACTGTACTATGTGAACAAATGAAGGATCGTTTGATGAAAGCACCTACATGAGGTGGCAGACTCCTTGTATGTGCCGGACCCCAATAGTGTCGGATTTACACAACACACAGATTAACATTGGAGTTTATGGTAAACTTCTGTTTCAGAGGAAAGATGGTTCATTATGGACAAGAACGATAACACAACTCAGATCAGCATTTCTTATACTGCTGAAGAAGAATACAGAAAGGTAGGAAAGCACAGATTATAACAAGTTTTAAAATCAGTCTGCTGTTTCTCTGAACATGTTCTTCAGCAGAGTTATGTGATCCAAGACCTATGAGTTCTACGTTTTTAATCTCTACTTGGAGCAAATCTCAGTTGATTAAGATCATGTAGAGACCAGGTTCAGATGTTAAAGGACACTGACGACTACTCTAATACAATGCCCTGCTTTTATTGTAATCAGTATGTTTTAATGTGTAAACAAGATATTTTGCCAATTTGATACAATCATGATCCGTCTTGGTTTTTTAATTTCAGGAACCGATCTCGAGCAGCAACTGATCAGCGTCTACCTGGGAGATGTTCCTCGAGACATTGAGTTGTGGCTGGTGTTGGCTGTATTCTGCACTGAAGGTAGGTGGTTCACCGGTTCAGCTGCATAAACTACACTCAGTCACATGTTTCAGCATGAGTCCAACAGCGCCTCAAACTCCAATACCCACTAACAGATGCTCCCCCTTCAGGAGTTGTTCTGAGTACTGAGTAGCATTGTATGGTTTTCAATAAAAGTGAAAATGTATTGTGAACTCAGATTTTATTTATATAGATTTAAACATTTTAAGAACATGACCTATGATGCCATCGGAAGATCATATCTTAATGTCTAATTTTCAAAAACAGGTCACACTGTGCTACTGCCACAGTACCCGTCAATGACTGGTAACCTGTACTTAGGGTGGAAACCAACTCCCCCCAGTAGTCTTAAAATGAAGCACCATTTGAATGAGTTTTAATGGAGACAACAATTAAATATGTAAGTTTGGTCTCCCATATGAGAAAACATTTAATTCAGTTTCAATGTTGTCATAGTTTGACCTGATAACTTGACCTTGATGAATTTCTTGGATCTTCCATTTTCTCCCACCTGAATGGAGAGCATTTTATTTACACATACATATATTTTCATACATAAACAGATCAGATTCACTTTAGTATTATACGGCAAGAGTTTGTCGTTTAGCACTCACATACTGAGCTGTGGCTTCAGCTTCCCTGCTTCTGCATTGGACTGGCTGAAAGGTCCAGAGACTGATTCACAGGATGTTGGATAGGAAGAATACTACTATGGTTTGCAGGGTAGCGACACTGGATTGTCAGTCTGAAACAGGAAAGACTTTGATAAGAATTTTTTTTTTTTATTTCTAGAGACACACTGCGAACAGTGTTTCTTACCTGTATGGTGAGTCTCTGTGTATAACAGGATCATTCAAAGGAAGAAAATCTTGATTGTAACTGATCTGGTTTTCATAAACCAGGAAATTCCCCTCAGTCTAAAGTAAAAATGAAGAGATCAGAACAGAGGCACAAAGCATTTTTTCTGTGTGGACTGTTATAATCAAGCATCTCACAGTGACAGTCGTCCCACAAGAATCGAGGCTGAAGATGAACAGAGCTCTGGAGCTGTCCATCTCCATAGGAACACAGCTGGGGTCCAACAGGGTAGTTCGGTTAGGGCTGGTGGGCGGGCTGGTGTGGGTGGTGTCAACTAGTGCCACCATCTTCCCTTCTGGCAAACATACTGTAAAAGATACACTGCGAGTGTCATAGCTGTTTCGGTGGTTAAATATAACTGTTACCGACTTTGAGGTTTTATGCTTACTGTGTACCTAGTAGTTCTCTAGCAGGAAAGCTGCATTTATGGACAAGACTGTCCTGGACTTTAAGAGACTCTGCATCCACCACAGACACTTCAACTCCAGCAACAATACCCCACAATTTCAGCTCCTACACATAGAGCAAACATGTTCACATTAACAGCAGCAGCAAAGAACCACAGTGACAGTCGGAGCCTTGTAAAGTGCAGCTGTGTCCAGAATATTCAGGGTCAGTGGACAATGTGAGATGTTATTAAATCTACAAGAAATCTTTTACCAAAACTAAGTCTGAAGAGTGATGTCATAATGTAAGATTGACAACCTTGAAGTTCAGCACAGGGCTGTAGAAGGGAATCTCCACAGTCAAGTAGTCATCCTCTGCCTCCACCACAAACCCACCCATCTTCACCAGGCTCCAGTCCAACCTGCGGGCTCCGAGAAAGAGCTCCCACTGCAGCTCCGTCTGGGCCCCATGGTGCAGCAGCACCAGTAGGCTGCTCTCTGTGCACCTTCCCTCCAGTCTGGGTGAAACGGGAGCTGCAGCAGGACAAATATGGTCAGTGCATTCACACCAGGTTACTCAGAGAAATCAGGTAACATGTAACTGGAGAATACATTTGCATGCTCTGTAGTAACAACGTTACTGCAAATCTGTGCATACATCTGATGACTTATTTTAAAAAGGAGGAGGCATTGCTCCGTGTAAAACTTTAATCCAGCTACTCTGCTCCCCTACTGTCCATCTGCAGACTTTATTCATGCTACATGCTAGTTAAGAGGCAGCTTACAGAAAAAAGTAAAAAAAATGCTAGAAGAAAACTGAACCCATGACTCACCTGTGTACTCGACACTATGCTCTAATTCGGCCTGATGGTAAAAAACTTCTCCACTGGATGAGATGTTGAAAGTAATGGTGAAAGTGAGCCGATACTTCTTAAAGCCACCACCTATATACTAGAATCAGACGGCAAGTTGTTTACAGACATTTATGAACACATGAAAAAGCTGCTTAGTATTTGCGACTCTCACCTCAGGAATTATTTTTGGATGTGACAAAGGGAAATTGAGCAGGTAGGAGCAGCTACCATTATCGTGGGAGAGCTTGGACACCATAAGCTCTGTGTCACTCTGTGTTTGTTGGCTTTGGGACCAGGTCAAAAGGTCACCACCACCGTCTATGGTCACCTTCTGCAGGGTTACATCAGGTGCAAAGAAGCCCAAGGTGACAGAAAGCAATCCCTTGAGTGGGTCTGTGTCTGTAGGAGGAGAGAGACACGTAATGATCACATCTGCAGCACAACTGAAACACCAAGGTTTTAGTGTGAAATAAATCCTAAACAAAACCACCAATTACTTTCTCTGGAGCCACTTTAAACAGAATATCAATTCCATTAAAATTGATTTTTTATTAGTGTTATCAGTTGCATGCTCATGGTTGAGAAAAACAGTACTGTTGCTGAAGACCAGAGTTCGTGGGACGAGGGGAGTCTTAAGGAGCCTGAAAGAGCGATGCTGTGTGAGAGGCCAACGTTCATCCACCCACTGACGCATGAAGAACAGATCCACTGACATGGACGTGCTGTACTGTCCCCTCATAACCCCACTCTGCAAATAAAAACGGCAGACATAAAGTTAAACCTGTATCTGTCTTAAAACCTTAAAATCTGTGCGCTCAGCCCCAGACCAGATGTACTTGTGTATAAATATATATACATAGTATATACAGTACACAGTTGACAGTTTACTAAAGTAAAACAGTCTAATTCAACAGTCCTACCTCACCTTTATGAACCTGTTTATAGAGGTGCTGATCCTGTTGTTTACTTGTGCTGCGTTACAACAGCCGTTTCTATTATTTAGCTCACACCAATTATACTGCATATAATGAGGTTCAGGTAATTAATAGAAACTCCAGCACCACAAACTACATCTTCTACATCAAACTACAGGACTTAGCTTGGTGTTCCTAATAAACTGACACCGAGTCCATCTCCCAGACCATTTGTTTTTTTACCTTTATATGTCCTCCACGGGCTCCTGCAAGAATCCTGACCTCCACTCGTCCCTCCTGCAGGCTGATCTTGTATCCTTGCGCTTCAGTTTGAGACTCACTCAGAACTTGGCTGTCCACGCCGAACCTTATGCCTCTGTCCCTGAACTTCCCGTGAACCAGAGGAGGAAGAATATAAGGGACAGTCCACAGCAGGTAAGACCCGTCTGTTGCAGCCTTATCTGGGGTGAGAAAGGGGAGATTTTAGATGTTTCGCCCTTGTGTTTTTAAAACAGCTTAATGCTGATAAAACGTACTAACTCAGAGTACAGGCAAGAGTGGCGTCGACAGCCAGGAAGACGCCTTGGATTCGGTACAGGATTGTTGCTCTGACGATCTCTAAATCCACTCCCTTCTCCTGGGAAAAACCCCAACACCCACATCCAAGATGCAACAAAATCAAACTAAGGAGAGACATGACTTCAAAAGCTGCATGATGAAGGCCTAATCCCCAGTAAGCAACACTGTCTGAGCACCTTGATGAAGTAGGAGAAAGGGGAGGAATAGAAACAACGGAGGGTAAAACGTGGCCCACGCAGTGACACGCGATAGCCCAGAGCAGCAGCTTCTGTCAGGGATGAGACCCTCGCCTCCTCCAGCAACTGATCAGCTCTGTGGAACATCACAGACATGTCTGCTGCTGCCTGGAAAGGAGGCATCCCATCAACTTATCTCACATCATACAGCAAAACATCCCAGACATTAAAATATAAAACTACATTTCCCTTGTTTTAGGAATTCTGCGACGTTAAATGTAAAATCATTAAAGGGTCACAGGAAATGTTTGAGCATTTACTAACTTACCTTATTCTCATTTGATGCAACAGGAACAGCAGGCGTCTGAATGGACACCTAGAGGTTAAAGACAAAGCTTGATAAACTTCCCATATCGTCTCTTAGCAGTAGGCCTCAACCTTCAAATTGAAAAAATAATCCAGTGTAACATGTTTTATTCACTGCTTCAGCTTTCGCTCCCATATTGAATTCATCTGAATCTGTGGAACATTACTTTTCAGGTGATCGATTCACCTCCATGTATTTTTCCTCACAGACGATCTCTCTGCTGCTCCACCCCTCTTGGATGGAGCAGTGGAGATGTAAAGGCTGCACCGCTCCCTTCCCCTCTGCCTGCAGGTTTGCAAACCAGAGACGCAGGTGGTAGTCGGTGCCAGTCTACAGAGTGGAGATACAGAGGTGGTGTGTTGTTGCAGAGAAATCCTGTGACACATAAAACATCAGTATTTCAGCTGAATCTACCTCGGTGTGGACGTGACAGGCGAGGAAGGAGGCACGAAACACCAGGTCTCCAACAGCGTTGATTTGGACGGTATACCCACACAGTGTGGCCTCCTGATCAGACAGGACGTGGAGACCATGCTGATCTAGTGGTTTATAGTAAAAGATCATCAATAATCCAACCAAAACCAGACACATTCTCCTTTCCTGAATGACGCTCTGACACATGCTGTACCTTCAAAGTAAAAGCGGATCATCGAGCTGAGGAAGCTGGATCTAACGGAGAGCCAGAAGTGACGCTCGAGGCATCTGGTCTGAAACATTCCTTAAAAAAAAACAACAACCATTCATTCATGCAGTATTAATTAGGTAACTGTGGACGTCCAGGGCAGTCATGACAAGTGGCACATTATCTCCTGCAACTTAAGGACTAAAGAAAACACAGAAATTCAGGCATTCACAATTCACCTGTGAGGAGATGAAAAGGTCCAGAACAGCTATTAAATGTACCCGAGCTCAGACCGTTTCACACATATTTGACATAAAAATATTCAACACTACTTAAAACATTTTTTTTTAATCACATTAACAAACTCTAGCCATGTTTGTGGTAAAGGACCCACCTTGTGTAAACTTATTTTTAAGTGTGGCTAACGTCCAGTACAGTTTCTGCTGTAGTATATCTCAATCCTCACCTGTCTTCATGTCTCATATTTTAGAGAAGAGCTCTCTTACAGTGACTAAACATATTTACCCTGTGGGAGTATTAATACCAGTACTGAGGAAAGCCTCAGAGTGAGCTTCACTTGTATCTGTGTAACGTTATAAAACGTGTGTTTTAGCGTTACCTGAACTGTTCTTACCTCTCGGTACCTGACTGCAAACACACAGCAGCGCGACCAGAAACTCCACACTGAAACAAACAGGCTCCATATCAAAAGTCATTGTTATTATCAATCATAAGTCAGACATGTCACTGTGAAACTTACGCACACAAAATATGGAAAAACAATTTCATTTTTTATAGAAACAATGAGCGCCCAGTGGAGCTGAAAGCCGCCAGAGGCCGGAAACGTCGCCATTTTGGCACACACCTGTTAATTAAGAGGTCAAGTAGCGCAGACCTCCTCCTCCTCCTTCTTCAGTTTAATTTTTAATTCTCTGTTACGTTTTTAACAGTTGCCATTGTGTGTCTCTACCTACTAAATCAGAGTATTAACAGGATTGATTCTTATGTTTAAATCCTTTTTTTTTTAATTTACATATAGCCCATATTTCGTGAATTAAATTGTCCTTTAAATACAGTCGTTTTGATCTTTTACAGACACATAATAAATACACACGAGTTACTTCATAATTACTTGGAAATAGAGACACAGACGTTGCTCGAGGCAGTTTGTGTTTTATGGTGAAACGTGAAGGGCTGAATAGAAATGAGGTCAAACAGCGACATCTACTGGTCAGAATAAATCTCATGACTGAAGTACACAGAAATAGTTTCTTAGGTACACTTATCCTGAACAAATGCAGTCTAATACAACATTTAAGTAAATCATATTTTTATAATGTCTGATAATGACATATCTATCTATATATCTATAGATATATATATCTATATAGATATATAGATATATAGATCTATATATATATATATCTATATAGATATATATATCTATATAGATATATAGATATATATATCTATATATCTATATAGATAAATATCTACTGTATGATCATTTGAGGATGTTTGTAGTGACATTTAGCACTCTCACCTTTAAATTTGGGGATGGTTAAAATAATGATTTATTTTATTTGTATTAATTTATTGCAGGATTAGACTGACTCAGGTGTACCTATGGTACCTAATATTTAGTGTACTACAGTGCAGAACAGTAGCTAGAGAGGCCATTGTCTGTTTAAACAGTGTTAAGTTTAAATATGAACAATGAGTGTCAAAATTATTTTTGGTTTCACTTAATATAAGGTTTTTCTCCAACTTTCATGTGTCTGTAAAGGAGCAGATTTTGTCACTGAAGAGTGACAGAACGATTATGAAAAGACAGTGAAACCACGCTGAACATGTTTGACGTTAGAGTCCAGTTTGTGTCTACTTTAATTAATCCTACACACACTGTTCACACAGTTTGAGGTTAAAACGTTTAAGACACAGTGTTTGTTTCTTCACTGAGGGATCAACCTTACATCGGGGATCACTTGAAAAACCTTCTCCAGCATCAGTGGTGATTATCCGTATTATTTGACTGAAGAGAGATGAACAACAGCACCGGAGATTTCAGGATGCAACCTGATTAACCACAGGTGAAGATGTTTAATTAACCATGACAAACTGTTGGCACGATTTTATATCATGTTGCAGCAGGTGTGGAGGTGGTGGAGTCGTGATTTGTGTGATCACCGCAGCGTTGGGTCCCTCTCCTTCATCCAGCAGGACACCTGCAGTCATGACATCCTCCAGTCTTTGGAAAATGTTACTTTAAAGTCAAGTCAGTGAAAGTCCTGTGGAGAGGACGTAGGAAAACACAGCTCCAGAAAAGGTCACCGTCTATTTAAAAAATTAGAATAAACAATACATTCATTTTGTGCAAAAGTGTTTTAGCATCAAGTGTACTTAAAGTACTAAGTAAAAGTACTTCTTTTGCGTGTGTTACTAATATATATGATGTTTTCAGACTCATTCTACTTGTGCATTACTGTGTATTCAGCATTTTAGTGCTGTAGCTGTATGAAGTTGCACTAATTTTAAGAGCATGTTGTCCTGTGAGAAACATTTATTTCTAATAAGTAAAAACAACATTGTGTCAAAATCCTAATGCGAATATATGATAAGAAAACAGTCAAATTCAAAATCAACAGAAGGGAAAAATTCACATACTCAAGTACAAGAAACTTAAATGTGTACTTAACTACAGTACTTACATTACCCTCTGGACTGACATTTAACTTTCTGAGATTTCTTTCATTTTTAAACTTGTAGTCGTGAGACCCAGCAACGATGACTCGAGTTCAGGATTCGTACAGTACTAAGTTAAGTAAACTCTTATATTTCTGTAAGGTTTGAATTAGTTGTTGTGTTTTGCATTTCAGATTTTACATTTAAAGTCACTTCAACGTGAGTACTAATCGACCCAGGATGCTGTTTTGTTCATGTCATCAGCATTAACAATGACCTTATCCTGTCCAGTGACGCCATCCTGCACCACATACACCTCCTCAGCCTTTCTCCTCCACCAATCGCATCCCTTGTTGGCTTGAGGATGAGGAGGAAGACGAAGATGCCTATTTATCAGCCTAACACATCCTGTACAAGCAGTACTTTCTGACTGCTTTAGTTGAAGTTAAAAGTGCAGGTTCTTTGAAGTGGAGATGCTTCTCTCTCAGGTGCAGCTGCTCCTGGTGGTTTTGTTTTCCTCCGTGCTGCTGGTGCAGGTGAGCGGCGCTCCACGCAGAGACATGCTGACAGAAACACTGAGAGCAGACCTCGCAGGCGACAAGGTAAGTCACTCACACAGTGTGTTTCATCCTGCACAGACTGTGGCTGAAATGAGAGAATGCTCCGCCAGAGGTGGAGATATTATGATTAACAGCTTGTTTCTCTTATGAGGAACAACTTTAAATTTGTGAAGCAGTGTCGGAGGTTTATTCTTTTTGTCCTTCAGGATCTCGCTCAATTGCTCCTGCTCAAGTTCGTGTCTGAGCTGGTGGCTGCCAGAGACGAGCAGACTCTTCCAGAGCCAGAGGAAGAGGAGGAGGTGACGCGGCGACACCTTCCCCTCTCCCACAGAGAGCGCAAAGCAGGCTGCCGCAACTTCTTCTGGAAAACTTTCACCTCATGTTAATACACAAAAAACGAGTTAGAATATTTTTGTTTTTGACTGTGATACGATGATTCCATGTTTGCTAACTGGATCATTTGTTGAAATGGGACAAATGTACCGGTACATTTAGAAGTCTAAACAGAAATGTGGTTGTGTGTTTCTAGTGTCTAAAATAAAAAGTTCAGATGTTACAGGATATACTTCTGCACTTTCCTCTTTACTGGTATTTACTACTGAAAATTTGAAACTGTTTAAAGGATACAGACAGTGGTGTCATCTTCATCCCTGCATTTCTATAGACGTAGTTATGGTCAAAACTTTGGACACTAGTTTAGAAAGATCTGTGTATATAAGGTCCTACGATTCACACTGAATGTCAGGGCAAAATCCAATCCACTCTTATAGACATCCGCAGTAACATTTGGTGATGTGATTATGAGTGGGGGAGGAGTGAATGTTACAGGGTTTGTACAAAAAATAAAGAAAAACAGACACAAACTTGTTGACATTTTAATAATCAGTTATGTTACTACATGTTAGGGCAGGAGAAAATCCACTCACGGGTTGACACGCTCTCATATTAATGTAACTAACTTCCATGTCTACTTCAACATGTTTGCTCTGCCTTTCAGTGCTGTCAAAGTACCGCAGGTTATTTTATCTACAAGCTCCAATTCACAGCATTTTAAACTGAACATACAATAAGAAAAAAAAAACCAAAATGATGTAATTGAAGGAGTATGACACCAGAATTGGCATTATTCAGGATTTTAACATGATACATCTGAATATTAATGAATGATAACCTGGAGGATAAAACGCTGACTGACACTACTACAGTATTTACATTATGAGATCTTACCATGATCAAGTTCTGTCACAACAAAAACAGAATTTACAAACAAAACCAGTTTGAAAAAAAAAAAAAAAAAAAAAAGGATCATGATACAGGGCATCTTGAGGTAAGGCTTTCAAATTTCTAGCCCTTAAAGTTACACATATACAAAACCAGGACGGAAAGACGGAGGTTAAACACAATCATAGTGAATACTGTAGCTCCAAAGTCTCTTGGCCCACGAGTGCAACAACAAACAAGAATAAACCCCACATGTGAAAACCTGTGATCAAATTTAGGTGAAGCACAGCAATAAAGTCGACATTTCATATTTCTAATGCAAAGCATGACCTGTAAGTTAATGTATGTGCCAAATAAAATAATTTGTCAATTCACCTTTAATTGGAGTGAAACTTTAGCTTTCAAACTCTTCACATCAGGATCCTTTAGGATGTTTTCAAAAGTGACCAACACCCCGGTTTCATTTAGACAAGAGAAGGTTTCTGACTTCATTGCACCATCATCTTCAATATAACAATCAAGTATCAACCAAACAAAAACCATTAAACTAAACCAAAGCAAGACTGTGTTTTGTAGACATAAAAAAATGTTATTCTGGCAACAATCCTGTTATCAACTAACAGTGAGATACTAGTGTTTAATAAAAGCTAAAGCAGAAAAAACATGGCCTGGAAAGTTAACTACACATTCCTTTCGTCTACATTTGTTATTCTGAGGCTACTTCACTGCAAAGATTCACTGCACTAAAGGCTACATGATGTCAGAGACAGCATGTTATGTACAGTCACAGTTGTTTATGTGCATTCAATGTGCTCGTTTTGAGGCAGTTCTGCAGTTCTTGACATCTGGCCAGGTCCCATGTAGTATATTTGTTACTCTGCAAAAACACTCATTTTCAGTTCTGCATCTGCAAAATCAATCCGTATTTTCATCGTCCAAGTGAAAATGTGCTAGCAAACAGCTGAGTAGTACCATTGTGAATAAGTGGTAAGTGGACCCCAAGCTGCCTGCAGGTCAGGCCACTGATAATACTGAACTAAATGTGAAAACGGTTATGTAAGAAAAAAAATAAAGAAGAAAGAAAGAAAATGTTTGGGGATATTTGAACAAAAGGAAACCAGTAAGGTGACTCCTCTATTACAATCCTCTTGTCTGAATCAGCAACAGTAAAACAGAAAATGTTCCTCTAACTGAAATTGCAGCTGCAGACCAACAGAGGGAACTATAGCACTGTTTGTCATTTCATGATCAGAGAAACTAAAATTAAGAGTCCACTTAGGAGAACCAAACTGGGGCTCGTCTTGTCTTGTGTTATCAATCACGTGTGAAACGTGGCTGTCTGTGAGTTTGTGAGTGTGAAATGGCTGAAAAAAGGTGGAGCGCGCACAGGAGGTCTGTTAGCAGTCAGTGGAGATTTTGGCTGAGAGGTCCTGGATTCGGCGAGCGCTGCAGCTCTTACACAAGATGTGGCCGTCCAGCGGGTAGCAGCCTCGACCCTCGCCTTCAGACGACAGCAAGAGTCCACACTCCTGATGAATACAGACAGTGGTGGTCAGCTCAAATCAACAAACGTATGGCCTCATACTAAATAAAACATCTGTACAAGATTCCGGCACTTTAGAGACATTCAACAAGTTTATGATTAATCGAAAGTATGTTTTACTCTAGAGTAACTTTCATGAGGAGACTAAAGCCAACAATGGAAATAAAGACAACAATGAAAACGAAGGTCTATGTCACACATGAATTAGTTGAATTGTGTTGTGGATTCAGTGTTACAGTGAGTAAACACAGTTGATGGTTTTAGTCTCTTTAATAATATTAAAATATAAACAGAATTCCTGGATAGTTCAGGCAGGTTTAGATGTTTTGCACTAATTATTTTGTGTCTTGTGGAGTTTGTAAGTACCTAAATCATTTATAGAACCTATCAAGTGTGTTCTACAATAATGTGAGGTAGTAAGACGCTGACTCACCTCACAGACATAACAGTGGACGTGGAAGCTGCGGTCCAGAGCTACAATCCTCACAGTCTCCTCCTGGCCCGGTTCAGGCATGATGGGCTCACCACACACCGAGCAGCGGGGTGCGTACTTCCTGTCAGAGAAAACGTCACAATACAGTGCAAGTTGAAATCAGAGTCACCTCTCTTTATGCTTTAACTGAAAACAAAAAGCAGAAGCTCATACCTATGAAAGTCATCTATGCAGTGTATCTGAGAGGTGGAGTCCACAGTGAAGGGTACGCCGTCCAAGCAACAGTTACAAACCACACATGAGAAACAGCGAGGGTGGTAGGCTTTTCCCATGGCCCGCAGGATACGGTCCAGGATGGGCTTGGAACACTTTGAACAGCGCTCTAGTGTGCTCTAATGAGAAAAGTAGAAACAGATGTATGGATCAGGGCAGAAATGTAGAAATTCACTATTGAAGTGCATCAGCCTCTTCACTTACAATGTAACAACTCTCGCAGTAACTCTTCTTGTCCAGGGCGTAAAACGGTTGCCCTCTGAGCCGCGCATGGCAGGTGATACATGTGAAACACTCCACATGAAACACCTGCTCCATGGCGATACAGCCGCTACCATCACCAACCACGTTGTCGCCACAGCGGGCACAACGACCTGAAAGGTGAAACACAAACATATCACCGCTGTTAACAGGCTGCTTGTTTTTTGTTTTTGTTTTTTTTTAGAAAGCCAGGTATGTTTTGTCATATTCACTATACCAAAGTATTCCTCTGCAGGGGGGTGATTCATGTCATACACCAACTTCTTGGTGAGTCGCTCCAGCTCCTCCTCAGGCCTCGTTGCTGCTGCCCCCTGCTGGAAAGGAGCACATGCATGTGAAATCATTCCTTTCATAATAAATTGTTTTAACTCTTTTGATGAGGGCACAGCACGTATCAAACACTGTCAAAGTACCAAAAAGATAAAATGTTCCACGTTCAACTTACTTTGGGATCAGACACAGATTAAGAAAAAAGAGAAGAAAAAGAAAACTTAATACTGGCGGATTAGTGCTCCTACCTTGTTGGACTGATAAGCAGGACTCTGTGCAGCTCCTGGCCCTGCTAGATTATTCTCCATCCCTCTCTTAGACATTGAAACCTGGCTGACCCTTCCTCCAGACCCTGAGCCACTCGCCTTGTACCCCACCTCGGGGTGCATCTCCTGAGCTTGTGAACTAGGGTGTGAAGGGTACCAACCTTGCTGAGCTGTCTGAGGCTGAGGTGGGGGACGTGACACATGCTGGCGAGGAGGGGGTGGTGTATAGGCCTGTTCAGCCTGCCTCCCTGTTTGTGAGTAGGTGACAGGCTGTGCTGTTTTGACCTGGACGCTGAACCTGGGCCCTGTAGGAGTTGAGGCAGTGGTATAGGAGGCTGGCACGGGCTGAGGGTACGGTTTAGGGGTTGACGAGGAGGAGTAGAAGTCCTGCTGGTAGGAGGTGGTGTACTGAGGTGCCTGGTGCTCACTGGGGTAGGGGGGCACTGGGTGGTATTGACTCTGGGGGTGAGAAGTGTAGCCCATGGATGGTCGACCCTGAGGAGGAGCCGCACCCTGGTGTGCAGACTGATAGTGATCCGCTGAGAGGTATTTGTTGTAAGGCACATTGTCGTACAGCTGTGGGGAGACAGAAATTTTGATTAATTTAGATCAACTATGTGGATCTGCAAAGAAAATATTTTTATTTCAATAAAAGGAACAATTACTTGTGTGCTGGAGTCCTGTGGGTGGCTGTCCAGATCAGCAAGCATACTGGTGAGGGAATCAATATCAGCATCAATCTTGGAGTGATAGCTCGCTGGCTTTTCAGGACCACGATGCTAACAACAGAAGAGCATAAGAAGTTATATTACAGAAGTAATTTCTACATAGTTTGGTGGTTCAATTTTAACTGTGTAAAACAACTGCAACGCAATAGAAATTACACCCACCATCAGCTCATAGCTGTCCATGTGGGGGCTCCAGTTGCGGTCTTCTTTGGGACCATGGGGAGGGGTGTAATAGTGATCACTAGATGAATGATGAATGGGTCCACCTGTTGTTTGGAGAACAGACACTGACATTTTTATTACAAGTCTCATCCAGAACCATTTTAATCTTTAACACGTTTTTTTTCTTTAAGACAACATCACAGGCAGACCATCTCTTACTGTACATGATAACTTCACATTCTTTTAACTCCGAAATAAAATAACACTGATGTACGTGTGTGTGTGTGTTACAAGCCTTACTGAACAATGACATTTTTCATCCTGTCCATATTTGTCATAAAGACATTTATTTCTAACACATTTCCAGTGGAGACAAAAGCCACACTAATCACTGTGTGTAAAATTAATTAAAAAACAATATAAAAGCGAGGTGCTCATTTTTCAAAGTTACAAAGTCTGAGCACCAATTTGTCTTTGCTCCAAAACAACTTTGTTTATTTGAGCTACCTCGTATTAGCTACAGCTACAGTTGTTTGGAATTCACTTTTATTTTTCTACTAATACACTGATTAATAACTGTTTAAACATAAATATCAGCCTGTTAGCATTGGTTTAAGGTAGACTAGACATAGGAGTCACAGCACTCTTTTAATAAGTTTATTTTAATAAATAAAGTTTATTTTACTTTAATAGCATATTAAAGTAACTAAGTTATTAATATGATTTATGTGTCTTACGTGTCCTGACCCCAGTATAAGCTACTAGGACTTACCTGTGGCTCCGTTAGCCATGTACCTATGGGCCATTCCTCCTCTTCCTCCTCCTCCGTTCTGATCATAGGGGCCATATTTTGGTCTAGAGTCAGAGGTCCCCTTCTTGTTGGGGCCTCTGTAAATTACTGACCCCACAGAGTGGGACATTTGGGGGACGGCTCGCTCTGGGCTATCCAAAGTTCTTGGTGGAAGCCAAGTGGGGCCAGACATGGCAGATCTCTAAGATCAAAAAGTAGAAAAAATACGATTGTCATGTTGTTCAGTTATTTTGTTAAATACCTGCTGTGTGCATTTAATTTGTAATAGTACAAACAGACATTGGCTTTGCTTTACCTAATAATATTTCAGTGAGTGTGTGTGATTATGATTTCAACTTAAAGCAATAATTTGCATGAACACAGCTGCTACTGATGTGTCTATTAATATGTCACAAGTGGAAACTAAAGGATGCTTTAGACTTTGTTTCCTATGGCAACGGGGACACACAGATTGAACAATAGGCTTCTAGTTGAGGAACAGGAAGAGAGCTGTCGTTCTGAAAGGGTTGGGGATTTCCAGCAGATTGCCCCAAATCATGGGTGAGTGTGTTTCTTGTGCTTTGACACACACAAACAATCATGGAAAAAATTCACTGGCACACATGTACACACATGTACACACACTCCTATTAGACACACAAACAGGTGCAAATTTGTGTCCATCGCTTGCCTGTTATCCTCCACAATGGTTATTGTTTTGGGGTGTTTACACACCAGTATTATGGATTTCCACATCAAGAAGGGACAAAAACAAGGCAGGAAATATTGTGTAATGATATGTGTCTGTATATATGAGAACACCTGGCTCATAACAATATATTATGTATCCTCTGTGGGATAAATAACAACACAGCTGAGCCGACAAAGTGCTGACTTGCCCCTGAGGGGCTTCAGGATACCAGTCATATTGAAGGAAAAGGCCAATTAAAAAATTTATATATATTTTAATGCATTTTCTTTTTTCTTTCTACTAGCGCCAGATATTTCCCAACAAGATAAGGTAATCTATTTTATCATGGATTCACGTCAGGCATTTTTGGAAGGAAAACAAACAAATATTCCCCTTACGAATATTTAAATATAAAAAATGATTTACCAAATCCTTATTTGGAGGTACCCCCTCCGGTACCTCCAGATGATAAAACATCTGACAGTACACAACTCTGAATGATTAACTAAAAATACTTCCTGAACCACAAACTGCTTTAGTGCAAAAAGGGCATATTGAGATTAAAAGGAACAATACTGTAATTTACTGTTGTGATATGATAAGTGGTACAACTCTACTAGCTTGGTTATTAAGGAAAATCCACATATTAATGATATGACAATGTGATATTATATGAACTATCATGAACAGAGTGAATTCAAACATTGGAATAAACTCATTGCTATTTGGGAAATAAAATAGTCAAGGTAAATTTAACTTTAATTCAGAGCTTGTGACCACACATGACCACTCTCCACTGCTTAAACAGAGACTGATCGGTCATCTCTTTATTAGGGGCACGGATAATGCACACAAACATAGAACAGTCTGTCACATTCACACACATCCATATTTAATTAAATTGCGGCCTTTTGCAGTTATTTATTCGCACAGGCTGACAAAGCGCTTGCAATTGTGATTAGATTAATTGTGCAGCACTACAAATTGTGATTCCATGCACTAAGGAATGAAGCACATCTGTACTATTGTAACCTCTGTAAAAAGCCACTGTGTGAATGCCACTATGTCCAAATGGACTGCAGAGACCAGTCACAGCAAATCAGTATTGTTAGACTGGAGGGATTAATATCCCACTCAGACTGATTGTATGTGGGTCGTGAGGCTGTCATAAGTCCATGTTGGTAAGAGGATTATCATGATGGATGAGAAGACGATGTAGTAATACATAAACAAAATACTTGAATGCAGAATTTAAGCCTTGTGGTTTATTTATAACATTTTATTCTATTCATGAGGTTGTTGTAGATACTACCAATCTATATTGTTAACACAAACGTATCTGATATTACATGCTAACAACTAACTGTTGTTGTCAACCTGATTAAAGTCCCTATCTGAATCCTGATGATCACACATTCAAATCACAAGATGGCTTGGCCAGGAAGGTAATCTCTCAGTGTTACTGCTGGATGTTTTAATGCCAGTTCTGAGGCTTTTATGTTATTTAAAAAACACAAAGCTCTAGCATTTATCCTTTTATTAAATTGTATAGTCTACTTAGACTTATTACCACAATGCTACACTACGACTACATACTGCAAAATGATACACACATGCAAGGTTCTGTCCACACTTGGACACCATGCCACAATTTGTGACACAATGCAATAAATTGACTCTATAAACAAACACCTAAAATACACTATAAGAAACCTTATCAATCTGCTGTCATGAGAATTACAATGTCCTTAGTATGTAAAGTTCTAAAAGTACATTGATCGGTGTACCATTTTTACAATCCTTCATGTACTGACACCCTACCTCTTAAGAGTTTAAAAAAATGTACTTTACATTCAGTATGACAAGGCCAGCTACCAGAAGACACTGTACTGTACCTATGGAAATAAGGAGCTACATGACATAGAGCAGTTACAACTACACATAGAACATGCATGCTTATTTATGCTGCTTTTTGTTTGTCCTTCATTTTTAGTTGGCTCAACTGTGAGTGCAAATCTACTGATCTAATCTCTGGATATTTACACGGATGTGCACTTGGCCCGTATAAATAAACCTGAAATGCTGAAATGTTCACTGAGAAGGAGGCGTAGCAACTCATGAAATGTCAAAGTTGAAGATAAGCGTCAAGTAAGCGACAATAAAAAGAAAACATCCGGTGTTCAACATAAGACGCCAGTTGTGCAAGAGATTACACGAAAACAGCACATGTAGACAGTAATGCCTAACATATTGTAGTAAATGCAGACCTAACTGCTGACATCCTCTTTAAATGCTTTTCGCTATTTTACAGTCTTTGTTACTCTGGTTAGTTACACGCTTTTATTTTGAAAGTACGTGTTGTGGTTAGCTTAACATATTTGACAGCGGTGAAGCTAAATGTGGTGATTTGTGCTTGTTAAATCTAACAAAGTAACAGGAATAACATATACTTTGCCAATAGCCAATATGAGTTAGGAAATAGTTTAAAAACTAACTATACAGACAAACATTAGCAAACTATTATTATGTCTTACCTTTTACACTACCTTTACAGTGACACTCTTCTTTCCTTCGGTCTCATCTACAAACCAATAACACAAAACAGATCCAGCACATAAAAGACTCATTAATTAGGCACATTTCCCCGTTTTTAAAAAACACAACATTAGCTTAGCTAGCTAGTCCCGCACAGCAACATTAACGTCTCATACGAACAACCGTTAAATAACGTTTACCGGAGACTAACGTTAACCGTTCAAATCCGTCCTTCGTGCGTCACATATGTCTAAAACATGCCGCTGAAGTGATATAATGACCCATAATGAAGGATAAGTAGCACTAATTAACTTTAATAACAGCTTGTTTACTTGTTTTCTAGCCCGTTTTAAACTCGTGCCTCGCCCCCCGGCTAACTTCAACACAGCCGCAGACGAAACAATGGACTAACCGACACCTACCCTCTGAAACGAGCCGCACAAACCCAAGTTACGCCTCAGCTTACATGCTAAAAGTTAAAGAGAGACGTCAGGAATTAACTTTAATTTAACTGCGGGTCGTTAACATACCGTGTATGGGATCCGGTGAGGCCTTTAGCAGCAGCAGCAGCAGCAGCAGCTCCTCAGCGCATTCCCGGTGTGTGACGTAGCTGCTCGGTGTGCACGTGTCCGTGCGTGTGTGCGTGCAAATTTTCGTATGAGACAAAAAAGCCTCATTATGTAAATCATTAAATGTTAGACTGGTTTAATGTCAGATTTAGGTTAAAGTTTGGGTTAAAAAAAGTAATGTTCAGGATCAGAGTAGTTCTACTGGAAATGCAAAAAAATCACTGCATGTCCTCTGAGGTGATAATGAGGTGTTTAAACATTTTTCTACAATAGGCTAATGCTATTATGCGACCTATGTTGATAAATTAAATTCAATTTAAATATATGATACATTTTGACTGAATTTTATATTTTCAGCAACTTTAAAATAAAAAATAAACAATAAAGCCAAATACATAGTACAGATTAAAATATAAAAACTGAACAAATATTACACAAAAGAAAAAAGCACCAAAACAAAATTCAGGACATACAAACAAAAAGCATACTTTAGTAAAAATAATGAGGTAAAGTACAATATATAACAACAAAAATCTAAAGACACAAACATATAAAGTAAATATATACATCAAAGACTATACAGCATGTAAACGTAGTAAAATAGGATATGTATTGTTGATAAAAGTAAAAGTATTGTAAGACAAACTTTAAAAGGTTAGCTGAATGCATTTTTGACGCACTGCTGTTAAAATGTGTTTTATGTAGATCCAATAATTGAGCTCTGCACATGGATTTGTTATGAGTGGGTTTTCTCTATACGTCCAGTTGTTCTCAGTGGATATGGAGGTCAAGTGCTTTATTATTTTGTGGTTGAGATTTGGGTCAACTGTCTCTCTCTCGTTACCCCCCACCCTCTCTCATTTTCATCCTCCCACTGCACCCAACACCATATTGGAGGCATACTACTTGTACCCAAGCCACCCCTTTACAGGTTTCATAGCTTTAGTTTAATCTTTTATTCTTCATTTTTTAGTCTCTGCCAATGAGTGGACAAACAACCAAGGCTGATCCATGGGATATCCCCACTTCCTCTTCCTGCTCCTCCTTCCAGTAGCTCTGCACTGTTTGCCCTTATATGTCCAGGGTGCTCTTCGGTCACAGGAAGGTGTAGTTTAAGCAGATCTACTATTGTTGCAGGAGCCATCAACACTTTGGCACCAACTGCAGGATTTGAAGTCAAAGCATGGCTTCAGACCATACGTTATCAGATAAACAATATAGTTCTGTCTAGGCAAACAGGAAACCACAGAACAGGGGGAATCCCTGCATTTTGCACGATGAGCAGTCGCAGCAGTTAGACAGTGATTTATTTGCTCATCAGGTTTCACAGGACTGACTTTGCTCTTCACAAAAGTTAATCCGAGTCAGTTTGGGGGTTAAATAGCAGCAGCTCTGAGTTTTATCACTAACAGGGCGAGTGGGTCGCTGACAGGCACTGACAGACGAGTGAGATGCAGGAAGTCACAACGAGCGTTGCCCAGCTCTGCCAACGGGATAGACTCAATGTCTTCCGCCCATTGCTGAACCTGTTTAGTAATGTTCTCACTTTTCCTCACCCGCCAACCCCCTCCTCCTCCATCCGTTTTTTTCTCACAATGCCTGGAAGTAGCCAAGACCTACATCTCCCTCTCTGTTTTCTTAATCGTTGTTTTCCTTTATGGTTTTTTCTTTTTTTTTTTAGACTTTTAACAATTGATCCGACCTCCATCCAAACAAATAAAAGCACAAGGACACCCACATGCACTCTGCTGCCTCTGGAAACATTTTACTTCCGATTCACATTTTAAAGGGTTTATATCCAAACATGGTCATGTTGTATGATTTTTGTTTTTACAAATGTAGACTCTGTTAACTATTTATATTTTTCTATTTTACAAGTTGCAGCTCAAAAATAAACTGGATCAAAGCAAACAAGCAATGCAGCTTCAGAATCACACGAGGATTCATCTTTTTATTTCTTTAACAGTGTATCTGAGTTTGATGTACAATCCTGCAGTTGAAAATAAAAATAAATTCTCCTTTGAATCAAATTTAAGCCTGTTTCCTCATGCCATCCCAGATTTTAATGCAAGCAGCACTTATCTTCCCTTCATGGATCATCCCCCAAGATGTCTCTCCTCCTTCTTCGGGGTCTCGTTCTGTGAAATGCTTTGATGTGAGGGAAATACAGTTCAGAGTTCATTTTTGTGAAGCGACGATTAACTGTCCTGTGCCTGGTCGTCTGTGAACCCAAGGCTGTGCTCAGGATGAGGTAGCTTTCCGCTTGTTTTTTAGTTATTCATGACCTCTGAGTCCTCGTCCCCCTCACTCCAACCCCCCCCCTCCATCTCCATTTCTCCTGCCTTGTCTCCTGCTCGTTTTATTATTGACGGATGTCCTGTGCAGGCGTTTTTATCCATGTCTCTGAGCTGCTTCACAGGATGCATTCAAAGGTTCGTGTATGCTGTTGTGTGTATTTGGATGGGTGTGTAGGGTAGTTCCTGCACATCTGTTGACTGCATTTCTCTCAGTTGGGGTGTGGTAAAGATTGTTTTTCAGCACCAAGAGTGGGTGTCTCCCATCTACATGTAGCTTGATTGATTTTCTGCATCATAACAAAAGGCCTCTGCTTTTAGGCAGCAAGCCAGAAGGATCCGGACACTGATGTGGAGCATATTTATCTGAACTAGTCAACTCAGCCGTGACACGGTTTGAAAATCTTTGTTTCTAAAATCTAAATAATATCCTGAGAAATTAAGATAAATCATGCACCAACATACACATCAAACACAAGAAACAATAATACAAAAAAACTCTATAATGACAGCATAACTTATTATGTGTGTAACAATAAGCTGGTCTTCCAGCTTCCTCTCAGAGTGTTTCCTCTGCCCTGGAGAGGGGTGAAGTGTAGGAAAGCGTTGGTGGGGGAAGCCTAAAGCTCTCTGGCTTACCCCTGGATGGCCAGGCACGTATTGCATCTCCCCAAGGGTCTTCATATGTATTTTTTCAACATGGCACACAAACACACTACGCTTTCCTGCCATTACTTTGCTCAGAGCTATGGGGGTTTAGAAAAACTAATAGCCCACTAAAAATACTTGTAGCCTGGGGCCTGGGCTAGGGCTCTTCCTGCGCTGCTTCCAGTGTACGCGTGGGCCATTGAGGAAGGAGGAAACAAGCTGCTCTGGTTGTATGGGGGCTTCCTGCGTGACATTATAAAGAGTTCCCTCCCTTCAGGCTCCGCTCAGTTTTGCTCAGAGTCAGTGGAGGCTGTGGATGAGCCCCTGCTCCACGTCCGTGATTGTAAGCTGAACGCTGAGCCAGGGGGTTTGAAGTCAGTGCAGAGCACGTTAGTTCTCGTCCCTGCTGGTCGGGGTGAGTTGGAATAAATGTTTTTTTTCTAAATTTTCATAAGCTGCCTAAAAACTGCTTGCTTGGATTTATTTTTATTTTTAAGTGAAAAATTATGATCTTTGAAATGTCTCACTGCTGAGTGATTCCTACTTTGCTGCATTTTGTTGGACCGTTTCTATCTTGTACAATGTAAATAGTATAAATATAAAGTGGATCTTTCTTATTTGCTTTTTCATTCAGGTACGAGTAGGGAGCTGGTCTCACCTAACAGATGTGTCTGGGACACTCCAGTCTATTTATTCTATATATTACACATAAGTAAGTCAGCATTACATGAAAACAACACAAAATCCAAATGTCCGAACATGCAAACATTTAAATTTAGAATTTATGAATTGTGAGTAATACCTTTTCTACAAACACAGCAGAGCATGATGGAGGTATTGGAAGGCTACAGGCTGGACAGAGAGCAGGAGATGAGGGCTGAAGGATATGTTAAGGAGTTCACACGCCACTCCAATGATGTGCTGTTAAACTTGAATGAACTCCGGCATCGAAACATCCTGACTGACACCACCCTGGTTGTTGGCAACGTGCACCTACGGGCACACTGTGCTGTGCTTGTGGCCTGCAGGTTGGTGCACATGGCACAGAGCAGTCCCTTATGAATCAAGTGTTGTCTGCTTCTTATAGTTTCTGCGGGAATCCACATCTCACCTTTTCTATTTCGATCTTTTTTTCTCAGTGGGTTCTTTTACTCTCTGTACTCCCGCCGTGTCTTGCTTCAGGAGCGTGGTGGTAGCGGGGAGCAGCTCATGACCGTGTCACTCCCCAACACCTTGGACCCATCCAGCGTCTCCCTGCTGCTCGACTTCATGTACACCTCCCGCCTCCCTTTGACAACAAGCATCGTACCCGGGGTGCTTGATGTTGCAACCTACCTGCAGATGGACCATGTGGCAGATACCTGCAGGGATTTCATGCAGCTGCACTGGTGAGAACATCTGTTATCAGACAAAGTTGCAGATTAATAATGTAGGAGATGAAAGTGAGGACTATCCTGAGCTTGAAGGATTGTTTTCTAACTGGACTGATTTTGATGTACGATCCTGCATGTTGCGGAGTTTGGCGGCTGACAAGTGTTTTTGTTTTTCAGCAGGGAGAATATGAGTTCGGGACACCCACAATTGGAGCTGGACTCCAGGATGTCTCTAGCTTCTGTGGCACCCAAAGGAGGCAACCTGCCTCATCCAGGACCCCAGATACTACTCCCAGCATTAGGGGCAACAAGGTAAGGCAAGATGCAAAATCATTTATTGAGATAAACTTTGTTTTCAATTTATCTTGTGTTGTATTCCAAAACTGATCTTTGCAACTAGAGCATATTAATGGGTATGACAGTATGTTTACAGCCACAATTGTGTCTGCTGGTGGTTTATGTTAGTGTGCCTTTGTCTGTGAGAGGTTTAGCTAATTACAGCACTTCCTTTGTTTCTTCTGCAGGGTCCCTGCAGAGGCTGGACTATCCTCTCTAAAGCCGGGGGCTTTCCCAGACTGCCAGCCCAGGTCAAAGGAAGTGAAAGCAGAGCCTGAGTCACCCTTCATGGGCACACCAGCTCCATCTCCAGACAGCCCTGCTCTGTCCAGCTGCCAACCAAACTCTCCAGCTGAGTCCAACACCTGTAAGAAAAACCCTGTGGTAAGTTTCAAGAAAACAGTTCAAATCTTCCACATTAGGAAGAATCTCGCTGATGTTTTGTTTTATAAGAGAACTGAACATAACTGTTATTTGTTTATATCTCCAGACTGATACCAAGGCCACCCCAGACCCAAAGGCCTGCAACTGGAAAAAATACAAGTACATTGTCCTCAACCCTTTCTGTGCAGCCACCACGGTGAAGGAGGAAGAGACGGAGGAACCCCAAAATAATGCATCACCCATGGTGGACAGGATGAGCTCAACACCCAAAGCTCCAACAGAGGCGTGGTCTGGAGAAGTGCCTGGTCAGATTGATAGGTAGGAGGCTTGTGTAAACTTGAATGATGGGGATTGTGAAATGAGAAAGATGTGTTGGCAAATTGAAATTCATGAATTTCTCTCCATCAGACAGGGGCAGGCCTCCTGCTACGAGGGTTCTGGCCGAGCCCCTCCCCTCGGGCCACCCCCCTCTGCGGATCACCCAACAGTGTCTCCCCCTCACAATGAAGGAACAGGTACAAGCTAAACCTCTGTTATACTGCAGAACTGTTTCTTTTCTAGTCTTTCAAAAACATTTTTGAAAGACAGACTGTTGTGTTAAATGTGTGTTTTCATTGATTTTGTCTGATTATTTCAGTCTCATCCTGCACTGTGTTCCCCAAACTGCACCCCACTAATCCAGAAGGTGCCTACCACAACCAACATGCAACCAAGCGTGAGAACTACTTTGTTCCCTACTGTTATTCTGGCAACCTTCAAGGAACCAAAACTGTCTGCTCAGGTGAGCCCATAAATACCTTTAATAAATATTTCTATTATATCTCTCTCTGGTTTTGATTTGGACGTTTGAACCGATAAGTAACAGTGATCGTTTCTCTTACAGTTGACAAGCCTTACCGTTGTAATGTGTGTGGTGCTCAGTTCAATCGACCAGCCAACCTGAAGACTCACTCTCGCATTCACTCCGGAGAGAAGCCTTACCGCTGTGACACCTGCGGCGCACGATTTGTTCAGGTGAGGGCTACCTCTCTCGCTCTCTCTCATTTACTCTCAATCACACAATAACACAATATAACTTTCTTCATATGTCTGTAAGATATTAATGTCTGAGGACTGACGCTGACAACATTTAATAAAATCCACATTTTATCTTCAGTGGCTTGACTGGTTTGTTCTCCGTTTGCCTTGGCGTTAGGTCGCCCACCTCAGGGCCCACGTTCTGATCCACACAGGAGAGAAGCCTTACCCCTGCAACACCTGTGGCACCCGCTTCCGTCACCTGCAGACCCTGAAGAGCCATCTGCGCATCCACACCGGAGAGAAGCCGTACACTGTGAGTCAGAAACACACTGTCGCTATCATAACGAACCCGCTGCTTGTACAGTAACACAGAGAACATCCTGTCACATTCTTGCTGTCTCATCTATTGTCGACTCCTTGTTCTCCAGTGTGAGAAGTGTGACCTACACTTCCGCCACAAGAGCCAGCTGCGTCTTCACCTGCGTCAGAAACACGGGGCTGTTACCAACACCAAGATCCGCTACAAGGTCCTGACCGAGCCCTATCAGCCCATTCTGCAGGCCTGCTGAAGGGGACAAGTCAACCATAACAAAACAAAAGTGGTCAGAATAATGTCTGAATCTTAAACTGTACATAAAGAAGTAATTTATACATTTTGGGCATAAAAGTAAAAAGAGAGAGAAAGTGAATGAGACAGCAGCATGTTGGAAAAAGGGTGTGGAGCAGACATAAGACAATAAAGGGCAATAACCTTACTGTTATGGGTTTATTAGGTGTCCTGGGTGACTTTACTGAGATGGGAGCGATGTTGAGGAAAGTGTTTTTGAAGGTTTGTGCAGGGATAGACAGAAGGAGGAGAGAGAGAAAGCTCGTGTGTACACTGAAAACTGAAGAATCGTCAGTATGTGAAGAAAGACGTGAAGCAGGTTTTATGAAGCAGAAGGTAGCAACGTTTGGAGTAAATTCAAATTCAACAAGGGTTTTAGACAGGGAGAAGCACTTAATCTGTGTTAATATTTTAAGTTTTCTTCTTAAATGTGTATTTAACTTGGATTTATCCTAAAATTGTGGCCTGGGGCCTGTGATATCTGACATTAGAGTCCAAGCAAGCAAAGGACTGGGTTGTCTTTTACTTAATTAAAAGTATAGAAATTAAATGTTTTATTGTTTTTTAAAGTGATTATTTTGAATAAGACAACTTTAAGCAATTAGATAATGATTAATATTACATTTGTATTTGAGTTCATTTGCTGGACAAACATTGTTTTATACAAGTTAAATTAAACATTTTTTATTAATTGGACCTTTGCTGTTTGGTGTCTTGTTTTTCCATCATACAACATATGTAATGTTGATGAAACATGGTCACAAAGCGCTGACTAAACTGTAGTTTTAAACTCTTGTAGTGATTTAAACTCTGCTCTCTCCGCCACACTTCCCTCCTTCAGCCTTTCTCCTCCCTGAGCTTCCGTCCACTAATTAACACACTCTTTCTGCCCATGAACCACATCTTCTGCCCCGCCATTTTAAAAAAAAAGTTTGTTTTGTTTTTCTTGGTGTTGGTGTGGAAACAATGAAGCAGAGGGCACCTGTTTCCTCCAGGGTCCCCGCGCTGAGTGCATGCACTACCAGCCGGCAACACGTGTGGGAGCCTGCTGCTGCTTCCTGAAGAAGAGGGGGTGACTGCGGAGGGGCTGCAGACTCCTGCTGAACTCTTCCAACCTCAGTCAACCCTCCTTCCTGCTCCCTGATGAGTTGTGACTAGCTTATTATCCGGGCTCAGCAGACAAACGTTGATGGGACTTTCCAGCCTCCATCTCCCTTCTCTACTAAAACAAATAAACCTGTGACATGTCTTTTTTACCATTCATTAATGTATGACCCTTAACACCCAGTCAGGTGCCTCCCCGTAAGTTAGCTCACACTAGCCTAGAAAGTTTGTCAGACTTTTGTGAGCCAATTTCAGGAAGTTAACATGAAATAGGAAATGTAGTATTTCAAGAAGTGAGTACTACTGGAAACTCTATTGTTCTATTACATTTTGAAGAAGTACTTTCTCCACGGGGCAGAAGGTGGGACTGAATCAGATTCACAACCCTCACACACTGACAGTTTCGACTCTGCCTGAAACAATTCCTCTTTCAGGAAATGCATCCTCAAGTGCGTGCTTAGGACAAATATGAGGTACTTGAGTATTTCCTTTTTTTTGTTACTTTATACTATTTATTCAGTATGTTTACCCCCCATATGTGAATCAAAAATATAAACACATACAGTATCTATACTGTATATACATTAGTATGATGTGTTTAAGTAGCCATTAACTCCAGTGCACAAAGCAGAAAACAGCATTTTCTGCTCTGTACAATGTAAGAACACAGTGAATTGTAATAAATAGATTAAAAAAAACTCTTTCTTGTGAGAGAGAAGAAGCTTAAAGCTTCATTCAGGTCCTCATTGATCACTACGTTATTATGATGAACAACCAAAACAATCAAACACTGAAAGTGGAAGAAGTTCTCAGATATTGTACTTATGTGTACAGTAGAAGTAGCATTATTACACTGTAATAACACTCTACTACTCTTTTACAAGTGAAAGCCTCCTATTCAGAAATACACGTACAGTATTTGACATAAATGTAAAATGATCTAGTTAAATTACCATAACTGGAAAATCATTATGATGAATGTGTTAGCAGCATTTTTGGGTAAAGATAAAAACATTTTACAACTTGAGTTACTGCTGAATTGTTAAATCTCCAACTGATTATATGTTTAGTATGTAAAATGTTAATTTGCAAAGTAACTAATAGCTATGACTGGCTATGAACTGGAACATTCATTATTTAATTAGCATTCGCTAGTAAAGTTATCTGATCATTCCTACAAGAAAAGATAGATAGAGTCACGTTTTTGGATTTTAAAACGAGTTCACCAGGAAGAACAGAAGCAATTTGTATCCAGCTGACTTTTTGTGTTTGACTCCCTCTAGCGTTAGTCTCCTGAACACCTCACCTTTCCCCCCCTGCACAGTTAACTCTAGTTTTACCATTTCATTAATCTCAAACTTCTGTGCCCTACTTGCCATGTTTTTGTTTGTACTTGCAGATCCTGCTTCCCCCACAAACAGTGTTTTAGTCTTTTAACTCACTTATTGTACTGCAAGACATATTTACACAGTTATAACAACAACTCTGCTCTTCAGTGTTACTTTTTACCCTTTGGTCTTTGGTTAAAGTAGAGTTTTTTTTCTTGGTTAATGTTCTATTGCCTCAAGCTTTGCTCTTGTTTTTTACACAGATCAGTATCTTTTAAGTCCTCTCACCATGTGCTCCCTCATATAAACAAGTAATGGCCCCAAGGAAATGTTGATCTAATTCATATGAAGACATGATAAAAAAAGGTATACTGTGATTATTTTTGTTTGTGTTAATTAAAAACCATTAAGTGTTGAATAACTACTTTATACAGTATATTGTCTTAGGATGGATAAACTTCAAGATAGATAAACAATGAAAAACCATTGTTGCTGAATAAAAGTTAAACGATGTGCTACAGACGGACATCACAGCACACAAAATTTAGTTTGTAAAATACAACATTGATGCTGAAGTATCACCTGAGTTCAGGCCTGATGTTAAATATGTACAATACACACATAACATGCTATTGGAAGACAGTACTAATGTTTGCAGAATTTAGGCCTCTCGCATTCATTCTGATCAATCTGATGTTATGAAATCTGCTTTTCTTTTCACAAACACGCTAATTTCTATTCTAGTGCTAATCCTGTGTGTGTATGATATATATATATGTATGTGTGTATATATATATATACACACATACATATATATATATCATTTTTGTCATGATACTACTCCATTGTATGGTCTAAAACATATTTTTAATATACTTCATGTGAACTGTATTATGTACGGTTTGATTTTTGGTTTGGGGGGAAGGGAATCCCTCAGAGCACGCACTTAAAGTCACAGGCAGAGAAATTAAAAGGCACATGTTCTGTACTTCAGGCCACGTTGTTTACAACAGGCCAACAATAAAAACTACATGAAAAAAATGACAACACTCAAAAATGCACAACTGTGCATAAATCAACAATATGCAAGGAAAAAATGATAAAATATCCTATACAAAACCAAAAAAATGTGCTTGTGTGCATCAAAGGGTTAAAACCCCTAATCCCGTGTTTTTCTTTTTTGCCCCTGTAAACCTGGGGACCGTGGACCATGTGCTGCTCCGGACAGACGTGGTAGACCGAGCACAGGGTGAGTAACAGCTAGTGACGAGCAAAGTGAGACTTATCCCGCTGGTTTAAATGTTTTAAATGGATTAGACAGTAGTGGAGATCTTGTATCGCCATAGTTAAAAGGTCGACAGTCCGCTTCGCTCCGTCTCAAATGATTAGTAACAGTGACGCCGTTAACGTTTCAGCAGACGGCATAATGACCTCACTCACACTACAGCAAAGACCGTGTTAGCAAAACAACTTAAAAACATTACGACATACACTAACATCACACACTTATCGTCCACACACGGGCTATAATCATATTTTACATCATTATGTTTGTGTCACAGCTGCGGGTGACAGCCAGTGCGCAACCGTCGCGTGCAGCGCACGTCATCTCCGTCACGTGCACAGCGCCCCGGTGCGCGTTCACGCCTGCCTACCTGAACCTGCCTACCTGATCCTGCCTGAACCTGCCTACCTGAACCTGCCTACCTGATCCTGCCTACCTGAGTGACGGGAGCAGCCCGTGTTTTCAGGTGCGTGTCCACACTCAAACTGTTTATTGCACTAGACCTAAAGTGGACACATAGATAGTAACGTCCACCTGGTGAGGTTTCCTTCACGGTAGCTACAGCACCGTGAAATATGTGATTTGTGATGTCTTTGTGAAATGACTAAACTTTTGTGTAACTTCAGACATGATCACCACAAACGTGGTCAAAAAACATTTGATCATTTCTCCATCTTGACGGATTTTCACTTCAAAATAAAACCAGCATGTTCTAAATCGTTTATTCTTCTCCTCAGTGTGAAACACTGACTGCAGTGTGCTGGGTGCATATGACTTGTTAATTCCTGCAGCAGTGAAGAGGCATTAGGTCAGGAATAGATCATATTTTCAACTTCCTCCTCCAACTCATTGAATTAAGGAACGTCGTGGCAAAGCGTCTCAACTGGCAGCACAAGTCAGTAATGAAAGTAAAAAGAACAATCAGAAGAAGAACTCGTATAGCAGAATGTGTTTCCTGCTGCGGCAGCTATTTCTTCATGGGGTTAAACAGCCTGTGTCTTGTGATCAGTTTGTTATTACAGCAGCGCACAATGTGCTTAAGAAGGGCCTTTCTCTTAGAAATAATGTGATGAGACTCGTGCTTTTGTTCAAGTGAAGTTTTTCATCATCAGAGCAACACTCAGGGCTGTTTTTCTAACTTTTAAAAAGCATTTAACCAGCAAGAAGTTCAAGTATTTCTGAGCTTTAAAGTGACTTGTGTAAAGACAGTTTCCTCCTAGATTATTGTTTAGCCTAATAAACCATGCTGATGGGTTAGGGGTAGGTTATGCATTCAGTCTTGTTATTGGGTTAGACATCACTACGAGTGATAATACAAATGCATTTTACTCACCCACTGTGAAACACTGCAGATTTATTTACAGAAGAGCATCAGAATTTTTTAATTTCCTGTTTAAACGTAGAATCACTTGTAAACAAAAATCAGTATGTGACTTTCTGCGCGTGACAATCTGAAAATAAATCAGTAACAGGTGATTTCTGCTGCTATTATTTCATCAGAATTCACCTCTCGCCTAAATGTCGTTGTGGACTGAAGGCCAACGGTTTAAGCAGCCTGGTCACGCCTAGATAGGGAAGGCCTGTGAGAAGTTAATGATTACGCGAAGTGACAACCGCACAAAGGATCTGGGACTGATAGAGTTGTCACATGCATTTCCTGATGACTCCATGTGCTTGGTACTTTCATTTTTCGTCTAATCTCTGTAGCCCTCTTCGTTCTGCTTTAATGCCGATCTCCTAACTCTGTAAGCCATGGCCGAGCTTGAGCCCAAAGCAGAAAACCGGAGCCATGAAGCCGAGGGTCCAGATGGAGGCTGGGGCTGGGTGCTGGTCGGCGCCTTGTTCGTCACCAACAGCCTCGTGTTCGGCCTGATGCGTAGCTTGGGGATCTTCTTTGTGGAGTTCGTCCAGTACTTTGAGGAGAGCGCTCAGGCCATCTCCTGGATCTCTTCTATAGGCTTGGCAGCGCTGCAGTTCTTCAGTGAGTCATTAATGCACGTACAGTATCAATGTGCTGTTTTGTAATGACGTCAGTTGTTTTGTTTTTGATTAAAAAATCACAAAACTAACAACAAATATTCAATTTATGTGCACCTGATTTATATATGAGGTTTGGAAAAAAAAGAGGCTGCAACTTTCTATTAAACAAAAGGTGAAAAAATTTTTTTAAACTCTTGACGGTATCTGTTTTGTCAGTTTGGTGATAACTTAGGTTTAAAAACTAAACAAATCATTAAAAGCAAAACAGTCTTTACACTTTGATGCGTTTTGTGTGTGTTTGTGCGCATGTTTTACAGGTCCTCTGGCTGCAGTGCTGTGTAATGCATACGATGCTCGGGTGGTGGTGATGACGGGGGGGTTCCTCGCTGGACTTGGCCTCATTCTTGCCTCGCAGGCCACCTGTCTTGTCCACCTCTACCTCACCATGGGTGTCATTTCAGGTAACATGTCAGAAAGTCTTACTAACACGATCCAGAGGTTTCTCTGAGAAAACTGGATTTGAAAACAACCAGAGTTTGTGTTGAGGTCTCACCTCTCACAGTGGGTCTCCCGTCACCTCTCTTCCAGGTTTGGGCTGGGGGCTGATCTTCACTCCTATGGTGGCCACGGTCATGGCTAACTTCACCCGGCGCCGCACCCTGGCACTGGGACTGGGATTCTGCAGCATCGGCCTCTCCTCCTTTGGTTTTAACCCACTCTTCCAGCTATTGGTGGAGATGTATGCCTGGCGAGGGGCCCTGCTGATTCTGGGGGGCCTCAGCCTCAACATTGTGCCATGCGGTGCTCTCATCCGTCCACAGCAACGCTCTGAATCTCCAAAAGAGAAGGTGGGACCAAATCGTCCACCCACATACGTAAATCCATATTATTGTTCACTTACAACCAGCGTCATCCAAATCTGGTTCAAAATCCAGTCTGGTGTTCGTGTTGTGTTACCAATTGGAAGTGAGTGATAAATAATAAATGTTGTTCTAAAGTAGTCCCACACTCTGGTCTCAAACCAGGCTAAAGCTGTGTTGACAAAGGTTATTTTGCCAAGCAAAACCAGGGATGACTTATGAAAATGAACCACAGTGTCTCCCTCTTTCCCTCCCACCAGGTGGATTCACAGAGCAGGTTGTCGTGTTCCTCAGTGCCGCGAAGAGTCTATTCATACCTGCAGCTGCAGCTGCTCCTCGAGAGGCCTTGTCTCACCTACAGCCTGGCTGTCGCTCTACTTAACATCGGCTACTATGTGCCGTACTTCCACCTGGTGGCCCACAGTCGCCAAGCCGGCTTCTCTGAGTACGAAGCTGCTTTTGTCATGTCAGCTGCCGGCTTCACTGACAGTTTTGGCCGTGTAGCGTTGGGTTGGTTCGCAGACCTGGGACACTTTCGCCTTATTCATTTACTGAGTTTCTGGACCACGCTGGCGGGTGTTTTCATCATCCTGCTGCCTGTCAGCTCCTTGACAGGTTCCTACACTGCACTGGTGCTGACCAGCCTCCTCTACGGCTTCTGCTCTGGGGCGTTGACTTCGCTGGTGTTCGCTGTGGTGCCCTTGATTGTGGGTGTGGACCGTGTGATGGAGGCCCTCGGGCTGCTGCAGCTCATCGAGAGCGGTGCGGGACTGCTAGGGACGCCTCTGTCAGGTAGGAGCACGGTGACGGAGCAGGTTGAGATAGTGGGTAGAGTGGGTACATGAAGTAAATCATGCTCTGTTTGTTGCTGCTCTTTAATAATCACAGTGCTTTACGCTTCTCATGCGACATCTGGATGTCTTGATGCTCTTTTATTAATGTGTCCTGTGTTTTGATATGAATACTTTCTCTTTTCTCCTGCCTCCGCATGTGAAGGTTTGCTCAAAGACATCACAGGCAACTACATCGCCTCCTTCGTGGTTGCCGGCTCTTTCCCCATCCTCTGCACTGTGATCGTGGCAACTCTGCCTCACTTCTTCTCCTGCACAGTACCACTGTCTTCTGAAAGACGTTCCCACGATGACAAAGATAAGGGCTTAGGATCAGAGCTGGAACAGATCAATAGTTTGCCCTCTGACACGAGTCACAGAGGAGCTGAATGTTGTGACGGGAAATAATGTGGCTCAGGAATCTGCAGGGCTGTGTAACTCGAGGGTTAAGGAGCCTCGTTACATCTCTACCTGAAGAGACAGAAATAGAAATACAAAATGCTGCTGCGCATGTCGATGAAACTGGAGGGGGTTTGTTTTATACCTCAGAGATTCGGATCCAAAATGAACCTGAGTTCTCTGAGATCCTCGGAGTTCCTCACTCTGTTGCATATTCTAATCTGTTCTACTCAACTGCTGACAAGAAGATCTGGGCATTTAAATATTTATTGCTGTATACAGTAGATGCGCGGCACATGCACCATAGGATGGTGAGACAGAAACTGTATAGAAAAAGTCTCTGTTAGTTTAAACGTTTCAGTTTAAGGAACTGAGAAGCATAAAACTTCTGGGTTGATCATGTGAAACTGACTTAAATATGTGACACAAACATAACTACGTTTTAACATTTAGCAGTACGGCATGTTTCAGGTAAATAGTGATGAGAGTATCTTACTGAGCTTTTCTAATGATCGTTGGTCTCTGCACTGCTGTGTAGTAATTACCAGCTCTCCTCTGTGCTGCTCTTTGTTAACGCTGATTTATTGTGAGCACATCAGCAGCTGCTGACACAGCTCTGCTCTCCCCTTCAGCCTCAGGAATGTATTTTTCCATAACAAGACTGTTATTTCACAAGTGCATTTTTTCTGATGATACAATCATTTTGCTCGGACTTTGTACATTAGTAAACCATAAACCAAAACCGCATTTGTAAACCAGAGGGTTTTTGATAACAGCTAAATGAACGCCAAGTTTGTGGGTAGGTCACGACTGGGTCACTGTGACCTGCTCATATCGCACATGCTAATTTTAGGGTTGTTGCAGTGTGAATGACAGATACTGAGCAGAGAGACTCAGTAATTGTTGAAAAGTGGAAAATACTCGTTTTAACTGCAAATGTTTTTTCCAGTCTGTGATTCAAAGCGTTTAAAGTTTTACACCTACTGCTCCGTTCAAATCTATGTTCTAATGTGATGTTTTGAACACAGTCTTGATGCTTTTACTTTTGTAGTTGTTGTGTCTGAAATCAGGTCTTCTTAGGTGATCATAAACTAATGGTGCCCTCTGCTGGAGACAGTAGAACACGCTGCTGTCATTTTCCAAAACAGACGTAAACATGCTTAAAATTAAGTTTTGTATTGTTGTAGTTTATTTCATGATACAAAGTACCTCACATAGTTTAACAAAACAGATGTGAACGGTGTCTACAAATGTTCCGAATGTAAAAAATCTGCACACATTACAGTTCAGAAGAAGACAGTTCTTATACAAATTCACTGTTTGCAACAATCATGTCCATTTCCAACAAACACGTTCACTTTGTTTCCATGCAAAAAGTCAAAACAAATGGCAGAGGAACTTAAAAAAAACAGCCATTTACAGAAAAAAATCCCACCAGATTTACTGGATCTACTTAGAAAAATCTTGGCAGAGTGATGGTATTACCCCCCCCTTGCGAGACAGAAAGACACCTCATGCTGGTCTAATAAAGCTGTTCCCGCATTTCCACTTGGACACAATTGTTGAGCTCTGACGTGTTCTCACAAAGAATTCACTGTTTGGAGCGTTCGTCCTTCTGATGAAGTCAACACCAGCTGAGCTATGACTGAACATGTGGCAGGTAGCCAGGGAAAGTGTGTATGTGTGTGTTTAATACTAGCATGTTTTTATATGTGTTTGCAAGTACATCAGGCAGAAGTGTGAAATGTGTGATTGTACCATGGTATAAGGAGGAAGAGGAGGAGGAGGAGGCAGCAGCTGGTTAAGATTTGGGATCTGCGCTGCGGCGTTTGAGCTTCTCTGGGTTGTTTGAAGCCATGTGGGAAAAGTCTCTGAAGATGTCGTGGTAGGTTTCATCACCTGAAATAGACCAGATAGGAAGACATGAGCATCGTTAACACGTGATGTTTTTAAAAGTATTGAAAGCTTAAAAGCTGTAAAGTTTAATTTCTAAATGAATACCATATTTTCTGTTTTTTAATTGTGGCTTAATGTCCTTCTCTGTCTGAGGACACATCCGTGTTTAAAACAACATCTGTGGTCAAAAGCTGCATCATTTTAAAGAGGACACATTCAGTTTTAATAGCAGTGACTCCACCAACTATGTGAGGAAAACATTAACAGTTGTAGCCCTAAAGCAAGAAGCATGCAACTGGACAAAAACACACACATCAGGGCATGCACATGCACTTTACCTCGTAGTTTTCAGTAGGTGGCACACTGCGCAAGCAGTTGAGACCAGTTGGACGTCTCAGCGGGCAGAAGGCAAAGGCACATGAGTGCACACAACAAAGACACAATGATAAAGCACAGCACGTCAAATACTGACCAGCAGTTGTTTAAGGCAGACAAAAGCGTCAGGTTTCCATTCCTTCATGAGTGTAAACTGACGACAGCTCACACAAGAAACTTAACAAAAGCCTCCACCAGAGGACAATCACGAAAGAATGGACTTTGCAGTTTGAAATGGAGCCAAATGACAAAATGCAAACAAAACCCACCATTAACCTTAAGCTCAAAGACTACAGCACAGAGCTGCTGGACCTGGCTGACAGCACTGAGGTTCAGATAAATACATACACGTGATTTTTAACAGTGTAACAGCTTCCACTAAGTTACTATTCACAGAATAGTGGGAGAAACTGGTTCTGGAGAACCAAATCCAACACTGAATGTAGCTTACAAAACTGGGCTTAGGAAAAAAAAAACACAATGGCATACACACAATAAAGATAAGATAAATCCAGCTCATACAGAAATGTGTATAAAAATATCCAAAATGTACAATAAATCAGCAACAAACAGGGCTGTTATGGGTCTATTATACATTATATACAGTACACACGTTCCTAAAGGTCAGTTACACAACTGAAATAAAGTGGAGGCACCCACTTGTAACAGTCTCTATTGACAGAGTATCTGAAGATTTGGTGGGTTTCAAAGTGCAGGATGATGTGCGTTTGTAATTCAAAGTGCATGTGGACTCGTACAGTAAGAAGAATGTTTCACACAACATCCCTTCTTGGTTTGAAAAAGACACGTTCCTGTCTTTGCTGATCAGAAACTGTGATTTCACTTATGTCCTGTACATCTGTACTGTTGTACCATGTGTTCTGGCTCCTACGAGAACTGCATTTTATGCACTATTCAATCTCAAAATTGATGACACGTGTTTCTTTAAAGTGATACATGTGGAGGATGAGGATAATGTCTCTGCACATGCTGCAAATAAGCATCACATTACACTGAAAAACCAGTGATTTGTAAAGGTTTCAGGTTAAAACCCAAAAAAGCCCAGAGCTGATCTTTAACCCCACTAAACATTTTGCCCCCCAAGAGCCCAGCCACTTATGTGGTTCTTTATAGCCTGGAGACTCTTCCTGGTCTGTGCCAACCCACCCCCTGTCCCCCCCAGTACCCCCCCAGATCCCTGCCCCCCTGAATGACCTGATTGGCCAAATGCTCCGTCCATCTCTCGCATCTCTTTGTTCATTTTGGCAATCCGCAGCCTGGAAGAGAGAAGACATGTCAGGGCGGCTGCTTCGTACCGTTTCACACGTCACTACAGAGTTTCTCTCCACTCAAACACTCACAAAGTGACGATGTCGGCGTTGGCGTTGTCCACAGCGATAGTTATGGGGTCTTTGTTGTTCTTGTCTCTGGCGTTATAGTCGGCTCCTCGCTTCAAGAAGAGACAAACCAAACTAGGGGGAAAAGAAAAGAGACACATGAGTAAGAGTAAGACCGTGAGTGTAGATAGCAGACCAAACTGACGCCGAAATGCAAACATGACTGCACAAAGTAGTGTTTAGTTCGTGGTTCTGTTCTTGAATTAATTCCGTGTGACTTTATAGTTATTGGAATGATGTGGTCAAAAAGGGAATAAGTAATCTAATCTAATAATTAATCTATAAAGCAATCTGAGATCTAAGATTTGAACACATCATATGATGCAGATCAGATTTTGCTTTAACTTTTCTGATAAGCAGCACAGGTCAGGACTCAGTGAAATATACTCCTCTACATCAGCTGCCTTTTATTCCTCTGCAAAAAATAACCTTTGTTAAATGTGTCCAAGATTACAGAGTGCTACTCATTCCTCCCCCTACAACTGTCCTGCATTAAGATAAGCAAAAGTGAAATTTGGAACCATTAAAGTAATCTAAGCTGGTTTCTGGGCTCCACAGACGGTTCAGGTATTTCAATCACTCGCTTTGTTCTTTGAGATTTCCCACTTAATATAACAAAGACGTATCATTCAGGGTGAATCTATTTATGCTCCATTAATGCTTTCAGGCACCGTGACTGAAGGTTTAAATAGGTTAGATGAAATAGATTCACTCTGAGTGTGTAATCTGTTTGTTTGTCTGTTGTTGTATTTCTGCCTGAGACACTGACATTACATAAATTCTGAGATTTATTTGCAGTCTGAGATGTTTCTTGTCTTTAAATACTAAAAAGTCGTGTGTTATCCTTGAGCTTGTTACATTCAACTTGAAGCACAGCACAAAAATGTAGGTTCCTATTTTTAGACTCCTACAGGCTAAAAACATCTGAACTTTGCTTTAAAAAAACACACAGTGTGTCTTTAAACAGACAGAGATGGAATCTAGTAGATTGTAGGTGAAATGGAACAACAGTTCTCAGCAACAGATGTATTGCACAATTATTTCCTTTTAGTCCGCGTGTGCATGTGAGTAGGACTGTTAGCGGTTGTTTAAGAGCCCGATCGCCTGTGGGAGGAAGCTGCTGAGTCTGGCAGTTCTCTTGTACGTTTCTGTGCCAGTTGCCAGGGCGCGAACGGTCTAACAGTGTGTCTCCGAGCGTGTGCGTCGTACCCAGTGTGACCCAGGATGGTGGCGTGGTGCAGCGGTCCTCTCCCGTTGCTGTCCGCCTGGTTGACGTTGGCGCCGTTCTGCAGCAGGAACTCACAGGCTGCCAGAGCATTCTGGTCGAAACACGAGAGAACATGGGATTCTTAGTCTAAAACCCCGTAAACCTTCCTCTATTATCACTTTATCTTTAAACACTTCAAGAATACAGTGATACTAGTGCAGTATACTAGTAGTGCAGCAATACAACTCATAGAGTTTAGAAAGTGGAAATAGTTCTCAGGGGCTGGTTCAGTATATTTCATGGTATATTGAATATTAGATGTTTAGCTTGTGTACTAGTACATATTTACAGAAAGTAGTGGAAGAGGAGAGTCCACGAGAAATAAGCAAAAGCATGAAAAAATAAATTAACAACAACTCAGTCCTGTCCTCACCGCTGACACGGCCTGTATCAACGGTGTGCTCGACTCCTCGGCCACATTGACCCAATTAACGTCGGCCCCGTGGGCCAAAGCGTCGGCCATGACGGGGAAGTTCTGCAGGACCGCCGATCGGTACAGCAGTGCTCCGGGATGAAGGCCGCTCAGATCTTCTTCCTCCTCATCCACATCTGAGGGCAGAGGAGGGTTAACTGGTGACAATGACACTTTGACACATTTTCCACCTCTTAGTTAGTACAACTCTGTAGAGAGTCAGCGTAATAGATTTGATTAAATTATTCTAGTTTGACAGATTGTTATGTGTTTATTTACACATATTGTACCAGCTTGTTTTTATCAAGTCACATGTGGACATCTGTGTGTGCGTGTTTTATGTCACCTTTTTGAAAGGCTGTATTGTTCTTTTGGACAAGGTCACTGGGGCTTAGCCCTGAGAAAAAAGATAAAGAGAGAGAGAGGTTACAGTTCATCCTGCTGCCACGGCAGGAGCAGAGCCACATGAAATACAGCAAACTATGCCCTCACATTATCAACGTCTGCTGAATCACCAGGTCTGGGGACTGTGTGTGTGTTTGTGTGTGTGTGTGTGTGTTTGCGTGTTTCTGTTTTGTTGACATCAACCGGAGTAAGTGAGTGCTGAACAAGACAACAAGTATCAGAGCTTTAACAGATGGTCTCACCTGTGCTCCGAGCCAGAGTGGCTCGGTTCGGTTTGGGTTTGAGTGGTGGACGCTGTGCGACCCCTTCCTGCATGGTTGCTCGGTTCCTCCTGGCGCTGGATCGCCTCAGCGGGGGATTCCTGCCGATCTCAGGAAGCTTCTGGATAAACTTCTTCTCCACGTACTTTGACCTAATCCAGGACTCTTTGTCTCCTCTGTGGGACAGAAATGATAAAATATAACAAAACAAAAAAGCCAGCGTAGATCGTAGGTATTGAATGTCAGGATGTTGCCAACTTCAATTCTCCCACAACGTATTTAACACATCCTTTTGGCACTGAGTGTTTCAAAATTAAGTTATACTGTAAATGTAGTTAAAAAGAGTTATTTCTTCTATTTTATTACAGTAAATAAGCAAGTTTTTTACAGCTTAAAGAGATTTAAATCCATGTTTAGCAGCTTGCACTATCAGGCAATTTGGTCTGTTAAATAAAAGCATAAAAGAATATTAATTATAATAAGATGTAATATTTCAACTAGGAGAAGGACACTAAAATAATTAAACAATGTAAGCTCAGACAAGACGAGTGAAAGCTCATGCTGCGGAATGCATGCGGTTCTTCAGGACACTTTAGTCACAACATTAACCATCTGTATCATGTACCTGTGGCACTTCCTGTCTGCTGCGACACAGAGAAAAGAGAACAGGAAGTCAAAAAGTAAGTCTGGATACAGCTGCTGATATAATATTTGTAAACCACACAGCACTTTTCAGACAGTACTGTTTTAAAACTCAGCCACTAAACCAGTGAGCTTATCAGTGAACACGGGCTGTGGAGAGCTGCAGCTCATCGACTCACACAAGTTCATCTTCAGTCGGTGTAAAAATGCATGTCGTGCACAGGCGGAATGAACCTTTATGTAATAGCATCAATATAACAGCAGGAGGAGATGTAGTGTGTGGAAGACCAAACATGACAGGCAAGAAAAATCCTCAAATTCATTGTGTAATAAAAACATCTTATATTTATTTGGTGTAATAAATGAAATGCACAAAGCAATCATTTTCCATATGTGTGCACATATTTTATTTATTTATTTTTATTCATTGATTTTTCCCTTCAGCAAGATTAACCTCGGCAGAAAGCTTTAGATTTGGTTAGGTGATGTCTAATTCATTTTCCATTAAATCACCTCAGGCAGGTACTGATCAAAGCCATCATGGGTTTCTTACATCTGTGGTTTACCATCTATGGTAGACCATCTCCACTGCTAGTGCCTACTATACTGTATCAATAGCTGTGTCTCTGTGGTATAATCACAATGGGCCCCGGTTTACTAACATCACAAACGGCGACTACTAAATTGTGTTCTTCATTTGTGGATGTTTTACGGTCAAGCTACCAAATAAAACTGTGAATGACAAGAGGTGCGAACATGGTGGAGGTGGGCATATTTAAATTAGGGTTTAATGAATCTAAATTTGTGTACTGTTTCACAAAATTCAAACAATACTGACACTGAGTTTCAACAAAGTGTTGTCAGTAGAGTTTTACTGAAACGGGAAATTATTACTTCAGTTAGGAGTTTTCACTTGAAGGTGCTGAAAATAACTCAAGTCACACTTTTGTGGAACAATAAAATAAATGATCTCCACCTTTTTCAGCTTGAACATTAGTGATGTATAATTCATCATTAAGTGTGATACAATAATATTTCTCATTCTGCATAATAAGTACATTTACTTTTGGATCCTTAAGTAGATTTTTGTGCTAATACTTTTGACTTTTACTTAAGGAGTGAACATTAATTACATTGGAAGTACATGTTGAACAAATGTGAAGAAAACCTGTACAGTCATGTCAAGTTCAGTGGTGTTTTAAATATATTCTTATCAGTAACTCTGACATATTGAACTTAAAATACATTTTAGAGCATGTACTGGAGTAAAGAATTTGAAGTGGTACTTCTGGTTTGTGTACTGCTACCACCTCTTGTGCTTCTACAAAGAGGAGTGAGTAAAATTAAAGAAGCAGCAGGTGAAATATCCACAATAAAAAAACCCACAGAGGACGTTATACGACCTATTTTAAAAACTGAGGACTTCCTGTGATGTGTAGAGCAAACTTAAACTGTTAAAATAGGTTGAATACTCCTTTAATATCTGCTTATTAGACAGTGTTGATAGTTTGTACCTGGGACTTGACGGCTGTGGCTTCTTGATGGTGATCTCATCAATCCGGGCCTCATAGATTCTGTTGATTACTGTGTTTCCTAATTCACACATCAACTAAAAGAAGCACAGACATTTATTTCAGTGATATTAGTTAAGATAAGTAAAAGTAAACTATTACACAGTGTGTTGCATAATCACTATTATTCTCCCTGGAGCGTTTTGTTGAAACGCTGGAGGCTATAATGAGATGGTGTAGCTGTTGCAGCTAAAAGGTTAAAATCACCTTAATGAGCTCTGGCTCCCAGGAGTCGAGAGTGAGGGAGCGCACTTTAGAAAAATGGACTCCAAGGCTCCTGTTAACAAAGGGAAACCATTAAAGCTCAGGTTTCAAGCCAAGTGTGTGTGTGTATGTGTGTGTATGTGTGTATGTGTACCTGTGTATTCCTGAACAGACGATACAAAGCGTGATGCCCAGATTGATGGAGGCCCAGTCAGGACCGGGCTCGCCACAGTCGCAGCACTGCCGGTTCCCCGGGATCGCCTGGATCTCATCCAGCGCTTTGCAGCCCCCGTTCTCCTGATCCATGCCTCCTCCCCCCAGTCCTCCCAAACTGCTCGCCGACACCGAGCTGCAGCGCCGTCTCTGGTGACCACAAATACAGGAATGAGGAGACATGCAGCTTCCTGTTTCTGCTCAGATTAAACTCCCACTGATGCACACGTAGAAGACGATGCGTGTGTAGGTGTGAATTCTTACCGGGCTGTGTGGGTCCTCTCTGCGCTCCTGAAACGCTGAGGCGATGCTGTTTTGAACGGCGCTGATCCACGCCTGCTGCTGCCTTTCCGAGTCCGCCTGCAACAGGCAACACCTGCAAAACACGCAAACACACACACTGAGACATGGACAAATCCTCACAACCTCACGCCTCCCATGCAACTCGCTCTAATCCACACGCTCTAATCATACGCACATCTGCATCAGTTCATGGAAATGCGCACCCACGCAAACTCACTTCGATGGAGAGACCACTTCAAAGCAGAATCTTCTCTCATTTTCACTGCTGGGCTTGACTGTGCAGAGACGCAAGTCCTCCACCACAATGGTAGGCTGGTCCTGAAAGAGACAGCACAAACATGCAGGTCAGACTGTGCGTGTTTGTGTTCAAATGAATCTCGTTCTTCTGTTTGGCTCCACACGGTTAAAGGAGAGCACCTTTTTAAAGACTTTAAAAACTTTACCTTGAATTTCTTCTGATACACCAGCTGATTTTTTTGAATTGAAAACCAGCGTCTGAAGAAGAACATGACAACATGAGTCTGTGATTAAACCACTGACCCAACTGTTGCTAAAGCAAAGGTTGAAAACTCTTTTTGTAATGTACTGACAAAGGCAACAGTGCAGCTGTCTGTCCCCTCTGACATATGTTGTGGGCAAACTTGTACCTGCTCCAGGTCTTAAAGGCATTGCTGGCTCTCTTATAGAGGTATCCCTCCATGGCGATCCCATTGGCCGCATCAGCATTGAAATCCATAATGGAGTCATCGTAGGACACATCCTAAAAATATTTAAGACGTGTGAGTCACTGAAAGGCTCAGGATAAGCAGAATTACTCCAGAAAACCTCTGACACTAACACACTCTGATGTGTAAAATCGGAGAGGCTCCCCTTTTAACTGTTTACTTTATGGAAACGTGTTACCTTTTTCTTGATTGCAGCATGTCTTTGCTCCATGTCTCGCTTCTCTCTGGCTGCGTTCAGGACAAACTGAGTATGCTGTTAAAACAAAAAACAGACCCAACATTTCTCTACTTTATTCAGTTAACTTTCCAGCATGATGTCAGCATTAACAGGTTTAAGAAGCGTTCGTGTATGTTTAAACTAGTAGTGATGTGCATTTAAAAGCAAAAAAAAAAGAGCAAATATTAAAAACCTGTAAACATAATTAAATCGGTTTTATAAACATGCTGTTACATATTTATCTCCTTTCTATTTGTGTCTGTTTACATGTTTTCTATTTGTGGTTCTGATTGACAACTTTCCCACTTTAACAATTTTCCTCTCTCTAACGTTTTTCCTCTGTGAGGAAGACAGACATCGGG
>JAUYWH010000010.1:6240588-6256892 GCA_034779795.1 Ctenopoma multispine
GGGGGTTAACATGTTATCTGAGGCAGGTCATCACCCCTCCAGACTCTTTCAGGAAACAGGAATTAGGAAGTGTTGAACATCCTGTGCCACAGAGAAACAACGCTGGTGGTTTCTTTTAGGGGTCTGTTTGGTGGATCATGCCTCCCTGTTTGTCTCTCCTTCTATCATCTGCTTATTCTCTGACCTATCATTTCCTGTCGAAGCAGGAAGTGCTTTGTTGTGATTTGATGCAACTATTCGGAGCGCTGGCACATTAATTTCCTGTTTTAAATTCTCTTCATTTAGCAAAAATACTCAACAGCAACATTGCTGGCTAAAAACGTTGTGCAAAGACGTTGTGCAAATACTTTTGTCCAGTGAAGAAGCACACACACACACACACACACACACACACACACACACTATAACACATGCTCACACACACACAGACATGTGAAATATTTCCTGTTGCTGCTCACTTTTTCCTGTCACGATGAGTGTAATGTCATGGTGTGACTCTTCAACACCACATGCAATTTACCCAAACAGCACCTTTCTGCGCACAACCATGGTGTTATTTACCTTCAGCATAATTTAATTATCTCTCTAACATCCTAAAGTGAAAAAAAAAAGGCATTTGAGTTTGAATCCTTCCTTCATAAAAGTGCAAAATTTTAAAAGCTGCATTGTTATATGAGCTTTACGTGGTAAAGTGCTGCTATGACAGATTACAGACACTGTTGATATACTTTGCTCAGGGCAGTGCTTCCCAGCCCTTTTGGCTTGTGACACCTTGCAATAACCTCCCCAACGCCTCATATAAAAAAATTCAACTGAAACTAGCTACAGAACCAATGGAAAAACACTAAAAAGTAACTAACCCCAGGCCAGGAGCCACTATTGTAAACTCTATGGTGATCCAGCTACACATGTGCTAGTGCTCAGCTCAGCCCATAGACTTTAAGTTGTGATGTGAAAATAAAACAATATTCCTTGGCCGGAGCAGCTATAAAACCTCCATGGACTAAACATTTATTGAAAAAAAAAAGATGATTTGAAACGACAAACACAGACCCTCCACAGCCCGAGAGACAGTTCACTACAACCAAAACGAGCAGCTACCTCATCACTCATCTTCCGTCGATACTCGTCCAGTTCTGACAGAGACTGGTGCCCCTGTTGGAAGAACTGAGCCTGGGCGTCCATCATGGACAGCATCTGAAAGAAAAGACAAAACATTTTTCTTTACGATATCTACCGAAAAGTTGCATTTTTTGCGTTTTTTAACAGATGCAACAAAAACCACTTCTCAACAGGTCAGTGTGAACTCACCGCCAACAGGATGTCTGTCTTCTTCTTGGCTTCAATGACATTAATCTGAAACAAAAGGAAGCACTGGTTTCAGAAGCTGGGTATGTTTCCATAACTAAAAAAATCCACTGCTGGGAGCCACAACCACAAGTCTGGAGAGAAGCTACGAGACAAACATGTAATCATTCAAAACAGCAAAGGCACAACTATAATCACACGTGTTGTATATTTTGTCTAAGCTGTTTCTGCTACCTGGATCCACTATTTATATGACTTACTTTTCTCTCCCTGTTTCTCACATTGGGCTTTGTCAGGTTTCAATATTGCTGTTCGGTTGTTTGAATAACTTTTGGATGACTGACATAACAATAATTCTGTAAGTCTAAGTTGATGTTTTTATGCGCACACAGTGAATCGGTCGTTCTCACCTCCAGGACGTAGTCCAGGGCCTCAGAACGAAAGGCCTTGCGCGCATTGAGCAGAGCATTGCTCGCCTCATCCACCTCATGTTGCTTCCCCCGTGGGGCCTGAGCGTTCCTCACCAGCGCCCCCTCCAGGGTCTCGCTGCTGCGCTCAAACTCCTTGCGCACATCTTTGAACCGGCGCACATCTCTGGAGCAAAGTAAGGAAGTAGAAGATTGAATTTGCTTTCACTGTCCTGCTTACACTCATTCTTTAATATTAGGCAAAGAAGTTGCTGTACAGCAGAATGTGTGGCCTCCGTTATATATTATTCATGTGCGATATTATACTGTTTAAGATGCTTGCTTGAAGAAAATAGTGGCAGCTTTGTGCACTTGATAAAAAAGCTGAAAACCTGCTGGCTCCCTGAGTTTTAACGACGTTCACACTGTGTCACAGACTAAAAATCCATCTAATTACTGTTGTCACATGCGATCACACACACACACCCTCTACCTCACCTAATCCACCGTATCATTCACACTCCTGAGAACAGGCTTCGGGACTAAGTATGAGGAGAAGGAAAATAAAACATCAAAATATTTATTTCATGTGTCTGCTAATGGTTGGCAGACACGCGGGCGAGTGAGTCACTCTGAAGAAGGAGGCTGAACGCACTGCTGTGAAACAAACGTGGACGGCCGCCAAAGAAGCTCACTCACTCTTTCACAAAGTTCTGCAGCTTCGTCTTCACTGACTTCTGCGTGGTGTCGATAACTTCCTACAAGGTGACAGGAGACACAGGCAAGCATGTTGCCATAGATAGCTTTTAAATGTCAAAGGCAGTGTATTATGCAGTGAGCTGCGGCCTTGTTTGACCACATACTGCAGCTGATAAGCCTCATGACCAGAATGGAAACTGTGTGCAAAAGGTAGTGAATCAAAGGCCCAGACAGGCGCACTCACCTCCTGTGCATCTAAGATGACAGACAGCTTTTTGGAAAATTTATGCAAACACTCCTGCAGGACAGATATCTCACATTAGACTCACGCATTTCATCACGTGTTATGTAATGAATTGGTCAACTTGGGTGAATGAAACAAAACGCGGATCTTTCAATGTGCCTGGAAACTATAAAAACAGTTCCTCTGAATACATGTGTCACAGTCTTAATTGGGAAATTGACAAACACAGCATTTAGAGATAACACAAGTGTATAAATAACCCCAGGATGTGCGGTTTGCCCCTCTCACCTCCATCATCTTGTCCCCCGAGCACTGGTGTCCCAGCTCTCGGAGGCCGTTGACAAAGTTCTTGCTGGTCTGGCAGTAGGCTCTGCCTGCGTCCAGCATGGCCTGACATTGTTTCACAAGCTGCAGGATACAAACATGCAACACTTCAGTCAGAGGGGAACTTGAGGGGACTTACTTAGCTTGCTCAATTAGTTTCCAATGGAAAAACAAACAAACATTCATACTGGAGACTAGAGCTGCATTTATTGATTTATATATATATATATAGTCATAATGTGAGAAGTAGAACAGGCTGTAAATACAACACTGACAGTTCATCATTTCTTTTTTCATTAGCACCATTTAAAGTTGTGTTTCTTTGCCATTGTTTAACTCTAAATTCATCTACACTTACACAGAGAAAGATATCTGGTTATTAACGAGCTGGCGATGAGCTGAAGATTAGATGCGAGTTAAGACAAACATTGAAGACATCAGTCGTAAAACAAAACCATGAGCTGAAAGACCCTATAAAAACCCTTCGAGCTGAAGAGAAACTGCAGCTGTGGTGACAATTCTCTGTATTTAACACTTCAACAAGCAATTGCTCTGATATGCAGGAGTTTTTACTTCTTGTGCCTGATTATATCTTTTCTTTGAACTGCGTCGATGAACGCAGCACATTCTTCCTCTTACAAAGGAAAAGTTTTAATCAACGCTTGAGTCTCTCTGAGTCACTGTTTAGCATAACGATAGGTTCAGATGAAGGTAAGTTCTTGTGAAAACTGTTATATGAACTATTATATGAACCTGTCTCCCTCTTGCTCTCCACGTAGCTCTGTTTTTACTTAGACCTCTGTTTTTACTTAGACCTGAGTTCTGTTCAGCCACAGTCAGCCTGAGCAGATAATCAACAGGAAGAACTGAAAACTTCTCTGTGGTTGTGCACAGCCTTTAATGGTCTTTGTAACATTTACGTGAACACTCTGCTTCAGTTTTAGGGTGCTGGTATTGCGCCTGCTGGCTTACTGGAACATTTGAACACAGTCGAACTTAAACTTGATTTGATATAATCTGTGTGTGACAAGCCAATAACAGTTTGTATATAGCTGCGAGATAAAGTTGGCACAGTTAACGCTGTTAAACTATGTTCATCTTATAACAGAGGTTATGTTGCTATAAATTAAACAATCCAACAGTTCAAATTACCGTTACCTTGGCCAACAATTTTAATACCTCAGTAATAACAGTGCACCTGGAGGGAATGTTATTACATCTGGCACAAACACTCACCCGGACTCATGGATGAACTGATTAGAATCTGAGTCTGAACGGATGTAAACCGCAACTTGACTGGTTGGCAATACACATTTTCTACAATAAACATATTTATGTATATCTATATCTATATATATATATACACACACACATGTATATAACCATTACTACCACCAAGAAGGTCTGAAGATGGGGAAACACATCTGCATCTAGTAGTGAGCATATGAAATCTCTCTGGGAACCGGGCATGTCAGAGCATGATACCGTGCAGCATGGCAGCAGAACCGAACAAACTGGATTCTATCTAAACTCCCGTACGGCGAGGGACAGGCGACACGTCTCTTTCTGTTTCTTTCTCTGACAGCGAGGTCAGTGTTCATTACACATGCAGGTAGCTAGTAAAATGAACCCAGTTAGTCCAGTTCTTCTAAATAGCTACGCTTCCCTAAAGCACACACACGTCTGTGAATCTGTCACCTACATCATTGAAAGTTACAGAGTTTTTCTTTGTTTTCTCATGAACAGTGAAGCATACAATGACAATGCATTTTATTTATACTCAGTCAGTAGCAGCAGGGAACAGAAACGCAGCATGTGACCTCTCTATCAATTCAATAGACCTGAAACTGTAACACAAACACACGGTGGAGAGTACGGGTGAACACAGCGAAGGAGAACAAGCTGCAGTTCTCTGAGAAAGGATACAATATGATGGGGAAGCAGCACCCGCGAGTACTTCCTGCTTTGTGTCAGGTGAAAAACACCTCATCCACCGCTGCCTACCTCTCACTTCACTGCCTCTTCACATGAGGAGCATGAGTCCAACAATAGCCGATACCTTTGATCGTGCGTGGACCAAAACGTGTCTGAAGTATCAATACGATACTTAAAATGTGTGTGTGTGTGTTTAAAACTCACCTTGTCTAATCGCGTCTCAAGTTCAATCACGTCGCTTTGCACGACTTCGATCTCAGCTCTGAAACAGACAAAGAGACCGAGTCACAATTGGTTAATACAGTAATACTCTCTGTATGGTATTTGCACTGGATGGTTAAAAATATATTCAATAAGCATTTGTTTTATGGCAACTATGTAACATCTGCCTTGAAAATAACACAGATGACAGAGAGTCTGCATTATATTAATATAAATAAACTAGACAGCAAATAAAATAACTAAATCAGTGAACTGAAAACATAAACAGATGCTCAATCATGAAAATAACCATAATGTGAGTAAATCATAGAGTCCCCGAATATGTAAAGTTCATTTTAAATACTTGCATCACACTTTCTGCTGCATCATTTTATTTTTCATGCTTCAGAATAACGTCTGCAGCTCACATGTCTGAATAAGGAACATTTACACACATTTTGTTGTTCTGTTACTTTTCAGCGGAGCAAGTGAGTGAATTCAAGTAAAAAATAAAATAAAATAAGTCAACAGAATCATTCTGATGCAACAGATCACAGCTTTCGCAGGTGCTGCCGCTTCCTGTGCATCCTGTGAGACTTGCACATCTTTTTATACTCACTTCTTTGTAAGTTAACAAAGCATTTCTGCTACTTTCAGAAAATCTGCGACCCTCAGCATCATTTCTAATATATTTCTGTCAGTCACAGGGGGGTTGTGTGGGCCTGCAGACTGATAAAGAAACATCTAGATGCTTGTCAGAAAGCAGCTAATGCAGTTTTTGTTTTTCTGCGCATGAGCTGGGGCCTTCTCAGACATCCCACACGTGTGCACAAATGCGTCTCCGGTGCATGGCTAGTTTTCAGTATCTCTCTCTGACTCTTGTCTCTTCTCAAACCAGCAGCTCAACCATGTGGTTTCCGCTGCCTTCCACCGACAGTACAGAGAGACAGAGGGAGGGAGTGTGGGGGAGGGAGGGGGGAAGAGTGAAGAGAGACAAGGGCCGGACACACAGTGGCTGTTTGTGTCACTGTGTTTGTCAGAGTAGGAATGTTTGAGTCAAAGTCTGAGGTCACGTCCTCTTCAAGATACAAGCAAAATGACAGGTCAGCTGTGCAGATGAAGACAGAGAAGAGAAGAAAGGATGAAGAACAGTGCAGAGGAGGATTCAAAAAGAGAGAAACCTCCTTTTCATTCGTCTCTCTGTCGTTGTCACAGTTTTCAGACAGACGGAGGGTAAGAAAGCAAATGAAGACAGAGCTGAAGCTGAGTTTCCGCCGTGGTTCTCCCCACAGAAAACACGCTTCCTGTCTCTCCTGTTGATCACCTCAGCACATCTCGCCTCACTTCCTGTTGCCCTCCCGCCCCCCTGTTACTTGGCAACAGGAGGCAGAACATTGAGTAGCTGTCCCGAGCTATCGGTGCAGTTTTTGTTTTTTTTAAACTCTTCGTCCTCTGTTTTCCTTCACATTCTTTTGTTTATCTGTTTGTTTGTTTGATTGATTGTGTTGTTTACAGTATGTGTGCAATAATTTGAGCTTTCCTTCCCTCTCCCTCTTTTCCTTTCCTCTGCTTCTCAGCCTGACACCAGGACCTCACCACTGCAGCTCCAACAGCTCAAACTTTCCACCCTCGTACAAGCCTCATATATTAAATATGGGCAGCAGAGAGAGAGAGACACACGCAGGAGTGAAATATGCCAAATCAGCTGGATGAGAGTACACCAGCCAACTGTGACTCAGGCATTGTGCCAAAAAACTATCAGGGCACACCCAGGACGCTTGAGCTGCTTGCAAAACCAACTGAGTGACACTTCCCATTCGATTAGGCCAGATGCTGATCAGTGGTATCACTGATACCACTCAGCACAGCTGAGGCGCTACAATGACAGTTTGGTTAGGAAACTACAGGCACACAAATAATGACGTCTCACCAGCTCGCACTCAGCTCTTTGCACAGTTAACGTGAGTCAAAGTAAGTAAGTTGTCAAACAAATTGCCTTCATTCTTGAATGACAATGTTGGGTTTCCAGGGCTGATATAAGCCTCCGGTGGTTCACAGTGACACGTCACAATGTGAAGGGCAGACTTCAGATCACTTTGTTTCAGCCCTGCAGGTCTGGATCTAGTACTTCTGACCCCAGCACAGTCAATAACGTGACATGGCTTCACCTCAGCCCCCCCCCCAGGGGACTACTAATTTGGGCATCAGCAGCTCAAACTGACAGGAAATCATGTTTTTGGAGACTAAAAAAAAACCACATCAAGAAGAACCCATGGCTGCAAATATGAATTTCACTAAAGTACACATTACTATCTATTAACAGAACAGAGTTAATCCACCTCTTTAAGGAGATGTTAACCAACAGAAGCTGTTTTTTGTTACATGTTGCAGCTGGATGTGACAGTTCAGAGAGAGTAACGACGCACAGGTGAAGGTTTTTACCTGAAGCGTGGGGAGTCTTTCAAACACTCCTCAAAGTCCAGTTTGACCGTCATCCCTCCACTCAGCTGCAGATCACACAAATGCTTCTGTAATTCTCTGAATCCTCACTTACGGTGAAGGTGCACTGGAGATAAAAACAAAACAAAACAAACTAAACTAAACTAAGTCTTCTCGGTTTTATCGCTCCACCTCGGCAGCTTCAACCATTGTTCTCGTCTGAGCTTCTTTTTTTCTTTCTTCTTTCACAAGTATAATCTGTATTCCTCCCGCAGCTCTCGTCTTGTTCGGGTTTTCTGTCTCGGAGGGGACACCGTGTGCCTGATCCGTCGCACATCCGAGCCAGAAGGCGACTTGTCACCACTTGTGAATGAGCGCAGGGGATGTTAGCAGCGTTATTACCATCTTATCCGGCTGGAGCCGCGTAAAGTATCCTTAATGATCGATACGGGTCGATATTCCCAAATGAATACGATTTAATCAGATGACAGACTGCGAGGTGGATGAGGACTTGTTCTCCAGAGTGCAGACTGCAGTCCTCTCTCTCTCTCTTACTCACTCTCACTGTCTCTCTCTCTCACTCTTTCTCCACACACGAGGTCCAACCCCCATCTCACTATTTCCGTGTTTCATACTCATGCTCATGCTACACTGTGGTTTTGAAGTAGTCACTAAAAAGGTTACATGTTGCATCAAAGTCAAATGCTGGACTTTATTCACCTGTCGTGTTGTTCTGATGTTTGTTTTCACGACACACATTCGACTCTGCTCAATAGTTCTCTCACTCATTTAGCTTCTTCTCTTGCTTTGTGTATTCAGCTTTTCAGTTTCAGTGAAGTGTGGGCTTCACATACAGAGACTGGGTGTGTAATCTGGCCTGGCAACCTTCTCTGTTTTATTTTTGCTGAGGTGTAAAGGACAACTGAGGAAATATGATATAGGCTACATCAAGGCGAAGAGATTAAACACTGACTAAAACATTAAGATAAACTACACTGTACATACAATATAATTGAGCCCAGTGTTGGGTCAGCATAATTTTATTATATTTAATATTTTCTGAAATCTTATTTTTGACTCAGTATTTTACAGTTATTGACTTACTTTCTTTCACATCTCATATTTTGACTCTATAAGTCACATCACTGACTTAGCGTCTCATAGTTTAACACAGTATTTTTGATCTCTAAGTATGTAATTTAATTTAAGTTAGTTTTATTTTTAATGTGCACTTCCTGGGTTGTAAGTGAACCAGTGAGTCAGTATAGCACCTGCACCATGCACGGTCACATTTACTCAACACTATGGGTAGTAAATTTCCCAAGAATAATTTAATGACCAACACTGGGTCAGTACAACCTACTGTTCCTGGATATATTTAACCCAGTATATATAGACCTTTTCACAGCCAGCGTCATGATTACGTCACAGTGTTAGCTAGAGGCAAAACAAAGGAAAACTGAAGGCAAACACGTTCACCTCAGGCTACATGTGGCACTGAAGATGTTGTCTTGCATGAAGTTTTATCTTACCAGCTGCTCCTGCCATTAAAAAACAAGAGTTAAAAAAAATAAGTGAGTGAACGCGTAAGATTCTGAATAATCTGGTCCCGTTGGTTCATTTTAACTTTATCAAGCAACACTCCCAGAGTGTGCGTGAGTGACGGCACATATTCAATTAAAATTGCATTTTATTCAGACATTGTTAAAATGTCAAGTCAACAAATCTTGGTAACCAGTGTTAGCAAACATTTTCAGGGGGTTTTTACCTCCAGCTCCTCCCAGCAAAAACTGTCATAATGTTTTCTCACTGTAAAACACTTTATTGACCCAACAGTAGTATAACCCAGGGATTTTTAGAGTGTAAGTGTAAGTAAAACATTACTTAGTATTGTATTTCATTTTAAGTAAAAATATGAATCATAGCTCAAATATTATGAGACAGAAAGTCAAAGAGAGTTATTAAGTAATGTCTTTTATTCTGGCAGAAAGCAGCTTCCATACTGCTCAATCTATCTGGTGATGTGTGTGTCTCCCCCTGCTGATCACAAACTGTCTGACTAGTTTGAAAACGGTGTGACAGGACGCTTGTCTTTCTGTCTTTACTCACTTTATCTTTAGTCCCCGGGCGTCTGACTCACTGTCCTTCACTGACCCAAACCACTAATCATATATGTTCTGTCTTTGTACCACTGACTTAAAACTCTCAGATATCTTTTCACAGGCGTCACGGAAAAGGGCGTAGTTAAGTATGTTGTGTTGCTAAGTTGCTTCATCAAAATAAATACCCCAGAGATGTTCCCTCAGGAAATTTGTAATAACCTGTTTTTACAATGATGCCATTCATCAGACACATAGAAACTGGATTTTTATGGCCAAAAAAACCCAACAAAAAACAAGAAGAAACGAAACCAGAGCTCCAGGAACAAACTGCACTTGTTATCGTGTAATGTAGGCTAAAAAACAAAAACGTAACTTTATATTAACGATGATTTAGTATTTGCCATGTCCTCAGCTTCCCTTAGCTAAATAATATCATCCATATCTCTTTCTAGAGCGCGCTGGAGCGTAGGAGACACGCGCAGCGCCAAAAGTGGGGGCGTGTGCGTAAATTGCGCACACAGAAACCACAGCAGACACAGACAAACAGGACTCACGGTCAGTTTTAAGAAAGGAATCAAACGTCGGACCGCGTTAAACTTGGCCACTCGACAGGTTCTTATTTGTCTTTGAATGGAGATCCCCTACACATATGTCCAAGTGTTAAACCAGACGCAACTGAACACATCGCATCCTGTAGGTTTTTAAAAATAAAGGCCTGACATCTATCTGTGTGACTTCTTGAGGAACTCCGGACTGGGTTGTTAACGTGTTATTAAGTTGACTGTAGGTAAAGTCAGTAATTATCCTAACAATGTGCACAATTTAAGTTTACAGCAATATCACAGAAATATCATTAGAGCTACTTTTCAGGGACTTGCTGGTGAGTTACGAGTTAAGGTGTTGACAAAACCAAAACTCTTCAGTTAATGTCCAGCTAAGGACCTTTGCCTATTTCTCTGCACTAATTTACTGTCAATTATCTGTCAGCTAAAGGCATAAAATGTCACAAAGATTATTAAAAAACCTGACAAACTAGATTTAATTGTTCTGAAGACAGGACAAGATTGAGTAAAAATGGAGACGTTATTTTACGTGTTTTTTCTTTTACTAAATAAATCTCTACAATATGAAAATGTAGTTTTACAAAAACAATGCACCATGACAACGACAGAAAAGAAAACATACAACTAAGCTCTTTTCATGTCTAAAGAAAGTCACTGAAGAGGCTTCATGACAGATAAAGGTTAAATAAATAAGATCAGTTTAGTTCAGGGCCTCAGATGATCCGGGGCTCTGGGGCAGTGGGTAAGTTTCACACGAAATCAGCAAACATGTCAATGAATGATCAATAAAACAAACAAAGCTTTGTCTGAGAGCTCAGTCTCAGCTTTGAAACCACTATGGACATGAAGCCAGTAAAATACAAACTTGTATGCGCTTGAACTTAAAACAAATATTGTTATCTCCTAACTGTCTTATGTCTCTCAAAATAAGCACTTATTTTGCACTTTGGCATTTAGATATGTTGCTTGCTTTGTACCTCTCTCTCTCTCTCTAAACCACTAGAGATTAAATGACTAAACGTTAATGTTAAATAAACAGAAATATGGAAATGGGCAACATCTGTGACAAACACCTGCTGAAGAAAACTGTGTGTGCTGACATTTTGTCCAATTTTAAAAGAAAACTTGGATAAAGTTATTTGAAAATAGCTGACTCACAGAACACACACAGAACAACTGGAAACTACAGTGACCTACAAACAGGTTTGATGAGATAACCAGTGGTTATTTTGGAGCATTTATTTTTAAAGAAACAGGCAACAGACACAGAAACACAATTATCCCAGGTACCCGATGCGCCACCTGCGAGGTGCTTTTATTTTGAAGTATTGTGTAGTTTTTCCGGTGCGCCTGCAGCTCTTTCCGTCTGGCTTGACGTGCCTCTCCTCGGTGTAGCCATGCACTGGGGTGAAGCCGCATAAAAGCGCTTCCATAATGCAGGCGTGAGGCGCTCCTCGAAGTAAGCGGAGGGGAATCCAGGCGGAGGACAGCGGAGGGTTACCGGCTTCCCACCGAGCCTGGACGTCAGGCACCGGACAGAATAACATGTCGAACCGAAAGCACCGGGACAACCAGGAGATCTGCGCCCGCAAGGTTCGGGAGCTGGCCCAGTCTGGAGTAAACAAACACTGCTTCGAGTGCAACCAGCCCGGGGTGACTTACACCGACATCACGGTCGGCAGCTTCGTCTGCACGTCGTGCTCCGGAATGCTGTGAGTGCTCCGGTTTGTTTACTGCACATTGAGCATCGACATAAACACACACTGAGTAAAAGTAATAGGCCTGCGATTGCACCACGCACCACCCAGATTTAGAGAGTGTTTTTTTTTTTTTCCATTTTCATTTTCAGCATGACCAGGGAGGTGTTGGTGCGGTGCAACAGCCCGGAGGGGGGGTTTGTGTGCACACATTAATTTACGCAGTGTCTGTCTCTCCCCCTCTTCTCTCATGCAACAGCTTCATAAACGACAGACCGCTAGTTGGTCATTTTCCAGCTCTGAGTTACGTTTCGTTTCGTCATGGTGCAGGTTTGACAGTTACCTCCCCCCTCTATGTCTCTCTCTGTCTCTCTAGGCTCCTCTCTCCAGTATGTGTGTGTGTGTGTGTGTGTGTGTGTGTGTGTGTGTTTCTATGTGAACTGTCACCGTTTGTTCTGCATGTTCAGTCTAGTCCTCAGGAAGACGGTTTCAGCACTTTACTGAGCGCTATTGCGCAATCCTGCACATGCACAGCAGTGTCCCACTTTGTGTCCCCAGCATGGAGGAGGAACAAAAATAAAAACAGTGTCGTTACTGAAAACATGTGTTCAGACATCACACAGGGTGTGCGTGGCACCTTTCTCACACCCCTAAGCTCAGTCACATCAGTGGAACATGTCCTCTCCCACCTGCTCTGTCCTCCTGTCTCGTCTCAGAGGAGAGGAATGAATTCACGTCAGCACGTTTTTGCCTTGTTGTAATCCAAATCCCTCTCTCTCCGTCTCTCCTCCGTGTCCCAGGAGAGGCCTCAACCCTCCACACAGAGTCAAGTCCATCTCCATGACAACCTTCTCCCAGCAGGAAGTGGACTTCCTTCAAAACCATGGCAACGAGGTGAGTGGTCTCACCTGGGGTCTCCAGGTGGAGGCGCCTGTAGTTCTCCATCTGGCTTTTAACCAAAATATAAAAGTTGATGTTTGATGTTTGTTGTTTGGTTCGAGGTTTATTTTGAAATCTCACTGTCTGGTTCTGGTGTGGAATATGAAACGTCCCTGGTGGCGACCAGTTGGTCCAGTTTCTGTGGTCGAGCTTATTTTTTGAGAAGAATGCTACATCTCAGCTCACATAGTGCCAAGAAACAAAAGATCCAGCACTAACTAAATGTGTCCCACCCAAACCACAATCTATTTCCTTTCTCTGTGTGTGTGTGTGTGTGTGGGCCAGAGGTTGCCAAACATTTTCAAACCAGGGAACCAGCTCGTAGAGTTTTTTCAGCTGAAAAATGCCCCGACTGGTCCGAGGAAATGATAAGATAAATAGTATAAAACAAGATTCTGGTTATTTTCCAAATTCTGAATTTGCTCCATAAAATATAAAAAAAGTAGAAATGTACCTTCAAATGTTTTTCGTCCAGTAAACAGACAAAAATCCATAAACAATTTGTTTAGTATCACAAAAGGCAAATAAAAAACAGCAAACATTTCACCGGAGATGTTGGAGTTAATCAGTGTTTGGCTTTTTTGATTATTAATTTTAATGCAATTATTCATTATCACATTGTTAAACTGCTACAGCCTCTTTTACATAGTTTTTAATACAGGTCTTAATAGTTATTGCTTTGTTTGAAGATATGATCTCATTAAAAATGTACAAAAATGGAAAATATGGGCCGAATCCTCATAACACCCACTTTGGGAACCACTGGTTGTAGGCAGCACTCAACTCTGAGTTTATATCACACAGATAAAAGGTGAGGTGTTTCATATCAAGATGAGTGCTGACTATGTTTATCAGCCACGACGTGTGTGCGTGTGTGTGTGTGTGTGTGTGTGTCTCTCTACCTGATCGTCCTCTGACGAGTGATCCAGCCTCTGATGTTTCACAGGCAGCACTGTTTGCCGAACTCTTGCGTCAGAGATTAATCACAGATTAGAAAATCGGTTTGTGTTTGCGAAAGACTCTCTGAGATAAAATGTCAAACAAAAGCATCGTTTGGGGTTTGATTTTATTCTCCAGCCACCCCTTCTGATGCTGCACGACGTTTATCGAGTGTTTTCCTGTGAAATGTGTGTTTAGGTTGGGAGGAGGACTTGGCTGTGTGTGTTTGACCCAAAGACAGACGGCTGCTCCGATATGAAAGACTCTCAGAAATTCAAAGAGTTCCTCCAGGACAAATATGAGAAGAAAAAATGGTGAGACGTTTTTGGTTGGAAGTTTATTTGCAGTATAACATTTTGATGTAACCAGGTTTAGAGGTGAACAGGTACTGCCACAGTTAATTATCTGAATCTGTGGATGATTTTTTTATGAATCATTTGCAGATAAAAAGCAAATGACGGACAATTTGATGAAGTTTGTTGGTCCAACGCATTTGTCTGCATTTTATTATTTATTTATCCACCATTTAGCTAGCGACTTTGATTGTTCCTGGCATTTCTATAACAGTCTATATCTTTATCTACACCACTATGATACAGTTCATTTTTGACAAGTGCTGAGACATTTGCTGCACATCACCTCTTTAATATCGATCATAATGCTAAATTAGCATATTGACACCGTCATTGTCAAGAATATGAACATACTGACGTTAGGATTTAGCCCACGTTTTATGTACGTAGCACCATCATCTGGAAACCTGGTTCAGTGATAGTTAGCAAATGTTAGCATGCTAATAGCCAAAGTGAATGTACTGCGTCTATAAAACAATAGCATGTTAGCATTGTTAGTGTAAGATCTTTAGCATACTGGTGTTAACATTTAGCTCTATAGCTTTTATTTCCTTATCTTTTATGCAGCACTATCACCTGGTAAACTTTTACCAGGTGATAGTTTTCACGTGATGACTAAGTATTTGCAGAAGTAGATCATCACTATTAACCTCAGATTTACCGTATGGCTAGCTAGCAAATATTAGCATAGCAACACAGTTAACATTAGCATGTTAGCATTAGTTAGTGTAAGAACACTAGCATACTGGTGTTAGCATATAGCTCACTTTTTATGTAGCACTATCACCTGATAAAATTTTAATTAGTCAGAATTTCAAATGATTATTAGCATTTGCAAAACTAAATAACCTTACTATTACCTTCATCTGTACTGTATAGGTAGCTAGGGAATGTTAGCATACTGTGGCATCTCGAAGGGCTTTAAACAATAATATTATTTAGAATACTTGTCTATAGTGTTAGCATTTAGTAAATAGTATAGCTGTTCCTAGTAGTATTGTTCCTATAGTATTCCTAGAAGTATTCTTATCTTGATATTGTTGCTTAAAACTGGATAAAAAACATAAATATGTTAATAAAAATGTTACAGATTTAATTTCTGTCAATAGACTAATGGTGTAATTGTTTCAAGTCTAGAAATGACAAGTCATAATAATAATATAGTAATAATACATCAGATCCAAACAGGAACTATTAGTTTTTTGTTCAAAAATAGACGTTCATAGCCTGAAATATTTACGCAACTACTTTGTTTACCATCCTTTGCAGGCATTTTTCCAAAAGTAAAAACCGGAGGGATGTGGAGGGTCCTTGGAGCCCTGGAGTCCAGTCCATGCCCCCTTCCCATGGTCCCTTAGCGAACCAGGCGTCCTCGCATAACCTGCCCCCCAACGGCAGAGCCACAAGGCCAATGGTAATACATTTAATGTAATGCAAGTGTGCATGTAATGGACTGAGAGTGATGGAGAGTGGAAAGGAGAGGGAAAGTGAGCTGATGAGGATTTAAGAGAGAACGTGGGTGGGAATGGTAGAAAAAGAAGACAAGTAAGTTCAAAGAAAGGAAAAAAAATAAAAAGAGAATAAAAGTGAAGAAATGACCTGAATTCACTTCCACATTGCAGCAGAGAGACAGAGACTGATAGGTTGGACAGTAAGAGGGCCAGGTAGCCTCGACATCAAAGCAGCTGCTTATGAATAATTCAGAGAGCATGAAAGAGACTCGCTTCTTCAGCCTTTGTGTCTCTCTTTCTACCGTCCATCTGCTTTTCCCTGTCTCTTGTCCTCTAGTCTCAGTCCCAGCTGCCGTCATGGGATCGAGTTCCTGCGATCTCGCCAGCTGACATGCGGACGGACGTGTTCACCGCCCGGCCATCGCGCTCTCAAAGCTTCAGAGACCCCCCTCTCAAAGGTTGGAGTTGGCTCTTTATTGCAGGACTAGATATTTTGGGACTCAATCCGATTGATTCTTTCACTTCTCTGTCTTTTTTTCCCAATACAGATCCCACCCTGTGCGGCATAGAAAGACAGCGCCCAGGCTCTCTTTCATCAGCACTGGGAGCTCAGAGTCGTGGCCCATCTTTCCCCGCTCTCCCACGGCCTTCCGGGGGGGGGGGGGGGGGGGGGGGGGGGGGGGGGGGGGGGGGGGGGGGGGGG
>JAUYWH010000010.1:6256902-6286546 GCA_034779795.1 Ctenopoma multispine
CCCCCCCCCCCCCCCAACTGAATGCTATCAGTGCATTCATTATCGATTATTTAAGTATTTCTGTTGCATTTTTAGGGTATTTGTTATCCAGAAAGACATAAACTGTCTGATCACACGAACAACAAAATGACAACCTTTGACAAGGAACAAAAATATATTTGGAATGTATCTGGAGTGTTATGCACACAAAAATAGGACAACATTTCTGTATGTTTAAGTGTTAATGTCACTGTGCCTTTTTCTCATCTTAGCAGAAGACGTGGGATAGGCAGCTGTCATCAGGGTCGAGTGATACGTTGATCTATAATGTGTATATTTAGTAATGTTTCCTGAAAACTGGATGTTTCAGAGAATTATTAATCCCCTTTTTGACAGCCTATGACGGCTTGGTGTTAGTGCCACAGACAGGGCAGAGAAGCTGAAAGGCAATGAAACTAACACCTTGTTAGTTTTGATCTTTTCATGGGATGTGTTGACAGTGAAAGAAATACAGACTACTGGCAGCTTTGCTCTTGAAGCAGCTTTCATCTGTTTCTGGAGAGATATCTGCCACTGCTTGTTAGATAAGACCTAAATTCTAGTCGCATGTGTCTGATCCATATGAGTGATGGACAGACTCAACTAAATGCCAGCTATGCCACCTTGATGTGATCTAAGGAAAGAAGCTAGCCTTATGGATTGTCCAGTGAAAATAGATAACATGTCCTTTTTTGTTCTGTTCTGTGGGCCTCTGCCTGGAATAACTGGCAGTGCATCGTATCAGTGTGTTGTGCAGATTGTTGAATATTTTCACTGGTTCTCGCTGATGATGCTGTCCACTCGTTGCTGTTCGCTCTGACGGACAAAGAGTGAGAACAACTTAAGCCGCTGTCGTAATTTTCAGTTAGTTACTCACCATGTCGCGCGGGTTTTAAACGGGTCCATACCATCATCTTAGCGCACTGGGTTAGTATTTTATGCATCGTAGGAAATTCAACAGGGTGCTCTGCTGGTCACAGACGACAGCAGGGATGACAGGCTCGTGTGACGTCAGTGACACTTTCTGCTCTCTTTTCTCCACTCCTCCCCTGATTTGTCCCTCTTTCTTTTCTGTGTCTGTCTTTATCTCATTCTCCTCTCCTCTTCAACCTTGTAGCCAGTAGCTCTTTCAAAAACCACTTCACTTTAGGTAAGACGCAGACCTCATTTAAGCTCTTGATGCATTTGAGTGTGCGTTGAATGGCTGAAATCAATAAGCTCCTCTATGCTGCATCCAATTTTAATAGAGGGCCAGTCTGTGGGCCGTGCTGCTGCCGACCATGCCTCACATGCATGTGAATTCAGCTTTGCTCAAGAGCAGCTTTACAAAAGACACAGTGCTCTATATCCATTTAGACGTCCGAGTCATGGCCGGCCAGTGTGACGTGCTGCAGTTGGGTTCCCCCACTTCAAAGCCCAGATCTGAAGGCTGAGAGGGTCAAGGAGAGACACACACACACACACACACACACACACACACACACACACACACACACACACACACACACACACACACACACACAGTGTTCCCTCAGAGGAAAAAGAACAAGTTTAAAGCAATGCTATATTTAGCTGCTGCTGCCCCCGTCTGCAGAGGGACGCTGATATTTCGCACCACGTTGGCGTTGAAGCACTTGAAAACTATGTAGGGCGCAGCTGTAATCCCACAATGCACATGAATATCCCAAACAAGTATTTTAAGAAGTTCAGGTATGTTCACATAGATAAGCCATATCTCTAAACTCCTCTGGAGCAAATTATCATATCCCAAAAACACGCAGCTTTACTTTTGCATGCTACATTATGTTCAGATAATCTGTATCAGCTGTCAGTAGTCTAGTCTGGTCTGTGACTCCTCAGCTGACACAGGACAACTACCTCGTATTCCCCAATGCTGCTGTTGCATTAGCATGCTTTGTGGCTAATGTTTGCAGAAAGCTTGCTACCTGGAAAGTTGCTAATCACAATTTCCTGTCTTTGTTACACCAAACAGCATTTTTTTTGTGTGCTGCTTTGAAAAATATGCAAGAACTCGTTGGCTTGCTGCTCTGCCTTTCAGTGCATTGTTAACCGTGGTGACTGTACATGCTACTTGTTATGTCAAGCTAATGCTGCCCATGACAAAGCCTCATAGCATGAAAATGTAGCATGATATAATTTACTTTGACTTATTTATCTGCTCTGACTAAATGCTTATGATTCAGTGTGTCCATATGAATCATAATATAAGTTAAGTATTGTAGGTATGTAACGATAAGAACCGGCACAGAATCACTCTAATGTCTGTGAGCTGATGTGGATCTAGCATGATAAATATATTTCTTCATCTGTATCTATCTTTTTGAGCAAAGAGCTTTTGATTGTACTTTTTCTACTTTTCTACCAAATAGACAAGATGTCTTTAAGTGCGGAGAAGAAATCTACATATGTATGACAGCTGTTTTTAATGATGAAGACAATGCGATATAACGGCTACTAAATGGACCTCTTACGTAGATTGTTTTCTCCCCGTGTGAGGTTCAGAGTTCAGTTCCTCAGTCTTTTGTGCTCAGTCTTGTTTTCTTGCTCTCAGGTCGTACAGTATCGACTTCAGGGACCACAGGGCCTTTCAGGGCTTTCCCCAAGTCCCTCAGTGTGGACTTTGGAGGTTTGAACCATCCTCAGCCGCACACGTTGCCACAGTCTCTGTCCCAGCAGCAGCAGCAGCAGCAGCAGCAGCAGCAGCCTGCCAGCGTCGGCCAGACCACGCACCAGGTCAGTGGCTCCAGCGCCCAGGACAGGTACGCTGCCGTGTCGCATCTGGACAGCGTCTTCTCTGATACATCATCGACCACAGGTGGGAAAAGTACGTTTCATGTGCACGTTAAGATTTTGTCATATTGATATATTATCTGTGTGAAATTCAAGTATTGGAGGTAGAAGTATGTAAAAACAGTTTTGATGTTTTATGCCACATTATACTTGTACTCCACTGAATTCTGATGGGAAGTAATTCTTTATATTAAGTGATTAGCTTACAGAATGCAGTGCACTAATATGAAACCAGTGTTTGCCAAGCCTTCAGGCAGGTGTCACATGAGGACGGTTTCTTAATCTGGCATCCAACAACTTCTCTTCGTGCTTCAGACTCTGTCCCTGAGAGTCCGTTTTGTAAAACGTCAGGAGGCTTTTACATTGCAGGACGTACAGGAACGTCTTCAGAGACTGTGAACGTGATCACTGTCGGTCTGCGGAGCCGTTTCTAAATCAAACCCTGTTTTTCATAATGAAGAAACAGTTGACCAAGCGTAACAGCATGGCTCACTGAGGTGTTTTAGTAGAGTTTGTAACAACAGTGGCACAGTCAAACTCTTCTGGCACAGAAGAATAAGCCGAGTTGGGCTTATTCATAATATGAGAAGTGAAGAAAAAATCCAGCCTTATTCTGTAGGGGAAAAAAACAATAAACAAAACAGCTTGTACACTAAGGTTAAGAACCACACTGTATGTGATATAAAGTATATGCATATGAAGTACTTAAAACTATCTGCTGCCGCATATGATCAGTACTGACAATCTAATAATGTACATTTTATGCATAGTGAGTAGGATATTTACCTATAAATCACCTCTTTGCTCTATTGTTTGGTTTAGTAAATGACCTGAGCACGCACTTCACCCGTGTGTAAAAGGTAGATGCAGAGGGAGTGTGAGCGCTTAATACAGATTGTCACGGCCAGCTCAACGAGGTTGCATAACATCCTTACTGTGAATGCCAAGGCTTTTAGCAGCTGAATTATGCTCATTGTGTTTACTCCAGATCATGCACAGTCTGATTCAAAGGACCTAGCTGTTATGTTTTAAAATGAGCTGAATTTATCTAATAACCCAGGCGGCGGTTTTATTGCACAGGTTTGGTGTGAGAAGCCTTGGAGCTTTGTTGTTTTCCACCTTCATCACAGCCTCCGCTGCCTGGCAGAGTAAGGTTATCGATTTTCTGCTCCGGCTCGCTTTGATTCACATCACGCTGAGCGCAGAGATGTTTTATTCAGGTTATTTTCGTCAACTCTTTGAACTCTTTCTGAGACTTTTTACCTGCATTTTGAGATAATAGTGGGAACTGATCTGTTAAATTAGAGCCCCTCAGAGCCCTGAGGTCACGCTGTGGTCTGTGTGAAATGCTTGTTTGCAGCTCCACCTGGTGGTCCACCTCAGTACAGCACCATCTTCGGCAGCAGGCTCTCGTCCAGCTCAACTCCTGCCAGGTGAGGAAAAAAAAAAATCCTGTCAAATCAACTTTTGTTCAGCGTGACGGCATTTTACAATGTTCTGTGTGCAGAGCCCTTTAAAGGTCAAATTCTGATTGATTGTGTTTTTCTCCAGTTCGCCCGGTGTCGACACCGTCTCCAGCTCACAAACCTTTGCAAGTAGGTACCAAGCACGAACTGTATCGACTCTTCCTGCTAACTTGTGTTTACATCCAGCTCCCTCAGCTTTCAAAACGTTCTCTAATTAGGATGCATCTCAGAGCAGTGACGGTTTGAATAGTCAGGAATGTACCCTGTTAACCCCACACTGAGAATTATCTCCCCCGTCTCTTCTCTCCCCAATGTGTCTCAGATTTCCCCAACCCATTCAGCTCCAGCTCCAGCTCCAGCGCTGCTTCCCAGCAGCCCATTGCCCTCTCCCCCAGTAACCCCTTCAGCAATGCCTCAGGAGGTGAGACTCATGTTCTGTTGGTTCCTTCTGTCTCCAGTAGCTTCATGTTATTTTCACTTGTGGAGGACTTTTTAGAAGATACGATGATGAAAATGATGATTTTATTCGTGTGTATGTTTGAGATGAGATTCTATAATGTAGGTCTTATTTTACATTTAGCTTTTTACCAGCTATATAGAGGTTAAAGAAAAAGTCTGTAAAGTCTATATAGTCTGTAACAGCACAGCACATGCATCCTTCAGTGTAATTTAGAATTGATTTCCCATAGAGAAACAATAAGAACAATGAAAAATTGTTACATAATGAGGGACAAATGACACTTTTGTGACTTTTGTACTTTATGTGAACCAAACATTTTCCTTATTATATATATCTGAGCTCTGTCTTCAGCTCTTCTTTCATTTTTTAACAGCTTGTAGAGTTTTTGCTACGTTATATACGTCTGTCGCCTCATTCGTGTCTGTTCTTTTCTCCAGGTGAATCGTTTGTCACTTCGCCCACCTCCGTTTTCCCTCCATCCGCCTCCTTCCCAGCTCCCACCGCTCAGAATGCATTTCCTCATGAGTCAGCCAGCAACCAGGAAGCCAATGGTATGTTTTGTTGTTGTTGTTATTATTATTATTTTATCTGTCATATTTAGAGGCTTTATTTCTAATGATTTCATTAAAGTCTGGACCTATTGGTTGAATAAAACAATTTGTTCAAAGATGTCACCTTGCTGTAGAATTCTGGTGGCCATTGTTCACAGATTAATTAATGCGAATAACTGTTAGTTACTTCACTAAATCAGAATAAAAAATAATAGTCTGTAAAGTTTTTAGGCTAAATAAGGCTCAATGACCATACACTGAACTCAGAAGGTAAAAATGAAGACCTGGACACATTCTGTCGCAGTAGGCCTGTGTGTATGTGTGTGACATCTTTTCTGTGTGCACTGGCTGCAGATCAAACACTTGACAGGCTGCGAGGTCCCGCAACGCACACATTTCAACAGTGACCAGCAGCAACAGCATCACAAATACCAGTTCACACACCCAGCACAGAGCTGCCGCTGTGGTTTCTGGTTTCACTGCTGCCTTCACATCACTCAACTCAACAGTTTGTTTTTTTTCTGTGTGCGCGCTTGCTTGTTGCAGGTTTCGCCTCCTTCCCTGCATCCGAATCTCAGCTTAAAGTCTCTCGGCCGATGTCGGTGAACCCGTTTACTGTGAGTACCCCCTTCACGGCCTTACAAACAAGTGGCACCGAGTGCACTTCAGGGGGGTTAATTGGTATTTTTTTGCAAGCTCTCTTTTCCTGCAAACTACAGTGAGCTCAGTAAAATCCTCTGTGCTCCTTCTCACCCTGTCTCTCTTGTCTTTCAGGGGAATGTTTACCCCAGTCGAGGGACATCAAGAAATCCTTTCATCTAACCCCCCCTCCCCATTCCCATCTCCTTTCTTCACCCACCCATGCGTCTCTGGGAACCTGAGGGAGAAGTGAACTTGAGGAGTTGCTGCCATTTCAATGCCTCTGGAGTATTTTCACCCTCTGAGGAACACCCCCTCCCCTCCTCCTCCCTTCCTTCCTTCTCCTCTCTCCCCTTTCTGTGTTTATGTGTTTGTGGCGGAAAAAAAAAAAGATGTGAATGTAATTATGAAATACACATACGTATGAGAGGATTGGCCTGCTGTCTTTGTACTACGTGACATATGTCAAAAGGTGTTTGTGTGCCAGTAGACGCCACCTCAGGGCTCTGTGGGAGTCACAAGTAATTTGACACCTCTATGATTTTTGCAGAAACAAACACTCATATATATTACACACACACACATCACTGCTGCTGCTACTTTGCTTTCATCTCCTGCATAAAAGTGCAAAAATATACCAGCCCGCCGGTAAATGCATCAGCGTTTCTTATGCTTTAAGACGTTTGAGTCTTTCAGTTGTCCAAAGGAAAAAGCCTGTCGAGGCTTTTCTGCCCTGCGTCACGAGTTTCTACAGATGGTTCTAAACGCCTTAACAGCCTCCTGATGCATGTGCGTCGAAAGACGAGATGGGCTTCTCTCTGTTGTGAGCGCGTGGAACATGTTGGTGTTCGTCTCCTGTTTTAGGGACAGGTTTCCTTTGAAGGATGTTTCATGTTCTCCACTCAGGCTGCATGCGCTTAGAGGGCTAAAAGGAGATGCTACTGAATGTAAAAGCAATTTCAGAATTACTTACATAAGTGTGTATAAAAACTTCATCGCTTCATGTACTGGACCAAAATGTTTTTATTTGGTTGGGTTTTTTCTTTTTTTTTTTTTGGTTGACATGAAGGCGAAAGTTTATTTCTCTTATTTTGCCAAAAAAAAGAAAGAAAAGCGATTCATTTAACAGTGTCTTTGTAATGACAAGTATTCATGTTCATAAAATCAGTTTCTTGCTTCTTAACACAGGTCGCCTCTGGGTGTTTTTATTTATTTATTTATAACTCTTAAGATCAGTATTATAAACAACAATCTAAGAGGAAAAATGTAAAGAAGCGGCTCATTTTGAATGCTGTAATTATTTCTTCAAGCAGCAGGGGGCAGGTTATATCCAGTTTTCTCTGACCTCATGCACAAGGTTACGTCTGGATGCATATTGCATAACAACATACATACTTCATAAACATACAGTACAAAGATAGAAGCCTTTAGCGCTATCAGAATGACTATTATTAGACCCAAAGGATGAAACATTTATTGTGATTTTATATTCCCAATCAATTCAGAGCCTAAAGTTTGCAGATTCATGATCTGCATCGTGTTTTATTCAGTGCGTTTTTTCACAATAATGCACCAGCAGACAGATAAAAACACACAGACGGTCTGAGTGGCAGAAATGACACGTCTGTGAACGTTACATCACATAATCTGCTGTTTACCAGACATTTGCAGGAACCACTAATGACACTAATATCACTGTGCTTCCTTATTTGGGTTCACTGTGACCTTTGATATTTAATATTTTTATGCAACATCTTTCAGTAACTATTAATAATTTAATACAGTTAATATTTGTACCATTGATTCTGCGGAGTATTCTCACATATCTGCTAATAAATGTACATCTTTACATGACAGAAGAGGATTTTTTCGAAATTAGAACAGGATGGACAGACACTGACTATCAACAGTGGGAATAATGCTGCCTTCACTTGCTGTGGGAAACGTGTATTGTTCAGTAAGTGAATGTCAGATGAAAGACAGGATTTAATAAATATAAATGGGGAAAACCACGTTACAACAACGTCAGCTCAGTATACCAGTGTATAAAAGCTTTTGTTCCTGTGAATGCCGATAGAATAGAAAATAAAAGAAGATTAAAGACGCTGCTATTTGATATAAAAAGAATTATCTTCAACAGCTAATACATTTCAGTTTTGTTAAAGCACTAACCACCAAGGTAGGATACAGTTTGTTTATTAATTAAAATATCATGTAAACATTTAAAACCTACACTGACTCAACCCAGGGACGTTTTGTTATTAAACCAGAGTTTCTTTCCTTTCAAACTCCTGACATACGTCCTGTGATATTCACTGTACTTCTCACATTATGTATCGATCCCTGTTTGTGTATATTATGTTTAATACACCAATGTTTCTCATTTACTTTAATATTCCAACATCATACCCATATCCCGTGCATGCATCCATGCACATGAAAAATTTTGACACTCAACATGGCAACTGAGCTGTCGGAGCTCATGCGGAGTCAGTGAACGCGCCATGTCCCGGAGTACTAGTACCGTGGTGAGTGACAGTCCTGCTCCACGGTAGCAGCTCCGCTCCGCTCCTCTCCACACACACCACACAAACACGACCGGAGCCGAGCTGGGCAGGAGCGTGGCGGCAGTCAGACGGACAGACAGACAGACAGCGTGCAGCAGCATGGCCTGTGGACTCTGTGATGTGCAGTAAATGGGATTAAACCGCTCAGACAGCGCTTGGAAACACTGGCAGCAGCAGCAGCAGCAGCAGTAGTAGTAGTGGAGAGCAGGGGGAGCTCCGCGCCGAGCTGCGACGCATGTGCTCGTCTGTGTGCATCTGGAAAACTTGCGCTGGTCCATCCGTAGAAGAGAAAAACAGCAACAAACAAGAAGGAAACTAGCGATAGCTGCAGCCGCGCAACGAACAGCGGTCCGGGTTTGACCTCCGGGACTCGCAGTAGCAACAACACAAACCGACCTCTGCCTCCACTCTCACATGCCTGCGTTGATGTGGGAGAGAGGGAGGGGAGCGGAGTCGGGGGATGTTTGAATTAGCTCGCTAAACTTGCAGAAATACCACGAGAGGAACTAGAAGAAGTTGCGTTTGTTTGGTCTCAGTTAAAGGAGACAGATAAGAGGGGGGTCATGGAGAGCCAAGCGGGCGAGCAGCACAGCTACGAGGACGTGCGGAAGAGCGGCTATCTCCGCAAGCAGAAGTCCATGCACCGGCGGTACTTCGTGCTGCGCGGCGCGTCGGAGCGCGGCCCGGCCCGCCTGGAGTACTACGAGAGCGAGAAGAAATTCCGCGGCAAGGCCCCCGTCCCGAAGAAAGCGGTGGCGCTGGAGACCTGCTTCAACATCAACAAACGGGCCGACTCCAAGAACAAGCACATGATCGTGCTCTACACCCGGGCCGAGAGTTTCGCCATCGCCGCGGAGAACGATGCGGACCAGGAGGAGTGGTACCAGGCCATGGTGGACCTGCAGTGCAAAAGTAAGCAGAAGTCCAACGCAAACACACACACACACACACGTGCACAGTCTCACGCATGCATGCACACACTAAACGGTGTATGGGGCTCCGCATGAGAGGAGAAACGTGGCAATGCCTGCAGAAGCGCACTGCAGATCGGGACATGTTGCACTCCGGTGCTGTGGATAATGTGCAGGAAGAATTCAAGAGGAGAAACATGACGGCCTGCCAAGTAAAGTTTACATAATGAATGTATGTGGTGTTGAGTGGCTCCCGCTGCAGGGCGGTGTTCACTTTTACACTTTTTAAACAGGTTAGTGTTGTTTACAGAGCAGACCATATAGCAGAGTGTGTGTAAACATGCGCCTTTAAGCTGCAGTGGAGCTTATCCTCCCCACCAGCTCTTATCATACTGGTGTCAGGCTAGATATTTGTTCCCAGTTGTCCTCTAGACATTTTGGGTTTCTTCTCTTTCTCGTGTGGGCCTCTCTTTCCCAAGTCAACTGCTCAAACACACCCTGTCCTCTTGTTTACTTTGTCTGCTCTGCTTTTCTGCTGACACTGCAATATTACATCAGGCATTGATCTCAGAAAGAGGAGAAGAATAAGCTGAAACTAGCTGCTGCTCAGTCACGATTCATTCATTTAACACTGATTGACTAGAAGTGAATAAACCTCTCACAGTGGATTTGTCTTCATGTTGCTTCATTGTGCAAATGTCCTCAATCACCCTCTTGAAAAAAAAAAAAATGTCACCCATGTGGATTCTTCTCAAATGGTGTGTGTCAGGCGCTGTGTAAACACAGCTGTCAGAGCAACAGTGGTGAGCACAGCAACTTCAAATCACCTGTTCAGCCGTCCCCCCCTCTCTCTGCTGGGAGAGTCCAGACAGGCCACAAGGGACACATGACGCAATCCTGGCAAACGAAGACTGGAGTTCAAGGTGCTTCTTACACATGACCTGCAGCACTGTTACATAAAGCAGCTGATTAGCGATGGGGGGAAACAAAACACCTGAGGAGAGAAAACAAGGCCAGCCTGCGCTGTTTCTGATATATTTAATATTCCACTTTTCATCTGGAGCCGTAAGGAGGAGACATATGACAGGAGGAGCCGGGAATCGAACCACCGATCCTACGATTGGCAGGCGACTGCTCTACCTCCTGAGCCACAGCCACCCCACAGCGAAGCGGTTCGAACGTGCGAACGCACCGCTGGCTCGCGTGAAAGCTCCAAAAAGTTGCACGCTGCGAGTAGGTGCATCATAGGAATCTAGTGTAACTCTGCAGATTTAGAAAGACTCACAACTCTGGCTGTGTGTGTGTGTTTGGCGTGTGCATGAGATCAGTCTCAGGTATCTGATGAGTATCTGTGAGATGGGGGAAAGTGAACAGAACAGATGTGAGACACTGACTTTGTTACCATTTCTATGCAGACGTATACTAAGAGTGTGATTATCTTTGCAAACATTCAACTCTGTCCCTATAAGGTGCTTGTGTACAAAGGTCAGATGTACAGAAATCCTGCTTTTATGGGCTGCAGCTCAGCAGGTGAGTCCACTCTGCGTTCCTGGGAAACCAGACAATCAGCAGTGACCACCATCTCTGTTACAAGCTCTCTCTTTTTTTTTTTTTCTGAATCACAGGTCCGGTGTGCGGCTCTGTGCTGCGCTGGCGGCTTCTCATGTCTCTCCTTTGTTGCTTCAAGTGTTGCGTTTCTCGTGTAAATCTCCCTCACTGACAGCGACAAAGAGCTGCGGCTGGCTGCTGTGTAAACTCGTACGCCGGCAGGCATTTTCTTGTGGTACACGCTGCAGCTCAGACACACACACACACACACACTCTACAGCAAGAGTTTGGTAGAGTAGGAGCTGGGCAGTTGTAGAGACGCGGCCGCTCGCTGTCCTAACCTGGATGCGCGAAAATAACTTCAACACACACGTTGAACACCGTCGGGATTCCTGCCTGTAATAACCTTCCTCTGGTATGTGCAGCTCACACACAGTGTCAAGTCTTGGGTGTGTGGGTGTGTGTATGTTCAGCGAGCTCCCCCACACGCCTCTCTTGCCTCATCTACTCACACTGTCTCTACTGTACAACTGCCAGTACAGTAAAGTATATGTCCCTCCTGTCCCAGTGTGGCGAGAACGGGACGCGGAGCCAAACGATGTTACACTCTCACATAGTTTCCAGAGGACCCCTCCTTCAATTTGATACCTGTGTAGCTATTCGTATCACTTCTTGCTACAGGAGGTAAAACTCAGCTGGAGGTGGAATTAAAGTATAGGAATAACATGAGCATACATGCAGTGGAAGCCCAATAAAATGAATGTGTGTGTTTCCCTGTGGTGCAGCTCCCCTTTCATACTGTGTTCCTGGCTTGGGAAACTCACCTAAAGCAGCCCAGGAACCATCCACTCTCCCACAGCCGCCCCCAGAGCCAGCAGTGATTAGCCTACACAAACACGAGCCAGCTGCCGCGCAGGGCGATATTAGGATCCCAGTTATTTATTCAGCCGAGTCCAGTAAGACACTTTCGGGCATACAGTGTCAGGCTCGAGGGCAGCTATTTCCTCAACTATTAAGAGTCAGTCGAGTGTGTAAAGGCTTAACCTCGATGAATCGGGGGGAGGTGCGGCCCACAATAGTCGTTTGCCAGGAAAACTCCCACAGCCTGGGCACCACCTCAGGAATTGTTGCTGACCTCAATAAAACAATACAGCAGTTAAGTTAAACTTTCGAGCCAGTGGCACTAAACAAGAGAGAGACGCCAGCTACAAACACACCCACACATACACACGGGTTCATGCTGGTTAGACTTATTATAGCAGAAAAATCCAGACACAAACAGGAATCAGATAAGGTCAGTTGTTCCTGATTTAGTGTTGAAACACAGATTTATAACCGTATTGGAAGCCTATTAACCGTTTAAGTTATTCATCAAGGAAAAATTCCAAATATTCCCCAGATTAAACTTCTTAAATGTGAGGAGTTACTGCCTTTAACTGTTTTATGTGAGTGTAATAGGCAAATCAAACAAAACCAGCAGCTTTACAGTGTCACAGGTTTCTGAGTATGAACACACACATATACCAGAATACACATTAAAAAGAGCCTCACACAGACCCTGTCAGGCCGCCAGCCACGTTTAATTATCTTAGCCAGGATAATGTACTTGTAGGCTGAGTTTAGTCTTTTAAGTCTCTGGAGCTTGGAAAGCTTAGAAAGATACTTCAGATTGATGGTTCACGTCGGGACGAGACGGAAGCAGTGTTCGCATCACTTCATTACCAGAACCAGTGTCCTCGAAAATGCTGCTCATTTAACATGTTATATTTTTTCCTTTAGCCTTGCTTCAGTAAACAACAACACTTGCACCTCACCTGAATAAGTTCCATTAACGCTTTCTTGCTACGCTGACTGACTGCTCCGCCTTTTGCAGTTCGCAGCCATCCAGCTGTGACTTATTCCACTACCATTAAAGTAAAATAAAAAAAACTCCTTTAACCAAAGATTAAACGATACAGCCTGAAAGTTAACATGGCAGATCCACCTGCTAGAAGCTACCAAAAATAAACCACACATGCAGTGTTTGTTTGTACTCATGAATACATGAAGCATGACAGACCACAGACGGAAAACAGTGGAGGATGGTGGAGAAGGACAGTGGGTGGGTGTCTGCAGGACAGACTGTAGCTGCAGTAAACCGGAGACTTGTTACTCTCACCCGTTCCAGGTTTGTTACCTGCTCCTCGCTGTCTAATATATAAAAATGTCCTCAGTCACTTTGTCAAGCAAAATCTCATATATGTGTTGCACTGCTGTAGTTTTAGCTTTAGGTGTTAGGAGACAACACTAAGTCCTAAACCGGGTGGTGTTAAACAAAGTTATGATTACATTTAACATACTTAACTCTCTGCCAACAACAACTGCCTGAACATAACTGTATCTGCTCTGTGTCTGAGCAACCTGCAGCTTCACTCTGCCGTGTTACCTCTGCAACTTAAACTGGCTTAAATTACTGCAAGAGTCTGTATTCATATATGAGATTATCTTGAGTGGGTTTTTTGGTTAAATAGAAATAATATTCAAATTTATTTATTCGGGAAAATGAACATTTTTAATTAAATAGATTTTATGCATTTTGTTTTTCTATGTTTAAAGCTCCAAACATTACATTTGAAGCACTGAGAACATCTGCTTCCAGATACAATGGTTTTTCATGCTAATTCGCAGTGCGAACAGTTTTTCCTTCACTGTAAATCTGTTTTCTGTTAAGTCTGTGGATTATCACGATGTTAAATTTGACACTTTTAGTACCACAAAACAAATGCAGTTGAGGGCAATGTGTCAGTTTGAGCTATAGCCAAAATTTCTCATCAAAACACACAAAAAGATTTGGTGGGACGTGTTTTATTGAGTGAACAGTGCTTTATGGTGTGTATCACAATATAAACTGGTACACTGTGTTTTGCTCTGGAGCGTTTGTTTGGCTGCTCTGGCCAGTGAGATCCAGATCTCACCAGTGGCTCGCCAAGCGGGCCGATTAAACATTAAGCCGGGCTTAAGCACTGCTCATCTCCCTAATTAGGCAGTAATTATTGTCTTGAGGGTCAGTCGCTGGTGGCACCACTGAGCCTGTGTGCTAATGAAGTCAGAAGAGGAGAGAACATCAAGTTGGATGCTGTAACATACAGGAAGTTTATGAAAATGATCGAATATACCCATCTTCTCTGTTTGGAGCCCACGTTGTGTGCTCTAAACCATTAATCCTGACATAAGTGTGTCTCAGCTGCCACAGATTTGTGCACGTTAACACACTTTAATTTAATTTATTGCCACAAGCTGGTCAGCCCGGTTTCAGCGTGAGCAGCTCTGGTTTGTTGCGATGCAGCAGCTCCTCGCATCACAGTTAGAGTAAAGCACAGTCAGAAAGCGCTTTGAGCCCTCTTCATGTCTACCTCTGTGCATCTGGGTCGGCTCATGGCGGAAGCAGCCCATCAATTAAGTGCTCAGATTTGATCGACAGCAAAGTAAGGCCAGAGGCAACGTGATCCATTTAGTCAATGAGTGCCCATATGTTGACCGTGGTAGAGCTGTGGGGCTTTAAATGCATAGTAACCTTTTATAGTGGGCTGTATTGATCGCTGTTGGTTGATACTAGCCCATTACCACTGTCATAGCGGAGGTCAGGAAGTTCACAAGCTGGGTTTTATCAGCCTTACAATGAATGCATTAGAAACCTGGAGAGAAATTAGTGGAAAACCGTCCTCATTAACCGGTGTGCTGTTCCTCTGAGAGATGCATGTAAGATACTGCATTGATTGGTTGTGCCGTACACACATCAGGGTCTAGACGAGACGAATTTGGCCCTTTTCAGTCTTTGCAGGATTGTGTCTTTCAAAAAGCAGCTTTAGTTAAATGCATTCTCACCATGCATTGCTGTTAGGACTTCTGCAGTGGGATAAAATATTTGGTTGTTTAACATCTTGGCTTAAAGGAATATACACTTTTTACTGCAGAGTTGTAGAGTTTCCTGTTTCCAACATACACACAGTCCTTTACATAAAAAGTGGAGAACTGAAACTAGTAATATACTGTGTAACTGTGTAGATTTTGGTAAATATGTAAAATTTACGTGCAAAATTCAGTTTATCTGTTATGGAACATTTGCATATGATCAGTTTTTTAAAACATCATTTTGTTAAAGCCTTAAAACGATGCTGGAGTGTAAAAACTCAAAGTATTGTTCCTTTAAAACCTTCTCGCTGACTTCATATTACATAGAGACTATGTTTACTAATTCTGAGCCAAGTAACCAGCAATGTCCAAGATGGCTGTCAGTTCGTTGAGGGTGTCTGACTTGCTGTTGTGAGATCTTCAGCTTACTTCTGCAGAGTTTTGCTGCATGTCTTGTCAAGGGACGGCAAACCTTGGATGCGTCACTGATAATTTCATGCACATTTGGGTGTGTGTGTGTGCGCTCTTCTGGCTAACACAAACCACATGTGAAATTAAGGCAAATGCTTGTGTCGGGGAAGCATTGTGTCCCTGAGTGTGGGCCCAGATAGGGGGGATTGCAGATGGTAGATGTGGACGAAGAGATAGGAAGTGGAGGAGTTGAAAAAGAGGAAAATGTGTACATATGTCGGCAACAGATTAGACAAACTGTTTTCACTGCTGGGTGGCTTGCTCTCTCAGCTACATGTGAGGACAAAATGTACACAGCTGTCTCCTATCTATCCGAGCTGCTATACTAGTATGGCAGTGGGGGTGGTATAGAGACACAGTAGCAGAGATAGGGGGAAGAAAATGGGGTTTAGCCTTTAGAAGTTTCTGTGCAGTGTTTTGCGGTATTATGGCGCAGCACAGCGTTCTAGGGCAATGAGGTCAGAAACTTGAAACAGAACCTAGGGAGAGCCAGCCGGTTCAATGCCAGAGTAGTTTTCCATGATTTACATTCTGCATTAGCTAACTAGGAGGAGCGATTTTAACGTGACGTTTCTAGAATTTTTAAATTTATTTTCAATTAAGCTTTGTCAGCAAATTTTATGTTTTATTTTTCATACATACAATGCAAGGCAGTAGACAGTGTAGGTGCTAGACGGTTGTATTGTTGTACAGCTTAAACAAAAGGACTTTCAATTTGAAAACTAAACTAGAAACGCTGCCATGGTAAAAGTACCTCACTAACAATATCCCCCCGCCCAGTGGATGAGCTGATACAATTTACAAGCCCTCAAGACCCACATGGAAGACCTACTTCCTTAGGATTTGTGTGATAACCATAACAATAATAAGCCTGTCACTCAGTGAGGAGCTGTCATTTTCCCAGCAGGCATCTGGCAACCCTTGGGGTAAATATTGTACCCCTATGCCCCTTTAAACACACACGCTACAGCACAAAGAGAGTGAGAAAGCAAGGGAGACACAGTGCTGTCTCAATGCCAGTAACTCGAGTCCTATCTAAAATCCCAGTTTGACAAAATTGGGGAAGATTATGGCCTCATTATGTAAAGTCTGTGATCTCAAGGGAGGCAGCACAGCAAATAAATTGCCATGAATAGGCAGCAGTGTTGTTGTGTAGGTTGCCATTCTCCAGCCACACGTGGAGACTTTAACATCTGTGATTGTGCCAAAAACGAGGTAAATTGTGGCACTTGAATAAACCAGGATAAAGTTGCTAAAACGAGAAATAGTAAAAGGAAAAATTTTAGTGCATTCAGTCACCTTGTATAACACCAATCTTAATGCTCTCTCAAGGTTGTATCAAGGTTGGCATCACCCTTATTCAACCAGCAAACTTAACCCAGATGCTTCATTAGCTCCAGGTGCATTTGGCCTTCATGCACACCTCCTGCTAAGGGCCACTTTGTGTGCATGTTTTTCTGAGGCTTCATTATGTTGCATAGGGGTGGCGTTGTGTTGCACAGACGCTCACTGGCTGATAACTTCTTTATGTGGAGTGATAAAAACAGTAATGCTTACTCAACAGCCATCTCTGCTGTGATGCAATTTGCTGTGTTGTGAAGGAAAGCCAGTGGCAATCCATAAAGTCAACCCCAGCTTTATGTAACTATGAGGAAAGGTCTGTGATGTTAAAACCAGTCTGCATCCTTGTAGGATTTTTGAAAAACCTCCTACAAGTTTTTAGAGAGATGTTGATAAGACTGGACGGCCAGAGTGGCCTCAAAATCAAGGTTGTTTGTTTGTGTATGTAAGTGCTGTTAATGGCACACTTTAAGGTTGCATTGCACTTACAATAAACAACACACGTGTTCTCCTTAAGACATTTGAAATGGCCTTTGAAAAGATAAAGATTCTCTTTGAGGTAAAGGCGGCACTGCAATTTAAGTCAATCTCAAGGAGCAACAGGCTAAAACGTTTAATTTTAGTTTAAGTTTTTTTTAATCCAAACAATCCAAAATAGTTCACTAGTAGTAACTTTTTTTCTTTCCAAAAGACTCTTTTTAAAGGCCCTCCTTAATGGCTCGTTCATATCTCCCTGCAATCTCCTGCAGTCCCTCATTCCCTCGCCCCACTGAAAAATACCCAAACCACCCCTTCCTGTTGTAAATCTAAATCCAGGAGGCAAATAGGGCTTCTTGCACACAGCTTCTCGCACACACAGAGAAAAGCAGTACATGAAACAACCATGCATGGACTCGACTGAGTCATCTAATGTAGGGGGAGTGTCTCCACACACACAGACACTAAGCCACAGCCTCCATGGCCTTCAACAAAACATCTATTCTAGGCTGTGACTGATCCCCCAATTTTAGGGAAGGAAACTGGAAGAGGACACAGCGAGACACGTCAGACTTCTCCCTCTTTTGCAATTGCAGTTAAAAAATGTTTTGGGAAGAGGATCTGTAGAAATGTTTGACATAACATAAGCTGGCGTCCACTGTGCATGCTTAGGCCTCCTGCCCACATGTGGTTGTCATTGTTGGGCACTGGAAAAAAAGAACAAACACATGCAGACATTCAAGTATATGTTTGTAATTCTGCGGTGAGGGTCTATTGTGATTAGTCTGATTGGGCCAAAAGCATTGCTTAATCTAGAATACCACACAGGCTTTAGGAAATTTTGATCTTTCACTCAGGTTAAAAAAAAAAAATCACTTGTTCTGTCAATATTTCAATATGCCAGATCTGGTAGAATAATGAGGCAGGTGCTCAAGTTAATGATTATTGGTAAATGGTAAATGTTCTGCACTTATGTAGCACTTTTCTACTTTATTGGAACTCAAAGTTCTTTACATACACTCACACACTGATAGCATAGGTGCCTTGCAGCTGGCCTGAGTGACCAAGTTATGGTTCTGTGTCTTGCCCGAGGACAAGACTTCAACCCCACTGATCCCATGACTGGTGGGCAACTGCTCTGTCTCCTGACTCACAGCCATCCCTTTATTATTGCACAAAATAACACCCTGTTCTCATGAAGAAAACAGGTGACCCTCTTCGTGGAGGTTTGTTTCTTCAGTCTTGTCATGAAGTTGATTGAGTTTGGGTTGTACATTGGTACATGTCATGACATATCCAACCTGGCAATTTGAGAAGATGAAGAAATGTGGTATATGGCAGAACAAGGGGCCATGTTTAAGGGACATTTTAGGGTGGTTCCTCAAAAAAGAACAAGAATCCACCCTAAAACATGAGTCACAACATCATATTTCTATAATCCTGGGCTTTTAAGTCAGCAGATGTGAGGTCCCCTGTGGCTGTAAGTAAAAGAGCTTAGAGGTAAATCTGTGATAAATTCAGAGGCACTTTCCTTTGCAGCTGACAATGAACTGCACAGCATGATGGAATTAAGCAATTTTCTGGAGTAATTTTCTGCTTCAGATCTGTAAACAATATGATGACTTAAAGCACCAAACAGGCAGCCAAATATTGTTAGGTGCTTAAGTAAGTCCCCTGCCTTTGTTTTACCCCTAGTAGCTCAGGATCAGATCTCACAAAGCACTTTCCCCCCTGTTTTTTTTGCCCCAGTAATCCCTTACTGTCTGAATGCAGAACACTTAACAAAGGCTGAATTGACTGCATACACTCCTGCAAAAAGACACAACATTTTATTAGTTCCAAAAGCCAGTTTCTTAGACCAGCTCCAGAAGATGACTCTTGGGGAACTTAATGAATGCTTGTTTTTGGATTTTGACAGTCTACTGGCATTGTTTCCTTTGGTTTTGGAGAGAATTCATTTCAAAAGCATTTACCAAGTTGGTTCACTTTTGCTTTAGTTTCATAGTTATCATTCTTGTGCAGTGTTTCAACTGTCAACTTTTTTTTTTTTTCCACACTAGTATGTGTGCTACCGTGTGTCAGGGTGCATTTGATGAAAGAGACCTCAGTGAGCTGGTCTCACAAGCTCCTACATGTTTTTTGAATTCAGTTCAGCTAAATTCAGATCTTTTTTTTCACTGAAAAACTCATTATCAGCACGTCTGTGAAGATTCTCAGTCATCCAGGTAAAGTTGTCTGAAGATTGAGTCATGGCAACTGGACTTCTTTCTTTCAAGCACAACTTTATCATTATCAGCACAGCTTTCATAATAAAGGCACCTTCACTCTCCACTAACATAGTAGTGAAATGGTATGTCAGTGCTTTGTTACAGCAGTTGCACTTGCCACTGTTCTTTATAAATCCTCCTCAATAGCACTTTTCGTGTCATTGGCTTTTGCTTTTTTCTTTTTCACTAAAGAAAATTAACATTATAATCTCCTATCTTATCTTTTTCCCTAAAGGTAAAAACCTCACCGACACTGGTGCTGCGGGGGACTATGGGGTGCCCAATCCTGGTCCTGCGTTCAAAGAGGTGTGGCAGGTAAAGGTGTGGCCCAAAGGCCTGGGTCAGGCCAAGAACCTAGTGGGCATCTACCGCCTTTGCCTGACTGACAAAACAGTCAACTTTGTCAAGCTCAACTCTGATGCTGCGGCTGTGGTGCTGCAACTGATGAATGTCCGCCGCTGCGGCCATTCAGAAAACTTCTTTTTTGTTGAGGTGGGACGTTCTGCTGTGACAGGCCCAGGCGAGTTCTGGATGCAGGTGAGCTTGTAATCTGTAATCCCCTTATGTTGACAGTTTTACTCTCAAATTCCACATTTTAGTAAAGAGTCTATAATCAACAGAAAGAAAGGAACTGCAAAGCTATACCTGTTATTACAGTTCATTTGTGCAACCCTACATTCTCGAGATTGAGCTAATATAGATACATTGTTCTTGGGAGACGGTCATAAATGAAAGATAAAAGCTTTTTAACTGTTCATACAAAATTCTTTTAATTTTTTTTCAGTGTTTTGATTTGTAAATGTAATGAATTCAGAATTATTGAAACCACGAGAATTATGGTTTGTGAGGTTACTCTTTGAGAAGATTTTTGTGTCACATTGCAGGTGGATGATTCAGTGGTGGCCCAGAACATGCATGAAACCTTGCTAGACGCCATGAAAGCACTGAGTGAGGAGTTTCGCCAAAGAAGCAAATCTCAGTCAAACTCTGGTCCTGGAGGAGGTGCTACTGCTTCTAACCCCATTAGTGTTCCCTCACGCCGCCACCACCCAAACCCTCCTCCCAGCCAGGTGGGCTTCACCCGCCGGCCCCGAACTGAGCCACCTGGAGGAGCTAATGCTGCAGCAGGGGGCAGCAGTGCCAGTGCTTCTCCCACCCCACGGCATAGCTTCCCAAGGTCTCGCACTGCCAGTGATGGAGCAAAGGGAGAGGACGGGATAACAGCGACCCCACTGCTTCAAGGGCCTAGCTCCAGCCCCTCTACAAATGGCTCCTGCTCCACAACCCCCGTCCTCAGTTCGAAGTCAGTCCGTTCAGTCTCCACCACGGCTGCCAAAACTCCTCTTGGGTTGATGCGCTCAATCTCAACACCAACAACCTCTACAGCCCCAAGCCTATCCTCTAGCTCTGAGCATGGCTCTGAATTTGGAGGTGTAACATCTTCTGCTAGTGCTGGTCCAGGATCTGGTGCCTACAGTCATGTCACTTCCCATCGAGCCTCTGTCTCAGGCTCCCCCAGTGACTATGGCTCCTCAGATGAGTATGGCTCTAGTCCTGGGGATCACACACTCCTCCCCTCCCCAAGCCTCCCTGGAAGCTCTGTGGATAGCATCGGCAGCCAGTCTCTTGGCGAGGAGGGAGCCAACTATATACTGATGGGGCAACGCAGTGTTGGTGGTGGTAGCAGTAATCAAGGGAACTCACCATCCAGCTCCCTACCAGCATCAGGAACACCAGTCTGTGGCTCTCAGCCCCCGTCCAGGAGAGTGCTGCGCCGCTCTTCCAGCCGTGAATGTGAAACTGAGCGCAGGCTACTGAGCAAGCGGGCTTCCTTACCGCCTATGGCCCTGGAGAGGCTGGCCCCACGTCAGCGCAGAGCTGAGGAGCCAGCAGATGAAGATTCAGCTGATTATGCTATCATGTCAAGAAGCACAAGCCGTGAATCCTTCACTTCTACCTCCTCTTCTTCACAGAGGGAATCTGTCATTGGTGTTGGGTCAGTAGGTGGAGGAGGAGGGTACTTGGATGTGGCAGGGGAGTTCAAAGGTGAAGGGAGTGGTGGAGCAAGTGGTAGTGTAGATTTGGGTATGGATAATGGGTATATGTCCATGTTGCCTGGTGTCACTCAGCCTCCAGTATCCCTGTCCCAGTCACTGGCTGTCTCTGTCCCTGACTCGGATTCTAAACCTGCAGATGATTACATGGCCATGACCCCCAACAGTAGTGTGTCCCCTCCACAGCAGATCCGGCCACCAACTTCTGATGGCTATATGATAATGTCCCCCAATAGCAGCTGCTCCCCTGACCAACGTGGAGGTCTTTCTGGAGGGGGCTGGGTGGGTAGTGGCAGTGCAGACAGCAGGGCAGGCAGTGACTATATGAACATGTCTCCAATCAGTGCACGTTCTGTAAATGGCAGCCCCCCACCTCCTGAGCACAGTGGTCATTTGGAGACTAGTTCTCAACAGCAAGCCCCCAAAATGGTGTATTCTTACTATTCCCTTCCGAGGTCATACAAACATAACCCCTCTGCTGGACACTTTGATGATGGGCCTCGACGAGGCAGAAGGCCCAATGGGAACAGTAATAGAGGAATGGCTAGGACTATAGGAGGTCATCAGGAACAACCGGCAGCTGGTAATTCAGTGGTTGGATGCCACCTGTCACTCTCCTCATCCTCATACTCTTCCAGCTCAGCCAGTAGCGAAAGTCTTGGGGAAAATGAAGACCGAGCTACTCAAGCAGTGAGCACCATGTCTGGGGGAACTCCGAAGTCCAAAGATGGTAGTAAACTACAGCAGAAACGGGGTTCTGGTGGGTTGACCAAGCAGTGTAGCCATACAAGAAGCAGACCAGTGAGCCTGTTTGTTGATGTATCCAAGGCTAACACCCTTCCTAGGGTCCGTGAGAACCCACTGCCACCTGAACCTAAGAGCCCTGGGGAATATGTAAGCATTGAGTTTAAGGGGGAGAAGTGTAGTCAAACTAGTGCTGGAGGAGGGCGTGGTAGGGGTCTTAGGCATGGCTTATCACTGCCTCATGGCTCAAGCAGTCACCAACACAGGCCAACTTCTTGTTTAGGAAACTTTATCCCCATCTCCCGTAGCCCCTCTGCCCCAATCACTCCTCCAGCTGCCTCAGAGTATGTGAACATGGATCTCGGCCCTTCTTTGTCACCCTCGCCCCTCTCCCTTACCCCACTAGTTTTCCCCTCTTTTCACACCCCTCCCACACCTCCAACTCTTGGCTATACCCCTAAAGCCTGTGATGAGGATAGTACTAGTCCTCGTGAAGAGGCAGTGGAAGTGGCTGAGGCCCCCGTTAGGAAAAGCAGAGAAAGTGTTACATCAGTGACAGAGTCCGAGTCCCCTACATCCTGCGGAGACTACACAGAGATGGCCTACAGCTTGAATAACAACACTGTTGCTAGGTCATCATCCAATATCTCCCCCAAAACCCCTTCCCCAACAAGGACTGTTCCAGTGCTATCACGGGGTCTAGATTTCCCTCTAGCCAAACCAGGACTCAACCTAGACCATGGGGCAAAAGTTATCCGGGCAGACCCCCAAGGACGCAGACGGCATTGCTCAGAAACGTTCCTTGCCGCGCCTGCCCTCCCCACCTCTACCTCTACTTCCTCTTCTTCTACTGCCTCGCTCTTTCCAGAACATGCCCAGGCTGTGGCCCGTCGGCTGGGCTTTGAAAGCATGCTGTGGGGGAATGGTGCTGTGAATGACACCCCTACTCAATTCCCCCTTCATGGACAACAGCCCAATCCCACAAACACTTCATCCACAGAGCAAGGCCTTAACTACATTGACTTGGACTTGGCCAACAAAGAGAGTCCCCAATTGGGTCTCGATGGACCTTCGAGTAGTCAGGCTCCTTCTCGGCTCTTCTCTGTATTGGGTGGAGGTTCTGGGATCGGGGGAATAGGTGCAGCAGTTGGCAGCAGCAGCAGCAGTAGTAGCTCCAGCCTCAACACATACGCAAGTATCGACTTCTACAAATCAGAGGAGCTACGGACTCATCAGAACGGAAACAAGGAGGGAACAGGTAAGAGTTTTTCTTCTTTTAAGATACATTAATTGAGCTGTAATCAGGATCATGTTGCTTTAAGTTTTCACTTCATCCAAACACACTTGGTGATCTAAAACCACCTTTTTTTTCAACTCACAATGTCCTCTTCTGTTCCACTCTTCCTACTTGCTCTCTCACATGATTCATAATATACTTTGAAGATAATCCAATGGAGTACAGTCTCCCTTTCCATCTATGCTTTAATCAAACCGTACCTGGCGCCAGATTAGACACTATTGTGATTTGTATGGCTGTCTGCAGAATCTATACTATGAATGTGTACATCAGCTGCCCCTACAATTTGCAAACTGATTTACTTGTCAGGGACTTGATGTACTTTTAAAGACAAATACACAGTTGCTACCTTTTATGATTGTGTTACAGGCCAGTCAACCTATTGTGATATCAACAAATATATGTATTCTGGAAATAGCTATTGACTCTTTTAGGTTTTATGATGTTTTAAGCATTATCAGTGCTACACCACCTACTCTCAGGTTTTTTCTTTGTTGTTCAGGTTTAAATTCAGAAGATATGTTGCATGTAAGTAACAAGCAGCAGAATCCAGGCGCTTTCAATGGAGCAACATAAAATGTTTTATTGCAAGTTCAATAAAGTTGAACTTTGAGCCTCCAATCTGACATGAGTAGGAGAAAGCAGTGGAGCATAAAAAATATTCTTGGATTATTATTCTTTTAAATTATTATATGAATTAAAATGAAGTTAATTCAAATGGGGATTTTAGATTTGGGTATACAAATATTAGTTATGTTCCTTAAGTTGCATTATTGAAACAGAAACCTTGTATTATTTTTCTTAACTGTTTTGTAATTTTGTACTAAAATACATTTACTTGCTAATAATTTGCAGGACTCTTGCTGTAATATAAGAATTAGATTAGAATGAGGCAAAAATTAGATTTCTTTGCATGTTTCCATGTCACACATAATGTGAATCTCTAGTGCTGTAACTGTTTGCTGTCAAACTATTTTTCATTGTATTTACATTTTTCCTACTGTGTATGGCCATTTTCTAGCTGTGGGATACCACCAGAGCTAAACAGTGCCTCAACTAGGCCACTGTAAGACGTTTCCTCATAGAAAAACAATCACTTTGAACTACTGTCTGCACTAAATTGGCCCATTAAGAAAGGGTTGCCTGCAGTTTAGGCAGATAGAGCAGCATTTAAATGGAGATGTTGATTTAAATGCATCAGTAAAACACTTAGTAGTCTTACTTAACCTTGCACAGTGGGGCTCTTGTGATGAATGCATCCTGCTAGACCTTGTTGTTTATATAGCCCTTCTAGCTTCCACACAATTTCTACCCTGGGTTGTGTTAGATTTAAACCTCCAGAGTTTTTGTGGTAAACATTTCATAGCTCGGCTTCACAATTGGTTTCAATGAAGAATTTAAGGCATTAGTGAAAATTCATCATGGGATCATGTGGTGAGTACAGAGCGGCTGAGCTCAACAGTTGGTTTTCAAAGCTTCTACAGATGGAAACGAACCATGAGCCTGCATCCATAAGTCGCCATGTTGGTTTTATTGGGGAAAGGAGGTATTCCTGGAGGGAGCAGGCGGTGTTGTTGGGTGGGTTTTAAATAGAACGGCTACCACAGTGGGACTGTATGGGCTCTGGTTGCTGACTACGTCAGCGGGACAGTGTGGGGGAGAATGTTACACATTGGCTGTGAATGTTGAGATGGGGCCAGTGTTTCACTCATACAGCTCTCAAATGCCTCTGTACAGTGTTCCCCCGCCTTTCAACCACCTATTCCTCCTCCCCCTCTTTCCTCCTCCAATAAATGATCCTTTTGTTCGAGGGTTTTTGCCGCGGTGGGCTGGCGGGTCTCAGCAGGGCCGAACCCCAGGACTGGTGGACTCTCCTAAAACTGTTTTTGACAGAGTCTATAATATATCTCTTTTCTAAGTTTCTTTCTTGACCATTTCTATAAAATTTTCCCTTCATTGTTGCCTTTGTATCTCTCTTTTTCTACTTGAGTACTTGTCCCCATACTTACTCGTTCTCCACACTCTTTGTCCTCATTTGACATCAAGGCACATGGATTTTTGAAATTCCTACCCTCCTTTCTGTTCACTACAAATACTATTGTTCAGCATTTTTTCATCAGAACCTCTCTTGTTTTTACGCCTTTTGTCCTCCTCCCTTTTCAAATCGTGTTTCAGATTTTAGTATGTATGTTGTAGGGCGGACAGCACCCAGAGATAACGAGACAAAAACAAAAATGAAAAGCAAAAATACTGAGATGGTACATGACAACTAATCTGTGTGTTACTACAAACAAAAATACAGTTTAGAAACGATTAATTATCTTGTCTGTGTGGATACTGTGTGCTGCTTTTTTAAGAATTGTCATCCACTGTAATTACAAGGACTTCTTTCCCCGAACAGGCACCAGCTTGTATAGAAAAAGACTCTATGTCTCGGGGGTCCGTACTTCTGGCACAGAGAGCCAAAGGCTAAAATTGAACATCAGTAGTGGGACATGTGCCAAAAACAATCCTTTTGGACAGTGGTTATGTGTTATGTAATATGTAAAAATAGCCTCTCAGGATTTAGATAATGGGGGAAAGTAGCCATTTCACTCACTGAAGTTATATCTTTTTGGAAATCGAATGAGATCAAACGCATCAGCTACCAGAAATGTGACGTATGTGTGTTTTTGCCTTGCAGCACACATTTTAAAGCTTTGTGTTGATGTGTCTGCACTTTATGAGCATCAAGTTCAGCCAGAGTGTGAGAGACAGTGACTGCAATGTGTATATTTCACACTAGCTGTGTGGATCTGTTTGTGTGTGTTTGCATTTCCCACACAATGGAAGAGTGACCTTCAGCAGAACGTCGTGACCCATTAGTTTATAAAGTGGAGCGGCTTTCAGGACAAAATGTTAATTTAAATTAAATCAGAGACCACTCTCACAGTCTCCTCTAGGAAAACCATGTGAGAGAATTTTATTATCCGCGCTTCCGGCTGTCCGTTATCAACCAGTTATTTTATGTCTTTAGCATCTGGAAAGGAGGGGGGGTTTACGCCAGTCTCAAAATAAACTGTAGCCTTTTAAAGTTCATTTCCTGAGACACACTACTTCCCCCATAAGGAGGAAGTTCCATGCGTATATATATGTGTAACTCTAGATATAAAGTAAATATAAACAACACGTTTATTTACAGAGATGCATATAAAAGTTATACATTTATATAGGGGTAGTGTTTTATGTTGTGATACAATACATCTTAAATATTTATGAAGTACTTGGTTCTTTATAAAAATAAAATAAAATCCGGAAGGAAAGTTTAGAATAATAAATAACTATCAAAATACTCAAATGAGAACTAGAACTTAACCTACAGGAGAATAAACTACATTTAAATAAAAATCAGAAACTAAACTGGTGCTGACGTCCCCAGTAGCTGGAAGTTTCATGGGTAATGCTGCTGCTTCTTGGCCCAGTTGGCAGCAGGCTGTCACATTCCCACCTCCTCAAAGAACCAGGTCATTTGTGCCAGGAAGACACAAACTTTCTTAAAATCAGTCAGTGTAGTGACCAGGAGCTCACACATGCTCAAAAACACACAGCCAAGTCCTTTTAGCTACCAAATCCTGTCAAGTATTGGCATTGTAAATGAAGTGTAGGTCACTCTTATTACCTTTTAGTCTGTCTGAGTGTTTCTCTATGAACAAGGCAGATAAGGAAAACCTCACCTATTTCTATTTCATCTTATTTTCAGTTTGGCGAAAATAAGACAAGCAGTCAGATGACTAATGCGGAATCCAGATTGTATTATTTGCAGGTTAAACAGAAATTGGAAACAATAATATCAATAATAATCCATTATTGCACGGTGTGTGACGCAACTTCAACAAGTACAGTGGGTCAAAGTTAAGACAAAATATGGACAGTTTAGGTAATAATTTTACCTTTAGCTTTATTTTATTTCCTCCGTGTATTTTGTTGTTCTTGACTTTTGTTTTAAAATCCACGTAGTGAATGCATAGTTACTATTGGCGACATAAATGACAGCCAAGGCTACACAAAGAACAAGTAACAAACAAATAACAAACCTGAGTTATACCTCAAGTGTTAGATAACTAACTCATAAAATTGTTTATGTAAAATTATTATGTTCATATTTAATGAGTCCATGATGTGTCCTCCGCACACGACACACACAGCTTGTCTTGCCCATTGTGTTATCCAGGCCAACACTAGGTTAGACGAACAGCACTAGTAGTGTTATGTAAAACACCACCACGTGGATGGGACCTGACCCCAAAAGAGTGTAAGGCTCAAGGCACAATGTGTGTGTGTGTGTGTGTGTGTGTGTGTGTGCGCGGTGAGTTGTTTGTCTGTTGTGCTGGGTTTTTTTTTGTTTTGTTTTTTTTGTTGGGGTTGTCTTTTTGTTTTTTTTGCCAGAGGCCGACAGAGCTTCAGTCCTCTCCGTAGAGTTAGTCACACAAAGATCTGCTCATATTTATGCAGAGTGTAAAAGCCCCCAGATGTGGAACACCAGGGAGAACATGTGGAGGACAAAACCAAAGGTCGAAATTTAACTTTTAAAAAAGCCTGCGTAATGCAGCTTTAGAGTAGTGGGATCTAATTTTCAGCTGTTTTTAGGATTAATTTTTTTATCGTGACTTTTTAAAAATAAATGGCAACACATTTGTTTTTTGTTTTTTTACCTACTTACCTGGTTACAGACTTTTCTCTTTTGTGTTTAGCTGTTGTATAATCGACTGTATGGATATAAAAAACAGGGTGGAAGGTACACCCCTTCGTTTTATGATTACATAATCCATATTAAGCTGGAAATTAGCTCACATTTCTCCGCAGTGCTTTCATTAGCATAATTACAGCATTTCACAACTGTTTCTCCCCCAGATGCCAAGCACAGCAGAGAGGCCTGAATCTGTTTCCTTTTTAGTTTCAGTAAACTACAGCCTTATTTCTGTGTATCTAATTTTTTTCACCACACATTTAGATATTTCGTTCTCTAAATCAAATAAACAAATCCAGGAGGACAGACAGTATTTTAATGATGGTTTTTGTTTTAAGTCAAGGACGTTTCATTCTCTGAAGTCTAGTTTGCTTTGTTTGGGTGGTCTGTTCAGGGAATCACCAGCACATAGCAACAACTTTCCTATGTTTGGGTTTTCATGGAGTCCTGAAGGTTGTGTGTTCATCCTGCCACATGTGTATCTTAGAAGACTCGAAGGCTGAGGTGTTGTTTTTTCACTGTATGTATTTTGAGAACTGGAAACTGGACTCAGACATGACATCTTGACACTTGGCCACAACTGTCACAAAAATAAAACTCATTTACTCACAAACATATACTGATTCATAATAGAAAAACTGCTTATTTACAGTTTTATGGACATCTCAGACATTTGTAGTGGAAGTCTGAGGAGAAAATGCTCTTTGAGCTGCAAGGGGAGCTTTTTGTTGCAGTACCATGAGTGGCCATTGGGACACTCTTAATGTTTTGACTTCAACCACAGACGATGTATTGAGGTCATCTGTGTGCTGCAGCATTGTCCCATTACAGGCCCTCGCCTCGTCCAATTAGGCAAATCCAAGGGCTAGAGGAATAATCTGAGTTAAATACTGACACACATATGCGGCTTTGTAATGGATAATCAAGCTGACACATCACTGATCACTGTGCAGTGCCACAAGTCAAACGCTAACAACAATCTGTAGTGTGAGTTACAAAACCAATTTTTAGAAGAACAGAGCAGCTCTGAACTCTGCTACAGGATTGTAATTTACTGTAATGCAAGTAGAGGACAATCGCAGCCTGGACAGGAAACAGTCACATCACGCACTTCATGGACATCTACTAGAGAGTGTGTGTTGGAATCACATTATCACCTTAATTGTTACTTCAGAATTTATTGCATAGTTATTGCATGGAGTGCATTAGTTTGTTTTTCCATTCACCTATCCTCTGGTCTAATGGCCAAACCTACCCTCTCAACCAAGAACTAAAAAGTGTTTTCTGTGCTCCTATGAACCTTCATCCTGGTTTAAGAGAGTTGTTTGGGTTAAGATAAGATAAGATAAGATAAGACTTTATTGATCCCACAGCGGGGAAATTAGTGTGTTACCACAGCTCAGTA
>JAUYWH010000010.1:6286646-6325743 GCA_034779795.1 Ctenopoma multispine
TCAGAGGTGTACAGGCTGAACAGGAAGGGTGAGAGAACCGTGCCCTGTGGAGCCCCCGTGCTGCAGATTACCACCTCTCAACTTGAATATGCCCACAACTCTCTTCCCTCTTTTACCCCGGTTTTCTCTATGGATATTAACCCCCTCTGTTCACCAACAAAAAAACTGGGGGAAAGTTCCATCTTCTCATGCCTTGGTCCGACAGTGTGATCTGGCACGAAGAAGACCCTGACAGACCCTGACAAAAGGCGCTTACCTGCTCCCAATTACCAATCTGGGCAGAGAGTGTGGTCCCTCTCTGAGATCTGTGCAAAAAGCTGACACCCCGTTTTGTTGGTCCTTACAAATACAACCTTTGCGTTAAAATCTAATGTACCTGGAATTAACACCTGCACGTACTGTGTGTGTGTGTGTGTGTGCAGATTTGTCTCTAACTCTCTTTTTTTAACTTTTATTTCTTTATCCTTTGCATTTTTATTGGGAGTGACCAGGATGGACAGAATTAGAAATGAGTACAACGGGGGGAATATGTTGGAGAAAGGATGTTGAGTATGGAGCTGCCAGGAGAAAAAGAGGAAACCCTCAGAGGAGGTTCATGGATGTACTGAAGGAGGACCTGCAGTGTGACAGGGCAGGATGCTAGGGATAGAGTGAGATGGAGGCAGATGATCCGTTGTGGCGACCCCTGAAGGGAGCAGCCAAAAGAAGAAGAGAGTCCTTTGCATCAGTACCTCAACCTGAAGTTAATTAAGCTATTGGTTTACAGCATGACAAACCGTGATGGATGATTCTTCCTCAACCTGTAACACTAAGTCAATGAGATGTGTCTTTGGGGGGTATCAGTTTCCTGACCAGCTTAATGTTTAGTAATACAATCAGCTGTTCGCAGTTGCTGAGCACCACATCCAAACATCAGAAAATCTGCTTTATCTTCTTGATAGCTTATTGATTAGTGGGTTCAATTGTGTTCTTTAAGGAAAAATGGCTTCACAGGGAGGTGATGTTACAACTTGCTGTTGTGTAAGTTGTATGTGTGTTGTTTCAGATGTTGCCTGAGGTCTTCTCTGCCACAGACTAATCTTCCATTGACTTAACTGTAAAGGAAAAGAGGAAACGCGAGGTTCGGCTGGAACTCCCGTTCCCTCACACTGCATCTGCTTTCATACTACTACTATTTGTCTCATTTCGACAGGCACTGAAAGGGCCTTTTCATTAAGTGCTGTTGACTCTCAAACACTGGAGCTGGAGAAGTGCAGAGAATGGATGAGGCTTTTTCTAGAGCTGAGAAGCAACAGAGATGTGAAAGAGAGAAAAAAGAAGGAAAAAACGCAGTGAGGAAGTAAGACAAGACTGAAAGGTTTAAGTTGATGTATTTGATTTAATGTGGTTTATTATATAAATACATTTTACTGTGGAATTCGGGAGTAAACACTGAAGCAATTTTAACGTTTTCTTTTATTGTGTAAGATATAGAGTAAACTTCTGTACTGTCTGAAATAAGTTTCCTCATAGACTGTGTGGGGTAACGTTTACATTTGTCATCATAAGATCATAAATACAGAACATGAGCAGAGTCAACGAGCATTTTGTTATAAAGCTTCCAGCCACAGAGCTTTAAATTCTGCCTTGTGTCCCTAACATCAAGTGGAAGCAAAAGTTTATTCTTCTATGTAGAAATTATTAGCCGAAGACTTTTACTCCCAGAGAAGGCTCCTAGACTTGAGATCTTGGGAAAGAAAATATGTGGTGGAAATGAGCCTTTTTATAATAACTTGTAGGTAAAAAAACATCTCAGTTGTGAAAATAATGTTCCTTATTATTTTGTGGTTGTAAACCAAATATATCTGGGTTTAGGTCACATTGGCTCTTATAAACAAATGGACGTGGTAATTGTTAGTTAGTAAAAACCTGTGAAACTATCAGCATCCTGTTGAAATTTTGGGTCAGTTTTGGATCCAGCAGCTATGGTGTCGTGTATTGTTTCGCCAAATACTAGTGTTGTTAAATTACACAGATGACGCCTCCTCTTCTTCCTTTTCTGTGTTACAGCGAGGAATCAATAAAATAACTTTTAAAAATGAAATTTGCACTTAGCAGCTCCGAGGCATTCAGAGGATGAGTAAAAAGATAAAGAGTAGAAGTGTTGAATTGATCTAGTTCTTTTATGAAGTGTCTGTGCTGATGAGAAAAGCTTAAATGAGTAGAAAAACAGGAGAAAGTAGGAGTTGGACCTTGTGGCCATGCATGGTTTGATGTTTGACGTACGGGAGGGAGCTGTGTTTTGTGTTTGTTACCTAGGTGAAGAAAACTCATTCATTCGTTGCCTCTGACGTCTCTTCTTTCCTTTTTCACTCTGTCTCCTTCTCTTAGCTTCTCTCCCCGCCGTGTTATCACCCGCCTGGTTTTGTTTTCAGTCTCTAGTCTTGCCAAGACCTTGATCAGGCCTAACCACACATCTCCCACGCCGTGCCATACACACGCGCACACACACACACTTGGATGTTTGTGCTCGGTGTGATCTTGCTGATAGCAGCAGAAAAATGACGTGTTTGACTTTGACGGTATTTTCACGAGGTCAAAGTGGGAGAGAAAGACCTGAGCGGCTTCATTCTTGTGCTCATCACATGAACTGTGAAGAGGGACAGATCGGCTGATAGGACAGGGTGAGTGTATAATACCAGTAATTCCACCCAGTGGGGGTGAAAACTTCAGTTCTGGGCTTTGATGTAACACAAATAAAGTGAAGTAGCAGCTCAACCTGTCAAACAAATCTTGGCCAATTCAAGAAGTGCAGTATTTTCTAGACACAAGTAAGAGTAAAATACAATATATGGAGTAGTAACTGTGAATACTAATGGATGTGTTTCCTTCATCCCAAAACACAGAGTTAAGCACCACTATCATGAGCCATTGTCTCATATGAACTCCAGAACAGGATTGTTTCTGTGTCAGATACTTTCTCACCCATTGGAAATACTGTGCTTGGTTTAGGTGAGGGATGTGCTTACTGAGCATGCAGGACACGGCACCATGCGAAAGCGAGAATTCGCAGTCTTTTGTTTACAGCACACTGAAGCAGCGTCACTCCCGTGATAGATATGTCGTCAACATGCCCACTTGCTCACGGTGAATTCTCTGGACAGTTACCTGCTCTCTTCACACATCACACCAACTTTGTAGCAGGGAGCTGCCTCGGCAAAGTACCTTTAAGGTATGGTCCAACAGCTTTGGACGCTGGTGTTCTCATGTACAACTCCTCCAGGTAAACTGCAGATAAGTTCAGGGTCTCAGTGTGTGTCTGTAAACAGCTGTGGTTAGTTACTCTTGTCCACAGCTGTTAATCGGTCTTAGTTAAGGGCTCCTCAAACAGAATCTAAAGTGTGTGTGTGTGTTTCTGGTGAGCTGCCTAGCTGAGGTAATGGTAATTAGGCAGTAAAACCTCAGCTAATGGTTCAGTACTCTAGTCATGTTTTGACTGACTAGTGCCTTATTCACATGCATTGGGCACTAACACACACACACAGGCAAGAACACAACGGCAGGGAATGAATTGTATTGGCAGCTTGGTCAGTCAAAGAGGCGCCGCTGGACAGACTAAGTGTGTGTGTGTGTGAGCACTAAGGACTGTCGCAATTGAACTTGTCACAGGATGTGACAGAAAAGCACCTGATTGCCACGCCCGTTTTCAGTTGCATTTAAACTCTTCGGTCGACCTGCAGACAAAAACATAAATTACACACTCTGTCAAGTTGCGAGGTCATGTTGCCGTCAGTAGGAAAAGCTGAGACAGATCACCCGAGCCAGTCACCTTTCAAGAAGCAAGGATCAGCTAAAAGCTCCTCAACTAATGGCTAAAGTTACCTTCAGTGACCTGGCTCTGCTATACTTCGACTACACACACACACACACACACACACACACACACATACACCATGTCTCCTCTGTCAATACTGTTGCTCCTTCTGGTTTGGACAAAGCCCCTCTACTTCACCATCCCTCCCTCCTCTACTCTCCAGACCGCTCTTTCTTCTCCTCCTCTTCCTGTCTTTTCTCTTTTCCCCACCAGATTTTTTTGTTTGCTCTCTTGAATTATTGTCACACCAGACCTTTCTGTTTCCTTTTTATAATCATGTTCCGCAGATTAAGGATCTTTCAGTCTGGCATTCGAGCTGTGTTTGTGCCTGAATGAATGAATGAACGCACCCTCTTGTAGGGTCACTCTGGAGCTAGGCCATCCGTCAGATACAATATAAACTACATGATTTGATTTAGTTGGATCAGAGGAAAGATTTTCAGATAAGTTGCAGAAATCCATGTCAAAACAGAATGTCATTGGTGCCCTAAAGGTGAGACACCTGCTAAAACAGACTTGTGTTACATAATGCATACTGAATATGCATATGTGTGCATCATAGTTTGAATAATTTATCGCTTCATCAGCTTGTGTCAGTACTTTTGTGTGACCTTGAATTTAAAGGAATACTCTGCCCTTTTCAGAAATATGCTTATGTTGTCTTGCAGAGAGATCAGTTCTGTGTTTATGAGCCAGCAAGTAGTTAGCTTAACTTAGCACAATGGAAACAACTATAAACCGCTAACAGCTCAGGTGTTCAGCAGCTTCTACAGGTGTGCCAAATCATACACAATAACACTCATATACGTTTTTACATGACAGAAAAGTTACTTTTGTTTAATAAAAGTTATTTTGTTCTCTAGTGAGCACAGCAACAACGACAAGAGTTTCCCCAGGTAGAGTTCTCCCAGAGAGCCCATGTGCATGAAGGAGAGATCCTTACGGATCCATGACACTTTGTCTATGAAACTAACACAAAAGTACCTCATAGAAATCAAAATTATTGATGGCCGGACATTCTCCTTCAGGATTTTCTGGTAGACAGCAGAATTCATGGTTTCATTAATCACAGCAAGTTGTCCAGGTCCTGAAGCAGCCCCAGACCATCACACTACCATCACCATGTTTGATTGTTGGTATGATGTTCTTTTTATGAAATGCTGTGTTAGATTACGTGAGATGTAACAGGATGCACACCTCTCAAAAAGTTCAACTTTTGTCTCATCAGTCCACAGAATGTTTGCCAAAAGCCTTGGGGATCATTTATATGACGAATGTGAGATGAGCCTTTGTGTTGTTTTTGGTCAGCAGTGTCTTTCGCCTCAAATGTTTCTCATGGACGACACTTTTGTCTCTTTCTTACTGTTAATCACGAACACTGACTCTAACTGAGACAAGTGAGGTCTGCAGTTCTTTACATGTTGTTCTGTGTTCTTTTAAGACCTGAATGAGTTCTCGTTGTTCTCTTAGAGTAATTTTGGAAGGCCAGCCACTTTCGGGAAGGTCCAGCCTCAGAAACGGCTTTGTAACCATTTACAGACAGATACATGTTGATTACTTTGTTTCTCATCTGTTCTTGAATTTCTTTAGATCGTGGCATAACGTGTTGCTTTCTCAGATCTTTTAGCTTCACTATGTGAGACAGTTTTTATTCAGGTGATTTCTTACTACAACTAGACTAGACAACTAGACAACTGAGTGGCAAGTAAAAATGAACTCAGCTTTTCCAAAAAATGTGGAAAACTTTTGGACAACTTTTGTCTCTTAATAAATGAAATCCTAATTTAAAAACAAAACAAAAAAAACATTTTGTATTTACTCAATACATACATTACGCATCATTTAAGTGTCACAAATGTGCAAAAAAAAAAAATCAGGAAGGGAGTGAACATTTTAGGGTTTAGACTGAACCATCTACTGAGGAAAACATCTAAACTTTCTGACACTTCCCCGTTTTTTCTCACAGAGACAAAACAATTGCACAAATCAACCAAATGTACAGATGTTTCTTTGAGTTTACATCTACATACACAGCGTCCGTGTAAGAAGTGACTCGTTAGTAGATGATAATCAGCTTAACGCTGTTGACATATAGCTTCCTTTGCTGTGTGTTTCTGTCTGTACATGCCTCTGTGCGTGAATGTGTGTGTTTGCTTGGCTGTGTGTCAGTTCCCTGTACAGGCGTGATCCTGGCTACAGAGCGGTGATTGTGCGCTGTGGTATGGGATGTATGCCGGGCCCAGCGCTGCCCAGAAGAACGCAGCAGCCACCCACCAAACCGCTGAGGTTACTGAGTGCACAGGACGAGGAGGAGGAGAAGGAGGAGGAGGAGGAGGAGGGGTAGTGTTTTCCCCCTTTTCACACAGTCCTCCTCATCTGTCCCCCCCTCCCTCCTCACGCACTCTCCCAGGAAAACGTTTGAGCTTTTTTTTTTTTTACATTCTTCTCACTCCGTGTTTGTTTCCCGGCTTCTGCTTTTTTTGTTTTCTATTCTCCATCTCCATGTGCCATATAAATTCCCTTCCCCTCCACTTCCCTACCCTCTACCCCCCACCCCCCCCCACACACGCATATCTCTACTCTAGCTCAGGTGATTGTCTTGATGTCAACACCACCGCAGTGTCTCTCCCCATGTCTCCACCATGATCTGTGTGTGTCTGACTGCGTGTGTGCCTCTGTGGATATGGGGCCACGGCATCGCTCAGCTGCTGCTGCTCTAACTGGGTTTGTCTGTAAAGAGCTTAGCGCCGGTGGGCATTGGAGAGCACTAAGCTGATTAACGTCTACTAACGAGCCACTTCTCACATGGACGCCACGTATGTGTGTGAGCTCTTCTGTCTGGCTGTATTGTTGTTTATTTATGCGGCTGTGTGTGGTTTCAGTACATTTTTTGCGATTGTGTGTGTAGGTGGGTGTGTGTGTGTGTGGAGTATGGAGCTGTGCCGAGGGCGGACGGAGATGAGAGGAGGTCAGAGTTGATCTCGGGGTTAAATGAAGCGCTGACGGTGAAAACAGGTTGAGAATCCAGTTCAGACTCCTGCAGAGAAGGTCAAGTTATTCTCAGAGGAGTGACCATGAAATCCTTTTCCCCCACTTGGGCTTTGCTGGTAAAGATCTGACTAGACTGTTGACTTGGGCCCAATTATGCCATTTTACACTAGACGACTGTCCCAAGTAACTGCCGGACAGCCTACTGGAAAAGAAAGTTTATTAGTTTAGTTTATTTAAAAGTGCTTTTGTTCAGAGTAAAAACAGTCACAAAATAAAAAGTTGCCAGTTTCGGTCAACACTGCAAATATGAAGTTGCTATTAATATTATCATGGACACTTCAGTCTCTCAGTCTTTCCATCAGACAGAAAGAAATTTGCTTTACTGCTCAACTGTTTTTGACAGTCATTAAAATGAAAACAAGAAAGTTTTGGATTGGTGAAGTTTCTATTGCATTTGGAGTCAAATTATGTAAATCAGGTGACTTTCTCCATGACGTGCTTTCTGGAATCGCACGATTGTGGTTTTGTCGACCTATTGACTCATAGCTTTCGCGGCGTTACACTTTAACCGCCGCGCACAGTTTCCTGCTTCACCTACAAGACATACATTTCAGTGCTTTTAAATGTGGTCGCATGTTTAAGAAATAAAAGGTGTGTCGTGTTGTCAACTAGTGTATTGAGTGAAATCATCAACATTTGAGATTTTACTGTGCAAACTGCCGGAGTATTTCTTTTTTTTATCGTTTAGAAGTGAGAGCAGCAGCAGTGATTTAACAATAAATCCTGATCAGCTGGTGATCAAACCCCGTGATGCTTATTTTGGAGGAGGTTAAAAAGCATAAATAAACCTTGTTGTATTTAATTATCATAAATTCCTTCTTAGGACAACTTTCAGGTGTTTGCAAAGAAAACACATTTTCATTTGGATTTAGCAGCTTTGCCAACCTTCGCCAGGATTTGCTTTCTTTCCAGCCACATGTGCTGTTTGCAATTTTCACATGCCAAACTTTAATGGTGTGGAAACTGTCCCTGTCTGGCATGACTGGCACCAAATTGGTCAAACCTGAGAAGTTGGTGAGTGTGATTCTGTGCACGTATGCTCATACTCAACATCCACGTTTTCTAGGTGTGTTTGCAAGTCTGTGTGTGTTCACCTGCAGTGTATCAATGTATGTACTGTGCTGTGTGCCTGTGTGGTGTTCACGTGCTTCTTAAATGTTTGTTTCTCTGTGTGCTACACAGAAACATGATGTTCTGTCTCTGCTGCCCAGACAGAAGCTATCTCTACAATTACAACCCCTCTCCACAGCCGTTAACACAATGTTCTTCTCCGCTGCAGACATCACAGCACCTAACCTGAGCATTAAAAGCCTCAAATTGGTGGCTGAGAGGAAATGAAATGCGTTCAACTCTCCTGTTTACTCATTAGTCATACCTGGTCAAGAACAAACAAGTAGAGATTGCACGTGGATGAGACGGAGGGTCAGGAGGGTGTTAGGAAAGTGGATGAGCCAAGGGATGATGGTGAGATGGGTCTATATGTGCATGCACACTTGCTGTCTGCTGTTTATATTCCTGCTGAATTGAATTTGTCATTAATGAAATAGTTTGTATTCATGACCAGTTGTCATCCACGGGAGCTGAAAGAAACGTGACGCGAGTTATCCGTCTGCACGTGTTCCCCGTTTGTGCACGACCGGCTGATTGCGTTTTGTAGGTGTGTAAGCGGGGTCGTCGTAGCACGTGTGTCCACTGGCCGTGTCTGAGCGAGGTGGTGACGGCGTGTTCCTTTCCACTGCAAGCTTATGATGGTGCAGGCTGAAGGCTTTTTGGAGTCCAGCAGGATCTGAATATGAATCATCCCCCTTCTGTCCAAAAACACCACACGGACACACACACACACACACACACACACACACACACACACACACACACACACACACACACACACACACACACACACAGAGCTAGTAATTGGACCTGCGTCATTACGCTACTTAATTATGTGACATGGGGACTTCATGTGGACAGACATATTACTTGCTACGGTATGATACAGGCACAGTAAAAAACACCACATCGCTGCACTTCACGTCTCTTTATATGATGTTTATTCGTGTGTGTTTCCTCTCTAGTCATAAGTTGTAGTAATGCGCTTGTGCAGCCGTGACCCAAGCCAGCCACCACTGTCACTCGCTGCCCAAATCTGCAACGCTGCTCCACACACACATACACACACACATTTCCCAATGGCTTTTGGGCCATTGACTCATAAATTACACACACGACCGGCGTGTGCTGTTGTTGTGCCATCTGACACTTGCAGCCGTGACGCCATTTAAAGTCGCTATAACTGCTGTTTTGTCGTCGTCTCTGTTCATGTGTAGTCCTGTCCGAAACCAACCCACACATACAGATACAGGACCATACAAGTGGTTTTGCATATTTTCCTTCTACACGTGATAATATACACCAGTTTAAATCACAACTTGGAACAAAATATTCTGGTGTGTTTTAGCAATGTGGTTCTTTTCTTCCTACAATTTGTGCTGTAATACTTGAGTACTGTGATCTATTGTAGTAAAAACTGAGGATACATGAGTTTCTGTCTAAAACTAATGTAGACTTTATGTTCATTGCAATGGAAACAGTAGTAAAAGATTATATATTGAAAAACTCTAAAAATAAAAATAAACGGCACACATTTGAACATGGTGAACCAAAGTATACATGATTTATAGTTTAGATTGGCCAAAAAAACCTGGTATTGTACCGCACTGACATTTATTTTCTCTGTTTCTGCACATTGGATCTGAAATAATCTACTGTGAGGGCTTTCATGTTTAATTTTAGGCTGTTTGTGTCCATTTAGATTCAACAGTGTAGCAATGTAGGAGCCCTGTCATTGTCCTGCTGCAGTGTGGTAAGCGGACTGTGATTTAGACCTACAGCACGCTGCTGTCCGCACAGAGTGCTGTAGATTTGACAGCGTTAAAGCAGCATTGATTTCTTTGGTCACTTAGGGACACAGGGACTCTAGATAAACACCAGCCTATGAATTTGTTAAGGCTAATGTGTTGGCAAACATATCTCTATTTAAATATCCAGAATATATATGCAGTCAATTGCAGTCGAGTTTTTAGTCACCTGATGGACTAAAGTCCAATATTCACTCTGATTTTGACTCTGGTTTACTCTCCATATAATTCCTTGAAGAATATGTGAATATATTCTTTGAGAGCCCATCTTTGAAAAGATACAAAGAATACAAAGATATTGATCGGAACAGCTTCAGAAGTTGATGCTAAACAGTCATTTCTGCTTTTCAAAGTAGTAGGAAAGTGCATAATTTAGTGGGGCAAAGAGGCTAAAAAGGGGACTGTGATTGAGAGTAGGAGAGGATTCTTTCGCTAAAAATGTTCCTCCTGCGGAGACAAGAAGCATCGCTAGTGGAGCCTCTAGAAGGTTTGTAGATAAATATTTATGGTGCCTGTTTGCCAAGTCTGGCTCTCTACCCACAGTGCACACATACAGTCATGTCTGCACAATCAATCTGTTAGTGTTAAAAAAAAAAAAGCTCCATGAAAACTGCATTTCTGGTTATTCTCTGAAATGCAAAGCTGCATCTCCCCGCACTGCAACATGTAACTTAATTTGCTTGCAGCCTCGTGTGTGTGTTTGCACTGTAGGGTATGAAGGAGCAGGAGTGTCTCTATTAATAATTACACAATTCATCAGACCAGAGCAGAGGCCAGTAGCTGGCACGTGTGCACACACACACACACACACACACACAGAGTGGCACCATTTTCCAAAGACATGGGACAGGATTTCCAAATGCAATGCCGTCAGACCCCCCTCGCTATTTTAATGATCCAAAGGTTTGTCAATTGTTCTGTGTGAAACACTCAGAGGACAGTGAAACAGTTCAGGGTGAATTTGGTTTATTTGCTATGTGAAGAAACAGCAGCTTTTGAATTTTTTCTTATAAATTATGGATAGTTTCATCCCACAGTTGAGCCGATGTAAACGTGAAGAACATCTGACTAAAGTGGCTTCAATCTGTGATTTCTACTTTTTTGTTACTCATGATGCTGGATGGTGATTTTTGTAGTTTTTACATTTGAAAACATCACATTTTGTTTACTTTTCTTAGTATGGAAATGTGAGCAGTGTTTAGTTTTGATATACTTTACAAATAGGAGCTAAACCTTAAGTCATTACTTATTTATTAAGTCTCAGAGCAGCACAAGATGAAAACACTTCACTGACATGTATCAACTTGATATTTTGAACATGCAGAGGTCAGTATTTATTAGTATTTGTTTATTTTGGCTAACTAACAAGTTCAATTACCACCTGGGGCTTTAGCTGCTTAATGCCTCCTTTATGTTCACCAGCCAGTCTCCAACTCCTCCGCTTACATCTGAGCTTTTTGACAGAAAACGGCTGCACACTGCACTAAAAGCAATGCTGAACAGCAGTAACATTAAAGTTGCAGGGGTCCGAAAACAAACACAAACTGTGGAGCGTTGTGAAGAACAGCAAAGTTAAGTTAACCCACTTACCTTCTCTGTCAAAGTCATTTGATCCAGTGTTAATATAAAAATATTGAGCAGCTTTAAAAACCTTTGTTGCACATGTATAAAAACTTTTGTCATGTTTGAGAATTGTTGGTTTGGACATAAGTCGATGAAATAAAAGTTTACGTTTTTTTTTCCATTTAAGTAGAAAACTATAAAAAGCTTTTAAGCTGTGGTGTTGCGTCTCCATTTGACTGATGACTAATGGAAATCTCTCTGCAATGAAACCATGCATCACATTTCAGTTCATCAGTGATAATATTTCCAACAGTAATGATGTGAAAAAACAAAGTCCTGCTGACTGTTATTTGAATTGGGTGGATCTGACACGGTGCCGAGTGAAGCAATATAAGACACAAATGTCTCAACAGCAGCTCCTTCACTCAGCTGTCTTTTCTTAAAGATGGTGCAACAGCACCTTATGTCCGTCCACATCCGAGAGCTGGAGCGACTAGGCCACATGCATTCTGGGAGAAGCCTTACTAAGAAGTGAGGACCCCACCTGTTTATGCTATCACTCCATATATCACTTCAGTCACAGAGGCCGCCTCCGTATGTGTGTGTGTGTGTTAAAGAGAGCCCTGCACACTGGTAGAAAGTGGCAGAACTGGTGGAGTGACCTGACGCACATAGACAGAGAGAAATCTGGTGGTCTGAGTCAGCAAACAATGAAAGTGTGTGTGTGTGTGTGTGAGAGAGAGAGCGAGAGGGTGAATGAGATGACGTTCCATAAAACTCTTTCTTTGGCTTTAGCTCTGTGTGCTGTCCCAGAACAGGACGTGCCATGTCAGATTTCAGTACAGTAGCCAGTTTCTGCTACACACGTATGGCTAGATTTAAATTTTACAGCCGCTAAAGGAGGTTTTTGCTCAGACTGGGTTCAGCTGTTCAGTGTTCCTCAGTAGTTTATTACCAAAGAAAAACATATCTTATCTCCCCTTGAGGTGCATATTTATTTTTAGAACTACAGCTCAATCATTTGCTTATAAGAAACAGTTCCTGTGGATGTTTTATGTTTTTAGTGGAACGTCCTTCTCACCTCTGGTTAAGTGGCATCTAATTTCAGTTTTAACTTATACACAGTATTATTATTATTGGTGTATTTGCAGATAAATCGGTATTAAAACTACAAAATGACAGGAAACTGTGAATAAAATAGACAGAAAATGTTTTCCCGTGTCCAAACTTGTGTTTGAAAAGCCCTAGCAGCAGTTTAAAGATATTTGATTTTCTAATTCAAACTCACTGACACTGTGTAAACTGCCTACAGCAAGAGACTGAGAACACTTTGAAAGGTTTCCAGGTGCGCACACACAAACTCTCAAGCATTTCTGCCAGTATTTACTATGTTTTTAAATTGCGTAAGTCGTAGCCTTTTGTCATTTACACACCCTGTTGACAACCAAGTATGTAAAAGCCACCATGCCCTCACACAGGGACAAATAAAAACTGGACACTCAGATTTTGTTCACGGGTGATCTAAAAATACCCGGACGCGAAGTTGCATGTGAAGCCGTGAATGTGGTTCTCCCACCCTTATTTTTCTCCACTCAGCACTGCTGCTCTGTCTCTGTCTGTCTCTTCCTGCGCCCACACATTCCAGCTCCTCTGTGTGCTGTAACATACCCGCTCAGTCTCTCCCCCTGTGTGTCGCTCGGAGCCCCTTTTTCTCTTCAGCTGAATCATTGTGCTGTCATATCAAAAAAAATCTGACAAAACTGACAGAAATTGTAAAGTTTTTTATGGGTTAAACCTTTTAATATGTCATGTAAAACATATGCATTTCATCTCTCTTTACTGAGATTTCATGACACCATGTCGTGTTTCTGGTATGTGAGTATCCGTGTGTGTGTGTGTGTGTGTTTTCAACTCATGCACACACACCTGGATAAATGCTTGTTGCATACTGTAGCTGCTGTGGGTGTGATTGACAGCGGCAGGGTTAAAAGCAGAATGCTGTGTGTGTGTGTGAAAGCACATTAATCACCCTGCAGCCGACTGTGTGTGCTGCCAACTGTGTGTGTGGTGTAACGTATGGAAATTTATAGCCGAACATTATGAGAAAGCGCGCAGTGTTCATTGTTCCCATAATGAGCGTGTTTGAAACAATAAAGTGCTTCCACTAAGACGGTTGATTGATAGCAATTAGGCATCTCGTGGAGCGGTTAGCAACTTAATTTTCAGTTAAGGCCACATTGTAAAAGTGGTCGTGCTCATGAACTGCACTTCCCCGAAATCCCTCGTCAGTCGATCAGTGGACATGACTGTGATTCCTCCTACTGTGGATTTTTCCCTGATGCTGTTGTTTCTCCCATCATAGAAAGTTGGCCTGCTTAGGCTAAACTGAATTAGTCTTATTTAATTATGTTCGTAACCACGTTTTAGCTTAAGTTGGACAAAGACGGACAAATGATGGACAGAAGACACATGCTTGTTATTGTCCTACTTAGTGGTAGGTACAGGACATACAGTGTACTCATAATGTGTGAATTCCCAGTAGGTGTGTCATTCTTCATCCTGGCAAAATTCATAGTATTTTACAGAAGTGGAGTCCATATTATCATTCATCATCACAAGGCTGATCCAAGTACTTCAGGTCTAGAGTCTCTGATGCCTTTTTTAAGACTGTAATATTAAAAATGTTAGGTGTGAACTTATTGTCATTATTCTAGCTTAGTTTTATTTTTGTTGCTCTCTTTGCTTCCTCTGTCTATGGCTTCACCCACGTTCTCTTTTCAACAGGCTGCTTGTTTTTCTCTGGAAGTTTCCAGTAACCGTTCTCCTCCATCCAGCCACCAGAAGCCCCAAATCTTTCCATCCAGTATCAGTCACCTGACCTTCCCTGCCCACTCATACACCTGTTCCCAGTTTTCTTTCATGCAAGGAATTTGCTGGGAGGTATTCCAGATTGTGGGTTTAGTGAAAACTCTTGAGTTTGCTATCCCTGAGTTCAGTTTGCAGGTCCAGAAACTGAGATCACTTTAATTCAGTTATTTTCTGCAGCCGCTAGCACTGTTGCTATCACGTTACAGATGAATAAATAGACAAATATCAAAAAAATAACAATGCTGCATACAGTAGAATTACATTACATTATTAGTTCTACTCGCTTTGAGGTTTCATTGTTTTTTATAGATGTGTTTGTTGTCTTATTATTGGTGCGTTTTGAAAGGAAAGAGAAGGAAGGAACAATTCCTAGCATGTTCTTTATCTTGACGAGTTGGGTCTTATCAGGGCTCTTTGTTTGTAGTAACTCAGAATTTACAGAAGCCGAATGGTAAATTGCTGGTGTCTTCTCCTTGTAAGTTGCTTTGGATAAAAGCGTCTGCCAAGTAAAGTAAAGTAAAGAAGTGATTGGGTCCCCTCTGCCCAGTAAGCTGATCGCCAACAAGGAGCCATGCACCTGCAAACTCTGAAGTTAAAGATTTTGAGAAAAAAGCGACGGGTGCATAGGCCGACTGCAGTCATGTAATTGCGGAGGTTTGTGGGGTTTGTGCCGCCTCCTACAAGAAGCATATTAATGTCCTTAAGTGAAGAATGGAGACGAATGAGGTTAAAGGGAGGGATGACTCGTCAGACTGAGTCGGACAAGGGTCAGTCCCAGTCTGGGTCAATCAGTGGCTATTTGAACAGTTATCACGTGTCACCTCTTCAAGTGTGCACCCTTGGAACAGCCATTAACAGTTAATTAACACAACTTGTTTGCACACGATATGTTTGTTTTGAGCTGGGTTTTACTCCTCCATTTGCCAATGAGTGAGTGTGACTTGATGTTTCCAACCAGTGGAAGAGTAGCAGGAAATGAAAGCACACACTGGCTCACCCTCATCTCTAGAGGGTAATGAATGAGGATTAAAGTGGAAATAGCATATTTGACTGTTTTTCTGGCAGAATTGCATCATTGAAAACATAATGCATGGACAGAAAAGAAGTGGATTATACTGCGGGGGTCATTTCATCATTGCTATCGTAAAACTGAGTCGCCCTTCATGCAGAACCAACTGTCAAACTCTTCAGAATGATCCTTGACGCCCACAGGAGACAAGTGTTTGATACTCGTAGATAACATTTGGGGGGAGTATTGCTTTAACCAGATTATCATCCACACATACGCCAGATTCATGACTAAGAAAAAAAGCACTGTGAAATCAGACGCATACGCTGCGGTCAGGCTGCGAACATTATATCTTCATTACTGACAGACTTTCTGGCGTCACTGGAAGGAATTAAATGAGGTGACACAGGAGCTATCCTGCTGCTTCAGCCTGCCAGTGTTCATTCCGTGTATCTGCAGCTGTCCTGACGCTAAATCTTGGCTCATGTTGCACTGTTGTACCTCTTACCCACTTGCCTGCTTGCAGGACAGATGATTAAATGGAATCAAGTATAATAACAGCCCTGGAGGATTGCAAGAGCTAAAGTCGCTGGAACGAAAAATTGCTGCCATTGTGGAAAAACAGTTCGAGTGGGATAGCGGGGATTTTCACATCCCTATATTAATCTAATTTCTTAATGATTTCCAGGAGAAGGTTCTTTGCTCCTCTTAGTGAATAGGTCAAAGGTCAGGCTTGGCTACTCTTGCAGTTGGACGTCTTGCACAAAAACATCTCTGTGGTTCATGTGCCTGTTGACTTGTCTGCTTGAAATCTTAGGAATCACGTGATTTGTTGCTTGAATCCCCGGCAAGGAGAGACAAATCCAAAGAGCAGCCGATTGTCTGCCGTGGGGCTTATGAGATGCTTGTAAAAAGATGAGATACGGTATAATGAAACACACCACAGGGATTTTCAGTGATTCCTATTAATCTTTCAGCTCATGCTGGTTGGCATCCAGCAAAACTGGTGTTTTTTTATGTTCATACACGTTTTGTCTTTTCTCCAGCTCCTGTTTTTACGTAATGTAACCAGTCTAATAGCTCAAATGCAGGTCTGAGCACTTTCTCTAAAATAAAATACCATTTAACCCAAACGGACTGAGTGACCGGTGAACTCAGTGACTCACATCACGTTGCTTACACCAGCTCTGTGTCTTGTGGGTGCCGGGGTGGCGTGGAAATGACAGACTGACCCACACGATTTACGACCAGAGAACAGGGTAGCTTTTAATTTTAAGCAGCCCTCGATTGAGACATCACACAGACCCAGACCCTCCTAATTACACACATACACACAGGCGGCTACAGAACAGTTATTGGCTAGACACGGACTGTGGAGGCAGATAATCTTGTCTAACCTCTTGATTTCAACAGTCTGGGAGAGAAAGGGGAAAGCGAGGCACACATACACTCACACAGTCGCTACTGCGGTCATTATTATTATTATCGATTTGCCCACAAATGGTGAAGCGATGCAAGGAAGTGAATGAGATCGATAGACAAACCACCAAGGGAGGAAGTTAGACAGATGGATGGATGGATGGGGAGGAAAACAAATAAGAGGGTGGGTGAGAGTCTGCACATGAGGAGAAGGCGTTTGTTTATCATGTTCTCATGTACACTCACTGGTCACTTTTTGAGGTCCAAGAAAGGTGAATATTCTACTAGTGGAGAGCATTAAAGTTTAGGTAAAGTTTTGGCTACTCTTTTTACATAAATGAGGGGTTCAAACATTGCAAATACCTCCTAATAAACTCCACCCACTAAGACCTCATTAATAAACATATAGTAGAATTATCACGTTTCTAGCAGTTTCAACAAAAACTGAGAAATTATTACTTTATAAAAGTCAAATCCACAGCAGAGTTGTGTGTAGGTGTATCTAATAAAGTGGCCAGTGAGCATATAATTGCACGTCTGAGTTTGGGGAAAGGTCATCATTAAGTGAATGTCATCCGCATAATTATAGTATCTTCCTTTGTTGTTTTGTTTGCCTGCTTTCGTGAGAGTTTGCGTGTTTGTGTGTGTCCATGGCAGTGCACCAGTGCATGTCCTGCCTGTCTCCTCTGGTCCCTTTGCTTGGCTGCCTTGATTAATTGTGTTGCTTCGCTTAAGCTGCCCGGCTGAACGAGGGAGCTGCTCGGCTCCTCTCCTCTTCCGCTGCTCTGCTTTAGGACCGTCATGGCCTGCCTGGCTGGCGGGCACCGTCTGTGCTGAACGGGGACTAAATATAGCTCACTGCACCAGGAAGACACAAACTGGGGAGAGAGGGAGGGGCGTAAATATAGAGTACCCTCATGCAATTAGAGAGTCAAGCACTTCTGGGAAATTTTAGGGAAAGAGACACTGGGAACTCTGAGCTTGTTCTCTTTCTAGCTTTGTGGATATGTTATTTTGGCTGATGTGCTACTGAGTGCCTTTGGTGTGAGTCATCACATTGGACAGCAAGTAACCCAGTTTAAAGGGCATTGTCTAATCTTTATAGTGGTCATGGTGTTGCTTTAATTTTAAACTCTTAAAACCTGTTATTTAGCCTCTTGACTCACTCTTTAATTAAAACATTGTTGCATAGAAAACCTTTAAATGTATGAAAACATTTAAGGAATCAGGAACATTACACTGTCATTGTTTAAAGGGCCACACACACTATGTGGTGCAGGTTAATTACCACCTCACATGGGGCAAATAAAATGTGTGTCTGTACAATGTTGAGTTTGGTACATATCAGACTCAGGACTGGTCAGTCTATTGTGTATTATGCATGTGATGCTGTGTAGATGGAATCATGTGAGATTCCTAAAGATTTTGATCCTAAATTTCTGATCTTTGACACATCAGACACTAAAGACGTGACATTTTGAATGTTTTTGTGTGATTTTTTTTTCTCTTTTAAGTAATTATGCTTATAAATTCTTGCAGTGACTTTGTCGGACTTTTGATAAAACTATACTGAGTGAGTAGAAAAGTACGCTGTGCGTGAACGTCACAGGGACGCGTCGTTGCAGCAGCAGATGCCAGTATCTGTTTATATGCAGCAAGTCATTACATATTTTGTTCACCAAAAAGTTTAACACCGAACATCATCAGCACAGGATTTTTTAATTCTCCACTAGCATCAGCGTTGTCAACACATATTATTGTTTCGGTTGCCCCACATTTGGTGGATCGGGTCACTATCAGGTTGATTACATGTACTCTGATCCCAGCATAATAAAATTTCACAAGTTACACAAGTGCCAACATTTTTGGCCACAATCACACAGTTTACACCAGCCTTAAAGGTCGGGTGTGTTTCCCCACTGCACTGAATGACATGTTTCTGAAAATGACAATCCAGCAAGCTTGACACTGGAAAAGTGTCGGGGGAGGGAATTTAAACATCATTCAGCAGTCTAACAACAAGCACATTGTTTAAAGCATGCTGACCCCTTAAATCAGCTGCTGGTATGTCACAGTGGAACCTACTGTAGAACCACCGCTTTGCAAAACAAAAGTAAACACACGGCTGAACAGCACCATGTAATTTTACTGCTCTCTGTCTGCTGTGGAGCAGAATTATCACCAAGTCTGTATTCCTGCTAATCCTCTATCAACTGTGCAAACGAGGCCCAGAAAGACAAGACACGATGGTGAGAATCTGGATTGTGAATCATTGCAGTAGTGAAAAACGTGAACCTGTTTACCGGATCTCTGTTTTTCTTCTTGCTGGCCCACACACGATCGACTATGTTCCTACAGCTGTAGGTGTCCTCACTTTCTTCTTCCTGTTGTTCCCTTTATCACTTTCTTCCTGTCTGAATATGTGAGTCATTTTCTATCCTTTTTGGCCTGCGTTGGTTTTAGGGTCACTGTGTTCCCCGGGCTAATAAGCAGATAGTGATACCTTACATTAGATATTAATTAACCAGATAAACAAGAGACGCTGTATATACATGTCATAATATTTATTTCATCTTTATGTCTGAGTTACTGTTTACTCTGCCACTAACCAAAGCATTTCCTCTCTCTGCTTGTGTCTCTTTTTTTTCCTCTAGAGTGCTGATGTCAGTTGAGAAAACAATCTGCTACCACTCAGAGCTTCAAAACCCTGCCTGTTCCTTCTGTGACAACCAATCACATGGGGAGAGCAGCTGGATCGGACACGCCCTTGAAGCACTTTGACAGAGACTGATGGAGGACGTTTCTTTCTTCTTCTTCTCCTTTTTTTTTTTGTTCTTCGCTCTCACCTTGTTGGTTGTGGAAACCGACTGGGATGTGTGCCAAATGACATTCTTGAAAAATCTATTTGCTGCTCTCATTCCTTGAGTGAAAGCTAATCAGAGAGGGCTACAAAAAATGGAGAATGGAAAAACTCAGATCGTAAAGAGAAACGATGGTGGCTGACTCTTTAGTGTATTGAAAAGAAAATATATAGAAATATATATATCAGCTCAAAAAGTGCCTCATTTTCAGATGGTAGCCATTTTACAAAGAACTTAGCGATGACTAACTAAAGCTTTGTTGTTTTTCTTTTTCTGCTTGATTTGATGTATGTACTTACAAAAAATAATCCAGCAGAAGATGTTGAGAAAAGTGGGTAGCACTGGTGTGAACTTTTGCTGCGTTCATGTCATATAGGAGCGACCAAATTAAATATACAGGACATTTTCAATAAAAGGATGTATACAGTTGCTTTCAGTATGGTCTAAATATTGTTAGATTTTCACAGCTGAAACTAGATTATAGGAAGCCAATTAAAGAAACGCAAAACAAAACAAAATACACCAACATCCTCCTAAATGTTTTCCTAAGAAAAGTCCTGAGAAAAAGTTAAGCTGGATTAATGACATGTTCTTAAACCTCAGATTTGCTTCTACCTTTGTTCTTGATGAATCCTGTGTTGAAAGCGTGTTCTGTTTGTTCTCATTTAGCATAGGTAAACGCCCTTAATTGTTTAGCTATGCCCTGAAGTGTTCCCTCAATTGCACTGAGCAAATATATGACCAAGATATAGTCAACCGTTGGATTACAAAGTCTTTCAAGCCATGATGCATGTCAAATCTGTGTTTCTTACTCAAGTGACAGTGGAGATTTCTCTTTAACCCTTTCATGCTCCTTCGAAATTGTTAATAATATTAATAATAATCAGCTTAATGTCCCTTCGCACAAAAATGTGCTATAAATACCTGTAAAATCTTATATTCTTTAAAAATAAATGTTTTAAACCAGCATCAGTCCTAATATATATAGTTCATATATATCAAATATTAATACATTTCTAAAGGTTTTTGTCATGATGCAACATAATTTCATGGTCTAAAAAGATGTATTTACATGCATTTGATTTGGGTTTTTTTTGCATCCTTCAGCAAGACACTCCCCCTTCCCTGGCTGCCCACTGCTCCACCCAAGGGGGGGTTGGGTTAAATGCAGAAGTCAAATTTTGTTGTAACAGGTAAATGTAATCAATGACAATATAGCCTGATTAACCATATCATTATTATTATTATATATGGTAATATTACATCATCAGAAGAACACTCACGTAAAGCCTCAAATGAAGTGGAGAAAAGAGAAGATGCATGTTTTATACTTTTTATTCGAGCAGATCAGAAATATTAATGCGAAATGGTTTCAAACTGCACATTTTTGTGTAGAGGGGCATTAACAGGTCTACTTCAGACCATTGTTTACAATTGGCAAAAAACAATACATGAAAAAAATTGAGAACACTCAAAAATGCACAACCTTGCATGAAATAAAAAAGCTAAATGTTCTTCGGTACATAAAAGGGTTACATACATTTTTAATTTCTTCAAGTATTATGTATTAACTATTACAAGTCAGAAACTGGTAATTAGAATAAATCCATTATGACATGAACGCTGCATTTTTGCTAACCTAAATAATGAAAATGGTACTAGCAATCTGCTGGCCTTCTTGTCTACTGTGAGAAATGTTAGCGTAGCTGCTTCCATTCTTTTCCATTGCTTTTATTCTGTTGACTCTCTCTTATTTTTTCGTCTCTTTTCAACTTTTTAATAGAGTCATTCACCAAAATTATTAAACAGGATTGAAACAAAAAGCACTCTTAGCAGGGGCGGACACTGTAGGTTGCTAGCTAAGCGTATGTATGTATGTATATATATATATATATATATATATATATATGTATATGTATATATGTATATGTGTGTGTATATATATCTATGAATATGTATATGTGTATATATATATATATATATATGAATATGTATATGTGTGTATATATGTATATGTATATGTGTGTGTATATATATATGTATGTATATGTATATATACACATATAAACATTGTAAATACACCACTTTGCTAAATGCAGCCACAGCTGAAGTTGCAGACCCTTGATATAAAGCTAAGCAATCCCATTAGTGACACTTGTGTCTCACTTAATCCTCCTCATCTCAGGATGCTAAATAACATATGGTACATGCAGCTGACGATAGAGACCCTGTCAACAGCGATGCTAAGTCTAGATTTGTAGCAGTCAGCATCTTGCTTTTAGCACCGGAAAGGGGGTCAGTTCTTATTTCAGTTGTGTCGGTATAAATCTAATCAAACAGCCAATAAGATCTCAGTTACTTTACACATTAAAGTACCAAACATTTTAAAGAGATAGTTTTTACACTTTTTATTTTCAAACAGGTTAAATTGAAAGTGCTTTGACCCTAAATCCGTCTTTAAGTCTCTGTTTCTATCTCCTCCTTTCTGTCTTAGGCTCTTACTTTAATCTCTGCTATGCATCAGCACTTAAGTGCCTGTCTGTCTTACTTGTCTCTGCCCCATCGTAGCACCTAGCACTAATAGGGCTGTCCTAGCAGAATATATCAAGCCTATTCTATGTCCGTTTTTATCTCTTTTGGCTGTACAGTTCTCATAAAATAACTTGTTTATGTTTGTTTGATGTGATGATGATCTATCATGCGACTTGACGGACACCCACGGCCCTAAAATCGGAGGAGTTTTGGACTATTTCACCATGCCGGTAATGCGGGACTGAATCATTGCAGGGCCGTCAGTGCCAAATCACAACAACAACTAAAAAAAGACTGAGCTGTTCTAGTCTGTGACAGCACCTGAAGAAGCAACTTTCACCTCGCAAGTCTGAACATATTGCTTTGTTTCGTTTTTTTAAAATGTAACCTTTAATGTTCCACTGTTGTTTTCTTTTTGCAGCAGAGGTAAGAACTGTGACATATCTTGTCTCGCAGTCTGCTTACGTGACTCTTAGAGATAAAGGTCATCATGAAGACTTGCGTATGCTTTAACCTTGAATTCGCCTCTGACTTTGACGGTGGATAAACAGAAATGCATGAAGAGAAAGAAAAGGCCGCAGTCAAACGTAAAGCAACAGAACCTGAAAATGCATCTATGTAGCTATGAATTGTTCTCATGTGTTTGTCTGTGCCTGCCTTGGGAAGTTCATGAACTATTCTCATTCTGGTCACGTGACTGTCGGGGGGGCCTAGAGCCTAACGATGCAGCTTTATGACGAGCAGATTGAGCTCTGCGGCTGGACATCAACACACAAATTCAATACATTTGCTTTCGAGCAGAAATCGCAGACAAACACATAATAATTAGCTGAAATGTTTCTAATGTATTCTGGAAATGTTCTCGTAATTGAAACTCAGCAGTTTTTTCAGCCAAAACACACGTGCTTGAAGGTACTTGTAGTTTAGAAAAGAGAGCGCACAAACTGATTTGCTTTCAGTCCTGACAAGCAGACATTATCCTGCCATTTAAAGCTCCGAGTATCTCAAGAACTTTTTATTGATCCACGTTTTTTCTGTCAACCTGCCTTCAGTTCGGAAAGGCACAGCCAGATATGATGAATAAAGTTCTTTGAGGAGAGCTCAGATGAAAGGCTGTTCAAGTGGCTGTATGATTTCTTTTATTGCATTGTGTGTAGAGATGTTCATGACATGTGCAGGAAAGTGTTGCTGCTGTTTGAAATTGTTTAATTTCTTCCTCCTGTTCACCTGAGGGAAGGTACAGAATGGGGAATATTGTGACATTTACCTTTGGTGTAGACAATTTTACTTCTGTTGTGTAGGAATTTGGCAAACACATGGCAACATTAGACAACAGATTTTGTTCATTAAACAGTTTAAACCCACGTCTGCTTCACCCACCTTCATCCAGTTAGTGATGCTCACACAGTTTGATGATTCTCGAGACTCTTTGAAGGGCCAGAATATGAAGCTGTCGACTCCTGCTCTTTATTTTAGTTTTTTATTGCAGAGCTGGAGACTTCTGCCCTTGTCTTACTACAGGTAGCAGAGTCGTGAGTGTGTGTGTGTGTGTGTGTGTTGAGCGTGACCACGTGTTTTTTTCGCCCTCTGGTTCACTGGGACGTGACGCGCAGTGCTTGTCCTTGTTGTTGTTGCTGATAACTTTCAGGCTGTCAGCTGTTTTTCTGCTTGTTTGCTCTGTGGCTAGTGGTTCCTCCAGGTGAGTTGTGATGGTGAGCCGATGTTTATCCAAGCGGCGTTTACCACCCACAACAGCATGGAGGAGATGAGGGATCCCTTATCTTAAATCTCTGCGTTTATAGGCCAATAAGATTATGTGCATTACATTTTTTTTAAATCAAAAACTACTATTATGGGACCAAAATTGCTGAGTTTTAGTTATTTTCTGTGTCCGCATTAAAACACCAGAATGGGTAGAGAAGGCAAAGAAGAACTGTACAGTACAGTGCCTCCACTCACTGCTTGTAACATGCGGCCGCTTGCCACTCCTCGCGACTGATTGGTCAAAGCTCAGTTTCCCCGTACACGACGCCAAGCAGACGTTTTCTGATTTAAGGGCGATTCACGCTTACCGCTCGCCCTCTGACAGACTCGCACTGTGAACACACACATGCTTCTCTTCACGCTAACAACTGGGCGTGCGTATGCAAACACATTTCACACAAGCACACTATAATACATGATCTCAACCTCTGGCAGCAAGCAACAGTTGTTGTATTTAGCTGAACAACATGATGAAATGACATAAATAAAAGACTGTGTGTTAACACTAGACGAGAACAGTAATCAGGATGTGGAAATAAACATAACATGTCTATGGTGCATGAAATGGTATTTTAGTTTATTTGTCTCAGTATGAACAGTCTGATACTCGTAGCACACACGTGGACATGAAAAGCATGAATTGGTCTTTACATTCTTTACTTCTGGAGGCCATTTTGGAAAAGCTTCATTTTAGTCTGGACGGGAGAGGCCTGAGTTAAAATGTGTTGTCGGCCAGCATTCCCGGGGGGATTTGAAGATCATGTTGGTCCTATGTCGAAGATCCTCTGTGACATGCGGTGCTGTCTGCTCTTTTAACCGCCTTTCCCTTAGAGTTGATTGAAAAAGAAAGCTTGACTAAAAAGGAGAAGTCAAACAACACAAGGACATGTGGTTTCTTTTGTTTCTGTGACTGACGGCTAAGTTTCTTTTTGAGCGATGTAATAGTAATTGTTCAAAAGTGACAGGCTTAAAGCAGGAAAACAACAGAGCTACTGATGTGAGGGTGAGAGGAGGAAGAGCGGAAGACGATTTACTGCCTGAGGCAAGTGTGAACATCTGCATGAAATGCCACAGACACAGGCAAGATCATGCCCCTCACGCACACACACACCGCCTTTCATTCCTACACACAGTTGCTTAAAGGCGCTGTGACCCAAGGACACACAATATGTCCAATGTGGAAAAGAAATCCACAAACCCGTTTTAGTCAGTCAGTTTCACCACTCCCCCTGATAAGATAATTTACACTCGAGGTTGGCAGGTGGCCAGTGGAGTTAACACCCGACTTACTGGTGAATTGACCAACATGGGATTTGGTTCTGGGTCTTTGGACCTTGCTCTCTGTAAACGTATTTCAGACGACCCTCTCACTCAACACTCAGTTTAATTAAATAGGCTTTTTAAAGCTCAGTAACCATGTGCTTCTTTCTTCTCTTAGAGCTAACATTTATGGGATCTTGTATCATCCACAGATGGCCAAGAAATTCAACCCACAGCTGAGTGTGACTGTGCAGTGACTGAGGAATGAATAGGAATGAGAGCGCACACACACACAGATCGGGCCTGCACCTGTAGGAGCTCTCACTTCCCTTATTGAGTAAGAATAAGGTTAGCACGGACAATTAAAAGCCTGTTACCACCTGTATGAGACAAGAAGAAGCCACCTGAAGGGTTACTGAAACCCACACTGTCCCTTTAGTTCTCTTTACAGCTCGTGTTCCCTCAACTTTTGTTCACCTCAGCCTTAACATGAGTTGCGGTGGAGCCCTACTTCAGCAGAGACGTTCCTATTTTCACGTGCTGCACTTGCACAAGCAATGCTTCTGTTTAGCAGCTGACTTTTACCCTTAGCAAGAATGTTCATCATGATATATTATCTCAGTAAGTGTTTTATGAATGAACCCACTGATCATGAAAATGTAAACCTTCCTTATGATGCACCCTTAGACAATGGAAACCTTCAAATCTACCACGGTTACAATCACAACTTTTATTCTTTGGTTGATATGAGACGTCATATTTGACCTATGCTCTCATTCCCAGTGATGCTTGTATGAACAAACAGAGTATGACGGAAATGTAGAGCGCTATCAGCACTGCACTTGGACAAGGAGAGAATTGGCGCAGCTGCCATCTGGTTGTCATGGTGACAGGCAACCACAATGCCAGCCTCCGCCGCGGTGGCAACATCTCCGGTCAAGACAAGAGAGAGAGAAAGAGAGAGATTGTTGGGTGGGAGCCAAGTGAAGAGGACAGAGAGTTCAATCACAGGGAGGTGCCAACAGATGGACATGTTGATTGTGAGCGGGCGGGTGGTTCCTCATTGAGTGTGTGTGTGTGTTTGGTACACAGTAGCTCAGTGTGAAGGTGGATATGATCCTAACACTGTTACATTTACATGAAATGCTCCTATAGGTCACAGCAGCTCAAAACGTTGCAGGCTGGACACAAATATTTAAACAATCTCGCTGTTGCATGGATCCAAAGCCTGGTGTTCGGTAGTATCGACATCAATACGAGGTGCATTAAGGAGATCCTCTGGAACAATTAATAGTTTAACATTAAACATTAACATTAATTTATCTTTTAGTTTACACTCGCAGTTGTTTGAAAATGGGACAAAGTTCATCTGCTTGATGCTCCAGATCAGCTACTAAACACAGCGTGTGGTGACATTGTTTCATCTTTCATGTGGTGTCTAAGGTTGATAATGAAACTTATAAATAATTATCTTTTTTGAATTAATGTCTCTAACAGACACTTGCACCCTTTTTCATTCGTTAAACAATATACTGTACATGTTTTCTCCCTGTCAGGAAAGCTGAAATCAAACATACCCTTATCCAAAAAAGAAAGAGACTGCTACGACTGCAGTATGCAACTGCTTTATGCAAATGGTATTTTACTACTATGTTGTCTTATTGTGAAGAGGTGCTGTTGCAGTATCCTTACATAGAAGTAACATCAACACAAGAATCCAGTGGTACAGTGCAGTGTGCTCCTGTATAGTCTGTGAGAGACGTATGACTTGGCCTCTGTCATAGGGCTGAGAGTTCTGTTTTCATGGTATTTTCATCATTACTCCGTGACCTTACAGATCACGCACAGTCTGTACTGCTGCGTGTTGGCAATAATACAGGAAGTCTTCCTGTCTTTATGACTTCCTCCACAGCGCAGACCTCAGGAAGCCTCGCTGGATGTAGGACACGGAAATAGCATTTACTCCCACGGCTGATGTGGGAAAATTAATGTCAGCCCTATTCCATGCTCCCAAACTGCTTCCTTCCAATCAGTCACACCTATTCTAATATGCAGAAGAGGTTGACTGTGAGTTAAGACGAAGAAGATTTATCTGCATGTACTTGTCAGGCCAGATTTGAGATGATTTAGAAATAATTTCCCCTTTGTATTTACTTACAAGCTGCTTCTGTTAAACCCTTCCAAACTTATATGATAAGGAGTTATTTAAGCTATTTTAAGATGAAGATTAGCGTTTGTATAATCAAAAACTAACAGGTTTGACTTCATTGAAAATACAGAACGCAATGTTCAACCTCACTGCAACAAAAGTGAGCACACCTGTGATTTCCAGTTAAGGTTAATAGCGTGAACAAGATTATAAACACGATCTGTGTCTAACGCAACATGGATCCACGTGGTGAGAACGCCGTGTACAATTTACGTAAATTTGCACTGAGGAAAAGACAAACAAGTGCTTCTGACTGAACACAATGTTTTTAGTGACTGATCAGACAGTGTGAAAAAAAAGTGCATGAAGTCAAACTCTGGGACTGTGTTCAAAAAGAAACTATTGCTCACAAAACAGCACAGAACCGCTGTTTTGTAGCACTGCTGATCAAACTTTTCCAGACAGCATGAAAAGACGCCTGATGAATATTGGCAGCACATACTCTGCTCAGATGAAACCAAAATAAATTTGTCCAGATGGGGTCCAGCATGTTTGGCATGGACCTGGCCTGGGCTACCACAGTGAACGCGTAGTGCTGACTGTGAAACATGGAGGTGGGGGTGAAGTGATGTGGGGGGCTGCATGAGGTGAAAATCTGAGAAGATCATGTTTATAGGTGGCACTAAGTTTGTAAACCCTGACAGTGAATGAAAAGATGACACCCAGTCTGGAGAAGACTGGCACGAGAGCAGTCATCCAACAAGACGTGTGAAGAGTTGATACAGATTCATCAGACTGTGATCTGACTTGAATTCAGCAGTGGAGCATTTTAAAGTAGAAGAAAGAGAAATGAACTCTCCTGCAACAAACAGCTGAAAATAATAATCCTTGAAGATCTTTGAATATCTCTTCTCAAATTTAGACTGGTAAAAAAAAAGACTGGTATCATCCATGTCCAGGAGAAATAATTAAAGTCATTAAAAATAAAGGTGGACATATTAGTGAATGATTAAAATAATCATTCAGTAAGGAAGTGCATACTGACTTTTGTTTGGTGGCTCTTAAATATGGCTTTTTCTCTATGGTTTAAGTAGTCAAACCTCTCTGCTTTCTTCAATTATTTTGCTAAAAAACTAAGAAAACTGTAATAAAGTGACAGGATTTGTACGAGAAATGAAGCTGAAACAGTAAAAAAAAAATAAAATGAAGAAGTGCCACATGGAGTGGAGAGTGAGTGAAACGAGGAGAAGGTAGGAGGAGGGCCAGAGGTGACGAGGGCGTTTTGGGGGAGTGGTGGGGGAGGGGGTGCTGCTAGGCCTCTGTGCTTTATTTTCCTTGAAAGCTCCCTGAAAACCGCAGACACATGGTACAGAATTCCCCTCTCAGTGGGAGAAGGGGGGGGGTGGGGGCGGCTTTTGCAAGAGAACACCACACTGTCTGTGATCAACACGCACACACAGACGCACACACAGGGAATATTATAGGCGAGTACACACACTAAGAAAAGAACAGAGTGTGTGAACCAGGCACACAAACAGCCTCACAAAAGGCAGCACAAGAAAGAGGGCGACTTTGAAGACGCTGTCGGACCCACGCCTTTACATGCCAGCACACGTAAACCTCAAACCATCATAGCACCTTAATACCTCTCAGTTCTATGGGAAAGTGGACAGTCCCACTTTCCACGGGTATCGGTGGGGTGGCGGCGGGAGGGGATGATATTCCTTAGTATAATGTGTTTAATTTTGACTGGCAGATCCCACCCACCTTTTCCTTACTTTGGGGCCCCTTTGAGCTTATAGACTGAGGAGCAGGACCTAAGTCGAACTTGGCCGATGGGAAAAGATGAAGGGTCAGGTGATGTGAATGGACCTGGTAGGAGCTGGGATCTGGGATTAGAGTGGACCCAGTGCCCCTGAAACAGAACGTCTGGTTGGTTGGTAAAGGGTGGAAGCAGATCCATCAGTTTTGCTTTTAATTGCAATTGTTTTTAAGCTTAAGAAGACCAAAATGCATAACAATAATTATGGGATTTATCTCGTCCTCTCCAACTTGTTTGCAAATTCCTTTTGCGTTAAAGTTATGTAGCCTCCCAACAGGACACCACAGCACGAGAGCTGTAACATGCTCCACTCCGGGTCACACGTGGGTTAACAAAATGGATGCGTAACGCCATCTAGTGAAACATATGGCACTTGCTTTTTCTTTAAGCTATTAACAATCAGGTCACTAATGCTGTGCCTAGTCAGTCAGTTCACTTAGTGCTGGAATAATAGATAAGATTAAACGAGCATATCCTTGTGATAGCAGTCAAAAATATCCCCTTTTGTGGTCGATATCTGTGAAAACAAACCACACATTTCTTCTGTTACTCTTTGTTTATGTTTGAATGGCTTGGCAGAGTAAGAGAAAATCCTTCTCACAAAGGGGACAATCAACTTTTTCCATCTCATAGTGTTGTTCACATAGGGACCGGCAGGCTGAAGCCTTTCTCGTAAGCTCGAAAGAGGAGATGGAAAATCTGTGTCAGCACACTCAGTAGCCGCTGCCTGCCTGAGAACGAGGACGCAAGGAATGGGAATACAATCAATTTATAAAAAGCCTCAAGTATGACCTTCGTTCGTCATCCCTCTTCATACTTGACATTACATAATGCAAATCATTCACCAAACAGGGAAAAAAAGTTGTGCTCAGAAAGCCACGTTTGACCTCTGTAGAGTTTCCACTAATCATAAGGTTTCAGTTTCTCCTGGGTGAAGAGAAGGTTTAAGGTCAGAGCTGGAAGATGTCATTTAGTGAAAATGCTGATGTGATTAATAATACATAGTATTCATATCTTTTCTCATAATCTGCTTGTTTTGCTCAAACTGAATGAAACGGTAGAAATGCCTGAAAGCAGAGGCAACGACTCAGATAATTTATATTCAGGATTAGACTAAACTGATCATCATCTGAGACTATCAACATTTTGTCATATTTATATTTTTTATAATTCATTTTATCTTTATAAAAGACATTAATGAAAAAAAAGTCAGTGATCAGCCTTATATTTCTTGTTTGTTTTTTATTATGAGACCATTCATTTTGTGTGAAACAGTATTTTAATAACTGGTTTAATTTTCTTTGGCAACAAGAACCTCAAACAGACACTTTTCTGTAGCTGTGGATGAGATCTTCACAAAACACTGAGGAGAAATTTTAGATTATTCCTCACAGAACAGCTCAGACATATTTACAGGACATCTGGTGTGAACAGTTCTGCTGTGGTCTTCACTTACTTTTTCCACCATCATTCTGCATGTCTAGTGGCTGTGCTCCATGAATACATAAATGTTTATGGACAAAGTCATTGAATCTTAGGTCAATCTGATCAAATTAACTCAATTTTTCAGAGACAAAACTTTTAAAACTTGTAAAATTTGACTTAAGGATCAATGGGTGTGAATGAAGACATGAAACATAATGACTGTTTTGTTTTTTTATATATTAGAAATATTGTGTTTGTTCATGTTTGTGACTTTGGTGAAGCTAAAATCACATTTAATTATCAATTTCTGCAGAAAATCAGGAAATGGTAACCACTGACATTACTGTTTCTTGCGACTGTATTTAAAATCTTTAGTTATTTTGCAGATGCAGATTCTTAATCAAAATATGTTTGACTATTAATTTATATATATTATTACAGATCAGCCTCATTAGTTAAAATCACTTCCACATTTACCAACTGCTGTTTTTGTTTTTGACATATTTTCACACTTTAAAGTGTTTTTACAGTTTATAGCACAAAAGTGAAATTACTCCTGTGCTATACATGAATGAAAAGATTTAATATGTATAATTCACCACCGTGCTGCCCAAGTAATATTTCTAACATTGGCTTTTTTGGAAGGATCATTAAAGGATCTTTTCCTGAATTAATTTAATGTTGATGATTTTTCAAATTAAATTCTGAGGCTTCAACAGCATTCAGTTCAGAAGTGTTTGAAATAATTTTGTAATAAAGTGAATTTTAGTGTACTTATATCATCTCTGCACAATATTTTAAAAACATTTTTGCGTAATAAGCAAAAATATCTCTATGTGAATACAATACAATAACTAGACTGGTCATTTTGCATTTATATTTTACCACTGATCATTTACCAAAAGAACAAAATCACAAATACTTTTCCAGCTTTTATTAGAATAAGTCCAACTGTACGACATTTCAACACATCTCTACCGTTTATCCAAATGGGACAGTTTCATCGACTTGAAGGAAACGTTCCCAGTTGATTTCTGTAAATAATTTAGCTCTGAAATATCTTCACTAAGTGCCTGACTCTCTGAGGTATTGGTTGCAAAAAAAACATGATTAAAATGCTCCTTTCTGCTCCCTTCATTGTCTAAGAAAGCATCAAATGTTTCCATTCCCCTGTCGGCTTCTTCTCCTCTAACACTCTGCTTCTTTTCCTCAACACTACTGAAATCTTCTACATTGTCTTCAGCATTTGCTTCAGGACTCGCGCTCGTGTTTCCCCCGCTTTCTTGCTCCCCTTCTTTTTGCTCAGCTGTGGTGTTTGGAGAAGAATCCTTATCAGCCGTCGTGGTGGTGGTTGGTGCCTGGGTTGTAACTATGACACCGCTGAACGAAGCACTTCCAAGAATGTCAGTGTATGTGACGGCTTTGACACTGAATGAGTGGTTTGGCGGCCTAACCACGGCTACACTTGTGGCATTGTTGCTCAGAGAAACAGATTCATTGAGCTTTTTCCTGCGTCTCCCTCTCACCATGCTGCTGGTGGAAATGTTGAGCAGGCGCGCCTGCTTTGCGACAGGTTTGCCGTCACTGGCCGTCCCAGGCTCAGATTTCAGGCTGGCTTCAGCTGGGAGACCCCCTGCTGATGTGAGATAAGCAGAGGAGACTTTGGGAGTCGGTGATGCCGTAGTCGGATTTTGTTCTGTGTTTGTTCTGTTCCAGTGTTTTTCACCATTAGCATTTCCATTTCTGTTTTGAAGAGGCTGAAATCCCAGAAAAACATAGGTTTTATGGTTCTTTTTATACTTGTCAGGTGAAAATCTGCTGGGCTTGGCAGATTCAACACTTCCTGCAGCCTTTACAAGTGGCTTAAGGTCTTTACTCTGTGGCTTATTTTGGCTCCGTGTGGATATTTTGCTGCTACCTTGCTCTGTTCTGCCTGTTTGATCATACCATCTGTGTATTCTGCTGCTTTTCGGTTGCCAGATCTGTGAGCTCCCGAGTTCAAAACCTTCAAAATCCTGCTGGAAAGCGTCAGACTTGTCTGGTTCTCTAACTAAAGCTTCAGCTCCCTCAAGTGGTCGACTGCTAAATCCTTTGAGACCATACATTCTTTTAGACACTCTGAACTGTCTGCGAGTTTGCTTTACGTCTGTGTGGGTATTACTTTCAGACCACACTTCCTGAAAACCTGATGAGAACAACCCTGGAGTAGAAACAGTTGTGGTCTGAGTGATATGTAAAATGCCAGGAGAAGGTGACAGAGAATATGTGGGTGTCATCTCTGGTTTTGCTGTTGTTGTAGCTATAGTAATTGTTCCCCTCAATCCAAAGCTATACATAGGTGAGAAGGAAGAATGCATATTTGATTTGATGATTTCATTTCCCTTGTTGCCGTTTCCGTCACTGGAAGAGAGAATAGCTGGCTCCTTAACCGCTCTCCTCGTGGGATTTTCAAACCCTCTGAACCCATAGAGACTTTTTGTGGATTGTGCAGGTTTGTAATCACGCATGAACCCTTTTGTAGTTTTAATAATTTGCCTCTCTACAACAGGTTTCTCACTGCTGGGGTCATAGCTGTGCAGGGAATCTGCATGATCCTTGGGGGCAAATCTTTCCAAAGGAATGCCCGAAGCTGGATATGAAGAGAACTGAGTGGGAGTTTGAGCTATAGAGGAAACAGTAGTTACAAGTGGTGTCTGAGCATCACGATGTGCCACGTCGGTGTGATACAGTGGTGTATTAATAGGGGGATATTGTACTTCCTTTGTTGGATCTTTCTGGTGTGATTGTTGGAATCGTCTCAAATTGGAAGAGAGCCCGCTGTGGCCTTGTGCAGCTGACGGCTCTTGCTCATGTGGGGTTGTGGAAAAGATTCTGGCTCCGTCACCGGAGACTCTTTTAGTCGTCTCACGTCCGTGAAGTGAGGTCTGGGAGTCTTTGAACAGATACGACTTGGCCTTTTTGTATCTTTGTGTTTTATCGCTGCTCACTGAATTCATCCCCTGGAAGAAATCTGTGATGGATGGTGTCAGTTTTTCTGGGCTTTTAATAATAGAGGCGTCTGAGGTTTTGCTGATTGATGGTGCATGAGGTGCAGTTTGACTTGAAAAGCTGAGAAATTTACTCGATTGAATCCTGTTAGATGTACTCGGCACCCCAACCGCAGTGAGTTCATTTGCCTCGCTATAGCCAGTGTAATGCCCTCTTGGAGTTGGCAGCAGTGTTCTCCAATATCCACCAAGAAAAGAGGAATCAGAGTATTTCCAAAATGTTTTATCTCCAGCTGTCTTTGCAGAGTAAACTCTATGATCTTTTGCTTCGTTGTAGGGTTTGTGAGGATTTTCAGGGGGCCACACTTGGGAAAAACCTTGATGAAAGCGACTGCCTGCTTCTGTTTGAGATGATTTTGGTGGGTAATTATAATACTTTATAGTAACGTATTTCACTCTGGGTTGGGGCCTCTCTAAGATGTGTCTGGTACTAATGGTGCTTGTTGGCCTCATTCCACCTGCATTGTGACCTCTCCACACTTGAGTTATTCCTGTTCCAGATCGTTTGTTATCTGGGCTGTTTGGGTCATAACTAAACTGTGGGAGGATTGATGGATGGTCAATGATTGACGAGGCTTCTCTAAAATTCCCACTTGTATTAGTTTCACTATTAGTTCCACTTTGGACTCCAGTTTCCGTTAGCGAGAGGGGAGGATTCTGGTTGTACGGAGTATACAGTGATCTCAGGATATCGTGCTTCACTCCATTGTCCACTTGAGTTCTTATTGGACTGGCTAAAAGTGGAAAAGAATTGGGAAAGAAGAAATAATGTTTTACTCCTAAATTTCTAAATCAATAAATCACATTGTTTGCTACTACAAATGTTCTTTTTTATTAACTTGTTTGACTGTTTTTGTATTTTACAAACATGTTTAGTGAGATTTAACCTGCTTTGCTGTTTGGTTTGCATAAGCTGCATAGTTACATAAGTTCTAATAAATAACAGTATCTCTCATTACAGTTAAAGACACGCCAGAGAAAATCCCCAATCTGCTGACATTAAAACATTTGGTATCAGTTTTATAGAAAGACTATCCCTGTACAGTCCAATCAGACAATACATGCCCTACAACATTTTTCAAAGAGCCAGTAAGATGACTCACTCAAACTGCAGATACTGTACTCACCTGAACACATGAAAAGTGATATGACAGCTGCACAGACCAGCACAGAAACAAACAGGAGTCTGCAGATGAAACAAAAACACTCACAGGAGTACTGCTGCACTTTACAGTAGGTCTATATTTCTAAATCCCTGCGGTGTTAGTTGAAACGTGTTTCCCGTTTTATGATCACATTTTGTTAACAAAAACACTGCGACGTGTGGTGTTTACCTGGAGTAGGGAGCGAGATCGACTGACATGGTGGAACAGCTTCTTTCCAAGTCTGTTTGATTGCCGAAAGAAGAGGAGCAGAAGTATTATCTATCCATGTACTCTACTTGTCAAACAACTGAGGAGCGTTGCTGCTCTGCTGCTGGTTGTGAATCTGATTGGAGGCAATGCTGTTCACCTGGCCACAGGTGACCCACTTCCTGGAGCTGATGGGTAGTTTAGGTCCAATTTCTTTATTTAATTCATAGTTTTAACAATTTGTTTGAATATCTTGAAGGGTTGGCTTCTTACTTTTAATGTTTGCTTTTACTTTGTAAAATGTGCTTTTAATTTGTAAAGTTTTCTTTTGATTCAGGCCTACGTTTTAATGAATATCTAATTTTAATTCATTTAAACTACACACACACACACACACACTGACTCATCCAAATTTCCATCCAAAATTCAGGATGCTGCCACAGAAAACTCAAATCCAGGATGTGTTTATTTTTCCTTAAATATGTAACAAATACATAAAAATAAATACATTCAGCTGGGGCAGAATAAATACAGCATACATTTGCATGAATAAGACCTTGAAATTAACCACTTCAGCACCACTTTTTTTGTCTTATGTGAGAGAGACAGCTACGTAGTGGTCATAAAAAAATAGTATTACAAAAAACATCTTGTTGGCTGAAAACAAGTTTAGTCGGTAAGGTTCCATGTTACAAAGGAGAACCAGTGAAAATAAATACAGTGTCACATTATCCAGGGTATCCGAAGGTGTGGACAGATCAAAACATGTAGCAGGACATCATGGCCATGTTCCTCATGTCAGCGTTGGTCATACAATCTGTTGAAGGAAGCAGGAAACATTAGAAAAATGCTTTATTCGCCATTTTTCAAAAATTTGGTGATTGAGTATTAGGTAAGTCTTTTAGTTATTATTTTATTATTATACTTGTATTCTGTGTGAGGACAACATCTAGGAATAATATGTAATAAAAATAATAAATTAGATGTGGAACAGTTTATGTACAGTCTTACAGGCTATAGATTAAAAATCTACATCAACCGCCTGCTGTTACTGTGGGGCCTGTGTTTGTAGTGTTAAGTCTTATAACTCCCTCTTGTTTTGCCCCAAACACACCTACTCACATTGTTTATTTTGCCATCAACAACTTGACAACAGACAACTTGTTAAACAAGTTGTGAACCACTTTCCATAAACCACCTTCTGCTGGCTACTTACTTTCTCCGCCTCTTGCGCCGTTTCCTCTGATCTTTCGCCAAACTTTCCTCCAGCTTCGCCGGAGCGCCCCGCCTCTGGTGACCGCGGAGGAGTCGCTCTCCTCGGCTGGAGACGACTCTTGCTCTCCATCCTCACAGCTGTCTTGGACTTGGCCGTCCCCCTCTTCCTCCCGGTCCTTGTCCTCCTCGTCCTCCTGGTTGACTCCGGCGGTCAGCAGCCTCTCCAGGACGCACTCGTCCACCCTCAGCTCGGCTCTCATCTTCCTCCCAGCGGAGATGCAGGTAGTTTGTCGGCACAGCGGGCAGACGATCAACCTGTCCGCACCTAGAGGTGCCTCACCTGATCCGAGGGGTCCAGAAAGGAGCAGGAGGCAGCTCTCACAGAAGCTGTGTTTACAGTGGAGCTCCCGGGGACAACGCCAACCTGCGTTGTAGGTCTGGTAACAAATTCCGCACTCAAGCTCTGAATACATCCTGCGTCTGTTGTGGTTGTTTCCTCCGCGATTTACCTCCAGGTTTGAAAGAAGTCAGACGTGAGCTGCACATACTTATACTCCACGGGTGTGAGGAAATGCGTGGGAGGAGGAGGAGGGACTCCCAGCTTTGAAAATGCGCCAGAAACGTAGCATGTTTGGACCCATTAAACACAACCTGTGAGTCATAGAGCTCAAAATAGTCGTGATGCAATGAAACCAAAGTCACTCTCACAGACACACACGTCCACAGTGGACATTTATTCACATTCAGCATACTGTGTTGGTTCCCATTCTGAATCACCCCCTCACATACTACTCACTTTCCCACCAGCAGTGACTCTCATCTCACATGTTCAATCCCAGACAGGTGGACACTGATGCAACACAAAGCAAAACATTAACCCCTGAATGTTGGAGTGGGGAGTTAGTGTTTCCTCTGAGAGGCTGTTAAGGCCCCAGATGTTTTATATAAAGTTCAGTAAAGCCACACACGGCCTCCCTCTTAGGATTTCCCCTATTTAATCTAACCTGATCTTATCTCAGAGGTTTTCACCCCTCCACTACAGTGAGACTCAGTGTGTGGGTGTGTGTGTGACGTCAGATCGACTCCTTCTAAGACAATCCCCAAACAACCCTCCTCCTTTCAGTTTTTTACAGCCTGAACTCCTTTCATGGTGATTTCCGACCAGATCTTGGCAGACAATCACAAACTCTGAGTGGATGGCTCTGTGCAGTGTTTTGTTAAAGGTCTTTTTAGGCCTTCCCGCTTTTGCTGCATTTTTTCAACTTACTGTAAGGGTGTAACACAACCCCTTAACCCCAATGACAGTACAGGAAATCATTTTTATAAAAAAAAAAAAAAAAAGTGGTGCGAATAATTAAAGGAAATGTGTCCAGTTCAAGTAAAAACTTAACTCTTAGCAAGGTCGTATCTATATGTTAAATAGGCATAAATAGGTATTCTTTAGCAGGATACTTGTTTTCTTACTGTTGACTTATTAGTCTATTCTGTCCATATGTAGTTATATGTTTAGCTTCCGAGCTATAATTCATTTCTTCTCTTGCATTAAATACACTTAACATCAGCAAAAGCTTTTATGCTGCAGCAGAGGCCTGATTTACCATGTGAAGTCTTGAATATTGGGATTTTGTGACTGATCTGCTAATTGTTTGGTTGATTTTTGGTTGTTTGTGTGTATAGGGTTATTTTGTGTATACAGACTATTCTATTCTAAGAAACACTATGTGACAGAGACAACAGGTGCAAACATGGTAGAGGGTTTTGCATGTTTCTGTGATGGAGGATGTGGAGAATGACACATCCATTCTCCTGTCTTTAATACTCCCAACTCTCTAGTTGGAAAAATGAACTCTGTTCCTCGGAATGAATGACTCATGTGCTGACCCAGGGAATTTGACCACACAGTCAGTTTTGACACCACTGGAGTCAACATGTGAGCTTATGATTACTGTACACATGCTCAGTGTTTATGGGGGACAAGTTGCATATGTGTAGTCATTCTTTTCAGTAAGTAAGTAAACACACCTTCACCGATCAGTCTTCATTAACAGAGAAACACTGAAAATAGAAAACACACATATAACAAGTCTGAACAGGACAAGCGGGTTACAAGAAAGTCATTGAACAACAGACTCTGTGCTACAGTTCACAACTTTATTTATCTGTCAATATTTCACCTGATTACATCACATTCTTTGAATTTACTTGTGTACCTGTGTGGGTGAATGAAAATGTAGGAGGGATCCTTTTTTAATCAGCAGAAGAAGTGTTTTCTGTTAACGTACGCTGAATTTAAACAAAAAAACACACAAGTTATATATATATATATATATATATATATGATAACACCTAATACACAATTAACAATTTTAAAACTTAAACACCTTGACTGCAAGAAAGCATAGTAACATAATATGTATGTAGAGTTTGAGTTGTTGGGATAGTAAGACTCTAATCTGTCATTTTCTGTCTCGTGGCTCCTGGTTACCTTTACATCACCAAGGGTTTAATTACTGCTGAGCAAACCACCAAATTGCCTCATGGGGGACCAGACGGAGAGACGAGGACGAGTAGAATCAGGTGAGACAGAGTGATGCAGGGGGACTCCCAGCGAACCAAGCTCAGACACGTAGCTGCAGATTATAAAGAAACAATTCTGACCGGTAATTGTGCACACATGGAAAAGAAAGGATCTGCCAGGATAAGATCTGCACCGACATGAGGAGGAATATGAAAGTTGGGCATGAAGGTGTGCGCTGATCTAAAGGGCGTGTGCAGTGGGTAAGTGGCACTTTTATCTTGTCTTTTATTTGTGTTTCTCCATCTCAACTCGTTTGTCAGAGCATAAACGGTTTAACTTATTTGTCATTGAATGTGTTTTTAAAAGCTGTAAATTATGTTTTCACCCATATGTTTACTCTGGTTGCATGAATATATATATATATATATATATATATATATATATATATATATATATTTTATTTATGAATGA
>JAUYWH010000010.1:6327216-6347337 GCA_034779795.1 Ctenopoma multispine
CCGTCGAGACGGTCGATGTCTGAGTAGTTAAACAGATGAACGCTATGACTCACAGGCTGTGGAATCTGTTCATAAAACTTAGAAGAAACAAAGCATTATCTCTGGGGGAGCAGATCCTGATAGGATTAAACCACATAAGCGTCTGAAGTTCTTTTAGTATGACACACTTGGAGCTCATCTTCAATTTTTGTTTTTCTCGTTACAGATTCTACCATTGTCTGTTAAAGATTAAGTTTTATAACTGAGCTTTAAGCCACTCATACTCCCTCCACTATGGCAGAGGATGTCGTCCCAGCTCTCCAGCAGGGGGGCACAGCTGCTGTAGTACCCACCCCTGGGGAGCCCATGGATGTGGAGTGTCCCATCTGTTACCAGGAGTACAACCAGCACAACAAATGTCCCCGGATGCTGGAGTGCCTCCACGTTTTTTGCACCGAGTGCCTCCAGAGGATCCAGCTGTACCCCAGTGAACCCACTGACCCATCCAGCCCACCAGCCATCACCTGCCCCCTGTGCCGCCACCTCACACCACTTCAAACTAGGGATGCACTCTGCCTACCCTGCAACTCCCGCATTCTGGCCAAACTGCCCCCCGTGGCCTTCCACCTGCCAAAGACCATGGCGACCCGCCTGGCCACGGTCACCCAGAGAGTGGTGCTCTCCCTGGAGGGTGACAACAGGGACACCCGCTTCATCATCCTGCCCACTGTCAGCCTGCGGGTTCAGCAGATGCACCCGGAGAGGCCGTACGGCACAGCGCCAGGCCTGATGCAGGAGGAGGAGGTCATGCAGCAGAGCAAGAAGACGCTGTTCTGTGTGCAGCTGCTGGCTGTCATCTTCTGGGTGCTGTTTGCCATCACCTGTGTGGTCGGAGTGGTGTTTGGGCCACATTTCTTTAACAAGAGGCACTGAACAGAAGGAAGAGAAGGATGATTTTGTAGCACATAGATATTTCTAAGAAGCTGTGCTACCGGAAAGCACTGTGAAAAGTAGGTTGACACATGAAGTTTTTGAACATAGAAAACACATATTGTTTTCAATTATATTTTTATGAAATTCAAAATAAGTTTTAACCACTATTTGTACTGCATATTTGCCTATTGCCTTTAGCAATAGGCTGATGAAGAGCTCCCTCTAGTGGTTTATTTGGAAATGGATGCTCTTAACTCTGTAATACTATTTTTAAAAAAGTTAACATGTTCTGTTTTTCTCTCTAATTATCTTATTGTAGAAACTGTTTATAGTGTAAGGAATTAAATTACATCCAGACATCTTTATTCAAAACAGTGGTGTTTTATGTGGATTGCAGCTTTTGGCAACAGTGACAGTGGCGTTTAATAGTGTAATGATGCAAAATGATTGTAATGTGCAGTTAATACGTTTCCCTCTGGGAGTGTGTGTACTTTTTTCTGTATCAGACTGTGTAGATTTTTAATCATTGATTAGTAAACCTATTAGGTTTATTTTGTCAGAGAATCTGAATCTGACTCATTCTATTCACATTGGACGTACAGAAGACACGTGTATGAGTATAAATTTACAGCACATTTATAAATTCAATAGTGGATTTTTGTGTGTGTGTGGACTTTAAACCATATTAAATTCAACAAGGTCTAAAGTTTTCAGTTTTTTTCTGCACAAACATTATTTATGAGGCACATCTGGACTAGACTTTATCAACAGCTTCAACAGCAACTTCGGTGGTGTTTCAACAACATCCATCCATTATCTTAATCGCTTGTCCTCAAACACAGTTTGTTAATAAACCAATATTTGTTAGTAATATGTGTTTTCAGTGGAAGTGATGAGCTTTTCTTTGTGCAAAAATGTTGCTGTATGAGTTAAACCAAGTGTCTTTTAATATCACTGTCCTTTCTTTTAAAACCAAAACTCTCAGTGTAAAAATTATAACAAGAACTGTGATTTGGTTTACAAAGGATGAACAACTTTTTGAAGTTGTGTAATTCAAACTATGCCTTTGTGGAATTTGTCCCCGTGACTTACACTTTTAAACACTAGTATGTATGTGAAGAGGAACAAATACAGCAATATTAAATGATTCTTTAAAGTAAAATAAGTGAATAAGTGAATTCCTACTTATAATGGAGTTTTCATAGCCATCTTATTGGACTGGTTCTGGCACCTCTGATAAATAAAAACCCAATAGCACCACCCGGATAAAAACAACAAACAAACTGAGGTAAACAAACAAAAAAACAAACATTAAATCAATTCAAATGTGAATCTAAGTCTTTGTTCTTCTCAGTACTAATACAAATGTTGGGTGACTTTGAGGGTGGGGGCACGGCGGGGAGCGTACGTAAAAAGAAAGGTGGGGGTACGCGCTTGCGTCACACGCCGCGTTGGCTCGCAGAAAGTGGTGAAAAGTTTTCAGAGCCCCCCCCCTCCTCCTCCCCTCCTCCGTATGTTTTTGTTGGGGGAAAAAAGTTGTAGGTCGTGTGAATGTAGTGCGTCCGTCGTTGTTTCGCCCCTCGGTAACAGGGGGCAATGCGAGTTTTTAGTTCAGCCAAAGTGTCGGAGCAAGCTTCCCGAGCGTGGTTTTAGCGCTTTACGTCCTGAAAGAAAAAAAACGCTCGCTGGCCATCATCGTTTCACCTCTACCGTTTTAGCCACCTAGCTAGCTCCGCCGCTAGCTCGCTGCCCCACAACGTTAACGCTACCTCGCCTCAGACTCTCTGCTGCCCGTGGTTACTTCCAGCTTTCCGGAGAGAGGGAAAAAAAGCCACCGAAGCGATGGCGGAAACCAAAATAATTTATCATATCGATGAAGAGGAGACGCCGTATTTGGTGAAGATACCTATTGCTGCCGAAAATATCACTTTGCTGGATTTTAAACAGGTCTTGAACAAGCCAAACTACAAGTTCTTCTTCAAGTCTATGGACCAGGACTTCGGGTGAGCTGCAGTGATTTTTTTTTTCTTCTCCTGTGTGGTTTGCATGCATAACGAAGCGTGATAAAAGGTGCAAGATAAATGCTGTGACACAAGTTTGAAAGTAATCCTTTAGTGTTTGATTTTCTCTCTCTCTGTCTGTGTGTGGTGGGCTATCTTAGGCCCAGTAGCAACACTTAAAAAAAAAGAGCTTATTTCATGTGAAATTGTGTCAAAAAGGCAATCCTATCTTGTTAGCAGCGGCCGTATAACAGTCACAGACAATAATTTATGGTGGAGAAAGAACAAGCCTCAATGAAACCAGCACATCCATAATCAGAAACTGCAAAGTTATAATGACTGGTGATGAATATCCAAGTGGCTCTTTAGATACTAAGTGCATGTAGGCAGGGACATTTCTCAGAAAACATCATCATTACAATGGGAGGCATTCCCTGTCCCTGCTGCTTTTCTTTACCCTAATCCTCATCCCTCCCTCCCTCCTTCAGTCCATCATCTTGTGAAATCCTCGCCTTTTCTTTCTTTTGGGACTGAAGCCAGGGTTTTGTCTCCCCTCTTAACACTTTGGCCTGCCAGCCATCCTTTCATTCCCTGGCTTCCTCCCTTCCTCTCCCCTTTTTCTCGACCCACTCCTTCAGGAAAAAAAAAGCTGTCTCCTCTCTTCTATCAATTAATCTTTTTCTTTTTTCCCCTCTGTGTGGCTGCTGTGCGTTTTCCTGCAGAGGAATGTGTGTTTGTGGTTTATTCACCCAGCGAGACCCTTAGGGTTTCTGTTAAATGCATTGTAGTCTTGGATGAGTATTAAGACTGGGCTATTTGCCCATTTTAATCTTTGGATGCCACCTCTGCTATGAGGCCTGCAAGATCAACTCCAAGACCAAGATGAAGTGGAGAAGATGGCTTTTTAATAGGCCCTTATTGGGCTGCTCCTCTTATGCCGTTTATTTGGACATTAATAGCAGCAACATAACTGACTGGTAGAGATTTGTGTTTGAAAAAATCAGTGGTAAGTGCTTTAAAATACTCTCTCGGTACGTCTCTGCTGCCAGTATTGATCATTATTAGACTTTCTATTAGCTAAAAGGCAGTAAACTATTTATTTACATAAGAGGATGTATGTTTGTAAGGCCATTTAGTAAATTACTTTGTTTTTCATAGAAGGGGGCAGGTTATATAAGATTGTTCTTCTTCCTCCCCCTTTTTTCACTTGACAGTCTATTTGATGTTTGTTTGTGAAGTAATAATGAATGAAAAGTTGCCAAGTGAAATAAACCAATTGAATTGAATTGAAAAACATTACATCATAATGATTTGCTCTATACAGCTCGTGATATTGTTCATCTAGTGTCAAGACAACAATTGTGGAAACATTTTCATTTGTCTTTTGTTCAACAACCCAAGATCCAGAACCAAGAATTAGGTTGCCATGAATTATCAAGTAATAGCAGAGTAATTAGCTATCTCAGTGGCCAACCAGTGCTTACTCCATTTGTATTAATGATGATAAGCTAAACGACAGAAACACCTCTCTGTGTAACGCGGCACAACTCAACAGAACTACTGTGATTATACAAAAAATGAATAAAATGGCTTTCATAAAGGGAGGATTTATTGCAGCACTGTTGTGTCTGGACTGAATAAGTGAACTACTACTACTACTAATAACTGTGAAAAGCTATTATCTACAATTGTTATGGACACACTTACATATGTAGATATTTTCTATTTGCACTCTAATGGTCTTCATCCACTATTTCAACTTGACTCGTGTTAACACAGTCACCAGTGTGATTTACAAGGTAGTGGTCAGATTAGTAGCTGGTCACTGTGTAAGCAGACCTGACCTGATGACTCTGTGCTTGTAAGCGAGCACACAATGTTTGTCTCGATAGCTACACCAAACTTTCTCCACAGAGCGAGAGAAGTTTTTCTAAAGAGAACATGTAAAAAAAAAAAATCCCATTTCTTAAGCTTAAAATGTGCAGCCTGCCATCACTCTCTCATCTGAATATCTCCAGCTGAGTTCAGATGAAAAATTTCAAACATAGCTCTGAGTCAGCTGTCCAATCAAAGCAGGGACGTTTTTTCCCCCCTCTCCGACCCAGGAGAGGAGTGTGTAATAGTGTGTGTTTTCATTTGCCCTGGTACGCGGCCAGCTGTCGACGAGAGCTGTGTGTGTGGCAGCGGGGGAGATCCATGTAGCAGAGCAAGCCAGGGCCGGTGCTGGGAATTCTGGGCTGGACAGAGGCCATTTGCTGGGTGTCTGGGGTGTCCACAGGGAGAAGAAAGGGGAGTTAGAGTAGGGTGGTGTGCTCAGTTAATGAAAATTCTGCTGTGTTCATATTCTGGTGAAGGGAATCAGGAAGCTGTTTGTTATGAGGGGGTGAGGAACTTAATGATAACAAGAGACTGAGAAAAGGGACATGCGGCGGGCGGAGGTTATCAGGTTTTAGTAGACTTGAAAGGACTTAGCATATTCCAGGACTGTTATTTGTGTGTGTATGTGTGTAATGAGTTGACCGTGGTCACTTGTTTGTTTGGAGGGCAAAGGAATGAAGACAATTACACTCTCAGGAGAAGAGTGCTGCATCTGTTCGTCTGCTGTTTCTTGCAGCGTGAGGGTAGAAAAGTAAAATAAATAAGATTGGTGAAGAAGTATTTCCTTGTTAACTAACATTCAGTAACCATACACACAGTGCTCAATGGCGCTAAAGCTGCCTGCAGCAGCTCGCCACCAGTGCCCACAACAATCTGGCCGTATGCTAACACTCGCCCACAAAACCAGCTCTCAACAGCTGCTTACGAAAGCCCAGCGGAGCCCGAGCAAGTCTCACTTCTCAGAATAGGAGGTACACTGGCAGGTGAAGCTGGAAACGGAAAACTTCTGACGGGGTTTGGAGCAGACATGTGTCCTCTCTGTAGCACTTACTACTGAGATAACACAGTGGCTGTCTGCTGGGGGGAAATTACACTGCTAGAGCTGAATGTTTGAATATCTGACAAACACGGAGGAGACTACAGAGGAGGAAAGAATAGCCAGACGGGTGTGTTGCCTTTAAGGAGCTTTGTCATTGTGGACACTGGGTTCCCACAGTGGCTGTTACTGAGTTCACTGGATTTACGTTCAGATTTAGCTGACTGGTTGTGTAATTTACAGGGAGGCACCAAGGCAATAAGCGTTTGTGTGTTTTAGCTTGTTGGTATGACAGAAGAAATTCCATAGTGTCTCTCACATGCCGCAGGAAGCAAATTAGCTTCCATTTGTTCTTTCTTTGATTTTCTCTGCTGATTCATGGCTGCGTGCCTTGGGTGGTACTTTGGTACTATAGTTAAATTTGTTTGTAACCCTAGTGATTTAATTGTACTTTGATAGCGATTGAAGTTGATTTTGGTAAAATGCAAGAAAACTTAAGCGTCGTTTTTTAATGGTCAAACATTTTAAGGCAAATTGAAGACTTGATGGGTAAAATATTTTTAAGTCAAAAGTCCTAGACAATCCTCCCTAGACAGATCACCAGTCTATCTCAGGGCCGACATAAAGAGACAGAGAGGCCCGTAACTGTTCACACGCACATTCACACCTACAGGCAATTAGAGTCAATATTAAATGTGAAGTTTTCAGCCAATTAAGCATGTTGAATTGGTGGTGATACCCAATTTGTGAGAGAGAGTGCTCTGTTTGGCTGTTCAGCTTAGCAAATCACTGCAGAAGAAGTTTACTCCAGTGCCATTTTTAACTTCTTATTGGGCATAATCTCAATTAGAAGTAGCTATAAACTGTGCTGAGTGCGAAAATTATAAGAAGATTGCTGTTAAATGCCGCTTTGTTTATGATTTATATGTTTGCAGTCCTAGGCCCATTTTCATACAGACTGCCGCTCCTTGCTAGTATAGAAAGTTATGTCCTAGTGCCAATTGTTGGCCCAGAGGAAGGCTATGTGAACAACGCAACAGTCTTTGTAGTTGCCTCTAGTTGTAGCAGCTTGTCTTTAAACTGTGGAATGAAACCAAAGTACCTGGGGAAAAAAACAATGCACCGAAGAAACTCAAAGTCCAACGCACAGATAGAATATCTGGGCAGCCTGGATTTGACCCAGGGATGTTTTGTGGCACCAGCGCAAAATGTATATTATAATAATATATAAATATATTTTTTAACAGGTATAAATTCTGTGATGCTATATATGTATATTAGTGGTGTAAAGTAAAGCTTTTTCAAATATAATTATTACTTAGATCATCTTATATCTATAAAAAAAAAAAGAAATTGCAAACCAAATACGTATCCAAACTATCCCAACTAACTGGGTGCAGCTCTAAATATTTCTGGTTGTAATAGGCCATTGTGGGCAAAGCTGCAACTCATTAAACATGACTGCTTTATGCTAATATTGGATTTTAATGTTATTTTGCATGACATATGTTGTAGTGCCGTGAATCAGCAGTTATTTAGCCAACATTATTATTTTGTTAATAAATTAATGTCTATATTATACTGTACATTATGTTGATATTGTCATATTATTTTATTTTATATATTATATCAATATATTGAACTATGTTGATATTAAAGAATTGCACATTGACAGATTTTGTCCTAACTGTGCACCTGTAGCCGGCAGGTTGGATTCAGTTACATAACAAAAGCTTAAAAACAATTGGGTTACACATTTTAATCTTGATGTAATGTCACATTGCTTTGTGGTGAAATCGTTTTTTAAACTTGAAAAAAATGTGCAGTTGTTGTGATGTTACAAGCTAAAGTATCGCTCACCCAGAACAACTGCAGTGAGTTGTGTTGAGCAGAGTTGGCGACAGACTGATCTATAAAACATCTGGTACAGCATATAAAAGAAATATAGCACATGAAAAGGAACAGCTTGTCAAAACATATTTTGGCAATTCTTTACTTTATTAAGCCTGGCACTTGATTTAGTTCAGCCATGTTGTGGTGGTAGACTAATATATTTTGTGTAAAGTGTCTGTAATGTAAACTATTCAATTATCCTTTTTCTTTATGAGCCTTGGTATAGTTTTCAGTCTCCATTCCTCCACTCCGCTGTCCTATCCAGACACTACATACCACGCCATAATGTTATGAAGGCAGAACAATTTATACCTGCTTAACCTCTGTCTGTCTCTCTATTTATCAGGGTGGTGAAGGAAGAGATTTCAGACGATAGTACCAAGTTGCCATGTTTCAACGGCAGAGTGGTGTCATGGGTAAGAAATAATAAACCTGCTGCTTATTTCTAATAAAAAATGGGGTTGGGAACTATCTAGATTTCACTGGTGACCATTGTTCTAAATCCTTAAATGACCTAATTTCAACAACTTCCCACTGAGGTTTGTGTGGAAATGTCAAGGCTTGGCTTTTACCTTAAAAGTCAGCCAACATTATCAGCCCCGGGTGTTTTCAGAAACTGCTTTTCCTTTTCCCGTGCATTCCCTGAGACCTCCCTCGCTAATGATCTTGTCTAACGAGCAGCAATAAAACGTAATTAAACTCAGATTTCAGTAATTTAATTTGCATATCAAATTGCAGCACCGTCAACTCTGCTTTATGTTTGTGCTTGGGAGAGAGTTGGGTAAAAAATGTTATTGTTGTCTTTTTTTCTGAGGAGGAGTTAATCCTGGAAAAACTTAAAAAGTAACAAACAACAGTAACAAACTCAAAGGAAAGGTAAAAAATGAACCCTAGATGCTACTGTGAAGGAAATGTAGTCTTTGATAATGGTCAGACTTCTATTTTTTTATCACTGTTTGTGTCTGCAAAGACTGTTTATTATTGTGACCTGCGGTCGAAAAGATCATGCTAATTTGTGCTGTTTTCATATTGCTACTCGTGAAATAGCATGATATAGTTTGATAGTTTTTGACTGTTCTTACCACTCGGTATGATGCAGTTAAGTACAGCACAATCTTAAACTTAGTTTTTCTAATACAAAATTTAAACCTTGTTTATGTAGAGTTTATGACAGAGCTGCTGCCAATGATTATATTCTTAAGTCACTGCATTCGTGTAAAGCATGTGCAGACAGACGTGATTATCTGACTCTGTAACGTGGTGTTTCAGTCACAAGGAAGGAAGGCAAATGTTTGATACTCACGTTTGCTGAGCTACACAGTTGTTACCAGTTACAGTACAATAAGTTGCAGGGTACAGTTTTCATACTTTCCAGTTGTTACACCCCACCCAGCAGTTTACATTTGAAAAGAGACAAAAACAAAGGGACTTGGCCCAGTTGAGCAGGTTTGAGGCCGAAGCATCTGTTAAGTGCATAAGAACGAAAAAGGCATTTAAAGTGGGCGAGACAAAGCTCAGAGACCAGTGGGACTGATATGTGATCTGCAGGCCAAGATGGATGGAGGGATCCCAGAAGACGAGTGTTTCATAGTCGCACAGCCATTAGAGCAGGGAGTGACTCACTAAAGAGCGTGAACGTCGGCCTTTTGAAGCTGATAGACTCCATTTGGTTGAATTATTTACGTAGTGAAGTGCCAAACTTCATCTGAACTCATCCAATGCACCTAACTTCCAAAGGCTGTGGAATGTACAGTGTATATTCAGACATTATCAAGAGCTCAGCTGTATTATGACGTTGAAAGTAGATTTTCGTAGATTTTCAAGCTTTAACTGACTTTTTTTGCCCAACTGGTTCATCCCATTCCCTTCCTCTGTGTTTTTATGGTTCATGTAACTGGATGCTGTGTGGCATTTATCCTGATTGTTGATGTGTGTTACCTTGTGTGTGTGGGCACTTGTTGTATAATGAAGAGAGACAGGTTAAGTGTGGGATAACGTTTCAGTATGCCCTTGAGAAGTCCATCTGAAAAGAGTACAGTGTTTGTATGTCAAAGTAATTGACATCTTACCCGTTTCTCCTCTCTGCCTCCTTTCATTCCTTTTTTTTCTCACCCTCCCTTTGAATTTGTGCCACTTTTTTCTCCACTCAGTATTTTCTTTCTATTCACTTTTTTTATCCTGCCTCTCTTTACATTTTGAATCTTTCTTCTCTTCTTGTCCCTAAACCTTTTACATTTTTACCTCCCTATTTCAGTTAGTGTCTTCAGACGCTCCAGCAGCAGATCCTCCAGTGGCAGTGGTTCCCCCTGTGGAAACGACTACCCAGCCTTCACCCCCTCCTCCACCCCTGCCACCCCCACCTGTAGAGAGGACCGGGGGCATTGGGGACTCCAGACCACCCTCCTTCCAGTAAGCAAAGCTCTTACCTGAAGAAAGATATTACAAAGCCAAAAACGCTCTCGCAAGCTGCACACATGACCAATGCACTACAGCTGTATTGTCGAAATTGTCTCTAAAACTGAATATCTCACACACTCCCAGTATCAACTTACGACAAGGATACCAGGAATACTACAGCTCATTTGAATTTGATCTGAGCAGGGGACGCCCTTGTTTTTAACTCTGAGAACAACCTCCAAAAAAATGAGCTCCAAGAACAGAAGAACATTTTTCACACAGTTTTTATTTAATTTAGGCCACTTTATCCAAGTTATCTAAGTTTAAGAAGGCTTTGGTTAAGTTTTATTAACCACGCAAATTCTGATTGTTTTGTGGTCACTTGGAAGCAGAGGAATAAGCTGTAAATACAATATAGACTTTTTTTTCATCACCTTAATAACTACGTAAGGTGAGCATGTTAGACAGCTGTTGCCTTTGTACATGTCCAAATTGTGAAGACACATTGTCACTCACCTGGTTAAAAAAACTAAAAGTCTAATATTCAGTCAAACTCTGTTTTAGTTTTGCACAACTTTGGAAAATAAGTATGTGCCTTTTGAGTTGCTAAATGTTCATATGCTTGTATTTAAAGTTATCTGACTGTCAGTAAGTGCTGGGCAGGTAACGATCAGTGGGTCTATCAGAGTTGGATTTTGATATAATGCTGATTAGAACAGTGAGAGTGAGTAAAGCTGTGGGCTGTAAAAAAAAACAAAGCAATGAGTTAAAAAAGGCTCAAAACTAATCGGATAAAAGAGATTTCTCTGTGTGTTTGTGAAGAGCAGCCTTTCCTCATAATAGGGATAATGGCTGCACATTCAAGAGTGAACATACCAGCTAGCGGAGCTGCAGACGTTTTCAGAATCAAATAACAATCCAGTACAACTTAAATGTGATGAAACCGTGTGTTAGTGTAATTTGAAAACAGTCTGTAAAGTCCAGAACAAATTAAATATCTGTAATTTTAATAGTCTTAGTCTCAGTTCCTTGAAACGAGTTGACTGGAGCTCTTTAAGTTTGGTTTGGAGGTCAGATGGAGTTCATACCCATCAGTGCAACCATCCATTATGGCTGCAGAGTACTCATTCCTTTTTTTTTATGTTTGGACTTCGTCCTCTGTGCCTCCTTTGGCTTTCAGACGGTGGCCTGGTGGTTTTTGAATCCAATTTTAAATTAAACAATTTCTTTTTAACTTCACTAAATGTGCGGTTGGCAGCCAGTGGAGAATTAACCATGTTGGTTATTTCTTTCCATGCTGTACTTGGATTTGGATCAATACCGTTGCTCGTACTGGAAAATTAAGTGTAATTTTTCCAAATAGTAGGGTCTCTGTGACAGTCTGATGAAGACAGGTCTTATTGCTTTCAAGTTATCACCATGAACCAATAGTTTCTCTTCCCGCCTGTGTAATGAGAACATTTGTTAGTGTCCACATGGTTCTGAAATCTGACTGGAGCATATGATTGTGGCTCTGTGCTTATTGGCCTGTGACAGCATGTTCCTCTGGAGTCTGGCTTCTTCTTGCTCTTTTTACTGAATGACAGAGGAAAAGTGAATTTTCTGTTCTGAAGAACATTGAACAACTTCAGCTAAAGCAACACTGCTGCCCAGCGGCTGTTGGAAAATAGAAAAGGTCAAAGTATGCATCAGAAAGTGGATCATGCAGCAACAAACCTAAACCCAAATTGTTTTACCAAGTAGTAGATTAAGCTGGAGAAATGTAATGTTTTGGAACAACGCAGTCAAAGTCTTGACCTTAATCCTGTAGAAATGCTGTGGAAAGACTTGAAGCAGGCAAGTGAAGGCAACCTCAGAGTTAAAGCTGTTCTGTAAGAAGGAATGGACAAAAATCCCTTTAAGCTGATGTGCAGGACTGATAAACAGTTACAGGAAATGTTTAGTTGAAGTTATTGCTGCAAAACGGGGTCATATCAGATACTGAAAGCATGCGTGCACATGCTTCTGCCATACACCAATTTGTAAGATTGCATAATTTTCAATAGTAAATAAGTGTTTTGTTTTTTTAGTTTTAGGACTCGTCAAAAAAAGTGATCCTGCTTTAGATCATATTTCTGCAGAAATAGAGAAAATTCTAAGGGGTTCACAGTCTTTCAAGTATCACTTAATATCTGCAGATATGAGCTTGTTTCTTATTTATATTGTTGATTGCCAGTAAAAAAAAAAATCTTCAAGTTAGTTCAAAGGTTGCTTACATGTAGCATAAGTTACATGATTACTTATTCTCTTGTTTTCACACAGCCTCTTATGTGAGTTACATCTTATATGAACAGTGGTTTTTCAGAAATGTGCGTAACTAGTGGTCTATTTTTAAATAATGAAACATGAATAAAACATAAACGTATATGGAAACCAATACGCTTATCACTTACGCAAACATGTTTTTCTTTCACAGCCCCAATGCCACAGGCAGTGTGGAAACGCTGGATGACCAGACTGAAACAGAGTCTGTAGTTTCTTTCAGGAGAGAGAGACCTCGGCACAGAGACAACTTGGAGCAGCACGGTGAGAAACAGCAGAGCACAGCAGTGATGAAAACGGTCCTTTACGACCGAGTGTGCCATCAAGATTTGGGAGTCTGCCAACATCCAAACAATGAATTGGTCGTGATATAATCAAGGAATGTTAAGAAGTCAGGAATGTTTGTGATCTATGGTAACAAAGGTAAATACTGACCTGAGCAAACATGAAATTTCACATTGAATTTTAACTCTTCTCTTTTGGACTGGTGTCCCAGGGCCTCGTATGAATGGCCAGAGTCGTCTGGAGCGCCACCTGGCAGGATACGAGAGCTCCAGCACAATGATGAGCAGTGAGCTGGAAACTACTAGCTTCTGTGACTCTGAGGATGACGACACCATGAGCAGGTGAGGGACTGATAAAAGAGAGGAGGGTGAACTGAAAAAGATTTTCTGCATCTTTTGGTGGTTTTGATTGAAGAGAGGGTTTTACCAATGAATTCAGACACTACGTTTTATAAAATCAACTTGATTGCCAAGTATGTTTGGGCAAACTAATAACTTCAGTCTGGTTTGTAGTGGTGCTCGTTGTGCAAAGAAATATAAGTAGGTGAGAAAGGACACGTTATATATTGTATATATATTTTGTACGATAGGATGCTACACTTGATGTATCATTCAGTACTACAGTTTAACAGACGGGATAAGTAGTCAAATTTAGTAATGTAAAAAACATTTGTGTATAAAAATTTTATGATAAAACATGATCATATTTCTTGTTTTCATATATACAATAACCCAACTCAAGCATAAATATGTTACGTAATAAACAATTAGAAATAAATTCAGTGTGTTTTGGCTGTAAATCGTACAGTGATTTACTTTTGAAGATGCTAGAGTTTTTTTTGGCTGTCACAGTAGAAGATGACTGGATTAAATCAGATTAAAATGTCTCCCTGTGTTTCATTCAAGTGTTGGCTTGATATATTTACTTTTTTGTGTCTCCAGCTTGAACAGTTTATCTGCCCTCTATTCACATTTATTTATTTCTTTATTTATAAAGGGGCTGTGCATTGATATGGAATGTGTTTTCATTTACATGATTCTTTGTTGTGTTTCTTCACATACTGAGGATGAGATATGGCCAATCCATAAACAAGTGTTAAAAAAAACTCCCAAAAAACTCCACCAAAGCATTACTTTCCCTCTCAACTGTGAGTTTTTGACAAAAAAAAAAAGGCCACACAAAAGGGGTGACAATGGCAAGCCAGTGTCTCTCATCTGACCTATCCCCTTTTGTTGACCCTTGTTGTTGACCTTTAGGTTCAGCAGTGCAACAGAGCAGAGCACGGCTTCCAGGCTACTTAAACGGCACCGTCGACGCAGGAAACAGCGCCCTCCGCGTCTGGAGAGGGTACGTACAGACCCCTCTGACGACTTTTGTTTTTACTTTGCTGATTTACAACTCGCCGTGGTTCTTTTGAATCTGGCTGCTATAGTTGATTGATTGCACTGTGCTGTTTTTCATTGAATCTGTAATTTAAACAGAGAAACACAGAACGTAATTATGTATCTCATGAAGTGAATCTGTGGTATTTTTCTTCAGGCGTCTTCCTTTAGTAGTGTGACAGACTCCACAATGTCCTTGAACATCATCACCGTCACGCTCAACATGGGTCCGTACACTTCTCTTATATTCTTGTTTCCTTCCTCCTCCTTCGAGGGAAATAAAAAAAAACATTACTTTTCCTAATGTTAAACTCGTGGATTAGTACTGCAGCCTGAACTTACAGTGTCTCGATTTCTCAACTATACAGAGAAGTACAACTTCTTAGGGATCAGCATTGTGGGCCAGAGCAATGAAAGGGGCGATGGAGGCATCTACATCGGCTCCATCATGAAAGGAGGAGCTGTGGCTGCAGACGGGCGCATAGAGCCTGGTGACATGCTGCTGCAGGTGAGGAGGGATTTAGGTTTAATCCTAAAACACAGGGAGTGTTTTTGTTAATCTATCAAATAACTGTTTAGTTGAATGATACTAGTGAAATACTGGCGAAGCTGTTTTGGCTTTGAGACACAGTGAGACTCATTTCAGTAGCTTTTCTGTTAGTTTTCCAGCTTTGGAACAGCTCAGCGTTGGTTTCAGTTGTGCAGTTGTAATGAATTGCCTTTGGTGTGTCTAGATAAACAACACTTGCTAATTCAGTGTATAACTTTTTTTGTATCATTATGACTAAATATTTTTTTCTTGCCAAGGTGAATGACATCAACTTTGAGAATATGAGCAATGATGATGCAGTGCGGGTGCTAAGAGAGATTGTACACAAGCCAGGGTGAGTACCTGCTTTCGTTTTTAATATTGTGAGAGCCTCTTTTTTTAGCTTTCTAATTAAAGCGGTTTCTTTTTCTTTTGATGTTTGTCAGGCCCATCATCCTCACAGTGGCAAAATGCTGGGACCCGTCTCCTCAGGGCTACTTCACGCTGCCTCGTAGTAAGTACTGGGCGTCTTCACAGTCAGTGAAAAAGCAGCTTTTCTGTTGTTGATTTAAGTGTGAGTAAAAACTTTCCTTTTCTCTTTTCTACCTGTCTAGATGAACCGATCCGACCCATCGACCCAGCAGCGTGGGTCAGCCACTCCGTGGCTATGACTGGGACCTACCCTCCCTACCCAGGCAGCTCCTCGCTTAGCACGATCACCTCTTCTTCCTCTGTCACAGAGACCGAACGTGAGAGCGTCTTTCTATAGTGTCTCATCTTCTGTGTGCTGTAATTCTCCTCTCTTTTTTATTCTCTGCTCTTTCATATGCACACAATGTTCACATACAGCTGTGTTCTACACTTTTAAACGTAGCCAAGTTTCTTTGTCACTCCGTCAGTAGTCAAGTATCTTTTCCCACTTACAGTGTCCGCCGTCTCTCTCCTCACAACACTGGAAGGACTCCTCTTTCACATCTGTCTCACTGCTTTTGTTGGCGCTGTGTTTTGATAAATGTTGTCTACTGCTCTCCTGTCTTTTATTTCCACTCCTTGCCTTCTTGATTTTGACCCAGTTCGGATTTCATCTGTTGTTCTCTCACTGTCTGCATGTCCTTTCTCTTCCATCTTTATGAAGTGCTCTTCTCTCTCCAGGTTTTGACGACTTTAACTTGTCACTACACTCCGACATGGCATCCGTTGCGAAGGCCATGGCCTCACCGGAGTCAGGTCTGGAGGTCAGGGACCGCATGTGGCTTAAAATCACCATCCCCAACGCTTTCCTTGGTAAGAAAACAGTGGAAACAAGGAAGTAGAGAGTAGATTAGTTTCATGAATGCTCTGTGCTCCCCACATGACTTTACAGGGCAGGCATTATGTTCTGAATTGAAACCGTGTGACATGTGTTAGGGTAACGTGAGTGCCTGTGTTGACTGGAAACATCTGTTTAATTGAAATCACCTGCAGCTGAGTCACAGGGACTAATTACGTAAACCACATTTGTACATTTTGCACTTTTGATTTTGTTCTTTTATATAGTAAAACTACAGCAGCTTACAAGTTGTTGGGTACTGTAGATACTGTTTCTTTGTCTTTGAGTGTCTTATAATGGTAGCATTGGAAAGTACACAGGCTATACTCACTGTTTATTGCCACAAATCAAAGCATCCTGATGGCAGCTCAGTGCAAATATGTAATAATTATCGTCTCTCACATTAAAATCGTCTCTGTATCTACCTCTAGGCTCAGATGTTGTGGAGTGGCTGTTTCACCACATCGAGGGATTCCAGGACCGCCGTGAAGCCAGAAAATATGCCAGCAACCTGCTGAAGGCTGGTTTCATTCGACACACCGTCAACAAAATCACCTTCTCCGAACAGTGTTACTACGTATTCGGAGACTTAAGCGACTGTGAGAATTGTGAGTTACTGACTCACACACACAGGCCTTTTGTGGACATACTTGCAGGGGTCAAGCATGAGACATTTCATTTATGTAAATTTTTTTATATGCTGCCATCTCTAAACTTAGACTCTCAACAAAACACTTGATAGCAAACTGATAACTGTCTGCAAGGAGCAGCAGGGTAGCAACCAGTTATTGCAGGTTTAGTTCCCATGACATGTCTGTCTTTGATTATTTTCTAACTTTTCTGGTTTCTAATATTTGCTTAACATAATATAACATTTAAAGACACAAACACGTAATATGAACATAGATATTGATTGTGACCAATGACTTTATCTGCTCTAGATAATTAACAAACATTTTGCATCTGCACAATTAAAAAATCTTCACTTTTTTCATCATTTGTCTCCTTCATATCTCTCACATAGACATGGCCAACCTGTCACTGAATGACAATGATGGCTCCAGTGGGGCCTCAGACCAGGATACACTGGCCCCCCTGCCGCTCCATGGGGCCTCTCCGTGGCCCATGATGCACACCTTTCCCTATCAGCCCTACACTGCACATCCCTACTCCAGCCAGCCGCCTCCATACCATGAGCTCACCAGCTACAGCTACGCCCCCGGAAGCACAGGCAGCCAGCACAGTGAAGGTCAGCACATACAATGATCAGGGGATACTGCATTTGCATTGGAAAATGAAGTACATAGTTCTAAAAGTGAAGTGAATAAAGTTAAGTTTAGTTGAGGTGATACAATGTGGTGGAGAAACGCTAGTACAGACCTCTTGAGTAACCTCCATCTTCATAGAAATGCAGTATTACACTAAGTTTCCATTTAAAGAAGCTGTGACGTGTGAGATTTGCACCAACTGCCAAGAGCACTGCAAATACAAGCTATGTACAAATGTAGGCTGTATGTACATCAAACACAAAGGAAATGATTAGCGGCCATGGAGGGTGTGTAAAGGATAATGTATTGTTTTTCTCGTTTAACTGTTTCAAATTTTTTAATGAGATAGTTCTACAAACCAGGCTGCCTGCAGAGAAACTGTCTAAAATACAATGGAAAGTAAACAAGTAAAACAGAGAGTCTACATGATTTCGGGCCTCTCACGTACGATGCTGGTTTCCTGCAGTCTCTCTCATAGTTGCTTGTTTGTTGACTAAGCAGCTGTGTAGTTAATATCGAAGCTTACTGCTCAGACCTGTTGACCTTTTATTTAACGGCATTTTCTTTCCGGCCACAGGGAGCCGAAGCAGCGGCTCGACGAGAAGCGAGGGCGAGCGGCGTCGCAGCAGCAAAGGTCCTGGGAGCACTGTGGGTGGAGGGGAGAAATCCCCCTCTGGTGGGGTTGGAGAAGGTGGCGGGGCTGACTCTCGCTCAGGCAGCGGCAGCGAATCGGAGTACTCCACACGTAGCAGCCTGAGGCGTGGCCACGGTTCAGCCGCCCCCAGCGAGCACAGCCATGCCTCCTCCCAGCGCTCACATCATCACCGTATCCCCCAGCCGCCCCACATTTCCCCCTACCCGCCAGGCATCCTGCCTTACAACCCCATGATGGTGATGATGGTACCCCAGCACCCACACCCAGCAATGGCGGCTGCACACGCTCTCCCGCACACGCAGCAGCTCCCCACACCCGCCATGCATCCAGCTCTACCCCCGCCGCCCTCCTCCACTCCAGGGGGTCCTCCTGGCGCCCCACCCACCCGTGACCTGGGGTCCGTACCTCCCGAGCTGACTGCATCGCGGCAGTCCTTCCACCTGGCCATGGGAAACCCCAGCGAGTTCTTTGTGGATGTGATGTAGTTTTCTGTGTTGCTGTTGATGTTCATGTGAAGTCGGTGTACAGTTCCCACTTGTTTTGACGAGGATAGCTTTTTTTGAGCTCACAAGAACCTGTTGGATTGAGGGCACTTGTTACACATTTGGTGAGAACAGGGTTTAAAACGTAAACGTAAAAGTCAGTTAATATGAGATTTTATGCAATAATCAATCTAGTTTCTCTTACTCAGAATCACTACATAACAGTTATGCTTCTAAATCCTAAATCCTGGAAGACCAGTACTACTTATTTCAGTAGTAAGCTCATTTGTGAGACAAATGATATTTTAGGAGCCTCTTATCTCAGAGCTGCCCATCCAGCAACCGCACAGACCGTAGATTAACACTAGAGGGTGCAGGCTACACCATACTTGAAAGGATAATCCAGCCAGATTTCTCGGCAGCACAGGAGTATATCGAGTGCCTTACTCTTTGAATGTTAAGAAACATTTCACACTCCAGGTACATCATGTTCCAGCATTGTTAGACAATGAACGTCTTTGTATATATCTATTACGCCCGTGTAAATGCAGCAAAACAGAACAACAAGCTCTAATGTGAAAAGAAAATAGGTCCAAAAATGACAGGTGACTTGTGTCTAGTAATCACTGTCTATGCCTAGTCATCAAGTATCTCTTATTCTGAGGAGTGCCATGGTTCTCGGTGTGGGACTGTAGAGGCTTAATGGTACTAGTTGGCGATAAAGAGACAGTGCTGAAAGCGGTACTTCTTTGCATACAGCGTATATCTAAAGTAACTGTGACCCAAATGCCCCACCTCCTCGTGCTTCTTATTATGTTACTGACTCGCATTATTCACCCGTTTCATTTTTGTATGACTGACTATATACATCATGTATAACCAAACTATTAAGGTGCTAAATGAAGAGTCAACATTTCAAAAAGAATGACATTGACCATGTCACATTGTTTTCTTTCATATTGCCACCTTGGTTTGTGTATTTGAGAATAAATTTGATACTTACATACCGTCCTGACTTGATTATTTTCACACACATTCACAAATACAGGTTTATGCCTTACCAAAGTCCCTGAAGTACCCCATGCTGATTTTAACATGGGTTTTGACTAGCATAATACTGGGATTTAAAATGTTTTATGTTGTGAAGTCGTACAGCAGATATGATTCCCAGATTTATTAGTCATATTGGCTGTACGGGGCATCAGTGGTGAACTGTGCATGTATTACAGATTAACATTACCTTATATTTTTAATACTCTTACATATCAAAGGGATGACAAACAAAAAAGAAACTGTCACAGTTAATGAAACTGAATAGAAGTCCCTCTCAGTCAGATGGAGAAAATAAGCAAAGTAGCACTTCATCTGTTAAACATGGTTGTTCTGCTATATCTTGGGTGTGGAACTACCACACTGACAATTATTGATTTCACAGCTGATCGAAATAACAGCATTATCTATGAATATTGAGTATTTAAAATGTTGCCATATTTTTCAGGTTAGCTAAGCATACACAGACAGCAGTAGGTATTGCATGACTATCACTTATTATTTTAATGTCGAGATTTTTACTCATTTTAATATTTTGCAAAAAAATTTATTTATTTTTTCAATTCAATTGTATTTATTTACTTTATATTAAGATACGATAAGATAATCCTTTATTAGTCCCACAAGTGGGAACTTGTAAATATGTATGTTTATATATGTAAATATGAATGTCTATATATGTAAACCTGGATAAAAAAGATATGTATGTACAGAGAGTATATGTATGTATATATGTACAGAGAT
>JAUYWH010000010.1:6347437-6363298 GCA_034779795.1 Ctenopoma multispine
GTCATCAGAGAACTTCTGTAGAAAGCAGTTGGTGGAGTTGTAGGAGAAGTCTGCAGTGTAGATGGTGAAGAGGAACAATGCCAGAACCGTTCCCTGCGGGGCCCCTGTACTGCAGACCACCGTATCCGACACACAGCTTTGAGTTCTCACATACTGTGGTCGGTTTGTGAGGTAGTCCAAGATCCATGTGATGAGGTGAATATTAATGCATTAATATTATTAGGTTTCTACTGTTATGTTCCTGTAGGTTTCTTACTAATACACTACATATCCCATGAAGCACCGCGGCGATATAACATCCGTTGACGCCGTGTTTCGAAGAAGGAAATTCGGGTTAGACGCTGGTGGGTCACTGGGGGAAACGGTCGCCAGCTGCTCGGACACAGAGGACGTGTTGCAATATAGCTAACTTGTAAAGGTCTGACATATACAGGTAATTAATGTTTATTTTTAATAAACAGGAATACAAATATTTTAACTGGGTTTTTAAAAACTGACCTGGTAACAAAACAAACCAACGTTATTTCATTGCTGCTAGCTGCTACGTCAACTGTTTGCTAGCGCTATTTTTGGCATCATTTGTGTGTAAATGATAATTTGCGGCATGATGTTTAGCTAACTGTGGTGTATTTTGTTTCTCTTCTGCTTTAGACTAAAATCATGCTTCTTCGTAAAGTGAGCCAGTCGTCCGCTCTTTGCGGCGCCATTCTCAGGATTCCTCCCGTGCTGTCCGGGTATGTATGCTCGCTAATATTTAAAAATATGACTTAAGCTGTCTAAGACAAGTTGGAAATTCCAAATATGTGTTGTTTCTTGTCCCGGCTACAGACATGGGCGTCAGGCCGGGGCTGTGGTTGCTTTGCAAAACTCTCGTCTCTACGCAAGTCAGGCTGCAGAGGTTCGTAACGTCAATATTACCAAGCTATTTATTAAGTATTCAGATTTGATTTGCGCTTTGTCAGATGTGTCAACTGCAAGTTGTGCATACGATATTTAGGGCTCTGTTCGTTGTCCTGTTTGGCCACATGCGTTGGCTGGATGACATAACGTAGACGCTGGATGTAGGGGAAAGTTCACTGGTCACATGGTTCAGTCATAAAGGTGACACCGCCAATGTGGGTGAGCCTAACATATTATAACAATTATCTGGACGGAGCTGCTTCAGATTTGCATTTAGTCACGCATTTATCATCCAAAAGATACTATTCATCTCCACCAGTGTTGATATCTGTCTGTATGGGACACCAGTGCTCAATGTGCCCTTGACCCTGAGGCAGCGAAAGGCTGATTTGTGTTTGATGTTGTTTAGATTGTGTGAGATCTACAGATGACCGGCTTACACATTGTTGGTACAGGTAAACAACCTTCAGGTAGTGGGTCATGTGTTAAAAACTGTGTATCAATATAAATCTAAAGGCAGTTTAGATGCTACTAAACATAATCAAAACACATCAGTTAATACTGGAAACCTTTTCATGTGACAACAAGAGTTATCTTTATCTGTAATGGATTCAGTTGCCAAATCAAGCCTGATTTGATGTGGGAACTTATCTATGAGTGAGCACTCCAAACACCACAAATCTGTGTCAAAACATGTTGTTGTTGTTTTTTGTTTGTTTTTTCTTTCTGCCTTATGACACATAGCAGATTCTTAACTTTTAAAGGTGGACAATATAGTAGTCGTATTTATATTAGCATTAGCAGCAGGAGCTGTCTGAGAAGAGCTTCAATTGGATCTTTCTCTCTCACTTACTACAAATGAAATGAAAATGAATAATTTCATTTTACTGTGATATTACAGAAATATTTACTTGATCTGTTTCAGTAATGCATTTACTCAGCTGTATTATATTTGCTTAGCTTTAATATATTCACATATTTCACAGTCACTCTGGTACAATTTATTGTAGAATATTGTATAATAAAGCTTTATAACAGCTCTGTCATAAATCCCATCATGCAGATTTATTGCAGGGTACAGTACATCGTACATAGGAAGATTAACTTTTATTTTTATACCTGAAAGTAACACACACCCTACTGTTGTAATATAATAATAAAGAATACTAGTTTAAACAGTAAACAGCTGTTTACCTCTGTTCTACTGACCATTCTGAGGTTCTTGTTTGTTTAAGCAATGTGTGTACTAATGAATTACGTTTTCTCTTTTCTCTGTTTGACCTTTATTTTGCTCCCTCTGTTTAGGCAGTGCTGGAGAAGCCCGCAGCAGTTGGGGCTGATGCTGCCACTTCTGCGGAGAAGAAGACGACTGCTGCTGTGTGTTAATTCTCTAACTATTTTTATTATTTAGTGATAAATTCTTCTAATGTTTTTTTAAAACCTAATTTTTCTTGTTCAAAACACATCAACTGCATCAATCTCGTTAACATGTTTAAAGAGTCCTTGTGGAGTATTTGACCTCTTATAGCACTGTGGACCAGTGATTGTGAGTCTCTGTTTGGATTGAATGCACATTTTTGTGGATAACATAATACATTATTCCACTGATTGGCAGTAGTGTACCAAAAAATGCAACAAAAGCAAGGAAGCACATGACTGCAGGCTAGTAAACATGGATGTACGCAGTTATTCAGTGCATTTGTTAGACCTCAAGGCTGCAAACAGTTACGCATCAACTGTCAATGCAAACATATCTTAAGAAGTAAACAGGGCATCCTTAACGAAATGTGCCTTAACTGTGTTTGTGTTAGCACAGGCTTTACTATGTCTGACTTTATTTTCCACAGGAATCCAAATCATTTGCAGTCAACATTTTCAAGGGGCAGATTGCAACTCCGCAAGTGTTTCCGTTCCCCTCAGGTAAATCACAGGACGTTTATCTTAATATACTTTTGATGTCTCAAACTTTTTATTGAAAATCTTTGTAGAACTGAATTAAATTGCTGCGGTGTAATCACGTGTCCGTGCTGTAGCCCTGAATGAGGAGCAGGAGCAGTTTCTTCGAGAGCTTGTGGGACCCGTCAGCAAATATTTTGAGGTAAGTTTTCGACCTCTTAGCGCTTTGTCTGATTCACAACTGTTTTATATCCTTCATACTCATCCCTCACCCTCCATGTTTCTGCCTTTTGTGAACAGGAGGTAAATGATCCTGCCAAGAATGATGCCTTAGAGAAGGTGGAGGATCAAACCATGGAGGGCCTGAAGGAGATGGGTGCCTTTGGTCTGCAGGTGCCAGCTGATCTGGGTGGCCTTGGCCTCTCAAACACGCAGGTCCGTATTTATTCTGTATGTTAATTGTGTTACACAGCTGTGCTGTGAGCCTAATGTGATAATACCCATCCATCCTACAGTATGCACGGCTGGTTGAGATCGTTGGTAGTCATGACCTGGGCGTTGGCATCACTCTGGGAGCCCACCAGTCAATCGGTTTCAAGGGCATTCTGCTTTTTGGAAATAAAGCCCAGAAGGAGAAGTACCTGCCTAAGCTTGCTACAGGTATAAAGACCCACATTTGATATTGCATCAGTGTTGTGACATACATTTTTTTTTAGTGGCCTATAATACATTTTATGTACAGCGTTTTTAGAGCATTAAGAGACGAAGATATTATACATTTCAGACACTTTACACAAAAAATAATAAAGTAATGTTGTGTGTTTGTTTCTTCAGGTGAACATATCGCTGCCTTCTGCCTCACTGAACCAGCCAGTGGCTCTGATGCTGCCTCTATCAAGACCACAGCTGTACAGTCCCCCTGTGGAAAGTACTACACTCTCAATGGAAGCAAGATCTGGATCAGGTGAGGACACTCACAGTACTTTTACCACAAGGTGGCATCATTGTGCAAGGTGTCTTTTAACTGTGTAATGTGTAGAAGCTGTTTTGTGTGTTTTCCTAACCTGAAATTTTTTTTTCTCCTCTAAGTAATGGAGGCCTGGCTGAGATCTTCACAGTATTTGCCAAAACACCTATAAAGGACCCCAAGACTGGAGAATTGAAGGACAAGATCACAGCCTTCGTCGTGGAGAGGAGCTTTGGTGGAGTCACACAGTGAGCACACATCATCACTTTATGAAGTTTATCACCAAAGCCTGATATGTTTTTTTTGTTTGTTTTTTGGCTATGATTTACTGTGTATTATGTTTAATAGTTCCCTTTTTAGACCCCCTAACTCTCTATTGTTGCGTTCTTTCACTTACAGTGGCCCTCCAGAGAAGAAGATGGGCATCAAGGCGTCCAACACAGCTGAGGTCTATTTTGATAACGTCCGTGTGCCAGCTGAATGTGTGCTGGGCGAAGTGGGAGGAGGTTTCAAGGTGGCCATGAATATCCTGAATAATGGGAGGTTTGGCATGGCGGCCGCACTCTCCGGCACCATGAAGGCAGTCATTGCAAAAGCTGTGAGTACCAGCAACATAAATGTCAATAGGATGGAAAGGGGTTGTGAAGGGTGACAGAAGAAGACGGTATAGCTTCTACCTGTGGCTCTATAGGTGTTGTTCTGTTTCCCATTTGCTGCTTTGATTCTTATCTTTTTTTATGTGTGTTACACCCACTTTCTTTCAGTATTTCCTTCGCTGTAGGTTTGCGGGAAATTCCCCCTCATGTAGTTAGCGATGCCTCTTGTTGCTCTGCAGCTTCCTGTGGACGGTTACAGGTGGTGAAGGTTCACATAAGCTCCAGTCATGTCTGCTGTTTGTCTCAAACAACAGGCACGACATTTCAGGCAGACAATCAGACAGTTGTTTTAAACCTGATCATTTCCAGCTCTTCACACTTACAAGTTGCACAGGCAGCGGTTTAATGTAGAATACATAAAGGACAGACTTCATGAACTTCATGTTGTTTAACAGTTGCATCATCAGGAAAACCAGAAGATTATTTCCCTACAATAGTGGAAACGTGACATCAATATTTCTGTGCAATAATCACATTTTGTCTTTGCTCGTCTTTGTGACCTTTGTGATTTTGCTAAAAATCACTTTGAGTGTGTGAATCTTACCTTTTAGATCCCCCCCCACTTTTTATCTTTAGTTAATCAGCAAACCGTCAGCACTAGAAACACACAAGTCTGCAAAAACAGCAGGAGGCTTATGAGAAACGATGGCTGCATGATTCATGCAGCCACCGTTTCGTAATCATTACAACTTCAAATATTTGGGGAGAGAATGGGAGTGCCTGGTTTGATACTGTTTATGTGTAAGAATGAGTTTGAATAGACATATGAATCAAGACTGCAGTGTTAAATAATATTTGCACAACCCTACTACAACCTTATTTGCTCATTGTCCTGCTTTTCTTTTTGTCCCTACTCAGACTTTAGCTCAAAATTTTTGAAGTTAGCTTGTAAGACTTTATATTTATCTAGAACTACTTCAAGACAAAGGGGGCAAATCTGTCTTTGATGTTTTATTAGCTGAGTGGGAGATGTGGATCTGAAACAAATCAGTAAAGACATACACATAAGAACATAGAAATGCAGCCTTTGAAGACACCTCTTGTTTACAACTCTGTATTTCGACGAGTTGAGGTTTTAAAAGTCAGCGTAGTTAGACTTGACATTTAAGTTGTTTATATTCAGGTTTTGTGGCATTTTCTTTGCAACCAGAAGGAGCGTGTGGTCAAAGTCGGTCTGTTCCTCAGTGCCACCAGTGTTGCAGCTAACCACAACAATAGTCTTGCCCGTGGCTGTGCTGCATGACTGCTTCAACAAGCTTCCTATTTTGCCCAATTGCACAGCAGCAACATTTTAACAGGCTACAAAATGTCTGTTCACAGCCTGAAAATATGAGGAAGTGTAGAATTCAAACTTTGTCTGTGTGATACAGTTTGCAGCTATAACCACCTGTGACTGTCATTTTCTCTTTTTCCTCAGGTTGATCATGCAGCCAACAGAACCCAGTTTGGGAGCAAGATCCACACTTACGGAGCAATCCAGGAGAAGATCGCCCGCATGGCCATGATGCAATATGTCACAGAGGTCAGATGACCTCCCTTTACTGCTTCTGTTTTCACACACACAAGCACGTCTTTCTGGTTTCCATAAACCACAATGCATGTCTTTTAAAGTCGATATTTATTTGATTCTCATTAAGTTACATCTCTTTTTACGTGGCCATAGTGTGAGTGTGTAATCTCTACTGCATTGAGCTCTAATGGTGAAAATATGAGCAGTATATAAATGTATTGTAACATAACTTTTTCTGTTTTTTTTGTCTGCAGTCAATGGCGTACATGATTAGTGGCAACATGGACAGTGGAGCTACTGAATTCCAGATAGAAGCTGCCATCAGCAAAATCTTTGCTTCTGTAAGAACTTTAATAAATTTTACTTTTATAAAATTAACAGACACACCTTATAGTGTCAATTATGCAGGACTGACTTTGCTTAGGTGCCTTCCCTGATGCATTCTTTACTTTCTTATTTTATACTTGGTATCGATTGTATTATTTCACTTCTTTCGTGTGCGTGCTGGAACTCTGCAAAACACAGTCTGTTCTTAATATTTTATGTTCCTTATTCTGCGGAAAGCTGAAGACACGGGGGGGTAGACTGAGGAAGTATTGAGACTTGTTTACTGAATCAAGATATGTATGTTTTTTTTTTTTACCCGACAGGAAGCAGCATGGGCCGTGTCTGATGAGTGCATTCAGGTTATGGGCGGCATGGGTTTCATGAAGGTGAGTGTCCACAACTTGTTACATGGAAATGACTGAGAAGCTGATTTTAGTTTGTAACATCCCCTTAATAAAATTCTCAAGAAATGGTATTTTGGTATTATTTAACCTGTTGAAAGTCAACACTGATCTGTGCAGTGTGTACAGTGACTGTCTCTACAGCAGAGACACCTGCTTATAAAATGATTATTATATTTCACAATGTGAAGTTGCAATGTTACATAGATGAGTGAACGAACTAATCAAATGTAGGTTTTGGTGCAGGGGCTTTACCAATAACATTGGTAAAGCTTTAGTCAAACATTTTCACTAGAGGAACGTTAACACAATTGGAAAATTAAAGGTTCCTTGTGGAGGTAGCTCTGCAGAGCTGTTTGGTTCTCTGATGCACAGGAGTGCACATGCATGTATGTGGGGGTGAGACTATACACAGTCCTGTGAACTGTGTCGCACTATGTCAGTGATCTGGAGGTGGTGGTAAGAAGCCAAGATGTGCCGTGATACACCGTCTCAGTAAAGGGTTCAAAATACTTCGTATCGTATTGGCTTTGCAAATGTTTTATAAATCCTTAATGATCAACACAGTGTGCTTAAAAGAACTGTTGTTTGTGCACAAGAAAGATACCCAGACCTTTTATGGGATTCTGATCACAAGAACCAGGGTGTAAATAGGTGCTGGTCCCTAGTTCCTTCTTTGGGGAAGGTATTTTTACTATCCACAGAACAATTAGGACATAGTTGGCAGTGCCGCCGACTAATCAAACACAGGGATAAAGGCTGCAGCAACTTAAGTACAGTCTGCTATTGTATAACAGCAGTATCGATGTTATGTAAACAATGGGTGGACTTGACTGGAATTGCATTACCTTCTTGTCTTGCCATTGACATATAGTGACTTTTATATTGAAAGTAGCAATCAAGCATGATCAAGTCAACAAAAGAAATATAACCGAACTTTACTCGGTGATATAACAGTTCTAGTTGTAGGCTGCTGAGAACTGAGTACTTAAAATTCCCAGTACTATTGATCAGAGAAGGAATCACTTTGCGTGTCGTCTTTGCACTGACACAACAACATGAGCAAGCTGCCGGTCCTTTATTTGCAGTAACTTACTCATCATTTATTTAATGTCTTATTTACACACTAGCTTTTTATTTTAATCAATACTATAGTGATTATATAATCCATCAGTAAAATGTTGTGATAAGCTTCACTTCACTCCAACTGTGTTGGTGTAGCTAAGCAGGCGGCTTTGTTTCTCCAAGCACATACTCTGTGTACGTTGTGGTATTCAGTCACATGGTTGCTGCATTGCAAGAAGCTCACAATCAGAAAAACCACAGTATTTTTTTCCGGGTAAAAACTGTCAGCAAACAGCATAAGAATAGACTTTTGTGAGCGAGCTCGATATGAGGGGGCGACGTGAAGTTGTGTACAATACTGTGTCTCTGCTAAAAATAAACCACATGATATTTCAGGCCACCCCTCGAACAGACGTGCTGTAACGCCAGGCCTCCAATACTGTGGAAAGTATGATTAGTCATGGAACAACACTCTGAAGCACTAAATGTAGTGGCAACCCTCGTGCAAACTGTATTCTGCAAGCATTTGGGGTGGACAAGATAACCAGTACAGTTCAGTGCAGTTTAGCTTAACAATACATCCGAGTTCACAAAAAAACAAAAACTTGTGCTTCACAAAGGTTCCCGTCTTCACCCTTCTGTATGTTAATTGTGAAACTAGTTGTGGGGAATGAGCTGTCTACAAGAAAGAGGGGAAATGGTGTTGACACATCAGGATTTGATTATATCTGCTGACAATTTGTATTTTCACTCACAGTTTGCTTTCAATCTGGTCTAGTCAGAAGTGTGATCTGTACTTTTCATCACACTTTTCATTTCTGCTCTTTTACACAGAGATGTTCTGCCAAAAATACAAACATTCAGAATTAATAAGTGCAGATGTGAATAGTGGCTGTATCTATTTCTGTTTGCAGCCGGCGTTTTCACTACCGTATTTTAATTTGTGATGAACTGAGATGAAAAAGAGATAAAAAACAACAACAAACAAACCCACAGCTTGTTGCCTCATGTTTGTTGCTAAATGTGCTACTGCAAGCCTGTAGCTTTACCCAAAAATTCAGACTTAACTCGAGAGTATGTTTATGTACAGAGTATTCTCAGGTACTGTCAGTGCACTCTTGATAATAGCTTGTGGGTTGCAGTTCATGTGACTATTGCAGATTTAGTAGGACTGGAAAGTCATCGTCTATCTGGTCTGTTTCCGCAGGACGCTGGACTGGAGAGAGTGATGAGGGATCTGAGAATTTTCCGAATCTTTGAGGGCACCAACGACATCTTGAGACTCTTTGTGGCTCTCAATGGCTTCCAGGTAACATGAAACCCCTTTGTTGTATTCTATGTCACAGCCTGAGCTGTGGTGATCTGATAAAGTAAGCGTCTGTGTGTGTTTCTGGAAAGTACAGGCATTCTGTAGAGAGGAAGTCATTTCTGCTTGCTTTCTTAAACATCACAAACAGTACTTCCTGTGTAATTCATGCCGTCATGAGACTGACCTGTTGCTAGTCGGTCTCATCAGTTGTGAGATGTTTTATCAGGTGTTAACCAGGTGTTTTTTTAAAATAGAAAATCAGCAAATATAAAAAAACAATACAATACATTACACTTTTCAGTGTAAGACTGGATACAGCAGCAGAATCTGTGTAATGTTTTTCTAACTGAGGAAGTGACATTTCATTAGAACGTAGCCGATAACTACAAACACTCAGTGACAAATATTCAAGAATCTGTTTAAAAACCAAAGTTATCTGATCAATAAAATTAAAAGTAGCTTATATGCTATAGTTTATAAATATTTGAGGAGGACACCACACACTCATGAATGAAGGACTGATTGTTTGAGCCACAACTGTATGTGACATTACAATAATCATATGTTAAATGTGTCTTGATTTGTGGTTGATTGATTGACCAGCAAAATTTATTTTGTTGTTGTAGCTGTGAAAGTGTCTCAAAATCTGCTGTGAGCATGTGCATGTGTTCCCTTTTCAGGACTACTACTTCTTTCAACATCTGGTAGTTATTTTGGTGTACCGTATGTATAACAGACAACCACAAAAAACTACGTTATTACTGAATAAGGAACTCAGAATGTACGTGTATAAAAAAATGTAGAGGGTTCAACGTGAACTCCGAACTATAAAACACTGAACAACCAACCTGCTGCGAACACGTGCCTTGGATTACCGTAATGACCCTAATGACGCTAAAATTTGCAGAATTGCTGTTTTCAGAAACTATTCAGAAGCCATTTTTCAATTGCGCGAACAGAGCTACGGTAATTTAAAACATTTGCAAAAAAGCTGGTTGGGGTTGATTGGGATGATGTTTGACTCCAGTTAAATGGCAAGGATGTCTGTGTTCATGCCGGCTAGTTAATAAAGAAACAAAAAAAATATTTTGGCAGCATTTCACACACTTATGTGACACAAATTACAGTGTATGAATCTGAAAAATAATTTGGGTGCAACGTTGTGTATGATTCAACAAGATGCATTTTATCTTTGAAAGAGCTGTGTGATTAGCAGACTTAATACAGTACATAATGTTCTGGTTTAAATGCTGCAGTCTCTGTGACCGGGGGCAGAGCGTCTGCCTCCCCCTCTAAAGATTGGCAATGGCCATTGAGACTCCACAAAGTAGATATTGATATCGGCCTGATGAGTACAGCATGCACCACTGAATGTCTTGTCATATAGCAGATGTTTTCCTTTTATAACAAGTTAACTGTGTTTCTTTTCTGGGAGTACGCAGACTCTGAAGTCAAAAACATGATGCGCAGGAAGGAAATTAGTAAACTTGTTTGCCCCTGAAACGTGGCTTCAAATCTCAAGTATGCTTTTGGCCATTTTAATATTCATTACTGAATAAGCAACAATCGACATAAAAAACATCTGTATGTACGTAGTAAAGTCTGTTTCAACAGGACTGTGCTGGTGTGGTGTTGCTGAATCCTGACACACTTTAAACTAATAACACGCAGAGGGGGGAAACAAACAAATCACTTGTGACATGACCCATAACTGTTATTTACTTTGTTATAAAACAGTGCGTCCATGTCAGATGCCTTCACTTGTCCAAAAAAAGCTGATTGAGGATTGAAGCCGTCTTCGTTGACACGTATCCCGCTGTTCTTTCCCTCCAGAGTGCCGGTAACCAGTTGAAGGGTTTACAGAAGGCTCTGAAGAACCCACTGGGTAACGCTGGAGTGCTCGCAGGAGAAATCACCAAGAGAGCCAAAAGGTTGCATCTCAAACACACACGCACAGAGATGGGGGAGTCCCTCTCTTATTACATGCAAAACCTTCCAGGATATTCAGTTCCTCTCTGTAGAAATTGCAAAGTTTGTTTAAAGATTGTTTGCTTACACTTGTGCATTTCCAGTACGCTCACAGCTGCCACAGAAATACAGTTTCCTGCCCTCATCATTTTAATGTGATTGAAAACGTCCTACAGCAGTATAGCTAATGTTGCCAGACAGGATCTGTTTGAGTGCTGTTTCAGTGTGGGCAGAGGTTCATCTCATTACACTTCTCTAATGCAGCTCATTCACTCTAATGTTTCCGTATCCCAGCAAGTTAAATCCTAATTGTTGAAAGCACTTAACTCTGAGCTGTAGAACTGCCGGGATGACATAGACCATTTTCTTAAACATCGAAGAAATTTTGTTAATAACGGTAAGTAGAAAATATTAGCAAAAAAACACAAACCAAGTTGGGCAGAGTTGTTCTGGACAGCTGACCCCCAAAGCTGTTCATATCCTTTATACTCTGTCCTGTTGTTTGTTGCATCGTAGCTCCACGCAAGTGACGGGGATCCATTTATTTATATCTGCAATTCAAAGCAGCTTTTTAGGCTTTAATTGTTTTTTTGGACTCCATAAATACTCAGTGATGTGTTGGTCTGTGAGCACTGTCAGTCCAGTTTTACTAATGCATTAATATGTTTATTTTTAACTCACAAGCCATGTTGATATAACACCGTCTTCCCTTGTTGTTTTTGTAGGAAGGCAGGTCTGGGCACAGGTCTGACTCTGCAGGGAACCGTTCATCCTGATCTGGCGCAGAGCGGCGAGCTGGTATGTGACGGATGACATTTTAGGCATTTTCTCAAGGGGCTTACCCAGGCAGCTGGGACTGAGTGAGTGGGTGTCCGAATGACAGTTTGACAGGACTTTTGAGGGATTTTTCAGCTTTGTTGCACTTTAGTTTCCATATTGCATGTAGTTCTTCTTCTTCTTATATATCTTTCTTTTTTGTGTGTGTGTGTGTGTTTAGACCGTTAAGGCTATCGAACAGTTCGGAGCTGTGATCGAGGAGCTGCTTATCAAACATGGCAAGAAGATCATTGGTGAGTGTGTGTGTGTAGGAGAGCAGACCTCATGGGGGGTAAATAAAAAAAACTGTAGAAAAAAAATCCCCCTCAGTAAAGTTTTCAAAAAGAGTAATTTCAGACTTCTGCGATCGCCTTTTGAGCGCTTTAATAGAGAAGATTTTAATAGAGAAGAGAGTCAAAAATTACATCAAACATTTTGGTTGAGTCCTCTTTCATCATTTGAGTAAAAAGCGCTTGATAAATCAGCTCAGTTTCCTTTTTCAGACGAACAGTTTGTCCTGAAGAGAGTTGCAGACTGTGCCATTGACCTCTACGCTATGGTGGTTGTCCTGTCCAGGTACACAACCGTTCAAACGCTCTGTTTCACTTTGTCTCTGCCTTTCTCGCCGCACACTCCTACTCACTTTTTCTATGGCCTACTTTTATTCCACATACAAACTCCTACGCGGCCTAAAGCGACATTTCTTGTTTCTTTTTCCTCTCGCCTGCAGAGCTTCACGTTCTCTGAGTCAGGGCCACGCTTCGGCTCAGCACGAGAAGATGCTGTGTGAGACCTGGTGTATGGAGGTAAGGACCTCTTCAGGACAACACACACACACACACACACACACCCACACATACGCTGAGTCACTTTTCAGATGTGTTCTCAGCATCAAAGTTAGTGCGTCATCATCTGTAATTGTTGGGTATAATTATTTATCAATTATTTAGTAATAATGCAAAAACTCAGGATAAAAATAAGGTGGGAAAGAAAAAAAGTAAAATCTCTCCCATTATTTTCAGCCTTTTATCTATGTGTTCCATTGACTCACATGTGAAATGTGTGGGGGATATTAATGTTAATATACACCACTAACCTCTACTTTTTTTTTTTTACTAGAAGACAAATTTAAACACATTATTTACAGTTGCATATCAGTAAAATAAATAAATCTAATCAAGATGAGCACTAAGTGTGAAAACCTAGCAAAGAAACAAATGCAGTTCTGCATTTTAATGTATTTTTATGATAAAGTTTTGATTCGATAGAAGGAATCATTTATGTTTTTAAAATACATTATTGTATTATTGTATTATACCAGAATTGTGCGTTTTCTAATGAAGATTGTTCCTGTAACTAAATTGTGTGTGTGTGGGTGTGTGCGTGTGTGTTAGGATTCAAACTATTCAAATATTCAATTTGTTATCAATTAACATGACATGACCATGTAGCAAAATCCTAAACTAGGATGGAGAAGTTACTTTGTGGTGTCTCTGTTGCTCGTTTGGTGAAAAGATTATCATCTTAATCTGGGACTTTTCTGTGTGTAAAATCTAAAGAGTTTCTGCGCATTTCTCCACTCAGTCTGTGTTTGTGTGAAGACTTATTGCCCAACATATCGTACTGACAAACAGCAGATAAATCGTATTAACATTTTGGAGGTGAAACATTTTAACTTGATTTAATGCTCTCTTAAATCCCTCAGACTTACGAGAGAGTCTTGAACGACATCAAGACTCTGCGCTCCAGTGAATCCAGAAAGCTCTTTAAAAATCTGCGGGCGATCTCTACAGCCACGGTGGACAATGGAGGAGTGGTGCCTCCTCATCCTCTGGGTTTCTAAACACAAAGCTTCCCCTGAATCATCACTTTGTTTTTCCACATTTCTTTTTCATTCTAGCCGGGTCCCATATAACTACTATATACTATAACTACTATATACTTTCATCATCATTGTTAAAATGGATGGGTTTCTGCACCTCCTCATTCGCACACACACACACACACACACACACACACACACACACACACACACACACACACACACACACACACACACACTGACTGCAGCACACCTCCTCCTCGCTGTCTTGTTCTCTGCGTCTCTTTTCATCTTAATGGGCTCCTTTCTCTCCTAATGGCCTTCTTCTCACAGAAACGCCTCAGTCGATTTCACACAATATCACCGATGATTCACCAGAGGAGCCTGGTAATTGGGGGAAATATTCCTGTTCAAACACTTTTTTGAAAGGCTTTCTGTGTCTGTTAGTGTGAAGTGAATTGACTGACGGGTGTTAAGAGACACCTGTCAGAAAAACTCCAATCAAATTGACATTTTACCTACACCCCATCTGTCTACTTACAGGCCTTAAGTGTTTTGAATGAATTCTTAAATTAGGGTTTATGTGACTGTGTGGACCCTCTTGTCAGCCAAATGTGATCACACAGCACTGATAAGAGATGAGAGCAGTTGTGGGAGAATAACTTTGCAAATATAATGTCCTAGAGCTTTTCAGAGCACAAAATAAGAGCCCTGATATACTTCAAAATGGATGCTGTACTTCAGTTATAACCACAGCTTCCCCACATGTGCAATTGTTCATATTCGTATTCATTGACATAAATTGAGTATACATACACATTAATACAGTGCAAAAAATAAAAACAAGTATTGTGAAATGAAAAAAAGTGAACTTGCTATGGAAAAATGCACCAGTGTAGATAGAGGTTCCGCTCACTTGAACTTCCCATTACCCTCAGGAAGGCATGTCATTGGTCTCAGATTCATTCTGCAGCATGGCAATAACAGAAAGAGTCAGCAAGAACTATCTTCAGAGATAAGAAGAACATTGGGTCCTGTAACAGATGAACTGATGTCACCATCATGGAATCAGTCTGGGATCACATGAAGAGACAGAAAAGACAGGAACTGCCTAAATCCACAAAACAATCATGGCAACTTCTCTAAGATGCATGGAACCAGCCAAATGAAAACTTTGCACCAAGGAGAAGTGGTGCTGTACCACACCAAGCTGGCATCAATGAACCACAGGCAACTAGAAAGACTGCTGCATGGACTGTTCTTATCTGGGCCAAAAAGTGACACTAGGAGTGGCCTGGAAGGTCTCTTAGGTCAGTGAGGGCAGGTCAGCTAGTGGAGCCCAGAGCTGCAACAAAGCAGAGTAAAATGGCATTTAGCTGTTATGCGGCCCACGGCTGGAACCGGCTCCCCATAGAGTTCAGGTCTCCTCCATCTCTAGCCTCTTCTAAAAAGAGGCTAAAAATAACTTTATTTTCCATGATAAGAACCTACATCATCCGTTTTTCTGTTCCACAATAAATTTAGTTAGCAATCATCAGTTAACAATGAAAATTAGTACCAACAACTAGACCAAAAACATTTAATGCAAAACCATGAAAGTTCTCCATTAAAACACAACAGAATCTAAAATTAACTTTAAATCAATGTTCACACCTCAAATGAGATTTAACACACCGGACAGTTTCTTCCTCATACAGAAAAAACAAAACAAAAAAACTTTCACATCTGTCTCATGGCGTCTGTGTCTACTAATCAGGAACCGACTCAAAATGGATGTACAGTTTACGTGTTGTAGTAGTTCACTGACCACAGTGAAGGCGGCTGACTCAGTACAGACTTCTCACACAGCTGACCAGTCCAACAAGACCAGATCCTGAAAGAACAGCCATCTGTTGTGGCTCTAAGGACTGGTCGAAGTCAAATTATTGCCATATAAAATCACACAGAATGTTAACAAGAGACTCGCTATGTGCTTTTGGTGTAAGTTGTCAGGCAGAGACAACCATCACAAATATTCAGACAACCAGAACTTAGATAAAAAATAGATAATAGATATGAAACATTATAAAACTATATATACAGTACAGGACAAAGGTTTGGACACACCTTCTCATTCAATGTGTTTTGGGGTGAGCTGGACCGCAGAAGGAAGGCAAAGGGGCCAACAAGTGCTAAACACCTCTGGGAACTCCTTCAAGACTGTTGGAAAACCATTTCAGGTGAC
>JAUYWH010000010.1:6370371-6399927 GCA_034779795.1 Ctenopoma multispine
GTATTCTTTTGTTTGAACCCTCTCTTGTCCTGGTCTGCATTTGGGTCCAGCACTTATGGCAACCACACAATCTGACACAAATGACACACGTGCAGGAAACGCTCAGACACAGCTCATGATTTGACCTCATAACCAAATATGAATAATTTTAAATAAGATTAATATATTAAATACAGTTATCTTAGTTTAAAGATTATTATATTTGTTACGGTAAAAATAAATACTACTTGTTTTATGTGAAAGATCTCACATGTGATGAACCTGCAGACAATGATCACCCAACACAGCTGTTCCCATCTGTACAACAGAGAGTTTTAGCTTCTTTTAGCTCTTTGTTTTTTATTTCTGGCAGTCAGTAATATTTTAATTCACTGTCATCAACAGTCTTAAACAAAACAAGTTTTAATACATCCACAGTACGCCACATGCTCAGTACCAAGACAAAGACAACATCACGATGGATCATACTGCAGCTGAAGAATATACATTTTTTTTAAGTGTCTGAGAATCACATGAGCATAACCAAAGTGCAAAACAAGGGCTGAGAATGAACTTAGTCAACAGAGACAAATGCAAAACCATGTAAGTGGTGAAGCTTTAACAAAGCTGTGCTATCACCTGTTTTCCTGCAGAGGGCAGAGTTGGAATGAGAAACAGTCCCTCAGACCTTCACATGACAAAACTTAATCTTTGAAAGGATAATACACTAGTGCAACAAGGTTTATATTGATCACCTATCATCATATAACGAATGTAATTTGAGGCAATGCAAATAAAACTCTGTCTTTAAATATAAGATTACTGATATAAAATATAAAATAAAGTTTGTCTCTTGTTTTGTGTTATCATTAGTGCTGGGCAACAATTAAATTTTTAATCACAATTAATCGCATGACTTTTCCATGGGCAAAATGTAATAATAGTTCAAAGTAATTGTTTTACTTTTATTTTGAAAGTACTGCTATATGAAAAAAATTGCAATAATATTTAGTCTTCAAACACTTTAAACAAATAAGATGTTTTTCATAGCAGTATTCCCTTTATACAGTAGCTGTTAAAATTTTTTTGTAAATCTCAACTTAAACATTAATGTAATCAAATTAAATAGAAAACCAAAACTATTTGCCATTTGCTATTTTGCTCCGCTCTGATGTGAACACACAGAGCGTACGTCAGAGTATTTAAGTGATACGTCAGACTCCAAGTTCTCCGGTGACGGATAATTCTAACTTTGCAGTGGTTATAAATAACTGTGGTTCTGTCAACTGCGCCATGTGGAAGGGATTCTGTTTTCCTGTTTCCTGCAGAACGCCTAAGCCGTCTTAGGCCCACCCCCAAATGTTCTCATTAGTTGAGATGCACGACACTGCCAATCCAAAGCCAGTACTGATCAACATAACTACCCTCCTGTGACCCATTGTTTGTGTGTGAGAAAGTGTTTTGTAATCAGGTTAGGATCTCCCCAGTTGGAGAAAAGCTGATTTCTTTGCCATGTACTAAATACCTGTAACTGGAAGGCTGCTGACAGTGAATGTACCAGAGTAGTAGTGGTAGAGAGAGATCATCAAGTTCCCCCAAACACTCTAATCAATTAAGGTTCTTCTCTTCCACTGTTTCATAAATCAAGATTTAAGATGAAAAAAACTGAAATTGTTAATCAATGGCAATCATGTAAAAATAGTAAATAATAAATACATGGCTCAATAACTCCTATCCCTTTGTACATTAGACATATTTGAGCCTACTATGAACTGGAAGACTATTTTAATATATGCATATTAATCATGTTCACAGCTCACTTTCCGTTAATGATATGTAGCTGTATCTTTTTCTGTTGTTGTTTATAGTCAGGATGTGGTATTTCACCATAGTCTACATGGGCCCTTTGGTTTGTATTTAGTAGTTGTGATCATAATAATATTAATGTATGTTTCATCTGCAAATGTTTTGAAGAGAAGACCTGAAGCATTACCACAATAATTGCCACGAAAATCAAGACTTTCACATTTTCCACGGGATGGACTGGTGTTTCTGTGACATGAATGAATGAATAGATATATTAGGAGCAGAATTAACGTTTGTCTCTGAGACTATGACTTGTTGGTGTGTGGGTTAACCAGGGGGCTGGCTTTCCAGTTATGTTGTTATAAAGTCTGTCTGTAGGTGCCACAGTATCTTCTGACGCATTCCTGCACTTCTGCTGTGTTAATTGATCTCATTTTTGTCAAGAGTTTTCAGGAGCTCACGGAACGAAAAGGTGAGAAAAGAGCCTAAAATGAGCTCATAATAACATCATATTGGGTAATAATTATTTCAACTAGTGACACTTATTCATTTTATTGAACCTAATTTAAACTGTCATTGCTCGAAGTAGACAAATGATGATCAGCGAGTTTTGTAGCTTACATGTCTTAAGTGGTAGCAAGAGAAAGTTTCCTACCAGCTACTAAACTGTAATGTTACGTAATAATAATTCTATAATAATAATAACGAAATAAGAAAGTAATGTGTAAAAACAATAACTAAACAATGGTACTTGAGTTACTGTGTCATGCAGAGAGGAACCAAATACAGACACAAAAAAACTGGCAGCAATAAAAGTATCTTTAATAATAACAATAGTAACTCCCATCTGATGTTTAGCTGTGTGGGAGGGCGAACGGAAGGTAAAAAACTCACTGCTAAAAGGGTGTGTGGATGGTTTCCCATTTTCATCATTTTTGTCTTGTGTCTTCCAGCCATGGCTGTTCAACAGCAGCCAGCCCGGGTGGTGACAGTGAGCAACTTCAATCAGGGCAACGACACATGGAGCACCAGTCTCTTTGATTGCTTCTCTGACATGAACACCTGTAAGTCAACAAATCCACCAAACACCAATGATGTTACTCACCATGGGCCATTCAACATGATAGACTTTGTTTCCCCACTAAAGAAACATATAATAATAATAATAATAATGCTGCAAGAGCCACTCCATTACTCTAAAACAAATGTAGAGAGAAGAAGCCCAGGACACCATGATGTACTCATCTGCTTTAAAGTGTATCACCAGTACCTTTCACTTGGTTCATGGCATGAAAGGCTGCACAGCTGAGCCCCAACTTCTAGTGCAATAAGACAGAAATTGAAACTAACTAAAGCAAATACAAATGAGTACAAAATAACTTAATGTGCACAAAAGAATACAAACAATAACTGTGGTGGCTCATCGTAATTAAACCAAAAGCCCTCATATTCATTATTCATTATCAGCAATCTTATATTCATAGGCTTAGTATAAATTGTACTTTACAATTATTGCAGAGATTTGAAAAATTACTGACTGCTCAGGGCATGTACTTATGTACAGATTAACTTGGGGACCCTTGCCCTCAAATGGGGTACATAAGAAATTGCATACACCATTCCCACCCGACTACACAAACATCCACAACAAATATGAGACGTATCTTAAATCATAAATAATATGTCTTTATGAAGTTGTAAAGTCAGAGTTCATAAGTTTTTTTCTCCTCTTCTCTTCTCGCCTGCAGGTTGCTGTGCTCTTTGGTGTTTCCCCTGCATGCAGTGTGAGGCGGCCAGTAAGTTTGGCTGGTGCTTCTTTGTCCCAATGTTGGATAACACATGTGTGGTGTCCTACTTACTCCGCACCTCAATTAGAGATCGCTACAACATTGATGTAAGTCTGGCTTAGGAAGGGAAGAGGAATACAGGAGGGGAGTGGGTGTTTGCTTAAAGTGTTGGCTAAAAAATACTTAGATTAAATAGGATTTTTAGGTGAACGATTGCGTGTTTATTTGTAAAGTACTGGGTGATCTTTGTGTCTGTGCTTTTTCTCAAAGAATATCTGCATATTTATTAAATATTAAGTGTACGCTGTCTTATATGATACAGTTAGAGCTGCAAGATGTATCAAATATCTATGTTGGCAGAACTGAGCTATTACAGTGGCAACCGTATGGACACTGTACTGTGAGCTGTTACAGACTTATATACGATGTGGCAGTTTGCTGTAAATTTCAATATTTAGTGACTGAACCTACACAAAAGACTGACAGAAAACAGACTTCACTGTGAACAGAGTAGTTTAAGTTTTTATTGTTCGTTCGGATTACAATAGGTGAAGCAGTGAGAGACAACTGAACAGTAAAAAAGTACTTCAAAAGCTACAATGTGCTTCACAAATGTATTTAGCTCAGAAGATAATTTAATTTGTGTAATATTTCTAGTGTATTGACGACCACAGTGGCAAAGGTAAATGCACCTGTGGTTGCTTATATTGACAGAGCCACAGATCTACCCCCCAGCTCTGCAGAGCTATGGGAGTCTAAATACTGGACTTATATTCACCACATGGGTACATAGATGTTTCCAGTTAATACTAACTAATGCTGACATGGTTTTTTTATCTGTCAAAGCAATAAAATATTAGCTTATACAGCGTTAACTCAGCTATAGACGAATGTATTTACACTTAAGATTAGGTACATTTACAGAAAGTCAGATTTAAAGAACCAAAGTTTTACTACATGCATTTGATTGGTGAGTCTCTGTGCACCATAGTTCACTGCATCAGCTTATTTTAACCCTTTTCTCTCTCCTTCCTCCTGCAGGGCTCATCGTGTGGTGACTACTGTACGGTAATTTGGTGCTATGAGTGTGCCTGGTGCCAGATGCACCGGGAGCTAAAGATCAGGGCCAACAGGCCGACTACCGCATAGGTGGTCACCGCACAGTTACTTAGATAGAGTGCAACTGCTCAGACTGCGGGCTCAGGGAATGTTTGTCAAAAATATATGACCGATAGTTACCTTTTGTAATGTTGTCATTCAAAAAAGGCTTGTTTTGTTTGTGTTGGGGTCAGAGTTAGGTGGAAACTGTAGCCTCCAGCCATCACAAGTGTTCGCAGTTAGCACGAAGCACATGTAGTCCGCTGCTTTACTGTTTGTAACAGCTAGATTCAGCTGTTTTGCAGAAGTAATAAAAGCCTTAGATTCATTGGTAAAGCAAATGTTTTGATTTTTAATGTTAATGAAAGGTTCTTGTCTGACCTTTGATTAACACTTGCCAATAAAATAATGCTGTTTCAGGTAACAAGCTCGCTCAAATTGCAGTTAACCCAAGGTTAAGCCTGTGTGGGGAAAAAAACATAGTAGGCAATAAACACTTACTTACTTTGCCTCACCTGATGATGCTCCTTTGCACCTGAAGGATCTATGGCAGAAATGAGTAGGGTTTTTTTTTTAAATATTTTATACTAAAGAATTTTTGGTCTTCAAATGAACACAAGACAGCCAGGCATAAGCAAAGCAATGTACTGCAGTGTATGCAGTGTGCATAGATTTGTGCTTTGGAGAAACATAAGAACCTAAACAGGCAGGACATCTGCACATACAACAGCGTGACCTAAATGACTGAGACATGGTCAAACTGAATTTAACATAAAACACATCCAAGGACCTGCAATCTCTCGCATCTATAGACGTCAGTGTTCATGACTCTTCTGTAAAAAAACAGCAACAGCAAGAGAGCGAAATAGGACAAAAAAAAAAACGACCCTCAGTCACCTCAACTTTTGAGGCACTATTCTTTAGGTAGATGAGTCAAAAGTGTTTACAGCTTGAGATTGGCTTTATTATATCAAATGAAGCTTGAGCATGCAAACACGCCTGTATTAACAAACATATTAACATATTATAGTAATGTTCAATGGGGGGGGGCACTTAGAAAATGTGTTTTATTTTGAAAGAAGAGGAAATAGTTTTGCCTGTCAAATTGATCAGACATAGTTATTGTTGTGAACTGACAGTCTCACCTCTCTCTCTCCTCCTGACTGGGACGATTCCTGTAATCAGCGCTGAAAGACCACATTCTTAATAAAAACACAGAGAAAACAGCTACAGGTCCGTGTAGATTTCAGGAAGTGGAGCTGTGAACGTGCTTCAGTTAAGTTGAAGTCCTCAGCTTCAGCACAGAAAAGAAACCATTTAATGAGGGCAACCACATACCAAACCCTAATTTCACCTGACCTACTTTCGACACACTGTGTGTGTGTAGATGCTCCTGTGCACTGGAGACCAAGGTTAAGAACAACTGTATAGTTTTTTACTGTGCACATTTCTGGGCAATGCTAGGTTATAATATTACTTTGGACAAAAGGGGCATGAGTTGAGGCTTCAGTGCCAACATTTCAAGTTAATAAGCAATATATTTATTGCTATAGACAGTTCATTTCTGACACTGCTTTTACATGATTACCATTGATGTTTAGCAGCATCTATTAGTTCTCTATCATATCCAGACTCTCTACGCTCTGTCACAGTTTTGGTGTGTGTATGACAGGGAATGAATATTGAAGTCAGTACTGAAAGCTTCTATGAAAAGAGTTACCTTTGCCCTGGTTGCATGTATGTGTGCCAGCCAGAGCATACATACATGCATATAAATACATATATTTGTATATAGTTAACTGGTGAGTACACACACATTCTTCCTTCAGATTGGGCTGCACCGTGTCTCAAATATATATGGAATACGTGACGTGAAGAAAAAGTCTTGATATTTTAGAGAACATTCGATTAGCATTTGTCACCTGGGTTCTCTGAATGAATAGACTCAGAGACAGTTTCCTAATTACTCTCACTGATCACATGCCTCCGAGCATGATTTTGTTATGGATATTAGTCTGTCAGATGGTGTGTCATAAACCACATTGTGAAAAAAACTGTCAACAGGTATTGCTTTCAGTGTAGTCTCCTAGTGTGGCTTGGTTCACTCAACCACTTCCTGGTTACCACAACTAAGAGCGCCATACATAAAGTCATTAATGTATTTATTTCATTTCTTATATTGTTTATTGGGGCAAAATGCAGGGGAAGTGTCCTTACACAGTCCCATTTGATTTAATATTATTAAATAAACAACAACAACATCAACAACAATAATATGATCATAACCATCTTGTTATAAAAATGTATTTATGTTTTAGTGTTAGTAGTTCTTATTGATATATTCATATATTACTTGGCGTATTGCTTCTGTTGTTTTCTCAGTCTTGGTTTGTGTGTCAGATCATTTCTGTTTTATTGCTTTTTCTATTGCCCAACGAGTCCTGACGACTACAGCAGGACAGTTCATCGTCTCACGCACTGACCTTCGCTCACTGGTCTTTAGCTCATCAAACTCGTTATACCTTCTGTACTTGTGACCAATTAAGTTTCCGCTTTCTGAGTGAACAAAGAGGAAAGTGAGAGTCAGAGATGAAGCTGGGTGATATGTGTGTGTCAGTGAGTAAGATTCGGATGCAGGCACGTTGGAGGAGAAACCACATACATGCTTCCTGTATTAGTAAGCACTAATAACAAAGACATTTCAAATAAATTCATAATATCAACATTTTTTTTTATGCACTCACCCTCTCAGTACCAAACCACAGACAACATACGTCAAGTTCCTTTGCTGAAAGTGACAGAAAAAGATAATATATTGAAGGTTTAATGCACAATTCGCTGTCTAAATCTAAACTACTATCAATAATCCAAACCTGAACATGAAGTATGAATGTTATGCTGCTTCCTTGGGTTTCATTACATCTATAATGAAAAAACAAATAGACGCAAAACAAACATTTTGCTGATAAGTGATGGAGGAAGTCACACATGATTTGTAAGTTGTAGGTTGTATTCATGCACTGACACACAATGCAAGAGCGAGAGAAAGTGTAATAGCATTGTGTGTCAGTGCATGAATACAACCTGATGATGCAACGAGCCACAGGTATATCTACCATTAGGTGGATGCAGCTAAGTGTCTGAGAACCTCACTGTTGTGGTTGAGTTTTATTTGTCACGTGAGCATAGCTAAAATGCAAAACAAGAGCTGAGAGTGAACTGAATCAACTGAGAGTAATGAGGCTTTAACAAAGCTGTGCTATTGTGTGTTTTCCTGCGGAGGGCAGAGTTGGACTGAGAAACACGGTCCCTCAGTTCCTCACATTACAAAACTCAATCTTTAAAGGCAGAATACACTACTGCAACAAAGTTGGGGCAATGAAAATAAATACTCACTTGTCTTCACGTGGAACGTGTCTTAGTTACTGAAGATTTCTGAGTTTGTCACTGAACTAAAAAACTTTTAATAATCTTAGTAAACTTAACTCACTGTTGTTTAATACGCTGCCACATTGTTCTCACCATAGTGATTTTAAAAGTCAAAGAAACCTTATTTACTGAGCTGACCTACTACCAATGTTACTTCTGTATAATTAGTTTTTACAGTTGCTGTCAGAAGTTTACATACACTCATCATGACTGTCATGACAACACAACAAAAATGTGTTGATGAACACCACCTGGTGGTGTTGATGTTGTGGCTGATAGATGTATATGTCCATTTTCACTTTTCACATTTAAACTGATTATGGTTTGTAAAATCTACAGGCTATTAATAACGTAGGTCTCTATAGGAGAAGAGCAGCTAGTTACTGTAACATTTAAAATAAAAGCATGCATTATTTCAGTAACTGGTTTGATTATAAAAGCCAGTTGTTGCCAGCATGTTGAAACTGACACATATACAGGAAGTGAAGCTATGGGAATGGATAACACGTCAGATGCCAGTTCTCATCTGTTTTAGCGACCTCTAAAGAGACAGGAAGCTGTATTTTCCTCTTTTGTGCATCTTTAATAGTAAGAGGAAGTTTTCTGTCAACAGCAGAGTGTGTTCGCATGCTGAGTCTTCAGAGCTCAGGCGGCACTGTGAGGACGAGACCTCCGAGCTCTGATGGACGTTTACCAGGAGGCTGTCAAATATCTGGAGTCACAGGACATACCAGGTGAGTGGCTTTGTGCTACGTAAAGAGAACTTTCATTTATGCAACTATTTATTCTCCTAACGAATTTAACTGAAACCAATTTGAAACGTGTAGTTGTTTACTATTTATCATTATTTTGTTGGTTTAAAATGCAACCTGATGTTTTCTGTTGTGCAATTAACACATTTAGAAAAATAAAGGGCACCTAATTAAAAGAGCAGGCATATTTGTCATTTGCCAACAACACAAATGTTTACACATGTAATGGGGAAGCATATATGGGAACTGTTTTTTTATTACTCCTGTCCACTATTATTTTACATGTTTGTCAGTTGTAGTAGAAACAGAGCCTGATGTCTTGGAGGAAGATGTTTTCCCTGAGGAAGAGGTGTCCAGTTTTCTCTCTCCTCTGCAAACAGAGAGTATAGACTTTCCTAACACCCCTGTGAGTTTCACGCATATCACAAATGTCCTCTGTCACTCAGCGGTCTCTCTACAGTTCCTCTTATTTTCTAATGCTCAATTAAGCCTTTCAGCTTGTTTTATAGTAATGAGGTGTGGTGCACACATGCAAAAAAAGATGACTGTTTAATATTATAAATAGGTGCTTCCGTTATCACTATCTATCTAAATATAGGTCTATCTATCTAATAAACTATATTTTGGTGATATTTGAAGACTAACATGAAGAACATGAAGCATTAAGCAGAGTCCAGAGTAATCTATCTGAAATAGTATTTTCATGTACTGTAAACGTTTATGACTCCATTGCCATGTGCATAATAATAGTTATCTAAATAATTTTATTTCATAGTAAACTCTAATATACAGTAGGTATTTTTCCCTTTATCACAGACAAGTCTTACATGTTAGATAAACAGATAGAAAGTACCATAAAACATGGTCACATGAAAAAATGCCATAAACAAAATGTGTAAAAAGCTAAAAACACAATCTTTGGAATTCTCATAAAGCCAGGAATCTGTTAAAGCATAATGCTAATTATAAAAAAGTGGAGCATCTTTTGCATCAGAGCAAATATTTTATAAATACAAAAAGAAATCTTAAAAATTTTAAACTGACGTTGAACTTGAAATATGTCCTTTGATTTTATTACTTCTATATATTTGACTTTGTTATGATGACTGTTGCATCATTTGCATCATCACTGACTGAATGAATTGTGATGACACTGACTACGACTGACTAAGCTATATTTTGACATTTTTTTGAATGTCCTGGCTGTGATTCAGACATCATGCAGCACGGAGGACATGTTGGAGAGGAGACTTGTGGTCCTGAAAGGCATCCTCGAGAGCGAGGAGGTCTACCTCAGAGAGCTGGAGACCCTGCTAATGGTATCACTAACATAAACACATAAACTCTTATTGCATAGCACAAAAACAGTATATAGGGCCACATCAATTCTCATTTCTTATTTCTTATAAGAAATTTCAACACGCTACAGCCATTATCAAAACTTAGACTAAGTAGTCATTCATTGCTACTCTTTGGGCTACCCCATACTGCAAAGCCAGAAAAACCCTGCTGATATGATTATGATGTGATACTATTCAACTTCTTCTTTTCTCTTCCACTGTCACCACACCTCTCAGAACAATCAGGCATGCTTGTATCATGTAGTTTAAAAGAAGGAGAATCAACAAGTAGATCTAATATTAGTTATTTGCTTAATGTGGCCATTTTGTTCTGTATTTGCTCTTTGTGTCATATGTTCGAGCAGCACTGCAGTCATGTGTATGTTTTTCTGAGTGGTTTGCATTGAGTTTTATTGTTCAGCTTTCTCCTTTAACCACAAATTGATTGTTCTCCATTTGAGTTAAAGTTTCCCTTTTTTTTCTCACAGCACTGACATCACTCTTGTGTCTGCAGAGCTTATATGAAGCTACAGTTAGCAGTTAGCTTTAGCATGTAGACTGGAAACAAGGGGAAACGGCTAGCCTGGCTTTGTCCAAATTTAACGCAAACGTGTACAAACACCCATAAAGCTTGTTAATTTAATTTGTATAATTGTTGGCAACTGGCAACAGCCAAGTAATTTATTATAATTATATTATTTATATATTTATAGGCTATATCTTGAAGAGCCAGGCTTTAGATTTTCTCCCATTTCCAATATTTAGACTAATGTTAGTTCACTTAAATATCTGCAAGTTAGCATATCGCCTAATAATTTAATGTCCCTTGTGAAATTGTCCTGTTTGGGTTGACTCTTAATAACACTAGCAGTACAGTTTATGGGCAGGAAGTGATGGTGCAAGAACAAATGACTGGGTGGGTTCTTGCTCAATTTCTTCTTTCCCTTTTCTATGCTATTAACAGCAACAGGAACCACCGTGTTTCATTCTTAAACAATGTGACTCATCTTACTTAAAAATCATGGGTGTGAGAAACAGATCTTAAAACTGATGTTATGTCTGGGAGTGCTGCATTTTGTCTGTGCTGCTGCAGCTTTTGAGTATGCGGGAGCCATTGAGTGGAGCGTCATATTTTTCATCAGAACGTGCTGCATCGTCTATATTTACCAGTGTTTAAACTCTAGTGTTTAAACTAAAGTTGTGAGGCTGCTAAAACACATGTTCTCTCGACTTGATTAAGTTAACACATTTTATTTCTCACTTCACTAGTTTCTCCATTTTAGCTTGTTGTTATCACATACATTGATCTGAAGGTCCTACATCGTACCGCTGAATGAAGCTGTTTAACTTTCTTTCCACCTTTCTCTCTAGCCTATAAAGGCTTTGCGGGCCTCAGCTGGGACTTCCCAGCCAGTTCTGTCCACCCGACAGCTCCAGACTGTTTTCTACCAGGTGCCCGAGCTCAGAGACATGCACGAAAGCTTCTGCTCAGGTCTTAAGGCCCGGCTAAGTGCTCACAGCCAGTCTGATTCCAGCCAGAGTGAAAACACAGAGACGAGCCACCCAGGCTTTGAACTGACAGTGGCAGACCTGTTTCTGAAAATGGTAAATCCTCTGTTGTCTTTGTTTGTTTATTACCTATTAATTCAGAGACAATAGAAAAAGTAAGCTTGCTCTTTCAATACCTTGAAGCTGCATTAACAATGTTGTTGTGTTTAAACAAACAAACAATGACAATATGTGAGAGTCAAGATGAGGTATATTCGTGGTCAGTTTGCGTGGATGTTGCAGTATTGTGGTTTGGCCACTGCACCATAGTTATTTCATTGCTCAGTGCTGTTCCTAGGAGTTTGCTTTTACCACCTACAACCTTTGTGTTGATGTTCCATCTTACTGCACTCATCAATCTTGTTTGCAGATGCATTAATTGATTCAAGTACAGATAAACTACAGGTTAATATTGGACATAATTTCACCAGGTGGACACAAATGTAACTTCAGATAAATACATGTTTAAATGTAGCTTAAACATCCATTACACCTAAGCAGGTTTATTAAGCGTTTTTTTTTCGTACTTTGTATTTGCTTTGTTTGTTTTCAGTAGCTGTTTTTTTATTTTTGTGAATGCATATTATGTATAAAATCAGAATAGTTTTCACTGCAGAGGTGTTGCAGCAGAGGAACCACAGGTATAGGTAATGGTAGTGATGGGACGTACTGTGTCAATACGTCGAAGTGAGAAATCCAGGAAGTGTAAACGTGTATCGAGGCTTGTATCGTTTCGGTGAGTGACATCATAAATCACGTTTGAAGACTGGTTCAGGAAGTGGTTCGACTATTGGCGCAATTGATGAACACATATATCCTGCAATGGCTTAACTGTGGCAAGACAGTGTAATAATGTTATTTATTCCACCTGTGTTTAGCCTACAAGCTGTCTCTGTAAGACACGCCTCAGTGAGGACCTACAAAAGAGCTGTTCATGTGCAGCACTCTTGACTGATCTCCATGAGTGTGTATCAGGAATGTCATCAGCATTTTAGGAATTGTGCATGTGTTAAGTAATTGGAGTGATGAAACCACTGACTTTATGTTGTCCGACTTATCTGCATGCAGACTTCTTCTTCTGTTGTTAACTTTTTAGAACATTTTTCCTGTCTGACCAGTGTCTTCGCTTTGAATTTCTAAACCTATTCACCGAGTCCAAATTCCCCACACCTCCCTATAGGAAATATTTAGCTTGTAACAAAAACATTTAACTAAAATTTATAAAGGGCCTGTTCCAATTTCACTCACACTTGAGTGAAAATGTCTTGAATGCTTAAATAAGTCTGATTTCAGTCTCCCTCCACATTTCATATGTGTTTTCAATGCAATGTGTCTCTGGTGAACTAGTAATTTTAAATAATGGCATAAGTGTAACTAATGAGGAGATTTAATTGTATCTAACATTTTGTTTGCTTTTTCACATAAGACTCTTTCTATCTTTTATCCATTATTTTGTTTGTACAGGTGAATCAGATTGGTCTGTATGGTGGATTCATTCAAAACTACGTAGAAGCTGTTCAAGTTGTTCGCAAGTGCACACAGTCAGACCCTCGCTTTCGAACTCTGGCCGAGGTACTAAAGACTGTACCTATATTACTCAACTACTGAAACAAGTTGTGCACAAACATAGCCTCACCAGCCTGACTTGGTCTCTTGCTTTTTCAGAGCATGATGTCAAACAATGGTGCACAAAAAGCTCGGACCAAATACACATTCGAAGGTGCATATTCTAAATTAGCTTGTTTGCTTGTTGTTGTTTGCTTTGACTTTCACTATCTGATTGCTGCATTTCTCTTCACAGCTCTTCTGTACAAGCCTTTGGACAGAGTAACCAAAACCACACTAGTGCTGCATGTGAGAAAACCCCTGATAACATATTTAATCATTTTTGCTTCCTGAGCTGCCTTCAGTTCATTTCTATGTTATTTTAAAACAGTCTACTGATAGGCTTCTTTAATTGCTGTTCTCTGTCTCTGTGATGTGTTTTAATTCATTTAATTAAGTTTATTTACATGCGCACAACAAAAGTAATTTTAAGACACTTTACAGTGTAAGGTTTAAGACCTCACAGAATATAATTATAATAGAATATAAAGAAAACACAACAGTGAAGAGTAAAAAACTCCTTTTAACGGAAGAAACCTCCAGAAAAAAACGACTCAGGGTGGGTGGCCATCTGCCTTGACCAGTCGGGGTGAAAGAGAAGAGAGAAAAGAACAGCAGGCAAACAACAACAACAACAAGCATTATTAAGGGTTCTCCCCTAGTTGATTAAGTTCATAGCAGCATAACTAAAACACCTGAACCAGATCTGACTATAAGCTTTAGCTCTGTCCCCCATTCTATATTATATATATCTAGGTGAGAGTAGGGACTCTAAATGTAGGTACTATGACTGGTAAAGGGAGACAGCTGGCTGACATGATGGAGAGAAGGAAGCTAGTTATATTGTGTGTGTGTGTGTGCAGGAGACAAGGTGGAAGGGAAACAAGGCCAGGAGCACTGGAGGTGAACCCAAGCTGTTCAACCATGGTGTAGATAGGAAGCGAAATGCAGTAGGGGTAATCCTGAAGGAAGAAGGAAGAGTATGTGAATAGTGTTGGGGAAGTGAAGGGGGCAATTGATTGATTGTTGTCTGTGCATAAGATAAGTGGTAGAGAGTGTTCCTTGGACGGAGAGACTGGTGGTAGGAGCAGATTTCAATGGACATGTAATTGAAGGGAACAGAGGGAATGAGGAGGTGATGGTTAGGTATGTAGTTAAGGATAGAAATGCAGAAGGACAGATGTAAGTGAATTTTGCATTTCCAATTGTGCAGAAGGTGCCACCTAAAAGAGATAGGAGACTGTAAGGTGTGGTCTGTGGTCTGGGTGGCAGTCTGTTTGAGGACAGTGAGAGTGTGGATTACATCAGGGATCGGCTCTGAGACCCCTCTTGTTTGCAATAATGAGATCAGATGAGATCAGGCAGGAGTCTCCATGGACTATGATGTTTGCAGACGACATTGTGATCTGTATGTGAGAGAAGGGAGCAGGTAGAAGAGAGCCTGGAGACATGGAGGTACGCTCTGGAGAGAAGAGGAATGAAAATCAGTAGAAGCAAGACAAAAGACGTGTGTGAATGAGAGGGAGACAGGTGGAAAGGTGAACATGCAAGGAGAAGAAAAAGTGAAGGTAAATGAATTTAAATACCTGAAGTCAACCATTCAAAGAAACAGACAGAGCACAGGAGAGGTGAGGAAGAGAGTGCAGAGGACTACATGTTGACATTTCTAGTAAAGTATTTGCTTTACATTTCAAATACTTTTAAATGTTACACTCTAACTGGAGAACAGTACCAGATGTTGTTTCCAGCTTCCTTATTTAGGTGCTGCTCAAACAAATGTTAATTTTAGCCTTTCCGTCACATTGCAGGACCTCCTGAGGACCACTCCAACGGAGCACAGAGATTACACAGTTTTACAGGAAGTTCTGAGATTATCTCGAAGCTTCCTATCTGGTGTCAACGAGAGTTCACAGGCAAAACGGGAGGTCACACTAAGTCATGGCATGGTGAGGCTTTCGCTGTACACAATCTGGATCTACATGGAAATGTGTTTATTTGTATATTGCCCCAGTCCTCACATGCCCTCCAACAGTAACAGAAACATTAGATGCTTCTGTTACTGTATTACTTACCCACTTTGTGTTTGTGTTTACTCCAGAGACGTCAGCTGATGCGTGACGGCTTCGTGGCTGATGTGAGCGAAGGGGAGGGCAGCCTGCGTCACCTTTTCCTTTACACCGACCTGCTGCTGTGCACCAGATTTAAACATGCAACCAGAGGGTGAGTGTTCGAAACGTGTTCGTCTGTGCTCTACATACTGACAAACTCACAGTAACAACACCGTATGAATACATCTCACTTGTTCGTAGAGTAGATCAAGTAATTTGGAAAAAAATATATTTGATTGTAATAAAAATATCCCTGTGTGGAGGAGACACAGTGTTGAAAGCAGCAGAAGCAATTAGGAGGTCAATATATAGCTAAAAGTGATAAACTGCTGAAACCAGTAATGGAGTTAAAAAATAAAACTCATAGAGAGAAAGTTTAAATAGCTAAACAATAAAGATAAATGGCTGAAACGACCCGTTTATTTGCCTCAAAGTTGTGATTAAGTTTTATTTAACTTTTTTATATAACTTATGTTAAATAGCATCCAGTTTAAAATCAGTTAAACCTAACATGACATGACAGGCCTAAAGACCACTCTGCTGTTTGCAGCAGGTCCTCTGCTACACTTGCATGAATTGTCTGCATTTCCTCCAGAAAGCAGGACCAGTACAGGTTCTGCTGGTATCTTCCTCTTGCTGGTCTCAAACTACGCTGGGTTGCAAATGAGGACCGATCATCTGACACACACCTACGCACCTTACACACCATAAGAACCAAGATGTACCTCCTCCGACAGCAGCTGAAGCAACAAACAGTATGTGAAACAGACACAAATACAAAAAGGAGACCAGCATTTTCTTTTTTCTTTTAGCAGAGGAAATATAAAACTGTGTTTGTGTTTGAAGAAGGGATCCAGAGGCATGGCCTGGGCTGCTCGTAGCAGGAAGAAACTTGAGCAAATGGAGCTAATGCTGTTCACACATTCACCTATGTACAGACTGGAGCTGCACAGCCCCAATGGAAAAGTACGCACACAAACACACAACCTACTAGTTTCATGATAGTTATCATTTATGATAAGAGATTAAAACGACTTTATCTCACTGCAGAGTCACTCGTTCCTCCTCTCGTCTTTGTATGAACTTGATGAATGGAGGGAAGCCATTTATAAACTCACCACAGAAAGTAAGTGTAGGCCTTTGGTCCAGCAGAACGTGTAATAATTAACTCATACACACCTTTACTGTAACCTAGGTCGGCACATTTATTTATATATTGTGGCCAAAATAAAGAAAATAAGCAACAATTAATAAGCAACACAACACTAGTGTCTACTAGAAGGTGTTAACTTGAAGTGTGTAATGAAGCCAAAGTGGCTTCAGTCTAATGCATTTTTCTTTGTTTCGACGATCACTGAGGTTCTGTAAGTTGAGTGTCTGTGTTTGCAACGTTTTGCTTCTTAGGCATAGAAACAGTCCCTCCAGATCTTATCACTCTCACCAGTGCATGTGTGAAACTGAGAATGACCCAGACGCCGCCACTTCACAGCACCAACGCTGGTACAACCACAGCCATTCTTTCTTTTACTCACCACACCATCACATCCTGAATTTGAAATAAAATATATTATCTGCAAGGGTGCTTGGTCAAGCAGCCCACATAACACTTCTTTTTCTACAAACTACAATTTATTAAATCCACTGAACGTCTGGATATTTTTCTCCGTCTCACCAGTAGAGGACAAGGAGCCGCTGTGTGGGACTCTGAGTGTGGCAGTTCATTCAGCCTACGACCTGCAGCAACCAGCCTGTACGTTTTGAACATTAAGTAGTGACCAAAAAAAAGAAAGAAACACACATGGTAAAAACCTTGGCCTTGGATGAGCACACCTTCATTGTTGGTTTCCTTTTGCCTTTCAGCTGTTTATGTTTGTGTGGAGGTGGATGGATACGAGTTTTACGATAAACAGGCCCAGACCCACTCATCAGTCCTCAGCCTCAGCCCACACTGGGACCAGGTTAGACGTTTAAAGAACACTACATGAATAAATATGCATTATTAAATGACTATACTATCTGTCGTATCATCACATATATTTGACAGGACTTGTCTTCCTGTTATGGTAGAGAATTACTTCTGCATGTCTAGACCGCATCCGACATGATGATCAGGCTTTGCTCCAGCTTGGAGGATTTAAAAAGTCTGCAGTGTGTCTGCGCTTTAAACATGATCATTGGCAGTAAAAACTGCTCTAAATCCAGCTGGTAGCCAGGATTGAAAGGCTTAGAATAAAACGCTTTCTTCTGCGTTGTCACCTCCCTTACTTCACACAGGAGCTGTCTTTCCAGGTGGACGGGGCTCAGAACATGAGAGTGCTCTGTGTGAGTCAGTGTGACAGACAGGATGACGCTGTCCTGGGGAAAGCTGCTTTACGGGTACGAAGATACTTCTGCTTCTAAATTTAGTATATAGGAAGTGATTAAATACATCACAGCAGATGCCAGTGACGAAGTGTCGAAGCAAAAATGAATACAAAATAAATAAATTAATATTAAAGCCGCACTAACCTTAATTTCTATATCAACAAAGGATCAAATGACTTAATGTGTGATGTTGAAGCGGTTATTTATGGTGACAAACCCAGACTGCATCACTGTGACTCTGAAGTTCTGTATCAGATTTGCAATTTGATGTGTTTTTTTATTGTTCAAGCTCCTTGGTTTGGTTTAGTTTCCAATTCTGAGAGCTACCTGCTCTGCAGCATGCTCCAGATTAAGTTGGCAGGAAACACTTTACAGTTAAGAGCAGGCAAAAAACTAAATCAGAGCTATGTTTAATCTGCCAAGGGGCATAAAATACAATTTTTGATAGATACAAATACTGCTCCATGTCTACTTAAGGGTTTACACACTGTATTGTTTGCTAATGTTTCTGTTTTAAGGTCATATACCCATTTTGTTTCAGCTTGCTTCTTAAAATATACACAATGGACTCAAAACTTCCAACATTTTTATATATTTTTGTGTTATAAGTTGGAAGCTAAGTCCCTGAGTAAGCGATGGAGGAGACAGACTCTACATCTTGGCCAAGTGGAGTTGACCCTGTCCCTGAAGTACAGTCCTCACCCACTCGACCCGCCCAGCTCCACAGCCCAACAACAGCCTGTCTTCTGTGTCCCTATTGAAACTGTGGCTCAGTAAGTGCTTGACAGTCTTTTGGAAGTTTTCCTTGACTCCTTCTGAAATACTTCACTCTAGAGTTTTGTTTCACTTCTGCGCCGTTGTGCGCAGCTACTTTCAGGAAGTGAGGCATTGTGCTTTGTGGGCTGAAGACAAGCAGAAGTGTGGCAAGAACGTGGACGAAAATGAAATGAAACAACTGGGTGAATTTGTCTTCATACTTTCGATTCTCTGACAGGCGGGAGGGCGTGCTGGTTCCCCATGTGGTGCGATGCTGCGTGGAGGAGGTGGAGAGGAGGGGGATGGACGAGGTGGGAATCTACAGGATTTCGGGAACCACCAGTGAGATCAGCTCGCTCAAAGCTGCATTCAACAGCAGTAAGAAACATACCCCGTCTCTGTAAATAGCAGAACACATCCCTCACTTTCCCACCACAAAGAAACTTCAATAATCCATAATCTAGATTTTAAAATCATGCTAAAGCAAGTGAAACAAGTGAAAAAATGTTTTTTATATTTTTTTACTTTTGGCACCAATTTCAGACACAAAATATGGAAATGCTACTTCGGTACCAAACAAATATTTCACCTATAACTAATCACCAAAGCCCAAAGAACCTCTGCACAAAGTCGCTGAGCTGCTAGTGTTTTGTTCACCAGTGAGCCAGTTTTCAGAGTTTTTAGAGGACCAGAGACTCAGATAGTTTGATTAAAAGTCATTTAAATGACATCAAAATGCTTCAGAAAGCTCATTACTCGTGTTTTATTCTGAAGTTACTGAAGGCACAGGTGCCACCGTGTTTGTACACATGCAAAATAGTTGTTCTGTAAAGACTGTAACAATATATAGGTAACATGTGTTATAAAGGAAGGAAGTCAAAATTAAAGCACAATACAATCACACTAAATATAATCGTCATCTCTCTGCTCTGCTCAGATCTGCGTGAAGCAGTAACCAGGTTAAGAAGTGCAGAGGTGAACGCCGTCTCTGGTGTTCTGAAACTGTACTTCAGAGAGCTGCCCGAACCTCTCATCCCCACTGAGCTGTTTCAGAGTCTGAACAGGACGCTGGGTAATGCAGACACACCACCAGCACACAACCACATGGATTTACACATCAGCAAAGCACGACAATCACACTGGCGTTCGTTAAATTTCATAAGTTAGTCCATCAGCATGTGGACTGTTTCCCCTTCAGACATCCAGGACCTTAACTCACGGCTGGTCTCCATGCTGTCCCTGCTGCAGTCCTGTCCTGACGCCAACCGCCACACCTTCTTCTACCTCATGCACCACCTCCAACGGTCTGAACCGGGCAGCACAGCACACATTTCACATTTCATTGTTTGGAATAAATTAAAAGCCGTGTTAAACGTTGTGCATTAATTTATGTCGTTGAACCTCATTTATTCTGAACCTTTTTCTTCAGAGTCTCTGAGAGACAAGACGTAAACAAGATGTCTATGCTGAACCTGGCTACAGTGTTTGGTCCAAGCCTCTTACGACCTCCTGTGGCTAAGCTGGGGCATGACGGCCCTGCTATAGACATCTCCCAGGAGGTGGTGGTGCAGGTGAGCAGGAAGCAGTGCTGCTGAATAGAGAAAGAAAAACAAATAATGTTTGGTCTTACAACAGACACCAACAATACATCCAATTTATTTTATTTGTTATTACCTTTTTTTTTTTTTTTTGCCATATACCATTTTATGTACAGTGTCCAGTTTCCTGTGGATACACTGCTCGTCTTCAACAGCTGTTGCTGTTGGCTTGTACACAATATGGAAAAAGTTTAAACATCAAATATAATATAACTAAATGTTTTATACTTATTGTGTATATAATATAGTATAAAGCAAATAAAACCAATATTATATTAAAAAAAAAATATATATATATATATATATTTAGTTGATGTTTAGTTGATTGTGTTCAAGGTTATGTACACATGTTAAGATGTTGATCTATAAACTAGCACTACGGTGCCTCATGATGGCAGCTTGTAGATGTTGCTGTGCCCATTTAGCTCAGCTTTAATACAACATCTTAAACTGTATATTACATAGATGCATGTATAGATCACCTGATTCTGCAAATGGTATTTTAGCTTCAACTATCCCTCAACTAATAATATACGTTTTCTAATTCTTTCTTTTTCCTTTTCATTTTGCATATTTACTTATATCGTATTGTAATACCCTTTAATGCTAAATTTAATAGTCAATTTAAAATAGAGCACACTGATTATGAAAAATACTGGATATGGTTTAAAAACAAAATAAGTCTGTAGAATAATAACTGCTGAATTACAAAAATTCATACACATTTTTCTACACATACACCTACTGTGTCTTCAATTATGAATAATTACAAATAATAGTTCAATTTAATTCAGTGGTATAATATTTTGTAATGAAAATACTTCAGTTTATAAGCAGCTACTTGCCAATATGTATATTTATCTGTCTTTGTCTGTGTGTTTTAGGTTCAAGTGGTTTTCAGCTACCTGCAGTGCAACAACCTCCCCGAGGCCCAGATCACTCTGCCACATGACACAGATGCTGAAGATGAGACCACCCACATATGAGACCACCATCAGTGTCACAACTGGCAGGACTTTAAAATAGTGTGTGTAATAAAATATCTGTGCTGTAAGACAATAAAGGTATTTATTGACTGAAAATATGGACTTTAACCGTGTCTTTGTTTTAACATGCTTTTAAAACCACAGTAATATTTTTCTCTTTTTTTAATCGATTATAGCAAATATGTTTTTTTTTCATTACACGGCCCACAACCAAAAAACGGGAAACATTTTAGCAATTAATTACTTTGTAGCGATAATTAAAAAAAAGAGAGTTTGGACTTGTAGAGGATTATTGTATAAAAAAAAATACTTTTATGCATTTAAACACTCAAAGCACAAGCATATTTGTAAATTCTTGTAAAAACTGAGAGATATCTTAAAAATCAAGAAACTGTAATCAGTTATCCCACAACATGTTTAGTGAATTACTCGCTCAAGTTTTACCCCAAGTTCATTTCAAGGGAACAAGACTGAAATGTAGATTCAGTGCATTTGATTGTCTCAGTGTTTTTATCATGTGTAACATTCTGGAAAACAATTTATAACTTTATGTTATTGGCGTTTGTGTATAAAACTGGGCCAAACATTAAACTATATTGTTGTATTTGAACGGGCAGATGGACTGTGTGGCACAGGGAGTAATGTAAAGTTGAAATGTGGCTGAGGGTAAAAATCAGGGGCACAGATGCTGTAAAAAGGTCAGAGTTCACGTCCCAGAGCCTGAAATCCAATCGGTTATGGTTCATGTGCAACTAGACGGAGTTCACCATGAAGTGTACGCCCCGTAAAAGTCATGAACACCATATATACAAGCACACACACTCACACACGGCCACAGATGGAAGTCTCTTTTTCAACCACACCACCTGGGAGGATCGGGTTTGGTTTACCTCCAACCTTTTACCCCTCAGACCCCTCTTGGTCTTTTGATTGCTAATCCTGGACCCCCAATCCAGCTCTCCCAGCACTGCTAGACTGGAGACTATGTAAGGACAGCATAACAAAATCCAGAACAAGTCCCAAAGAGTAAAAGAAAAAATGGTGGGATCACCCTGTTGCCCTGTGCCTCATAAATCTCCTGTCCCCTCTAACACGGTGGCTGCCAAAATAAGGCTCCACTTGACGACTACAAAGACAGAATGAGGTTCAGACTACAGACTACAAAGCCGAGGAAGGTCTGACACATCCCAGACGCTCGTGACCAAAGACTGGATCAGACGAGTGGTCGACACCTGGGGCTGGTGGGAAAGTTTTTGCAGGAGAAGTCAGTTTCTGGATGTGTGACAGCACCTGCTCCACAGTCTCTGTTCCACTGAGTTCTTACTGCTGCGAACTTCATTTGTACAGAAGTCCTGTGCTGTGTGTTGTTGCAGTCTTTTGTGTTTGGAAAGCCCATCTGACCTTGACTTGATTGTTAACGTCCGGTGTTTTCTTTTGTCACTCAGCCTTGTTTTTTAGCTGCTTCTTACTTACTTACCTCCTACTGATGCAACATTTAAAAGTCGCAATTTTTAGTTATTATGTATTTTAGTTATTATGAAATTATACGATCTCATTAGGAATCTACACCAGAATTATTTACACTAACACAGAGACTTAACTAAAATAATTTGATTCTATTGTGTTATTCGTATATAGTAATAATACAGTGTTAACATCTATGTGGAAAATTCATCTGTCCATTTTCTGCTGCTTATCCAGAGTCAGGTTGTTTTGGCAGCAGGTTTAACAAGGTAACACAGACATCCCTCTCACCGGCCATGTTCTCCAGCTCCTCTTGGGGGATCCGGAGGCTGTTTCCAGACCAGATGTGATATTAAACCTCTGCTGCAAGTTTTGGGTTTGTTCTCTGCCCGGAAAACCTCCAGTGTGTAATATACAGCCATGTTTTTAATCATGCCTTTCTCCTGCTTATCACGACTGCACACCATCCTCATCATTTATGTTATTCTATCATTACGGTTCGCTGCAGGTCATATTTTTTCATCTTTAGATTTATTCTGCTCCTACTGACAAATGTGAGAACATTTATTTATTCATTAATTTCCCCCTGTGTGTAATCATAAAGGTGTTGGACTTTATCATACATGTTGAAATGTGTTTTTTTTTGTGCCGTATGCACCTAGTGATTAAGCTCTTTTTTTCCCAGAAGTTCGGGATGAAAACACAAAACAGCAAAGACTGACTGTGTGCACGTTTGTAATACAGTATATCTGTGTGTGTCTGCGTGTGTGTGTTACGGGTTTTCTGCCCGGAGCTGTGCCATGCTTGATTAGTCCTAATCTGGCTGGGAGTCAGGTTTCTGTGTCGGCGGCGTGTCTGTATGGAAGGCATGCAGGCTGTGGATCACAGGGATTGACCCTCTGCCTCTCAGGTTAACAGAAGCCCTGTGTGTGTGTGTGTGTGTGTGTGTGTGTGTGTGTGTGAAACAGTGTGATGGTAAAACTTGCTGTTGTGTTTCATTTTGACATCTTAGGTGTGAAACAAGAATTAAAAATGCGTCAGGAAGACGTGTACAAGCTAAGAGAAGAATTTACAGTGAAATTTGAAGTGTGTGTGTGTGAAAGAGAGAGAGAGAGAGAGAAAGGAAATGAGAGGATAAAAATAAGAGTGAATGTGTGTTTGCAATAGGTCTAGTTGAACTTTGGCTCTGGCTACGGTACAGGAGGAGTCACCTCTCGTAAAATGTACCCTCAGCAGGTTGTAAACATAATACTACACACACAGACACACACACACACTGCTGCTGCTTCTTTGCCAGAGCAGAAGAAGCTGATACACATTTTCCATACGCCACCAAAACAGTAGTCCTGCCCTCGTATGCAGCACCTCAGCAAAGTGTGTGTTGTCGGTTTAACGTGAACAAAGCCGCAGACAACGTGTCCCTCCAACCAAACCCCCCCTCCCTTCCCGCAGCAGAGCGAACCACAGGCTTAAGTTGTCTGTTAGTGTCTGTGTAAGTGTGTGTGTTTGGGGAGTTTTAGGATCAAACCCTCATGTCGACAGAGGCTGCACCGAGAGGACAACTGCTGACAGGTGCTTCCTGTAGCGATGCAGCAGGTGCTTCGCATTCTCACACGCATGCAAGCAGATACCATGATTGTGCGTGTACGGACACAGTATTTGTCCCTCCCTCCCCCTGTATCTTTCCCCCCTGACACACAAGTTTGTATTGTGTACACACAGATGTGACTTTTAACTTCACTCCCCAAGTGTTACTGTGCTGTTTAGTCCTCGTCCTTGGCTGTAGCTGAGTTTGAAATTAAAAGTTGAATGTAATCATTGAGTGAGTGACCTAAATGTCACATAACTACTTACATGTTATTAACAAATGGTCGACACAGTTTATTTCTATAACTTTCTATAACAAAGAAACACAAAATTCACATTAATATACTGTAAGACCAAAACTCACTCTCCTTTTTGATCTTTACCAACACATGAGAAAAATATCTTGATCTTTATTTGCTACTTTCTCCACTGTGTTCACCAGCGAGTTGATAACTTTGTTTTAACCTTTTCCACTGAACATTGCTCACTGTTGTTGGCGGGAAACGAAGCAAAAGAGTAAAACTGCAATTGCCTCAAAATCGCCCAACGTTCAGTTTGCTCATTATCATTCTTTCTCTTGCAGCTTATTTTTTAGATTATCCTCACAAATTTGCCATGAAAAATATGAATATTTGTTTTTTTGTTTTGCAAGCATATACCATTACACTATAGTAAATCAGTTTTTATAAATAAACGTTCTGTAGCATTAAAATGTGTAATTTTACATTATAAGTTAAATTATATCTGCTGTGTTTTTACACAGTTGTGCTGTTTTGAAATGGTTCTGAGAGTTAAATTTCTATACAGTTACCATTAAATTAAGGTGAATTAATTTATTTGTTATTTTAAAGTGAGTTTCCATAAAAACGTCTTTAAAATGCTAAGAAAAAGCAAGAACATTATTCAAAATAAGCCTGTAAGATTCAACAGGGAGATGCTGTAGGTAAATAGTGTAGTAACATTGTTCTTAATAAAGTTGTTAAGATGATTCATATTATAGTGACTTGCGAGAACTGATGAGCAGATTAACATAATTTCTCTATTTTCCTGCTTTTCATGTCACATTCTTTAAGTTACGAGTTTTATTATTTGTTTGTCATGTTCATCCTTTTGAATTTCACATTGCATCTTGGTTATTTATGCAGTTATTAGATGCAGATATTTTACACCATATGTGTCGGTGGTTACAGCATTGGTGGCATTCAGATTTTTTTTTCAACTTTGACATGAAGTATAATACAGAAAACAAATTTCTTTTTCATGTTGGTTAAAGTCAAGATAATGTATGTGACACTTATGATCATATTTACCTAATTATTTTGGGATGGGGAAAACTTTAAATCACTGACAAAAATCACTTTTCCTGATGAAACAGAACGACGTTCATAGAGCTTCCTTTTTTTCTCTGTGTTCTGTAAAGTGAAAACTGTATAAAAAAAACAGACAAACAAAATATAAAATGTGTTATGAAAAACAAACTTAACAATGGACAGTATTCTGCTTGTTTGGGCCTTTGTCTATGGCCCCTAGAAGCCATCAGCTCTGTATTCTTGTGAGGGCATTGGGACCTTGTTATGAGTGGAAAAACAAGCTCCTCCACCACTTCCTCCTCCTCGGTGTACTACATGTTCATTTGCACTGAGCTGTCGTCAGTCAGCGAGTCTATTTTTCTCTTTTTATTTTGAATCACAGGCTGCAAACTCAGAGCCGCGGCCAATCACTGACACGGCCGCTACCAAAACAACATGGCCGCTCAACAAATAGGAGCTCCTCCATCTGTCCTAATAACCCCCACCTCAGCCAACACCATCTCCCCTGGGCTATGACGCCACATCTGCCAAATGGAAACATAAGTCATGACGACAAGTTGGACCAATGCTTTTTAGATCCGTATCAAGGCCCCTGACTATCGATGTGAGGATTCCTGCATGATTAGAAAACGAGGCTGAGGTTAGTTTGGTCTCTGTGTCAGCTGCTCAATGAGGGAGCTGATTGTAGATAAGTTTAATTTCCCCGAATACTGTGTAGTGTGAATGAAAGGTGTTGTACAAGAACAATGGAAACTGCATGTGAGAAGGGAAAAAGCAGAGAGGGAGAGAAGACGCCCTGTATTACAGATACACAATTTTAGGCTGAAGGAATTCGGAAAGAAATAATTGAAAAAATGCCACAAATTTAATTATTTTACTAAACAAACTTATCAGTGCATTATTGAGGTTTTTTTTTATAACTATTCGACAGTTATACTGTGACCTAACTGTAGTTTCTGGATCACAATGAAGCTTTTTTATTTATCAAGAATGCTTTAATACATTTTAAGAAGTTGCATTGTTATTTTCAATTTTTAATGTGAAAACTTGAAAAGTTTTTATGATGCAAATAATTTATATAACATGACCACTCTCATTTTTATTTTTTTTAAAAAGTCATATTTTTGAATAAGATTTGGTTACATTTGTGTGTAGGAAACGTGAGGTAGAATATTTACTGTAAATGATTTTGTTAACTCTATATTTTGTAATTTTTGCTTTGTGTTTGTGTGTTACATAAAGTAGTCCTAGAATAAATATAATTCAGACATTAAAAAATCTGCCAGTCAGTGTGTAGTTAGACTTTAATTCTCAAATGTTTTTAGTAGAAAATATTAAATTCTTATAACTAATAGTTCACATGGCACCAGGTTTCATATTTCATCATTTACCATTTTTGTGTTGCTGCAGAACTTGTGCACCATCATGATGTTGACCTTTAACCTTCCAAAAACACACAGACACTCTTCAGTGTACAGTGTTACATGAGAAAACTTAAGATCAGTGTTTGTTTGTGTGTTGAGGACTTTCTCCAGTTTTTCCTCAAACCTACTCATCTCCTTGTTGTTTGTTTCATTCAGAACCTTGAGTAGAACAAAGCAGAACAGGTGTAGTGGAGGACGGGGTCGCCTCTGTGTGAGCGTGCATGTGTGGCACAGCTGAGGTTTGAGTTTTGTCTCGTTGCACAGAGTGTGTGTCAGTGTCTTTCTCAGTCAGCAGGTGAGGGGGGATATACCCAGACTGGGGCTTTGTGTGCTCCCTGTGGTGATGGTGGTCACTGGAGGATTTCGGAGGGCATCGGCCCTTCTTGTCCTGACCTCGGAAGCCCCTAAGTTTGGGGCTCCAGTGTTCCCGCCACTGGAGGGCCAGAGTGGAGCGGTCCGCCACCAGGCGACTCTCCTCCGGGGCCCAGCCCCTCTCCCCTTCCTCTGCGCCAATCAGGAGAAAGGTCCGACCCACGTGGAGGGCGGGGCAGCCACAGCTGAGGTCGCGGTCTGGAACCCAAAGAGACAGGGGGCCCCTGCGAACACGGGAGGTGGACCCGGCACGGAAGATGGTTTGTACTGAGATGGAGAACTGCCACCAGGGACCTGAACGCTCCATCCCTCTCACCTGCACCTTCAGCACTGTGAAAGAGTCACAAATATAACGTTACAGTTTATGTCTGTTATATTTTATCCTGAACTCCTCTCTATTTTTATTTAACTCACAATTGGTATAATTTATTATAACAAGTTAATAAATAAACTGTCACCAACCGTAGTCCTTGAGACAATAGGTCTCCAAGTTCATCTTGACTTTAACCTGAGTCGGCTGGCAGTATGAAACACACTCCTCCGCTAAGAAAGAGGGAGAGAAAGAGAGACAGAGGGAGGGAGAAGCATTAAATTGGGGGGCATTATTTCATAGTGAACATATCAGCACATGTCTTCCCCCCTAATTACAATATGGCTGCTTGTATTTGTCATCACAATATCCTGTGACTAACAGATGACCCCGGCTGCAGCAGGTGCGACATTCCTCAAGCCGCCACTAGGAGGGAGTGGTTAGCTTCTGCATCTGGATGAAGAATAAAGCTCCCAAAACTGTTTCAGTTCAAGGACCCTGTTGAAAATGAGGCTGGTGGCATGACTTCAGAAATGTGTCATGAATTTCATACATGAGGTGACGTCAGCAGGGCAAAAAGAAGGAAACAAAAAGATAAATTCACAGTCCTAAATAGATTTATCACTGCTTTAGTGTTTCCTGCATGTGACGTTTGTGTTATTGTGGCAATGGATGCTGAAATATTGTTCCATCCAATTTTGAATTTCAAATAGACATCTGAATTTTAGTTTAGTTTTGTAAATGCAGATTTTTCTTTTCCCTTCCTTCATCTTGCATGCTTTCGGAGCATTAGAGTTATTTATCTCTCAGACAGAGCTGCAACAATCAGTTTAAAAATTATCAACTTATATTTTGATGATCGATTAATCATAAGTCATTTTTGATCACACAAACTGTTGTTCATTGTTCATCTCTCTCTATACTGTTTCAGATTGTCAAAGAAGATCTAACAAAAACAATCACAAGATACAAGTTTTAACTGATAATTGTATTGTTATAAGCAAAAGGTGATTTAATATCTATGTCACGTCTCGGGATTCGAGTTTTCGGTTTTGTCTTTCTGCATAACACAGTTGTAACAAGACACCCTGAGCAACAAAGCATCTACACAACTTTACACAGCCACCTCCATGCTCGACTGTGGGTATAATGTTCTTACACCAGATGTAACTGGACCTCTGTCTTCCAGTTTGAGGGTCACCTCAGTGTGTTGTGGTAGTGTTAGTGTTAGGTAGTGTTTTGAAGACTTCTGTGAAGATTAACTATTGTTGATTAAGTTTTCTCCTTTCCTGGAAAGTATCCCTCACTGTGGATCTGTGGATTTCCAGAGTCTTATAAACAGCTTTGTAACCTTTCCCAGACTGATCAGCGCAGTTTGGTTTGATTGTGGATGTAGTAACAAAGTGGGTGAATAATTTTCCACATGCCTAGGTGGCAATTTTGCTTCAACAAATATAATAGTCACTTAAAGCTTGTATTATGTGTTTTTTCAGGTGTTTGTTGTTTTATATTACATTTACAGTTTAAACTGCTGGTAGGTGCCAAATTATCTTCTAATCAAAGGTCACTTTTATATAAAAAATTCAATTAAAATAAAAAGATCAGTATAATTCCTGACTTCATCTACTCACCTATGCTATACTGAGGTTGGTACACCGGGGTTGGAGCGACCTCCTGAATTCCTGCAAACATAAACAGAGTTTCAGACAGGCAACAGGAGCAGACACACAGAGAGAGGCTGCACTCTGCTGCTGTGCTGTACCTACACAATCTGTCGGGATGTTGCAGTGATGTGTGTTACGCATGTTATGCTCGAATGCCTCTCAGTGCCTGTGCAGAAGATAAGCAAGTGTCAAACTGACTGTGTGTGTGTGTGTGTGTGTGTGTGTGTGTGTGTGTGTGTGTGTGTGTGTGTGTGTGTGTGTGTGTGTGT
>JAUYWH010000010.1:6400027-6438725 GCA_034779795.1 Ctenopoma multispine
TGTGTGTGTGTGTGTGTGTGTGTGTGTGTGTGTGTGTGTGTGTGTGTGTGTGTGTGTGTGTGTGTGTGTGTGGTCCTTTTATGGGCTACAAACACACACTGTGACGCCCAGCTGAACACACGCAGACACAAACTTTACATTTGGTAATATCATAAGGTCAAACCATCACGCCTTGTATGGTTTTATCTCAAACAATAAACAGAGTCCAATAAAGTTTCTGAATAAGTGTGTGTGTGTGTGTGTGGATGGAAAATGAACAACCTGCTCGTCTACACATACATTATCCAGACCCCTTGTAAAAGTGTGTGTGACAGTGCGCTCATATATTACCAAGTTCACACTCACACCCCCCCCCCCCCCCCGTCCCTGTCCTTTCCTCTCTGACAACTGGGACAGTGTCACCCTACACCCCCACCAAGCTGACTGCCCCCCACTTTTAAAAGACATGAAGGTGGTGTGTGTTTGTGCAGCGTACTGTGTGTGAAAGGTCAAAATGAGGCAAATGAGGGCACCCGTGTGAACACAGCTGGGGAATTGTGATTTTATGGCACGTGCAACATTTGAACAAAGATGCCCAAACTAAACCTTTAGTTTTACTCCCCAACACTGAGAGAGTAAATTTGTGATACTTAAGGAGATACTGTAACTTTGAGTTTACCCCAACTGCTTATGCTTTTACACCTGATGAAAGTAGGAGGTGCAGTGGGAGCTGGTGGGGGTAAGAGATGCTATACATAGCCTGAGATGATCTGGCAGTAAAAACAAACAAGGTTTTCTTTCACTCACTCCTTTCGCTGAGAGAGTTATGACTGTGGTCCCTGAGACCGGGGGCATTTTGAGCCAAGCAACAGGTGTGAAGCTCCCCGCTGCGGGCTCCCTGTGTCACCTGATTGGGGCTTACACGGTGTCAGTGCCTGTGTAGTTGTCGGCACTCGTGCGATTAGATGGGGAAGCACATGTGGATTAGCGCTCACGGCGGAGGTTCGGTGCTGGCGTGACGCAGAGATACGAGCAGCAAACAATCCACTTGATCTGACGCTGATCAGCTGCAGATGAGGTTTAGTGGTCAGCTCATGTTAACACTGCTATGGAAACTGTCCACAGTTGATGAAAAGGGGACACACGTGGAAATTGGACCAAATTAGTCCAAACAGCAGCGGCCCCTTTTATATTGAGCTGCTATTTGATAGAGGATTAGAGCTCTTGATAGGAGGTTTAATCCTTCCAGGCCACAGGCATATGAGGTTGAAGGAGAAATTAAAGAGGTCACTTTTTCACACGTGAACAAACTATTAAAAGTCTGTGATTTAAATGAGAAGGGCATCAAAAGCATTTTTAATTAAGTTAAGACTCTTAGAAAGAGGCCCCTAACGTAAACAGCAACAGAGCTTTTCACTGATTTCCAAAACACACCAAATGACGTGTACTTTCTGATCTGATATCTGTACCACTTGGTCAGAGGCTTTTAATCCCCGTTTATGGCAAAGGTTTGGTTAAATTTAGACAACTCAAATTGCGGAAATATTATTTGCCAAGACAAACATTTTTCAACACAAAATCATTGCAAGACTGCTGATTTTGCTTATTGCAGACAACCGCCATTATTTGCACACTCAAATCTTGACAGACGTCTGTAGGTCTGAAGGTTTGCCAGTGTTGGCTTAAGAAGAGTCTTTACATACAAGTGGATATGAGTGACAGTTTTCCAGATTCTAAATTAACCTTAATCCTGCTGGTAAACTTACGTATGCAAGGCCGCAGATGGGATTTGCCCGGTTTGTATCCCGGGGCACAGCGGTTACACCTGAGGCCAGTCACACCTTCTCGACACAGACACTGACCTGATGTCTGGTTACACCAGCGGCCCACTGCTCCCACAGCATGGCACTGACAGGCTGAAACAAGACACAAAAAATGTGAGATTGATTGCATGGCTAACTACAAACTCACTAAAAACACCACTTGCACATGTTGTTGTGGCAAATAAGTTAGCAAACAGTTGCCTTATGACCAAAATTGCTTGAGACGTTAGAGGAGTCGATTTGTCCCTATAATAAACAGTTGACAGGATTCCACAGTCTTGTGTCTCATATCCTCCTATTTAACATGAGAAGAGAAATTTATGCAAACAGTTTTTTTATTAAAACAGGCGTCCTTTCCCTTTGACCTGTCAGTCTGCAGGTGTTAATATCCTTGTTTGCTGCAGAGTTTGTTTTGGCACAGATCATGTGAAGTAAAGCCCAAACAATAATACTGGCAGCGCAGCACTACAGTGATACCTGCCAACATGACAAAAATTGATATGAAAAATCTCTGCATGATTCCCCTTGAATAAATAGTTTGACAAGCATCTGCACATTTATTTAAAACATATGCAGATCCATCAAACAAAAGTTTTTAACAGACAAAGCACATAAATCAACCAGGCTTTGTTGATTTTTTTAATTAACCTATATGGATTCATTTATATTCTGATTGTAGATCCATTGTGTAATTAATTACACAATGACTCCTACAAATCCCAGTCTGCCTCTATAAATAATTACTGTCTTGATGTTACAGGTTTTCATGGCCAGTCTCAGGAGAATGTGGCTGTGGTCAGCATCCTCCACCAGTGACTGTGTGAACTGTGTAATTACGAAGCAGGTCTGGAGGCGGAACACGCATCTTGTTGAGCTTCCTGGTTTTGAGGAGGACAACAAAACCAGGGTTTCAACCTGAATGACAGCGAGCAAATGCCTCAAATGACACAATCCTCAATTTCACATTATAGCCTAAATGGTTTTGATGCTTTTGACCAGTGACAGTTGTTCAGTGACAGCTGAAACGTTTTCCAGTCCAGTTGCCACCAAACAGCAATTTTTGGGACCTTTTGACCACACTTTAAAATATTTACTACAAATGAGACTGGGTTAGAAAAATAAACTCCTTATTTCTGTTATTGTCCTTCCCTGTCTGATCTAAGTAAGTCCTATTTATAATATAAATGAATTGCACATTTCTTTTTTACCCTCGAAACTGGCTGTTGCGATGCTGTATAATGATTACTACCTGGATTTACACGGTTTACACTGCAAAGCTTTTTATTTACCACTCCTATCACAGGATAAGACCCAATGAAAGAAGACAGATAGAGAAAGGAAGCTACACTTCAGCAGCTCTGTTCACAGTCTAGTAATGTTTACACAAGTCCTTACAATGGATCCAAACAACCCGACTGGAGAAAATGAGTAATTATATCACTACTGGCCTCTGAATGGTGAAATTCTGCACCAATAAACTGGAGATGAGATGTAAGACGGTGGCCACTTTTTCATGCATCAAAGTGATTAAATATAGGCGTATTTAATCATAATCTTTAACTTTAGGTTCACGGTCAACTCTCCATACAAGCGTGTCAGAGCGTCACTTAGGACATGTGATCAGTCAAAGGTCAAGGGTCAAGGCAGATGCCAACCAGTGGTAACGATGGGGATACAGATGGCAGCTCACTCGAGTCTGCGTGTCTTTTAGTGTGTGTGTGTACCACTAACAGTAATATCTGTCCACACTTCACACCATTAACACTTTTTGTACACTTGAACAGGGTCAGTGTAAACACACACAAACACCTGCATCCTCTCTGCTCAGTTAGTTTTTAAAGTTAGAGTTCATGTTCTTCTTGAATAGAGTCGAAATTAAAATCACTTTGAGGCAGTATAAGTCAGTGTTGCTGTGACAAGAGCCAGCTAGTATTTGGCCATGTGAGGTAGTGATATTTAAAGCTTCAAGTAGTATCACAGGTGTCTTAAATCTTATCACTCAGCCTATGTAAACGGAGCTACGTTGCTCATTGTTTTGTTTGGTATCATTGTAAGTTTGATATTGACATCAGCCGGGTGTGTCTGTGACTACAGTTACTAATATTATTAATATGATCCATGGACCGTAGCCAACCTCCCTCTACGTGACTGCAAGAAGAAATTTAAGTCCAGACTGAACAGAAAGATAGTGTAGTTCCCAATGTAAAAAAGGGACCATAAAAAGCTTCAAAACAAAACAGCGACCACCAAGATCAAGGTACAAAAGGTACAGTTGTACTAGTACATGGGCTTCTAAAGATCTTGAGCTTACACTTGAAAGAGAAACTATGACTATGGTTTGTGACAATACTTGTGGGAGAATGTGTTCTGAACAGATGTGAGAAAGCTGGACAGTAACCTGAAATATGCATCTAAAAGCATCAAGGAGGAGATAAAATGAAAACATCAGACTGATTTGCATTAGTCTGCTGTAAGTCGTGATCTTAATTCAGCTAAACATATATAATTTAAAATGTGAATTGTTGAATTGAAAATTAAAAGCAATACATATCCTCTCACAAACACATCATCAAACTATCAACTATCAACACATGATAGAAACTATCATGTGTTTGTTTGTTGTTTTTTATTAGGATTGTTTTTCATTTTTAAGAGTTTTCAGCCATGTCTATATGCACAAATACACAAACACAAATGCATTAATTTCTTCATTTGACCTGGTTCCAAAAACACACACACACAGAGTGACTGACGTTGGCAGGCCTTGCGGTGGTTCAGTGGTTTGCTGTGGTCGCGGGTGTATCCGTTCTGACAGTACTGGCAGTGACGTCCGGCCGTGTGGTGACGGCACTTCTGACAAACACCTCCACTGATTCGGCCCGAGTTTAGAAAGACCTCCATGCTGAAACGGCACTTGTTTGAATGGCCATTACAATTACAGGCTGGACAAGGGGAATAAGAAGTGAACAAAATGTAATGAATTGATTTTGTTTTACATGTTGATGTTCAGAAGTGGGAAATAAACATTCAAACATTTTGTCAGTATCATGATCTACTCATAGTAACCTATAAAATGAAAGGTACTGTAGTCGAACTTCAATATATAACATGATAACAAAGTCTCTCTATTGTTGTCTGACTGATCTATATCTTACTTGTTAGGGAAATAACAATAATATATATACTACTAAAATAAACAATATGTGTATATTTCTCACATTTTTGCAAAAGATTCACACCTGTGCATCTAAATACTGTTTTTAAACTTAGTTTCAGGACTCACCAACACAGGGGTTTGGGTGTGTGGGTGTAGCTCGATGCCATGGTCTGTCGAAATAGAAATCCTCACACACGTCACAGTCTGGCCCTGCTGTGTGATGCTCGCACACGCACACTGCGTGGCCTGTGTCGTCACGGCGACACCTGGAGGCGTGTCCATTACATTTACACCTGCCTCCAACTTGCAGGTCGGAGAGGGCCAGAGGAGCTCGTGCAGGAGAGGGTGGAGCGACCTGCAGATTCCTGGCACTTTGCCTCATGTTAAGATTATTGTTCCTCCTCTTCCTCAGTTCTCTCCCTTTGTTGCTGCTACTCCGCCCCTCGACTGTCCAATTGCAGCCTCTGTTTGGGCAAGGTAGCCACTGGTTTTCCTTTTTGCGGCCACGCCCTCGGCCTTTACTTTCTTTCTTCGAAGAAGCAACCGTGTCTGTGGGATCACCAACACCTCCTTCCTTGCTGGTCACATTGTGTCCATCTTTGTTCTGATCTGACCCTTTATAATGACTCTTCTTGGCATGTTTGATGTTTGAGTTTTTAGTTTCTCCGTCAAAAAATACCAGTGTATTATCCGTGTTTATTTTGTCGATCTGATCTCCTGTGCGGCCTTTGTAGCCTGATCTCCACCTGGGAAGTGCAGTTCGTCTGTGATCTACTGCACCATCACGCCTCTGTGCTTCTTCTTTAATATCAGAGATTCCCATTTTACTGTTTTTGGACACCTGGTGGAAGACCACGCGGATGTCTGTAGCCGTCACCCAGTCTTGAAGAGTGGGGCTGTAATCAAAATCGGGAGATGATGGTCTTCCATCCAAGGTCGAAAAGGCCAGCACCATGCCACCTCTCTGCTTCTGCAAGGGACGAGGGTCTGAGCAGAGGGGCTCCGTTTCTTGCTGTCTGGTCTGAGCCACAGTCTGGGAGGGCAGCCCGAAGTTCCTAAGGCAGTCACTGGAGTAGTGCTGCATCGGCCTCCAGGTGCGCCCGTAGTCCATCGACTTGAGGACGGAGATGGAGATGGGGTCTGATGGCTCCCCCTGGTGGCAGAATTGCAAACTTATGTAGGTGATCTCAAAGCGACGACCCAGAGGCAGAGTGAGAACCCATTCTCCAGTGTCTGGACCTCTGTGAGACATCCAGCAGGTAAGGTTGTGAGGGTTGTGGAGGTCTGTCAAGGTGGTGATGTTGGCGTCATAGTCAGGTCCTTGAAGCGAGTGGCTAGCGTTGACTGGGACCCCATAGGCGGCATTGATGAACTCTGACATGCAGTGCCGCGAGCGTCCATCTAGGTGGTAGCAAGGGTCGTGAGGGGAAGTCCAGCTCAATGGGGTATGGGAAAAGGAAGAGGAGACGAGGGACGGAGGGAGGAAAAGGAATAGTAAGACAACAGGGGAGAGGGAGGAGGGGGGAGGGGAAAAGGGTAGGAACATCATGTCATCGAGCCTGTGGAAGAAAAAAGATGATTTTTAAGAGAAATCCCTTGAAGCTAGATCATGAAAGGAAAAAAGCATAAACTGATTGATTTATATGACTTTGGCATTCAAAGCCTAAGAAGGAAATCTAAGATCGACCACCTGTGTCTTTATTGAAAACACATGATACCAGCTCAATGCATCACATCAACTGCACCTTTCTGTAGATGCCAGTAAAGATCTCATCCTGTAAAAATGTAATTTCCAATCCTGACAGTGTTGTTGGCCACTGGTTTGAACCCATGACCTTGACAGCCTTTAGGAACATATTTGTCTTAAAACTCCCCTCAGCCCTGAAAAAAAGAGTGGATGAGTGCGGGTGAAGAAGGGCGCGCACCTAGCGGGTCTGTCTGAGATGACAAAAAACATGCCCGACAGCTGGAGCTAAACCCTGAGCTGGACGAAATCCATCACGTTTATGGCTCGTCTTTTCAAATCACTTCATCGTTGGTCAGTGCTGCGGGCGAGTGAGGGGGCTGAGCATGAGCGGCATGAAGTGTTTTCTGAACTGAAAGAGGGTCTGAGAAAACAGACAGAAAGAAAAGAAGGGAGGGAAGGAGAGGATTTGGAGATTAGTGTTTGGGATGGCGGGAATTGATTTATAGACTGAAATGTGTGTTAGACTTGAGCCCCTACTTGGATACTTCCGTAGTAAAGACAAACACGGACTTGTGTACGTCTGCAGTGTGAACAAATCCCTTCCCGGCTCTTACAACTGGTGATGAGAGTTATTTATTCTTCTGTCAAGATTTGATACTCAACAGCATTCATTTTGGCATGTGGACAAAACGCACAATGAATCTACTTCAGAACCTGTGATTTATTCTTTCTACCACTCACACAAAGCCCAGAAGCACATTCTCTTTAAGCGCTTGCACTTCAGAAGAAAGTTCAGCGCTTTCCACTTTCACTTTTCTTGTTTCTTTCCCTCCAAAGACGACTGTCATTTTTTCATCAATGTCCACTTTCCTTCCATGTTTTCAGACAGCTTTCCCTCTGCTCTTCCGTCTGCCTGCCCATTTATCACCTGCCCCCTTCATTCTGTTCTGGGAATATTCTTAACTGCTGCAAGATTGATGGCGTCCTAACAAGCGTTTGACACTGACAGCAAAGTCAGCAGGGCTGCATAAACCAAACCCATAGGAGAAGACGGGGCTGAGAGCCTCTTCAGCCTCGTCATCCCGCTCAATTAGCCAACGACCGAAATATGAGGCTTCCCTCTGGGACCACACAGCTCTGAGGGGTCTGCGAGGAGGCCATGGCTCTCCCTCAGCTGCCCCGGACACACTGCTCCTCTCCCAACTTCCAACAGACAAGTTGTGCTAAAAAACAGACCAGCTAAACGTGGCTGGGGACAAAAAGGAGGATCAGGCATGTGAGGCAACGCAGTTTTGTGAAGTTGCTACAGGAAGCGCTACAAGCAACGTGTGCAGTGATGAGCGCTTTGACTGTGACCCTTCTGCCATGGAGCCACATTCCTGGGGTCCAGAATTCCTCGGCTGTCCATTCCTGACGTGTCGAGACATGCCCCATGGGAACCCGAACGCACTGATAAAAAGCAAGACTTATAAGATAATCAAGTGATTAATTAGGTCTCTGGTTTCATACGGTGTCTGTGTCTTGGCTGCGTAAGAAGAGACGACAGTGTCAAAGGGGATTATGAGCAGGGTAAAGGTTATTAGAGGATTCAGGAAACTAGTTAGTTGTTGAGGGAAAGCTACAGAATATATTCTGGATGGGGAATGACGAGTGAGCGTAGGCGGGTGGGGGGGTCAGGGTTGGGGCGAGTGAAGAAGAGAAAGGGGGAGGTTGTTTAACATTCCCATGACATGCACTTGTTCTTGTCTTTGTCACATTACATGACTAATCAAACATCGGCCCATTACAACCTCTTTGATAAATGGATTCTCAGCTGAGAGAGGCCCCTGAGGTTTCTGCTGTGACCCAGACTCTCTCTTCTTCCACAGCCACATCATCTGAGTGGCACCGCCACCGTCACCCACCGGATACACTTTCAACGGTTTTCTCTGCCGCCTCCCATGAATTCACACGGTCAGGGTGTCAGAAGAGCAAGTGTAAGATGATTTATATTCCTTGTACTGTGCTGTGTGATCAGTAGAAAATGCAAAAGCTGCACATAAACTGACTACAAATAGCTCATGTTCAAAAGATTCAATCATCCCCTTTCTCTTTCTCCCCAGGAAAGCTACAAAAGAAAAACGACCAAAAAAAACAAAAAAAGAATATGTCTACATTTTGGAAACAGTAAAGTACAAGTCTACAGCAATCTCTGTATTTCAAAAAAGCTTATACAGCCGAATAGTGTTGTGGTGAGATCAACAACATATCCAGCGGGTGATCTTTAGAAGCAGCTATGCTCGGCTGGCAAGGGGCTGGAAAAATACTTGCTGACAACCTGGGGGCATGTTTACAGCACAGTCCAACAGAAGAGAGCAAGAAGACCGCCGCTCATGTACTCGCTCAAAACCGGAGCAACAAACTGGTGTAATGCTCCTTCGTTCACTTCAATTTACTGAAATACATGAAGTATGTGGAGAAAGGAGCAGTTTCATGGTTTAACATTGAAACATAAAAGCTGTAGTAAGAACAATTTGTACATATCCTGCTACGTTTTAATGTTTTATTGCATTACAGTTTTGATTAGATTAAACGAGGAAGAGAGCTCCACCAAATATGCGTTTGCATAAGTCTTTAAGTGAGTATTTAGTTCTGTATTGTGGGATTAACAAAGGGAGAATTTGATCAGTGAAGAACAGTGAAGATTTTATTTGTATATATACCTTGGCTGCTGTTTTTTAAAGGGTTTATATTTATTTCTACATATCTTCTGTTGCATTTTAATGCCAGTTTCATGGCAGAGACTATAACTTGGTAAAAGGTGCATATTTATAAGCGTTCTGAGCCATAACTTTACATTTAAAACTCATTTCTTGTTACGTAGCAGGAAATGAGAACTGCAGCAGTTTATTGCAATAAAGTGGAGAAACCTCTGGAGGTTTTGTGACAGGTTATGTCATTCTTGCTACCTGTTAACTCTCTTTATCCTGTTCACATTTTCGAGTCTGAGTGTGAAGCTGGATCCAGATCTGGTGAGCAGATGAGCTGGGTTTGGCCTGTCTCGCACATTTTAACAAGTCTTGTCACGGGCAGCGGCTCTGTGCAGCCACGAGCGGAGCAAGGTAGAGTTTCTTTGATACTTTCTGGTGATTTCCAAAAGACCAAATTGTGGTTTGTATAAACAAACAGGAGGCTGTGCGGTTTACAGAGACAGTTTTAAATAAGGATGATAGTCTCTGGGAAGATTTCCAAGACACCGCACCTTTAAATAAATATGATCAATTATATAAGCTCTCTCTTATAGCCTACATGTTTGAAGCTGAACCGAGGCACCTGTTGGCGCATGTTACCACACTGACACCTTTGTTAATTTGCAATTGTCCTCAGCCAGTCAGAAATACAACACTCGGCTCTGGGTGAGAAGAGGGGCTACGTATGCGGTCTGTATTCCCAAACTGCATTCCTGCCTGCACAGTTGAAGCCCATGTGTGTGTTATTCCACACGGAGCAGATTCCAGAAGTTCTGTTTTAGGTTGTAATAATCTAATTTTAGTGGGGCAGCCCGAGAGGTGGATGCAACACACAGCACATAATGGATTATCACTGCTTGTATCTTTAGCTAAAGGCCTCTGTCCTTCACTTTTTGTACCTCCAACAAAGCCAGTTTGGTGCATGTGCTGGGTCTCCAGGGGCCAGCTGTACCTCCACAGGCACAAGAAGGGTGCCTCTACCTCTGCCTCTGCATTGACCCAGGAGCTCCACTTACTCCATTTTTGAATAAGAAAACACATGGCACCCGCTTGATATTTAGGTTTCCTGTCAGTTCTCCCCCTTTACAGCCTCATACAAGTTGGCAGGAGGCTCCACAGCTTCACGTGTTGATATTGAAAAACAGATGGAAATGAAATCATTGTGATTCTATGTTGCAGTCAGGCCAAAGACAACCTCAGACGTGATGGAAATAAAAGTCCTCTGTTGTAATTGCTTGTCAGTGAAATCCACACGGTATCATACAGCGGGTTAATAATGAACTAAACAAAAACACTGCAGGGCTGCGGCGCAAAAACAGATTAAGGCAAGCGTGATTTTTTGTCAGATAATTATTATTAAAAATGGTTATAGGATTATACAAAAACAAATACACAACAGCCTGTTTTAATTCATCTCCACAACTACATTAAAGGCCTCGACTGTAAGTGCACAGTCCTGTAAAGTAAAAGGAGCAATCTGACATGTTCGTTCAGAGAAATGTTCATCTATATTTTCTCTTGGACAGAAGTGCAACAAGGGATTTTAGAAAAACTGATTAACCACAGACGGAGCCTAAAAGACAAACAGCCCGCGGTCACACGCAGGTTGCGGCCGCTGCTTTTTAATGGACCAGCAATTAATGATTCACACGCCACAGTTCATTAGGCGCAAATGTTTGTCATATTTAGTTTGATTACTTTGGCGAGAGCTAACAATGAAGCCCGGAGCCTGATTACATAAAATCTGCAGAGTTAATTGCACTTGTTAAGCAGAAATTGGCTTCAGTCAATTAGCTTTATCTCCCAGAGTGAAACACTAATATTTACACTAATGAAACGCTAATGTCGCAGCTTGATCAAACAACTTCATTTATGGGTTTAAAAATATCGATTGACTAATTAATCGCATGTGTTTCGCATTAAAGTTCAGTTCGACTAATTCAAAACAGTGATATTGTTGTTATTTTATGTTTTTTTTATTTGACCCTGAACAGTTGGACACAAGGGCAAAAATCCAACACATGCTTAAAATGGCTTAAAAATCCAAATACGTGTAACGTTTTTCTAACATTATATCTGTGGAAAAGGTTATTCAAGTTAACAATTCATTCAGGTTTTCTTAAATACAAAGGTCAAGTTTAGGTTAATCCTTACTGTAAATATAGTGAGAAGGATTTATAAAACATAAACCCATAAATAAAAATACCACCAATACAAAGCATTTACATGCAGCCTCACCCACTAAATGATACAATAAACATAAATATCCCAAATCTCTTTAACAGGATTTATTAAAATAAATATTTAAAAGATGATATTTAAGAAATCTGAAACGCGCGTATTGATTTAATTTCTCTGGATAACATGAGAACCAATAACACACAAAATTATTATTATTAAATTTAAAAACTTTAGACTTGAGACCGATTAAATGCTCCACTGATGTATTTTTAATGCAAAGTTTACGTCTGATTTTCTGCTATTCGTAGATTTCTCCAGTCGTGCTGTGCATTTGCGTCTTTCTTCTCTTTACGCGCGACTTCGGCTGAGAGATGAAACTTCTCTTCAACCCAAACATCAACACAGAGCCAGTAAACATTTTAAAAGAGAATCAAATGAATCAGGAGCGCTCACCATGTGCGTCCCAGTGATTCTCCTTCTCCTCACTTCCTCTGCTGCTGCTGCTGCGGTCCTTCTTGACCGTGAAAGCGAAGCGCAGCAAGTGTCCGGACATCCAGCTCCAGCTCGTTTTCAGAAGGAGCAGAAGACGAGCCTACCGAGAGGGGGCAACACGCCGGGTACTGGAGGAGGAGGTGTGGAGGGGGTGAGGGAAATTAATGTGATCAGCTGGGAGGTGTCTCTCCTTATAGTAACTGAACTGAGCCAACAGCTCCCAGCTCGAGGAGAGTCACATCCTGCTTGGCGCGCCGCTGCGCCTCTGCCAAACTGGCTCACATGGCTCAAACTCAAAGCGAGGAGGTTTTTAAGCCTTCAACAGAGTCTGGCGTGACTAATAATAATTTTTGTTTTGGGTTTAATTTAATTTATATTTCTCTCTGTGTAGTGTGCCGTCCTCTGCGGCCCTTATTTGGTCTAATTCAGTTTATCAGTGAGTAAACAATAGGTTGCATGAATATGAATGTCTTAAAAAAAGTCTGAATAAGTGATGAATTCATTTATTTGGTGATTTAAACATACAGATTCAAAGCAGCTGCGTCGCCGTCGATCACATAAAACCTCGAAGTTTTTATTGTCTGTTGTAGTTTAATCAGATTTGGACTCTGTACAGAAAATAACAAGTGATTCTTTACGTGACTCATAAAGTGATATAAAACATCTATTACTCAAACTGCGCAGTTAAATACATTTCAGATCACTTTTTTCTGAGTAATAAAACACCTGATAAGGTCATCAAACAACATCAACAAATATTACATCAACACTTACTACTAAATGTTAATGCCTATGTACATCCTGCTAAAACACATTCAAAATATTAAAAGATAAAAATAAATAGTAAATAAATTAACTTTAATATATATAAAAAACTCAGCTGTTTGTTTAATCTGCATAACGTTTTTAATTTAGTCAAATATATTGTGTTCATGTAATGTGGAGTTCTGTCACTCACAGAAGAAGATGGTTGAAAAAAGAAAAGGTTTTCAGGCCTTTAAATAAACACACCGTGATCATTGGATGACTGTAAAAATAGATGATTTTACTGTAATTATTTTTACACGCTCTAGAGAAAATACAAAATAAGTATAAATGCTCACAAAACAGGTTGATTTGGATCAAGTGGTTTATTTTTGTTTGTTCTGTTTCTACAAATAAATAAATAAAACTCAGCAGAACAGTTTTCACACTGTGAAGATTCTCCAGCTATGGATTTATTATCATTTGAGGACAGAGAGGGAAAAGCCAGTTGCGGTAGTCTTATCTCGTATCATCCAGGCAAAGCTCTCACCCTCCACTTTGCTCCAATTATCCCTCAGTGGAATAAGAAAAATGGCTGAAGCTAATTGGCTGCAGTCGATCGTTCTCAGATGTGAAGCAAAACCGATACAGATGGAAATATAAGAAAGAGAATCGAGGTGGAGGGTGGAGGGAGGGAAGACGCTTGATTGGAGAGGAGGAAACTTTCCCAGAGAAAGCCATAAAACTGATTGATGACTTCCCTCGAGGAATGTTTCCCCAGGTGTGCTTTGTGTGTGCGTGTGTGTGTGTGTGTGTGTGTTTCAAGTAGTTACAATGCACTTAAGAAATGCTATCCTTGGACGCAGGACAAGTACAATAAAGAAAATTGAGGGGCGAAACAGCACGTTTGTGCTTCGATGTTGCACTTTGGCAGCATAAACACAAAGACACAAGAGATTTCAGCCAGTTAGGATGAAGGTGGAGTTAAAATGGTACAATTCAATGAATGATTTAAATAACACAATTACGAACCAATAACAGAAATCACCCCTAAAATGAGGTAAGAAAATGTTTAATGAAACACTTTAGGTGGTCCTTGACAGGTGCTTTGCACTACCAAATGTTGCACCCCGCAGCTATGAGTGTGCTAAGAGACTAAAATCATAATAAACAAAACTCACAGTGGTATAATTATAAAAGTCAACATTAAGCCACTGTGACAGAATAGGAGCAGATTTCACAATACAACAGTGTCTTAGTTGATGGATTAGACCTTCTTTAATACTTAAAACACAACAATATGACACTGTGCTTTGGGTTAGAGCAAAAAATACAGGACGGAAATCCTTTAAATAAATGTTTTGGTACCACAAATGATATAATGTGAAGTAAAAGAATAAAAGTAACCTAAACCTGCTTAATGAAAATGTGTGGGAAATGACAGAGAACAGTGATTGTGGGTTAAGAAAAGTAATACAATACACATCTGAGATTAGCTTTTAAAGCAAACGTTAACATTAAAATATTGACCCTTATTAGGCTGGTCAGTTTTTTACAGTTAGGCCTATTCAATATCAGTGTAACTGTTAAGTCTGTACGGTTTCTTACAGCAGTGCAGATGTACGCTGATGACACTGTTCTATACGTTAGATTAGATTCAGCTTCATCTCCATCATGAGAGTTTGAGTTCAGAGGCAGTGAAGCAGTTAGCACTAAACCAGATAAAGCATAGTACAAAATAGCAGCTGTAAAGCGTTGTTTGCTTTACAGCTGGAAACGTCAAACACCAAACAATTTTCTCCTCAAAATTCTCAAAAATTAAATCTTCTCTCGTATTTGTTTTTTTTTTTTTACGACAGTGAAGATGTCCTAAAACAAATGATATCGACTAAGTGCTTTGGCTCTAAAACAATGTTGGCATAAACAGCAGAGGGAAATTATCCTGGTTGCCATGAATCCAAATGCAGTGTTTTTGTTTTTCCACGTTCTGCTTACGTTGTCTCTGGCAGGAGCGTTGACAGGTTCTGGATGAAGAAAAGGGAGCAGACTGTTTCTGCAGCGCAGGAAAACTCACCAGTAAATTACAGTAAATTAACCTTCTGTGATTAGAGATCAATTACGAAGAGAATAAGATCAGAATAAAATGTCCAGATAATTTTACCTTTTGCTTGTGATCGTGTAACGACTTGTCGTCAAAGGAGAGAAACAGCTAGAAGTCAGCCAGAAATTCTTCCAACATATATCAGGTCAGGAATTCATCATCTCAGGTCGTCTTTGTGGGCTAAAGGGATAAAATGCTCACCAGAGACCTTGTGTTGCATGTAAACCCTTCTACTGTAACTCTATGCTTGTTTCATGCCGCATCTCGGTCTATGTGTCTATGTCTATGTGATAAAGACAACATGCTTGTTGTTTTGATATCTGACACAATAAATGCAATGTGAGAATTCAAATTGTAGTTTTAGGAAGTTGATCAACCTTGTGTTTGTATGTCACAAATCATTTATTATTACTGTCAGACACATATTGAGGAGAGTAAATGAAACCATTTTTAATGCTTGCCTCAATGACACCACCAGGGATCAAACTGAGGAGCCGGAGAAGAAGAGCCTTGATCAGGGAGGTTACCAAGAACCCCACAGTGGATGGATGAATGCAGTCAGAGAACACTTTACAGAGAGACCTGAACAGTTCAGGCACTTCACCATCTCAGGGAGCTGGAGAAGATCTGTCCAGAAGAATGGGATAAAGCTCCCTAATCCAGGTCACATTATTACTGGAGAACACTTCTTAATATCCAGAAGTCCAGAAAACCTATATGATAAAAAAACAAAACAGAATTCTTAAAACTGGAGACTTTCTTTTGGAGATATTGATTTATCTGTTGTATTTATTCAATAATAAGTAGAGATCTGCACAAAATTTAAAATAGTGGAATTTTCTTAGACTATTAGATTAAATAAAATGTAGAAAGAACTTTGTATCTGCAGGTTTAGTGAGTGATTAATGTGTAAAAGCTCCAGCAACACATGTAATATGGAGAACTGGTGATTGGTTTATAATACAAGCAGCCATTCGATTTTATTTTTAATTACACACATATAAAGCACTTAAAAAAATAATCAAAAAACTTTCCTGACTTTTTGAAAACTATTTTTTACTTATAAAGAGGAAAACTATGTCAAATCTCGAATCTCAGTTTAAAAAACAAAACAAGCAACACTATGTTATTTTTCACAGATCAACACCACTTTTATTAGGCTCAGTGCTGTATGTATTTCACATTGTCATCTTTTCCACGGGAGAAATGTGATTGGGTGCAGAGTTGTTTCCCTGTGCAGCTCTGCAGGAGGAGAAGAGTAAAATTAATTAAATGAGAAAACAAGTTTCAGCTGACTTTCATTCATTCACATTCATGAATCGCCTGTTTTAGCAGAGCAATCAAAGTTAAACGACACACAAAAAGCTCATGTGTTAGGTTAAACACCATTTTGTCTGTGCTCTGTTTTGCTCCTCTGCGCTCTCTTGTGGCTGGACTTCATAGTGCTGCTGCGGTTTGGCCCTTCAGCTCTGTCACAGGCCTCACAGACACGGTCGTCACCCTCCGCTGATCTCCACCTGATCGGTTAAATAAATTTGTAGTGATATATAAAATAATATCCCATGAGATTTTCAGAATAAATGGAGGGGAAAAGAAATGAGCAATAAAACAGGAGTTATGAGATGCCAAACCTCCCACTCATGAAGGAACAGGCCTTTTTCTCCGGCTCCTTGTTTGAAACCGGTTCTGCTTCCAAGTAACATGTTATATAAATCTACAGGAGACAGTACAACGTGATCTACAATCACAGTAACAGATCAGATCAATGTATTTAAAAAGACAAATGAAATGTGTGGGTTTAGTGCCAACAGTGTGTCTGTGGTCCTGGTGGAAGAGAAAAGGTGTGAGCTGGATCTGGAGGAGGTCGTCCCGGATTCTGGTCAGGAAATGAGAGCGTGAGCCGTCCAGCTTAGAGTCTATAAAACATCTGCAAAGCACCGACATCGGATTTAACTTTTCGCCCTCAGAAATATTCGTACATCTGTAATTGGGGTGCCTTTTATAATAATCGGACACAGGATATATTCCAGCCATGTGGGCCACCAAAATGTGGAAGTAGTTTTGGTTTGGAAAATTAACTGGAGGAACTGCTGTAGACATTAAAGACCCAGGACTCACCCCTGGTGGTCTATGAAAGGGTATCTGGGGTAAGAAGCTACGTCAGAGCTCAGAGTAGCCACACAGCTGTCTACATATAGACGAAGAGGAAGGTGATGATGATGATGATCTACAGAGGCTTCAATGTTGACCATTTCACCCAGGAAGTAAACAGAGGACTTTCTCTCACTGCTCCAGTCATCTGAAAAGAGAGAAAACAGAGAAAAAGGACTTTGTTTACATGTTTAAAATAACTTTTATTTGTTTTTAATTACAATTAATAATTAAAAAAAAAACATTTACTATAATTTGTGATTATTACATAAAGAAATTCTCACATTTAAACAAAGATTTGTTCTGTAAACAAGATTTGAACAGTCCTGAAGTTGTGCATTAGCTTTTAAGGATTAGAAGTGTACAGCTATTAGACGTAGTACAAAAAAAATGTTTTTAAGTAACGAAAGAAAGAAATCTCAGTCTCCTCCTGTATCTTTTCCTCAATTAGTGCCAAATCTTGACTGCACACTGGCTGTGTTTGTGGGCCTTTTTTTTTATTGAGTAGGGAGGAGGTTCTTAATACGTCAGTGTTAAACAAAACTCACTCGACATGAGTCTGAGATTAAAATCAAGGTTGAGGTGAGCTGAGTGGGCTGATATCACTGGACTCCAGGTTGGTTTCAGAGCTCTGCTGCTCACTGTGTATCTCCTGCAGTGTAAGAAAACAACATCAACCTATAACCTATAATCAGCGAAGATTGAAATGAAGCAGTTAAGTACACATGGAAAACAACTCATCCACAGCACATAAAACAGTATTTTATTTAAGCTTACAAAAGTATTGCATACTTTCCAAAAGCATCAGTTTAGTTGTGCCCTCTGACCTTTGAGAAGAATCTTAAGCTTTCATCCCCCCATTATAGTGTGTTATGTCTTTATTATAGAATTTAACATCTACAGATTTTTTTCCATTGTCGCTTTTCAAATGCACCTTTTATATTCACACTGCACAGGAATGGCAGCTCCCCCCGCTCGAGCTGCGTCTTCAGAGGACGTTGGAGGAGGAGAGTACAGCAGCAGGTTGTTGTACAGCACAGAGCTGTGTGTGAACTGCAACAAATGTAAAAGACAAACAAAGCACTAACAGGAAAAACACACTAGATGGCAGCATGTAGCAGCAGTGGTTTCCTGGCTGCCACACTCTTTAATCAACATTAATTTACTCTGCACTGAGAGGCTCACCAACCATCACTTGACTCCCACAGTCACTCAGAGATGCTCTGATGACGTACTCCCCGCTCGCAGACTCTCTGGCTCGGCAGTGTTCTTGTGAAGCACCAGCGGATCCAAGCCCCAAGTGTGCAGGCTGCACAGGCAGCGCAGGGTCAAACAAATGAGCTTTAATCACGACCTCAACGCCGTCCTCGTGGCATCTCACCACAAAGGTCTTGACCTTGTGATCTCCTGCTGCAGTTGTTGTCTCAATAAGGTCCCCGGCGTTGGAGAAAGACAAGTAAGGTTTGGTTTGATACATGTTGCAATTAACTGTCACTAAGTGAAACAGAATACACAGAGAAACTACGACAGACGCAGCAGCCATTGTGGTGTCGCATTAAAAACTGCTTCTCTGAGTTTCTCAAAGCTTCCGAAAAACTGTCAACGTGAGGTCACACCTGACACCAATCATCCTTAATTATCAACCTGCAACATCCACGTTCTTCACCTGCTTCATAAAAAACTAGGAAAAAAAACACACAGCATTGTTATAAAATGCATTTATTCAACATAAAAAAAAAACATACATATTGCATTTAAAGACAGTTTGGAGTAAAAACATTCATCTGTACCACATGATGTTGGGATAAGTTTATATTTAACAGTGTTCACATACAAAATAACACTGGAAAGGTTTCATATAGTGATGGTAAAGGCTTCAAAGAGCGTTTAAAAAGGTGCAAGAGTTTAGAAAAGGGTGACGCAGTGTAAATAAATATACAAGAGAATTCTAGCCGAACTGTATAAAGTATCATCTCTCACCATTTAAAAGTTAAAATAGTTAAAATAAGATTTGGCTCCAGGAACTGTGTCGATAACACATCGCATGTCCCAGTTTCTGCAACGAATCATCCATTCAATTGGTAAAATAGTGTCATTACATAACCTCCTAAATACAAAAGCTCAACTTGTCCATCGCTTTGTAGTTTTTACCGCAAAAATCTGAAAGTGAGGTTCTTTTGTTGTTTGCTGTGTTTCCGTTAGAAAACATGGTTCTCAAAGCTCTCCAGCATCATGTGTCTTTCCCTCCTCCTTTTCCTTTTCTCCCTCTTCTTCTGCGCCGCTGCTTGTTGCCGTCTCCTCCTCCTCAGCCCCTCCCTTTGTCCCCATGTCTCCTTTCCACACCTCCTTTAGACATTCTGAGGAAGTCAGAGAGAAAACAACTTGAGGAGAAGCAGGAATCAGCAGCATAGTTTTGTTTAGTGCAGAAGCATGAGAGGTCTGAGTTTACATTTGCTCAGATTTATACCAGAAAAGGTATATTTGCGTTGTCTATAATTCTGATGTATTAAGTACATACAGTATTCTATAACCTTCATTGAAAGTGCTTGTAAATTAGAATCTAACTTGTATTACGAGTTTAATATACGAGTGTGTGCAGCTACGGTGTTGGCTACCTCGATCTGAGGCCTCGAGGACGTGGTTTTCACAGAGGAAGTTCTCCAGCCGCTGGTCCTGATGATGGAAGTACCAGTCCTCCACCACGTCCTCGTACTGCTCCAGCATCGTCTCACACTGAGCAACAAACACGCAGGTTACGTTACTGTTTAACTTTATGTAGTGTTGACAAGAATTTTCCTGGATTCCTAAATACAGCCTAAATAAAATCACTCCTGCAACACAAATCAGTCAATACAGTTTCATAACTTTAAGCAGGCAGACACACACACACACCCTACCTGTCTTTTCATGTCAGACACCTCAACCGAGGGTTCGTCCCACAGCTCGTACGGCATTCCCAGGTCCACTTTAACTCCCTTCTGGACCAGATTCTTCAGAGTGGTCATGGTCTGACTGGCACCCTGCAGTGTGCACAGAAAATACACATTTAAGTTCACGTTTGCTTCTGATATACAAAAAGTTTCTGGGATGAATTTTGTTTTGTGTATGTGTTAATAAATGCTTCTTGATTAATTCTGGTGTCTCCTATTGTTAATACATGTTGAAATAAATTCTATTCTTATATTAAGAAAATTGTGTATATGCAGGGTAAGAAAACACCACCTTGGCGTATCTGAGACTGCCAGGCCTCTCAGCATGAACATTATACTGCAGGATGCCTTCACATATGTTGTCTATTGCCTCAGTCAGTCGAGTTTCCCTGAAATCAAAACACAGCTTTAAATACTGCTCACAGACGGACAGTGAAAGCTGTAGGATTTGTCCATTACTACCAACTAAATAGCTTTCTGTTGAAGTCTGAGTGATCTCCCCGGCGGCAGAGTTAACTTACGAGGTGTTGTATTTTATTTTCCTTCTCCTCTTCCCTGTGTCCAGCACCTCTCCCAGCTCCAGGACTTCTTTGGAGCGACCGGTTTTCTCCAGAGTATCCTGCAGCTCCACTGTCAGAAACTTACACACTGACAGTAAAGACAAAACAAAGTTTTATTTTTATTTCCTGCACGTCAAATATTATGAGTAGAGGACATGTGTGAACAAATGCAATAACATTACTGCTGCTGTAACCTTAAGACCATATTAGCATCTTTCATAACAGCTAGCGTCACTTTCTCGTCCTACCTTCGCATTTATTCGGGAGTCTGTCGTCTTCGTCTGCTGTGACTAAACTGCAGACACAAAACAAAGCCAAAATGAAAGCGTTCATGGTCACAGTTTGCTCCTACACAGCTACAGCCGAGCTAAAAGTTTGAGGTTTAAATTTCACAGGAGCCACATCGGCGCATTCCATTACGCATGCGTGGACATGAACAATCGAGCGCCGATGGTTTAATTTCGATGACTGTCGATAGAAGAAAACGCAAACTGAACATGTATAAAAGCAGAAAGTATTTCTCTTACATTTTTACTTTTTTATTACTTTCTAAAAGTCAAAAAAGCCCCTTGTGTTTCATTTGTAGTATAAAAACATAATGATAAGTGATACTTGTGTGATCCCCTTGGGGATGTGGACAGGCAGCCTTGACCCTTCAGTCACCAAGAGTCTTGGGTTCAGTGTCTTCTCCAGGGATATTTTGACATGTGGGCAGGAAATGGGAGAAACCAGGACGCAAAATATCTACCCTGGTGTTTGTAAACAATTGACCTAGACAACTGAGACACTGTAAATAACCATAACTAATCAGAAGATTGAGCCATGGCTCAGTCTTCAGACAACTTTACCTGGATGACTGAGATTCTTCACAGACATAACTAATCAGATTTTAGTTTTGTACCAAAGCAAAGTTACACATATGTGCTGATAACAGAACTATTTGTATTCCATTATATTAACTTCTTTATTTTATTTAAAAAATCATTGTCAGATAACTTACATGTGTAGCACTGTCAAAAACTTTGGGGTTTAAATGAGCCAACTTGCTGGAATGATTCCTGTGAAGTACAGAATATCCATATCTTAAATATCAGCATTTATTGCATGAAAATATGTCCTTTGTTGCTATATTAAAATATCCCCATGTACTGGGATGGCATTTAAAGCCTGACTAGACAATAAGACAACTGTGTCTCAGGGTTTTGATAGTCACACTGCTGTTCATTACATATTAGATCTTTCCCTGATGTTCCCTGTATATGAAACACAAAATGCTAATTTCTTTATTTATGACCATTTAGTTCATCTTCAATGTTTAGTTGCTACAGGTTGTTGTCTTTGAAAAGAGATATTTGGCAGTGAAGTAGTTAAAATAGAAGGTGCTGGCGTCTTGGTTTCTCAGGTGTCAGGGGGAAACACACTCGCCAGCTACAGATACTCCAGGAGTCTGTGCGGGAGAAAACAGAGAGGAGAGGAGCGAACTGGATAAGTCACTGAAAAGATAAGACGAAAAAGGTGAAGAGAACAAGTCGTAGGCCATGCTAAAATGAGGAGAGAAGACCAAAGAGTTGAGGTACGAGGGAGAAGAAAAGACGACAGAATGCACACAGTCACTAAACAGATGAGCAGAAGCAGCAGTAAGTGATATGCACACATACACACGCATAGAAAACACATTTCTTTATGTTCTCCAGCAACAGTTTGCTCAGACACACAAGTTCATCTTAGGTGTCTGAGGCGGAAGAATAACTGCAGTAGATGTCGTATTTTGCTGCTGTGAGGATTTGCACAGCTATAACGGTGTTTGTCATTTGGTGTGACTGTCTGTCTATTGTCTATATGGGGGGGGGGATAGAGTTACACAGGCACTCAGCTCCATTAGTGTCACCCTTCCCCGTGTCACAGCTCCATGGACACACACAACAACTCCAGAGGTTGTCAGACACACACACACAGTCATAAGGGATGGTGTCGGTAAACAGGTCTCATTATTATATGTGTTCATTTTAACGTTTAATTTTTAATAGTGTCATTAGTTTTCTCATCTGACTCCAACCAAACATTAGATGAGTATGTGATAGAAAATGGAAAAGTGCTCAGTCAGTTGGACTTAAGCAGGAGACTCTGGACCCAAGAAGTGGAAGTATCGGACACATGCTGCTTAACTGTCCCGATTGTCGTCTCTAACAAATTAGGATTCCCTGAAGGATTTCCCAAATGACCAAAGGAGGGCATGACCCTGGATCCACTGTCTGGAGTCAAGGAATCATCTGAATAAACTTCTCATCTGGCCAAAAGGTAAATACATCCCAGTCTCAATTAAAATATCACCAATGCATATCTGCAACTGACATTTTATACATTCACAGGGCTCAAAATAATCAAACGAGGAAATACTTTATTAAAAATGTAAAGAAAAGACTGAACTCAGCACGAGCGCTGAAAACACAGGGCTGCAGCAGGCATCAAACCGAGGCACCGAGGTGTATTAAAAGACCTGTCTTTTAATACACCAGACAACAACTATATCTAGTGTCAAAGCTGCTGATGTTTTAAATCAGGAACACATGCAAAGACTGCAGCATAACGTTTGATTTCTATAAAGCCTGTGAGCCAAGAATCAAACCTAAGTTTTCAGTCATAATGAATATTACTGTATCATCCAGTGTATGTGTGAGTATAACTGTAATTGAAAACAAGATCAAATGCCAGCTCTTTAACCTCTTCTTATTGTTACTGTAACTTGCAAATTAAATAGCTTTTGTTTTCTTGTTCTGTTGTCATTTAAACTACAGTGTGGAGCCGCTCTCATGACTTTACTGATGTGATATGCGTTCAGTTCGTGCTCAACAGAAAGACATATGCATCCAGCGGTAGAACTGAATCAAAACTGTCAGAAAAAAACATCTCACCACTTTAAGGTTGACGTGTTTTATAATAATCTTAATACTGAGTCACTGGAGTTCATGATATATTAACAGTCAATACACTATCAGTTGTGCAAATAACTGTGATTATGCAAATAAGGTTTAATGTTAATTACGTATTGTACTGCACAATTGTGAGGTACAGTACTTGCCACATAAATGAGCACACAAATACTTTGGTTTGCTTTAACTTTTACTTAAGTAAACTTTTAAATGTAGGTTTTTTATTTGCAAGTATTTGTACATTGAGGCATTTATTATTAATACACGTCTACTTATTCCACCACTGTATATGATGTTATAAATCATAACTTTATGTTATACAGTTGGTGAAAAGTAATTAAGTACATATACTTAAATACTGTACTTAAGTTTGTACTCCACTACCTTATAGTGCATAATACAGTGTTTACTGCACCACTTTCATCTGCATGTACAAAATATAATAAACTATGATAAAGAATACTTTTTATATCCCAGCAAAATAATATAGACCCACTGACCCACACACACATACAGAACCTGGCGTACTATCAGTGACACAGAATTCGCTTCACACGCACTGACACACACACACCAGTTCATATCACTAATGACTAAAACAGTACCATTAGTGCCCCTCACCCTGCAGGACCTTCTGCTTCGAGCAAGTACACAACCCAGGTAACCAATATAAAGATAACGCAGTATTTAGAGGTTATGATATCAGAGTGTATAATATTTACAAAGGTATCCACATTTGTGATAATTAACACTGATCTCAATAAAAAGGTCAATTGCAAGGTTTTAGATGCAAGGAGTCAAATCTCATCACAGATTTTCACAAACAACAACTGATTTTGCATGCATTTAAAAAACCTTACCTATTATGCTTTACAGTTTTTTATTGTTGTGTTTACAATAAGGTAATGTACAACCCATATATGAATACTGTATGTGCATAATAGACACTTTGTTTTTTTTCTACACGCCACATTTTCTCCCCTAGTGGTGCCTTATGGTCCCCTTCCCCTCTGTCTCCTGCTCTCTCTACATTTCTGTAGATATCCCCGGGTTTGGAGCTGTATGTTTCCACTGTGCAGTTACTGGCCTCTACCAGCCTGCCCAGCGTTTTGTCTGCTGCTTGTTGTTGTTGTTCTTTTGTTGCCTGTATTGAATCGAAAGTAGCTTTACTTTGAAGAGTAAATATACTTTGTTACATTACATCACCAAGCAGTTAAACGAATGAAGTGATAAGGAGTATGAATGTGTTCTGTTTTGTAGTGGTAACATTTCACTGACGTTAGCTACACTGTACATACCATCAGTATTACTTCAGTGGAACAAGGCTTAGCTTTAATTTCTCACGTGACCCTTGCAATTAAGTCTATTTTTGATTATAAGTCATTCACCTGTCACATTTCTCCTCCAGACGTCCCCTGTCCAAACCAGAATGCTGGAGCGAGTGAGTGACTTCCAGGGTCAGAGCTTTCACAAGCTGAGGCGGTCCTGCCTGCGTCGAGGTGCCCTCTTTAAGGATCCACTGTTCTCTGCATCCACCCAGTCCCTGTTCTACAAGCGGGAGCCTCCGTCGGGTCTGACCTGGAAGAGGCCGAGGGTGAGTGTGGTGTGAGAGGTGACTCAGGTGTTGATCTAAATTTATCATTGGCACAAAACTCGATGTGTAGTTTTTTCCTTTACACATTTTGCTGCTTCGAACAGTTTAAGCAACTGCTAATATTTAGTTTATAAATACATCACCAGTCCTTCACATCTAAACTGAGCTTGCTGCCCAGATCAGCATGCCATGTTTCCATCAGATTGGGGTAATTAAAGCACCTTCTATTAAAAGAGAGTCTGTGAGTGAAACTTTAGTCCACAGGGAGCAAGTGGGGACGTCACTGATATCTGTTATATTAGTGTGTGAGTGTTTATAGTACAGTGAATTTAGGAAAAAGAAGAAGACAATTTAAATAGCACAAGTGATGATTTTAGCACAGTGTTGATAGGTGTTGCTGTGTGTAAGTATAGACTTTTCTGGAAAAACAAAAACTGAAATATTTTTGTCATAACAGTTGTTTTCCAATTGTCTGTTATTTCTAATCTCCTGATCCTGAACAAAAATATGTTTTTGTCTAAACTAAAATCTGCGATTTGTTATTGGTGGTGCATCAGAGGAGGAGGATCAGACAGTGGTGACCATGAACTGTTGAGCTGCTGAAGTCTTGTATCCAGCATGAAAGGGCAAATATTTCACTTCTAAAACGGCAAGAATTAGTATCCTCTGTTAAAGAGTATCATTAAAGGACAGCTGATGTACCACAGTGGTAAACTCACCACTGTCCCAAATTCTTCTTCAATGTGTTGCAGCATCAAACTGTGCTTACAATTAGCTTGGTCGGACAAGTTTTGATTGTATTTTCAGATTATCTATAAAAGTGATTTATAAATAAAATGTTAATAGTTTCTTATGCTTTTTTTTGGATAAATTGACATTTACATACCCCAGTTTCACCAACTTCATCACATGCATTACTAAATAAAATTAGCCATATTTTAGTTCCAAAGTCAGAAATATTTGTGTGCGAGCGTCATTAGTTGATGAAGGACATTTAGTATGTGGGGCAATGTGAAACTCCATGCTGGTGTTTAATCTGCTGAGTCAGTGTGATGAGAAAGGGTTAATGGTATTGTGTTCCTAATGCTTCACTCAGGCATTTTAAGCATGTATTAACAGGGAGTTGGATGATAGGGAGACATCTGTCGCCTCACTCTGCTGACAAGCAACAACACTAAACTCACTTCCCATTTGCTGACATAACCGTGCGGTTCACAATCTTCACGGCCTCATCTGCTCATCTGTCACAAACATGATATCATCTTAGAAGCTTATGCGTTTTCTAGAGTTACATCTGAAGAGGTTATGTCCACTGAATCCTCACCTTCCTGCGTGTGTGCGTATCCAGCAACACTTCTACAGTTACCTGATTTTGTCCAAACAGAGATCAGCAGGTCCACATGGACACGATCTGTCTCCTCAGCAGTGCCCTGACACACGGGCCTCATAAAACACAGTGACGTTACGAACTGCTGCCGTCATTAAGCAAGGATTTGACTTACATTCACAAATATGACTATGCTAATTTTGCTACTTGTTAGCCACTGTTGCTACCATGTTCACTTTTTTAACTTTATAATGTGTTAATGTTGTGTTTACAGTGGCTTAAAAATTAACTCAATGGATTGATGTGTGTTTTTAAGAGAAACTCAATCTATCTGTCTCCCGATTGGCCTCCAGGAGATATGTAAAGACCCTCGTTTGTTCGTTGATGGCATCAGCACTCGTGACTTACATCAAGGCAGTCTGGGTAACTGCTGGATGGTGGCCGCCATTTCCTGCTTGGCATCTGAGCCATCTCTGTGGAAGAAGGTTGTGTATTTCTGTTTCTTCCTCCTTTACTTTCTTCTATCCTTCTTTCCATCCTCCTTTCCTTCCTTCATCTTATCTCCTTCTTCTCCCAGGTGATACCCGACCACATGGATCAAGAGTGGAACCCAAAGCGTCCAGACCTGTATGCAGGCATCTTCCATTTCCGATTTTGGCGCCTTGGCAAATGGATGGATGTAGTTGTTGACGACCGTCTGCCTGTCAGTAGTGACGGAGTGCTGCTGTTTTGTCGCTCAGCTACTCCTAGAGAGTTCTGGAGCGCCCTGTTGGAGAAGGCCTACGCCAAGTGAGTGACAACGGAAAAACCTCCACCCCGTGAACTTCTGTAATAACTGCAACTGCAATTTTGCCCCAAAAACCTCTCCATTTCTCTTCCTAGTCACAATTAAAGAAACGTCTTCTGCATCAGACTCTGTACCTACTAACGTCCTTCCAGCCTTTAAAGTTCTACTTTTGTCCTTGTCGCTTCGGAGTGTCGGTGTATTTATCCCACTCCTGGTTGCCTTTTAGGTTAAATGGCTGTTATGAGGCCCTTGAAGGAGGAAACACAGCTGAGGCCCTGATTGACTTCACTGGTGGGGTTTCAGAGCCTCTGACCCTGGATCGTGAAGCCCTCAGCCTGTACAGTGATCAGAGGAGGACTTTTTTTCAGACGTTAGCCAAAGCTCACGAATGTAAAGCCCTTATTACCTGCTCCATACGGGTAGGGCTTAGTATCCCTGAGTAACTGGAATAAACAAACATCTATACTATTTCAGAAATATGGAAACTAAGATAAGATAACATAGATGTAACATAAATGTAATTCATGTTTCTCAGCCAGCGGAGGGGGAGACAGTGGAGTCGGTGCTGGACTGTGGCCTGGTGCGAGGGCACGCTTATGGGATCACAGCAGTGAGGAAGATGAGGCTGGGAGAGAAGTTGCTGAAGACAGGTGGGATGTCCAGGCTATTCATGGTACGCATGAGGAACCCATGGGGGACCACAGACTGGACGGGTTCCTGGAGTCAGGGGTGAGTGTAGTTTACTAGCCACATGTCTAACTGCTCAGTACATGACATGTTTACAGGTACTCTGGGAATAAACTCCATCTCTCTGCTGCTGGGATAAAGGCCTGTGCTGACATTTAACAGTGTCAGTGTGTTTTACAACATTTTACAATGCCACTGGAACTTAGCTGGACAGTTTCTGGCATTTTTCAATAGTGTGGAAATGTTTTACTAAAAGACATCTGCTGTTTACATTATGGAAAATGGACAAAATAGACCAATAAACGTTTCTAGAAGTTTAAACACCACTTGTATTTTTCACATGTCATTTCCATTGTGTTGGACCTTACAGCTCTGCTCTTATTCCTGCTGCCTTTTACGTCCCTGTCCTTACACGCCCTCTGCAGGTCACAGCAGTGGCAACAGATGACTCGTGCAGACAGGGAAAAAATGGGCCTCGTTGTTCGAGACGTTGGGGAATTCTGGTAAATTTATTTTCGTGATTTGAATTATAACAATAGGTAACAGTTGCCTGGCCTCTGTTCTCATTTATACACATAACATCTATGTGACTGAATGTCCCGCTGATTGCTTCCCCCTCAGGATGGATTTCGAAGATTTCTGTCACTACTTCACAGATGTGGTGGTGTGCCGCATGGGGGAAAGAGCTCTGCTGTGGCCAAGATCCCAGTGGAGAGAAGTGCACTGCTATGGGGAGTGGGCACGAGCTCCCAGCACTTCCACGCCTCCCTCTGTCGTCCTCAAGAGTAACTGTACACTGAGCCTGGGTAAGAACAATATCAAACCTGAAGGGGCTAAGCAGCGAGGGAGCTGGAAAGAAGCACGACTTGGGGAGAGTCAGCAGAAGGGACAGAAGGACGGAAAGTGTTGGAAAGACAAAACTATAAATACATTGACAGAGGAAGAAGAAAGTGGAGGGCTAACTGGAAGTTGGGAGGCCCAGATGGATAAGAGGAGTCGATGTGGAGGATGTATCAACCACAGGGACACTTTCCTGCAAAATCCACAGGTAAACCTGAAATGGGAATCTTTGGTTGAGCGCAATGATCATAAACATAAGCGTGATTTTTTTCTCCTTTCTTTCTGTTCTATAGTTTATGTTTGAGATGAGAGGCAAAGAGAAAGAAGTGCTGATCTGTCTGCAGCAGGAGGACAGAAGGATACAGAGGAAAGACGGAGGAGGAGAGAACCTGCCTATCGGCTTCGAGGTGCTTAAGGTGAGCAGTCTATGGACAGAAATATCAACATACACAATTCAGATTTTCCGAAAAGATCAGAGATTGTTATCATATGCTCCACAGGTGGAGGTCAACCGCTGCAGCCGGGTGCAGTGTGTGGTGGAGCAGGCGGCCAGCTCTGTGTACATGGACTCCCGTAGTGTTACACTGAGAGGAGCTCTGGCTCCCGGTCGCTATGTCATACTGCCCACTACCTTCCTGCCGGGAGCCACTGGACGATTTCTGCTGCGACTCTTTTCCCATTCTCATGTCCATCTCAGGTGTGTTTAGAAAACGTTTGACAAAAAATGTGTCTTAGAATCATATCTGGTTAAAAAAAAGTCAACATACCCCAAATACAGTGTGCACACTAAATAAAATCTATTGCTGAGTGGTTGTGACTAGTGTCTAGAAATTCGTTCATCTATTTTCTGCTGCATAGAGTTTGAGGTCACATCTCTTGGCAATCTAGACCTACCTCTCCACAGCAACATCAGTCAGCTCCTCCTGATCCTATTGTTCTCTGACCAGACTAGATATATACTGTATATAGTCTCACCAGCGACTCCTACAAGTCACTCGTGCCCAGAAAACCTCCAGTGATGTGGAGGAAACGCTGGTATTTGCAATCACATAATCAAACTACATGTCAGATGTATGTATGTACAATAAATGCTGGGAGGATCTCTTCACATAAAAATGAGAAATGCAAGCTTCTCGCCGTGTATATGTATCTATCTAAATCTGTCTATACCTAAAATGTGAATTAAATTCAGATTCAATGACTAGATTCAATGGTTTAAGTCATTTTCCTTCAGGATTAATTTTACGTTTTCACAATCCTTTTTCATAGTTTTGTTCTTTCTTTGCTTGTCATGAAGGGAACTGAGGGAGGACTTGCCACCTCCTTCCGTCCTCCAGTGTTTTCTACCTCAACCCACTGTAGTGACCACAGTCCATCTGCGTAGGGCGTCAGGACTTCGCCCTCCTAAACAGCCAGGTTACTCAGCATAACATTATATCCTGCATCATGAGAAGCACACTATAATATAAATGTGCATTTAGATGACTGAAGAAATGGGGCTTGCTTGCATCTTTCTTGACACCCAATAGATCTATTTTTTCTTTGCTCACAGCTCCAGATGTTTATGCCATTGTGCGATGCGAGAACCACACCGTAAGGACCCGGGTGTTCAAGGAGGAGAGAAACCCTGAGTTTAACCTTAGAGCTATCTTCTACAGGAGATATCCCGACACACACATCTCCATTGAGGTTTAAAACATTCACATTCATTCTCACACACACAATAAAGGCACACTATCGAGCCTAACCTACGTCTGTCCTGTGTAGTTATGGAGCAGAGGTCTGCTGTGGGACACGGTGCTCGGTGGGGTTCAACTCAAGACGACACAGTCCGAGAGGAGTCGGAGCCATGTGGTGAATCTACGAGGTGGCCAACTACGTTCAGTACACCAAGGGTACATCTGTGCTGAGACATCCTCTAGTGTCTGCCTCACAGATTTGTGACAGCATCACCTGGTTGCCCTGGTAACTACACTGAGCCATGGCAACCACAGACTGTAGTGGACAGTTCTTAAAAACATGAACAACAAATGTGCTGCTGTGGCAGTGAAAAAGTTAGTATTTATAAGTCTTGACTTTGACAGTTAAGACAAACTTATATGTATATGATTTAAATGATTTGTTCTGTGGTGATCTGTTTGTTGCATGTAGAAATGAGAGTCCCTCATGACTTCAGCAGTTTGTCAAAGAAATTGCTGCCAAATGAATTCAGCTGTGTGTTATTTTATTTAACATATTCAATACTACATATCACTCAATATGTTTGTGATACCTGCTGTTAATGTTAATTAATTAATTTAAATTTTATTTTACCATTTTTCATGTAAGCCAGTAAGTTTGATTATTTGGAGAGTTTTAAACATTGATCTTTACTGTCACTGTTGCAGGAACAACGAAAAACTGTTTCAGCAGCATATAAAAACAAGAGTCATACATACCTTTGTACATTTTATTATATCAAATGATTCAACTTTTTAAAGACCTATTTAAGGAGTGCTTTCACTTTCAGTCCAAAGACCTGCTATGTTGCATGGCAGATTTGCATTAACACGTTTCTGCTGATATCAGATGTTCTCTTATGTTAAATACAACAAAAAGCAGCTACATACAGTACCGTTTCTTGCAGATCCATAGGGCCCCGCGCCCACTAGGGGGCCCCCAAGCTACCACTTTAGTCTCAAAATATTTTAGTAGAAAATAAATGTAATTCAAGTATCTCTCAGATTATATTTGCTCTGTAATGTTGGAAGAACTTCTATAAACCATTGAGAGGTGTTTTTAATATCACTGCAGAAACAACTGAACCATATAATTATTATTAATTATTATTATTATTAATTATCTTTTTTTTTATTTGACCATTCCTGTGTGGCTTAATTTACATTTAAAAACAACAATTGTCACAATACTAATAATAAAATTGTTTTAAAACAGTGCATTTGTATGTAACCTTTGCTGTCAAATCTTTTCTCTGGGAGACCCTCAGGAATCTTCACATCATCAAATCTATCCGTCTTTAAAAAAGGTTTGGACACCCCTGCTATATATTTATATAATGTCTTATATATTTATATAATGTGTAAGGTCTTAAACCTTACACAGTAAAGTGCGTTGAGATGACTTATGTTGTGATTTGGTGCTATATAAATAAAGTAAAATTTAATTGAATTGCTCTTTACATAATTTATAGTTACAGTTATATAACTGTTGAATCTCATGACACAAAGAGAGGGAATTTTTATCTATATTATTTTCTATAGTCTATTGGCTTGGTTTAACTTGATTTTTTTCATGTTTTTGTTGGGGCCTCCAAAATAACCTTGCTTAGGGCCCCCAAAGAGCCAGAAACGGCCCTGACTCTGACCTTTATTGCAAACAACCCAGCACAGAAAAAAAAATATTTTGAAATACTACTAAATACTAAAGTCCTAATACTAATAAGTCCAAAAATCACAAAGAAAAGTTGAACAAAAACATCAAAACTTTATTTCTATCAAATTTTATTTTACAAAACAGTTTAGCATTTTATTTTTTTATTGCTGGTTTACAAAATACACTATATTACTGCACAATAACCTGAGTGCAGAACAGCTACTACTGTATGTGACCAGAGCGACTATTTCAATGCAAACTATGCAAATGTCAGATAAAAGTTATTTGACCTCATTCAGTAGTATTTGTTTATCAGGTCCTGCAGCCCGTTTTAAATGAGTCTCTATCTGCTGGCAGATGTCAACCTTTTGTTCTGTAAAATCTCAAACTTAAACAGTGTCTACTTGTCTACACAAGTGTAGTTTTTGTGCTACTTCCTATTGCACGGATGTGTGTGAGTGAGTGCACGGATTTATTTACCTTCCTCCTGGGGGCGTCACGACACGACGCCTAATTTGGGAATCACTGCTCTAAACACCCATATTTTTATTATGAAATATATAGCTAATGTCATTTTGCACTTTCTTTTGTATGTGAAGTATGTGAAGAATGTGAAGTAATAGATAAATAAATAGTGAAGTAGTTTTAGTCTTAACAGTCCTGTCAGCGCGTGAACGCCTCCCTCCCTCCGTGCGTGCGCGCTCCCGGGAGGTGGAGGCTTGGTACCGCTCAAGGCGCAGCAGCAGCTGTCACACAGGCGAGGTTACTGTGCTTCAGATAAAGGTAAGGCACCGAGAATAAAACTGAAAACTTTTCTCACATTGAATTCCTGCTTTGACGCTGACGCACGCACACGGATCGCACTGATACTTTGTGTAGTTGTTTGTGTTTGGATGAGACCCATTATCGGACAGCAGAGGCTGACTTTGTGGGGAACCGGGGCGGGGCGCAGGAGCTTTAGCAAATTTAGAACTGCAAGGCGAGGCCGTGGTTTGTTCTGTTCTCTTCAGCATCTGTTATGACTCATTATTTGCAAACGTGAAACATTTACTTTACTCTATTAGTGGACACGTTATTTATTTATCCGGTTTTGTCGGTTTATTTATTTTCATTTTCTCTTATAAATAAAAAACAAACATTGACATATTCTTGCTGACTTTGCATCAGAGGAATTACAAATGGGACAAAAGCAGTCCCATGTTTCACCTTCCCCCAGCTTCTCTTATTGTGTTCCTGAATGTGTGTTTTGTGTTGTCATCATGTAGGACACAGGTTGTTTCTTGTCGCTGCTGTCAAACTGGCTCTGCTGGGAATGCTGTCAAACCTCCTGTGAACAATTCACGTAATTCAAGTAACTCGTCTTCACACTCGAGTCATTTGAAAGTAAAATGTACTGTGTAAAATGTAGTGTGTGTAACCTGTATCTTACATGAGATAAGCCTGGTTCTAGTTAAAATCACTCTCACAAATAATTATATAAGGAAAACTAAATTAAATTGAGCCTGGGACAAACTGTGACAACATGAACAGACCTCAGCTATGATTAAATTACTGTAATGAGCAGCCATGTGCACACATGTAAAACTCCACGTCTCCAACTTATTTAACGCAAATAAAATTCACTCCCAGTAGTAAATTCCCTAGAGATACATAAACAGTCTTTCATGTCTTTGGTCCTTCATCCTTCCATCACCCAACATCTGCTAAGCTTCAGCTGACATGCTCCTGTAGGAGACCTTGGTAACGGTGTAAGTCATTTCCCCCTAATATGATTGCAGGTGGTCCAGGGCCAGAGGCGGCAAAACTGTGTGTGTTTCCAAAATAAATCAACCACAGAATTATCAGCACATAAAATATTTTCGCCACTAGCATTGGCAGTAATGTTTTTTTGGTTTTTTTGCAGACCTTTAGTCTCCTCTGTGGTGTCCTGACACAAGTCTTTGGTGTTTTTGCTGAAAAAATTACTCCGAATCTTTGATTATAAAATCAGTTACTGAATCATTTCTGTTGGTCGTCTCTTCAGCTTCTGGAAATAACCATTTGAAGATGATTTTGAAGCCAAAACCTTGCTGGAACACATTGTACTTGTATTGTTGCTGATCATTGTATGATAACAAATGTCACTGTTAGCGCTGTATGTTGATAGTAAACTGCATTAATCTACACATCTGCCTCTGCAGGTTGGAGTTAGTGCTACTGACATCATGTCAAACTCTGGTTTTATTAGACACATCCGCAATCGTCCTCAACCATCAACCCCAATACTAGGTGAAGTCTGTCAGTCTGAGTCATGCACATTTGTATCATATTTAGTTCAGATTAATTACAGAAAATAAACTGTGAGTGTTTGTACTTTCAGTTAAACTTTTTTTTTTTTTTCCTTTTTCAGTGTTTTCAAAGTTGAGCGTTTGCATCTTGCCCGTTGCTCAGGTTGCAATTGGTGAGTAACTGGTGAATAAATAATTTCCTTAATATTATGAAAATGCAGACTGACTAATATCCTGTTGTTGTCCCTTCATGCGACAGGATCGGTGTATCTCCACGACTGTCCGCGGCAGAACTTCATCCCTATCTATCTCATAGTGGGGGGGGTGTTTGGCCTGGTGTTGGCGTTGCTCTCCTGCCTCCCCTGCGCTCAAGAAGCCAAGGATGACACCACCAACACCAACCCCCTCAGCAGAATCTGCATGACCTGGAATTCATTGACTTCTTTCTTCCTGTTCTGCTGGTTCATCGCTGGCAAGTATTTTCTTAAAAACGGCTCCAAATGATGAGAACGACCATTATTTATTACGACCTCTGAAGTAAGAAACCTGCACACGTGCAACAAAACCTAAATGTCATTACCTTTGCACACAGAGGATTGCAACAGTCCTGTTGTGTTAGAGTGCATTAGTGTTTGCATGGTGCACCTAATACACTGGAAACTGAGTATCTGGCCCTAGATAAGTATTATCATGATGTGATTTTTCTTCAATAAACAGCCTTTGTTTTCATTTAATAATGCATTTCAAGGTATCCTGAAATCAACGGAGCCAGTTGAGGTCGAGTTACTCTTTGCCTCCACCTTGACATTATGTGTTTTTTTTTTTTAAGCAATCATTATCTCTTACATAATAACCTCCCATGTGGAGATTCTCAAGGCTGCAATTTGCCTCGCTCCGTCCATTAAGATGCACCAGTTCGAGAATCGGTGCATCAACCATGTCCATGTAGCCTCTTTACACACAACAAACCTGTGTGTCTGTGGCTGCAGGAGCTCATCCCAACGAGGCTCAATATATAATACTGAAACTTTTTAACATGAGACCACAGTATATTTGTTTTATATAATGTTTTAATTCATTCATCATTGATGCAGCACAACTGTAGATGAGAACATATTAAAATGTGATTAAATCAAAACTAACACTATTGTGTCTCTTACGGGGTTCTTCCATTATAGGTAACGTGTGGATCTACTCTATTTATGAGCCCAACTACAACAAGAACACAACAAGTGTGGATCCCTACTGCAACAAGACGCTCTACCTGTTTGCCTTCTGGACCACCACGTTGGTCTACATCCTCCTGGGTCTATTCTTCACATGCGGCTTCTGCGTCCTCTTCTGCTTCTTCCTGTGTGGCCGAGCCGATCCCGACGACGATGTGTAGCTGCTCAAACTAAAATATGAGGAGCTGTCAGTGCTTCTGTGGCTCAACACAACAGTCTCGCATTGCAGGAGTTCTACTTTTCTGGTTTACTGTCATCAATCTGAAACATGCACTGTTTATAAGTGCAGCACCTTTCTCTTGACAGCCTGTAAATATGCTGCATATAGCAACAGAGATTTATTTTCATGGAATATTTTAGTACAATGAAATTTGCTTTGCATCGCTATTAAAAGAAATTAGAATCATAAAATTAAATAAACCTGTAATATGGTAGATTTCAAGTTATGGTTCATACTTAACAACACATGGCTTATTTTAGATTTTAAAGCCTCCTTTGTGTTGCAGAAGCATTTATATTTACATATGTGCATATTCAAGATGGTTTATAACACTGATTATAAATTATTTCTGTAAGTGTTTGCTCATCGCTGACTTTTCTACCTCTGCAGAAGCTGTAGTGAGTTATGTTTGTATGCTGTTCCTAAATATATATTAGAAATAGTGTTTACATGTTAAGTTGGCAATTAGGCAGAGGATGAAATGAAAATGTCTTGGACTGCTCTGTAGCTATACTTGAATGTTCATGATAATTGATATTGTGTCAGGAAGTCATTTGGAGCTAGACTAATCTCCTGTCATGTGCCTTTCTGCAATAATTTCATTTTCATCATTATTATATATTAAAAAATAAAACCTGATGATAGCTGGTGCCGTGGTTTGTTTCTAAGGAGAATCACTTTTGATGGTAGCTTCTCTACAAAGCTGTTTCCAGAAAAGCTGGAGCCACTAGATGTCCTCCTAATTCCTCTATGAAACTTTGTGACAGTCAGATTTAAGTGTTTGTTAACTAACTGGTTACCAGCCTGTTTTTATAGGCCTGATAAACCAAAGTTAGATTTTTATTATTTTTGATCTTTGTATCCTCATGAAAATTCTTTATACAGCATATCTCTCCACTCCCCACAACTGGTAGCCACTGTGTTAACACGTTAGCTTGAAAACTCATAAATTCTTGTGCTGGAAGGTGATAGGTCTCCATGGGATAATACTGTACTAATATTTCATAAGTCACATAGATCACGTGACCATATAAAGTTGTCATGTTGCTAATTTACACTAGATGCAGAGCGGCACTGCATCAAATAATAAATGGGGTCTAAAGAGATCAGTTCATCATGCTACTTTAGACGAAGAGAGAATTTAGAAGAATACATTTTATATTTTTTCAGTGCAGAAATGCTTCCTAATCATACATATGGATACATCCATATGCACTGTATAACATACAGTGTCCTAACACAATCACTTGTTCTGTATAAAATATGTTATTTAAGTATTCATGTTTCCTGATTCTAGATCAGGAAATACCTCAAATAACACTTGACCATTTTCAGTACTTCAGTGCAATTTTTCCCATCTGAGTGAGTTCTCAAAAGAACCCCCAGAATCTGTATCTGTTATGTTTGGTTACCCTAAGACACCTTTCGTCTGCAGGTGGACATCTGTCACTTCATATCACCTTATTATTGTACATGCTGTCTGTTCCTCATGTTTGGCTGTTAATTACTGTCTGTCATTCCCCACCTGTCCAGTAGTTTCAGTGTTTTCTCCAGTCACATGATCCTCACATGCACCTGCACACCTGCCCCTCATTCTCTCATCAGTAACCCAATATATAAATGTCAGTCTCTTCTAGCTTCTCTGTCATTGTCATCAAAATCAGTAAAAAAGAAGCAAACATGAGAAATGTAAATGTGTTAATATGGGAACTTAAAATGGGAAGAAGACTAATCAGCTGTTATATCATATGATAGAGAAAAGTCATATGTGATAAAAGAGACGTGATTCTGAATCGATCTACAAACCACAGTGAAGTGTTCATCTTACCGTGTTCACACCTCACAATGGGGAACATTGGCATTATTGGAGCAGTGGTGACCTGTGTGTGTCACCATGTCAATCGCCATTCCAGCAGAAAAGTGAACTAAAATAGTTTAAATAAACTTTCTGTTACCAGCCCTGAAAACATGATAACCATCATGACATGACACACTGTGCCACAACCAAGAAATATGTGTGAAAGCTGCTGTTGCCGAATGAGGGCAAAGCATGGCAGGAAATTTTAGAAAATCTTTGTTTGGGACAAAACAGAAGCAGAGGTTATTGTTCAACAAACCACTGTTGTCTCTTTTTGTAATACCCCAAGGAATGCCTTGTGGTGCAATGTCTGTGGGCTACAGCCACCAGCTGGTTAGCTTACAGCTCAGCTGGAAACACAAGTTTTCTTTGTTGAAAAAAACACCTAGAGATGAAGGACCATAAGCAGTGAATAACATTTCTGAGTTATTATTCACATTTCAGATATAAAAACGTTAGAGCGTGACATAATTTGTAACCTATCCATAACTATTACAGAAAAATGCTGAATTCTGAGATTGTTTCCCCCTAATTTTCATCAGAAAGACCTCAAAACAGGAAGTTAAGCACAGTGGTCGAGCTGATTCGCTGATGTAGCAGTTCTTTTACGAACATTGTTAGCTGCTGCAAAACACATAAAATGTGATTTTATGTACATAATATAAAACAGAGTCTTGCATTTTTTATAGTGCTAGGATTTTAACCTATTTTTTTATACATAAAGCTAGAACTACATATTATTCCTCATTAATTGAGGCAAATAAGAACAACCCCAGGTTTCTTTTCATAACTGTACCCAGGCTGACAAAGAGTCATAGCTCTGTTGAACCTTCAATTCCCTTATCTCTCAGCAGCGATGACTTCACGAACTTCTTTACAAGTAAAGTGATAACTATTAGAGAAAAAATTGATCAGATCGTCCCTGCAATTGGCATGGACAGACACACTTGTCCAACAGCCATAGATTAAGACCTCAGTTTTACTTAGACTGCTTCTTTCCTGTAGATCATTCAGAATTAATTTCAATAATTAACTCATCTAAATCTTCTACGTGTC
>JAUYWH010000010.1:6438825-6469606 GCA_034779795.1 Ctenopoma multispine
AAAGCTTATAGTTAGAGATCGATCAGGTGACTCTGAACCATCTCTTAGTTATGCTGCTATAGGTTTAGTCTGCTGGGGGACCCCATATCACACTGAGTCTTAAACCTTACACTGTAAAGTGCCCTGAGATGACTTATGTTGTGAATTGGCGCTTTATAAATAAAGTTGAATTGATTTGAATTGAATTGAATTTAATTGAATTTTGTATGTGTAAATGTGTGATTTGACTTGTATGGGCTACTAATATTAATAGGCGACATAAGTTACACAAGCTTCTCAGTTGTCTGCACATACTCGGATACGGATGACCCTGTTAGACCTTACACCTAGAGGTCAGTACGAGGGTCCAGCACCGGCTGCGGCTTCACCTTCACAGCGGGTTACTTCAACTCCCCCTGTGACCTCCAAAACATTTATGTTGTACTAAAACAGGCAAAATATAGGTGTGTGAGGCTTCTCTTCAGGGAATAGTAGGAAAAGTGGAACAAACTTGGAACTGTAGGTGGGGAAGGTGCTGGATGGTCCGTTACTTCCAGATCTCCTACTAAGTTTGCACGTTCATTACTGGTAAGATGCCACACATAGGTTACTAGGTACTGTCGATGAGTCAAAAGTCTCTCAAGCAAAGACCTAGATATTTTTTCTCACATGGAATAACAAATAAATCTAAACCAATATTGAGCCTTTAAAGTCAATATCTGTAGTAATGAAGCTAAATTGAAACTAAGCAAAACATTTCATTACTTGGCATGTATATTATTTTTCTCTAGGTAATGAGTGGATCTACTCCATCAATGAACCCATCAACAGGAACACGACCAATGTGGATGCGTACTGCAACAAGACGCTCTACCTGTTTGCCTTCTGGACCACCAATTTCACTTATGTCCTGTTTGTTGTGGTCCTGGTCTCTTTGCTGCTCTGAAAAACAACAACAGCCTGACAATGGCAATGTAACTAGTGCAGATAGTAGAGAGTGTACAACTAAAGTAAAATACAATAAACCTATGAAGCAGCTTTGATTAATGACAGTAATCATTAATAATTTCATGTGGTTCTTTTTTCCTTTTTCTGCTGTAAGAATCAACAGCCTGATGATAACAGGGGTGGTTTAAACCTGATCAACAGGAAAATATTTGCCATGTAAACACTTGATCTGATCGTTTACATTGTATAAAATGACAAGATATTTAATGGGATCATACACTGTCTTAAGTTGAAGTGAGAGTGCAATATATAAATATATATATATATATATATATAAATATATATATATACATTATATTTTCATGTTGTTTGCTACCCAGCTTTTATGCTGAAAGTGTATTTCCATTTTTGATTCTTGTTCTCATAGCTAGTATGCACATATGACCAGTTATTGTTGTTACATTAATACAACAATGAGTGATGATCACACTGCAACCTCCTGACATATCAACTCATGTTTTACCATAGAAAATAATGGGTTTGCAATTCTCAAACGATCACATAGGCATCATGTTGATTAGTGGATACTGAAATGACCCCAAAAACTCTTTATTTTATGCTTTTTATAGCACAGACATATAATCAATATAATATACATTCAAGATATAAACCAATGTCTGTTTAAAATGTAAGTATGTTTGGCAATATTATTTTCTATGTAAAAAAATCATATATTTTTTAATATTTAGTTACAATGTTTAAAAAATGACAGCCAGGCCTGTCGATTTGATTGGTGGTTTGAGCTGTGATGTCAGCATTGTTTGCGAGAAAGGATGAGCATTGGTTTCGCGTGGATGGGCTTATAGAGGAGAGTGAAGCTGGAGGGGCTGAGATGGCCGTTGCCCTGTTCGTCAACTTCTCCCATCAACACGTAGTTCAGGCCTGGACAAGAGACAGATAAAGAAAAATGTCAAATATGAGGTCATGGTCATTTATAGTATCAACAATCCTAGAAACTGGTTTTAAAATATTGGTGTTACCTTTTTTATTTTTATTCTCATATAATAATTATATACAACCATGAAGCCAAAGAAAGTGATGCCACCATCTCATAAAAATGATTTTTAATAAGACACTTGCTCTGTTGTTTAATTATTTACATTGCTGCCTATAATGATTGGGATATATTGTTCATCATCTGTATAAACTGAGAGTTTCTGCTCTTCTTGCCCTTGTAACTTGTACTTTTAACTCTGAAAAGAGGTGAGAAGCCAAAATTGTACCACAGCCCCCCCCCCTCTCACTCTGGTTAAAGATATTTGTTTCTGATATATGTACATTTATTTATTTGAATTCTTACCTTTTATGCATGGTATAAACAGGAATTTGTAAACGTCTTTCTTCACTGAATTAAATTTTTTTGTACATTCCTCAACTTTAAAAAGTTACAAATAAAAACTGAGGGAATAGCCATCACTTTTTTCAACCTCCAAAATGGATTTCCACAACAAAGAGTTAAGTAAAAACAGTTTGGAGCTCTTTTTAAGAGCAGTTGTTCTGTATGGAATGTGTGTGAGGTGCCGAGCAAGGGAAATACTATGAATACAGAGCATTGTATTGTACCTTTGGTCAGACCGGGACATCTCTTGCAGGTGGAGGTCAGTGTGACTGACATGGCGTGTCCTGATCTTGTGATATTAAGACGTCCTGTCTTATAAGCCCTGATCAGGAACACCTCGACTGTTGTTGAGCCTGCAGGGCCAGCGGTCACGGATGTAACCTTACCCGTAATCACTGAAATAGAGAAAAATATGAGTAAAAATACAAAGAATGAGGGGTTTCAGGGTTGCTGAAGCAAAATGAGTATAGAAATGTGTACTTCCTTTGCAAATTAGAAAATTATCATAATCATTAATCCTTTAAATTTCAGTTATATTAATGTTTTCTGGATCCTGAACCCAGGATGGTTTTGGAAAGATGGCAACATTAAATAGACGGCGAGGATGTTTTGTGAAGACCGGAGGACAGCTCAAAAGATGGCTCACCAAAGTCATGAGGGCAGAAGCTGGACTGGAGGGTTCCTGTCCTTTTGCAGGGTTGTATACACAGTGGGTTTAGTGGTAAAGCTGAAGGAAACACACACAGTAACAAACATGCAATAATATAAAAACTTTCATTTCATTCTAATACACACGTGCAAATAAAAGAAAAATACAGTTTTAAAATCAATTTCCCTCACGTTTTTTGCTCACAACAGGCTTCTTTGTCACTGTCTTGCTTAGTCCTAGTTTAGGTGTTGTGGTAGGCTTCATCTTAGGTTTGATTGTTGGTTTAGGTCCACTCTTGGGGGTTGGCTTCACTGGTTTGACACGAGGTTTCATGGTGGGCTTGGTCTTCAGGAAAGGCTTACGTGCAGGTTTAGACTTGACGGTAGGTTTGAGTGTTGGTTTAACTAACTTGGGTTTAGGTGTAGGTCTAACTTTGGGTTTAGGTGTGGGCTTTTTCACAGGTGCCTTAGGTGTGGGTTTAGTTGGTTTGGGCTTAGCTGTGGGCTTGACTAAAGGTTTCTGTGGTTGAGTTTTTTTCACCAGTGGTTTTTTGGTGGGCTTAGGCGGTACATCAGGTCTAGCTTTGGGGGTTGGTTTGGTCGGTTTGCTTGGCCTTGTGACTTTTTTCCGTGGGATGGACGTTGTCTGAGGTCCATAGATAAAGTCACCTCCGGCAGTGGGTGTGCGGGACCCACGGGGCACACTGGAGTAGTGAGCCATGAAGCCATCTGAGGTCACACTGAGGTCAGAGACAAACTGAACAAGGAGCTGGTTACCGTTGGTCACTACAGTTCTGTGTAAACAATAATAAAGAAGAGAAGCACAGGAGGAAAATTGTAAAGAGAAATAGGAACATTAGAAAGCAGTGAAATCATGAGCTGTGAGTCATGTCTCTCAAAAGCAAATTGTATCTCTTTTAAACGTGTTTAAAAACACTTCTCTGATCAGTTATCTCACTCTGGTGTTCTATCTCCACAGAATTTCCCGATCCTTCTTGAGTCGTCACTTTCTCCACCATTAAACAATGCCACATAGTCGTAACGACAGTATGTGTCCGCCTCCAAATCTATCTTCTCAAACTTCACCTCAATCACCTGGAAAAGAGGTGGAAACACAAATTTATGAATCAAGGATGTGAGCTGTTACATAACTTATTTTCATGAATCCAGTACAGTGCAGACTCAGATGTGGCGAAGGAGGAGAAGGGTCTGACTCCTGAAACACAGAAGGGCATTTACTCCCTCTCTTGCCCTCGCTTCCTTTACTCCGTCCTTTCGTTCAATCTCCTGGCACACGTGAACACGCCTGCAGGCGCTCAATGAAGTCTTTCATTTGCACTGCGTAATGAGTCCGCCGTCACACTTCCATATACACACACACAGGCACCACATGAGGGGCCTTTCCTGATTATGGGCCCCTTCACTTCAAATTTCATTCTTTCGCTTCAAGATCCATTCAAGATTCAAAAAACTTTATTTATCTCAGAAGTTTGAAAAGTGGAAGCTGGCAAGAAAGGCTAACGCTTAAAGCTAGCCTAGGTGGTTAGTCTGGCTTACTGACATGCAGTATACACAAATACATAATATAATATGATTGACTTACATTACTTGGCTCTACAGAGATGTGCCAGGAGCAGCTGATGCCTGCTGGGTAATCAGAGTTGGGCCAGTTGGGCGTCTTGACCGAGCCCTGCGATTTGGTCAGCCGACCTCCACAGAACTGGTTCTCTGTGGGGGAGAAAAAAGTGCCAGTTTTTTGCTTCATACTGTAAATCTGGTGTTGTCATACGGGGATCCAGACAGATCGTAGTGATTAGTTTATCCCTGAGATGATTGTGTACAGTAACCAACTAATAACTACAAAAATGATGTTAAATTTTTTTGTTTCATCATTCCTCCATGGAAAGTCTCTAGACAAAACTGTTTACATGTCCACACCTTCCATATGTGGCTTCCCTGCGCTGAAGGAAGCCAGAAAGCCTCTTCCTCCTGTGGATTCATCCGACACCATCTCTAACATCATGGTGTTGGATGTAGATATGATGGCGCCGGGCCTGAATGTCCCACAGAAACGGCCAAGCTTCTGCACCAGGCGAGAGTGACCGTTGTAGGCATCCAGGTAATCGTACCGACAGGTGGGGTCAGCCTCCATGTCGAAGAGGCGGAAAGACAGCATGACCACGTGTCCTTCTGGGACCTGGAGGAGGTGATGGGTGATGCTTTTAAGAACAAGCTCTAAAACAGTGAGCTTGAAAAAATGTGCTTGAGGGATACAGGACCAATTTGCATATTTTTGAGCAATGTAAGATTCAAGTGATTATGTTTTCAACATTATTTGTATCTATCCTTTTGCTTTCTAATTTATGTAATGGTGCAGCCATAAACATGCCAGATGCCCATCTTTCCAACATCTGCCCATCTTTCTCATCCAACATTAATGGTTTTTATCACTGATTTGAGTTGTGATCAGATTATGTTGTGTCAGTGAAAATAGATAAAAAGATGCATTTGTTGTTCTGTTGAGTTAGTGAAGGTGTGAGTGACATGTTTCAGGCACTTGAAAGAGGTTATTTTTCTTCTTGGTCCTGATGTGTGTGTGCTTATGTTTCATTCATTTGTAACTAAATACCAATTTGGCATGGAAAGCCGATTAAAGAGCTGTTGCAGATCGGTTTTTCAATACTTTCTTTCAAGTTTTCAGCGCCACACAACACCCTGTGCCCTTTAGGTTGTGTTGCAGCATAACAATCCTAACTTGAATAAAGAGTTGAAAAAACAGAATATGCCTGTGATATGAGTCAGTGTGGAGTTACTGTTTCTCCAACTTTAAACTACTAAGAACTGAAACCACTTATGCCTTTAATCCCTGTATACATTTCAAACTGTTCAGTAATTCAAATACAGTAAATTGAAGACATCCAAGAAAACAAAAATAGAACTGAATTCACAAAATACCACCACCAGTCATTTAACACCGTAAGTATGCATTAAAAGTGCACCTTAATAGACCTCCCCACGCCTGTGTGGGTTCCTCCAGCGTACTCAAGTTTCCTCCCACAATCTCAACACATGCAGTTAGGTTAATTGGTGACTTTAAGTTGCCTGTAGGTGTAAATGTGAGCGTGAATGGTTGTCTGTCTCTGTATGTCCCTATAATCCACATTGGAGAAGGCATAGCCAAAACAGTTTTTCAATCTTGTGTTGTTGTCATTTTGAAAGAAGATTTCTGCAAATATTTGCAGGTTTACTTGTTTGGACTTTTCTTGAGTGCACCTTGGACCCCCACTTTTGTTTTTGGTTGAGCTTAATGTGATGATTCAGTGATTTGAGGTGACTCACAGTGATGTACCAGGTGCATTTGCTGTTGGATTTATAGTGACTGGGGAAGCCTTCGCTGGCTACAATGCCTGAATCTGTAACCAGGTGGCCTCCACAGAGGAAGACCGGCCTGAAAGAGAAAGGAGAAAGAGAATTAAAGAATCACTTTCAACTGCGTTTTCATGTTTAACCTTCCTGCACTTGAAGGAAATGCAGCTTGCCTATGCAACTGTACTGAGCCTGAGCCTGAGCCGTTGCACATACACAAACACACGCATGTACGTTTTTATACCCACTACAAACCGCAGCACCACAGTCTGTCTCTGTTCTGAGTCCGGGGGAGGGTCCCAGTGACTTCTCCTGATTTAAGTTTTTTTCATAAATCGTGGTCGAACCGGGCCGCAAATACTGTCAACATACAGTATATGTCCTGTGAGCGTCCTCCACACACTGACTGTACCACAGTAAAAGTTGTTAGTAGTCATAACACATGCTTTACTCCAGCAGACAGGCACTTTCAAACACTGCATAGCAGCCTGCTCACACATGGAGTCTGGTGACACACACAGCCACTCTTTCACAATCACATAAACACAGATCAAAGCAGAGACAGCCTCAACTTTTAATTTTGCACCGCTCCACAGCCTCAGACTTGTTAATTTAAATGTTACCTACTCTGCTTTTCTCCTTAAACGCTGCATTTTATGATCACGCTTGAATCTCTCGCACAGTCTCTGTTGTTTTTGTGCCAGTGTTGGAAGGAAAAATAAACTAACTTGATCAGTTTTACAGCGTGAGGGCTGTTTCTGTGATCATCAACTATTATAGTTCTTCAGGCATGCTGTGGTACAGTAAGGCCACATTTAGGCAAAAAAATCCAGCCGTGGCGGAGTCCCTCCCTTCTGACCCTCGGGAACTATACAACCCACAGGCATTTGTTTGTCTCTCATGTTTAATTTACACCCCGTATATGTGTGTTTGTGCACTTAAGGTCAGCCTTTGTGCACACACCAGGTTCAGCGAGCATCTCAAATGTTTTGCAGCAGACAAAAATGTGGAATTGGAAAATAAAACTGAATTTAATGCCACGACATGCTGAGAACCTATTGTACAATAACAGTATGCTGTCATTTTTTGTCCGCCTGTCTGTCTGTGTGTTTATGAGATGCCAACCACATCTTCCTAACACCGTGACCTCCTGCAATCGTAATACTGCAACCAGGAGAGGATAAACAGCTGTTAATCTAGATGTGGGCTTGAAAACGATGACGTGCCACATGTGCACATGCAGGATGTAGAAAGAAAACTGATGCACAGGAGGGACACTGACAGCCACATACTAACTCACATACACAAAGATGATCAAATATGTCACAGAACTTACCTGGTGTAGTTGGTCTGGGTCTGAGCCTCGGTACATCCAAGTATCACAATAACAAAAAGGCACACGGTCCACACCCTGTCCTCCATCCTGATGTCCTTCCAGATTAGGAAAAGAAGGGAGAGAGGAGGAATGGAAGAGGCAGGAGGAAGGAGCGAGAAGCAGAATAGAGGCGTGGAGAGATGTAAGGTTTGAAAAGGGGAGGGGAGAGAGAAGTGAAGTGATGGGTGAGAAGGCGGTGTGTAATGAAAGGAAGGAGAATAAAAGGAAAAGTGGATGATGTGGTATTAAAAGGACAGAGGTGAACACAGAAACCTACATTAATTCCTCATACTCAAAACATAATGCAAAACTGTACGCCACTTGTGTAGTTCCAGCTCTGTGTTGTTGTTTCACTAGCAGTGAAACTAGTGGTATACTTGGAAAATGTATGTTTTCTGCAGGTGTGTGCAGAGCGGACAGAGTGCCACTGTTGCATGTGTGTGTATAATGGTCACTTCACTGCACTGCCGGCTACAAGCCAGGCTTTCGTTGGCCATGCTAGCGACAAGGCATCTGTGTTTGGCAGAGAGGATCTGTTTGTCCAGACAGAAATACCTCAACAACTATTGGTTTACTTACCATAAGATTTTGTTCAGACGTCCTCGGTCTGCCGCTGACTTTGGAAATACCTCTGATTTTCCTCTAGCCATGAGTTTAAACTACATGGTTGGAACACAACTTCATAGTCGTTCATGGCCACCAGAGGATGAATCTTCTATGTTCCAACAGATAATAAAGTGAATTTTAGAGGCTGTGAAATTGCACACAAAGCCAGTGGTAAGTTCCAAATGTTAATGTAAATTTAACCACAGATGCTAACTGCAAACTCATGTTAAAAAGGTGCATTCCCAAGTGCAATAGCTTGGCAACTGCTTCATAAACATAAAAAGAGCATTATGGGAAATAACAGAGATAACCTAAAATAAAAAAAACATCCATATTTAATAGTAAAACTAAAGGTATTAGTGTCGTCTGTACTTTGAATTTAGTGCTTATTAGCTGTTAAACATCAGCATGTTGGCCCTGTGAGCACGTTGGCATTAGCATTTAGCTCGGAGCAGCGCCTAACTATGACCTCGCACCAGCTGCTAACAAGGCTGTAGAAACCTGAAAAGGCAAGATCTGGATTCACGCACAATTAACTCAACCTGAGAACAGGAAAGGGTCAGTTATGAAGATTAAATACCTTTCCACAGAATTCATGACTAGAAAAGTAAGTGAAGGGGATTTATTTGAATAAGGGGAAAAAAATGAAAAGTACAGTAACTAGAATAGAAAAGTCAGGACTATAGAAAGTAGATATGGAAATAAGCTGGCATCTAAAGCTGTTCTGGCACTGAAGGACCCATCATTATTATGAAAAAGACAGTTTCATACGTGTAGTTTGTTAACATCAGCTCTCTCTCTCTTAACGTCCCGCACACATTTCAATCACTTCAGTCATTGTTATAATCATAATGTGCAGTGAAGTCATGTTTGGTGCGTCGTTTGTGTAAACGAGGGTATGTCTTTGTCTTTTTTTAAGCTGTGGTGACCACTCTGGGTGGAAACCGCAGCTGAATAGAAGGAGACTGTGGTGAGAAAAGCAGCTGCCCTGATCCGCTCTTTGATTCCAGCTCATTCTGGACACTTCCAGGCCAACTGCTGCAAAACACCCACCAACAAAAATAGACTGCTAGGAGATGTAATCACACAACAAACAGCAAAGGAGAAAAAAACAGGACTGCACATTTAAAGGCATTTCAATTTATTTAATGACTGTTTGTACAAAGAATTTCACAAAAATATTAAGAAACTGTTGCCACTGACGCCATGAAGCATAGGATATCACATGACCAGAACGGTGCCACAGAGAGGAGAAAGACCGAGAAGGGGACAGAGAGGAAAAGAGAAGATAGTAAACACTCTCTGAGCAGCAAAGACTCTTTAAAGAGTTCCCTTACCACTGTGAGCAAACACCGGCAGCGCCAAAGCTCTCCCTCTGCTGACGACAGCACAGCTGCTTTTGATGCTGCTGTTTCCGTTTGTGAGTGAATTGTTTCTTAGAGAGGCATTGTTCATTTATCGCTGTGGAGCGACTGCACAAATGCCTGGCTCAAATGAAACCTCGAAAGTCCAGGTCAGTCTCCAGGTGACTGAAATTCATTCGTCCTCTCTCATGTGAAGTGCATTAAAGTATAAAAATATACACGATATTTACAAAATAACCTGGTTCTCACTTTACATTATTATTTTTTTGGGTGAAAGTTTCCTTTTTCTTTCACTGGGGCAAGTTTTATAAAATAAAATAAAAAAAATTTTTGCTCATAGAGACGAGCAGGAACAGGGTGTGAACTGAACAACAGGCAACCTGGGAAACATTCAACAGGAAGAAACGTCACTAACTCCATTCGATCCATAGATGAAATTTCGAGGAGGACTCTGTCGTAAAGCACATCCATCTTTATGTAAAGGCTTCTTTTCTTATAACACATTCACCTTAGTCCTTTGATTATTTTACAACTTATTCAATAAATACGCTGAAAACTACAAGAGTGTACACATCCTTCCCAAGGCATTTAAGTCATTTAACATCCTCTGTGTGCTGTCATCAAAGCCTTATCATACACACAATAAAGGGCAGCTGTCTTCATCGTTGTGCATCCTTTATGTCCCAGCAGAATCGGTTATTAATCTAACACCTGTTTAACGATGTTGAGGACACTCAAGAGTCCTGGAAGGTGCATAATCTTCTGAAAAGTCATCATAATGTTTTCCATCTTTGGCCACCTACTCAGTGAGTCATGTCAGACTCAGGGGACTGAGCATTCGGCTTTTCCTCCACAGTTTCTGAGGTCACCCTCTGCTCCACGGGTGTCATATCTTGGATGTTGTCTCGCGTTTTGGCTCCTTCCTCTTCTACTTTTTCTTCCTCATCCTCATCCTCTGTGTGAATTTCATCCATGGCTGGCTCTGACTGATTTGTCTTGCCTTTGCTGGCGTCCTCATCCTGAGCCTTCAGCACACTGCACAGCTCCATCTCGTGGATCTCCACATCGAACGGAGCGGCGGAAGGCACCGAGGGGGGAGACTTGCAGCCTGCACAGCCCTGAAAGGAACACATGATTTCCTGGTGTTAAAGATTTCTTTGTTTTCATTTTATAGTATTGTGTATGGTGATGAGCTGCAGCATACTTACAGAGATGTTGATGGTTCGAGGGAGACGTCCTGTGCGGATCCAGGGGTGGACCTGGCTCAGTTCCCTCTTGTGCTCCTCTGTGAAGCGTGGCTGATGTTTCTGCATGTTCCTCAAGGCCTCACGATCCTCACGCAGCACCGTTTCTATGTCCCTGTTGTAGACACACAAGAAGAATGGTCACTGCCTTTCTTAATCATTAGCAGTTTACCAAAATAAATGAAAGATCGTTCCAAGGCTGAAAATCTACTGTTACACCATTACAGGCGACTCCTACAACTGTAAATAAAAAAAACAAATACTAAAATGCTTCCTCTGGATTTTAAGAGTGAAATACAGGATTTCATATTTGCATTTTTCGAAATTATGATGCTAATTTCAAAACTCAAGCCAGTTTTAGTACCAGTATATGACACATCACTTGCCTCAAGAGGTGAAAATATAAGAAATAAAAGTCTAATTGGAAGAACCATAAATCAAGAGATGTAAGATGCTAAGATGATCTAGTCTCACTTTGCCCTCAGTCCTACCTGACAGGCAGCTGATAGGTCATCATGACCTTGTCATCTGTGTTGGCCATCAGCAGCCAGATGGGGTCCTGCAGGACACACTTGATGAACTGCTCCTCACCACCATCCCCTTGGGTGCCGCTGCTGCCCCCTGCTGGCTGTTTGCGGGAGTGGTCGTTCTCTGATGAGTCGATACTGCCAAAGTACTTGCTGGTGTGGCTGCCCTGGCTGCTGCCTGAATAAACAAAGAGGTCAAAGAGTTAATTATAAGTAGACTTCTTAAGTATTCATTATGTATTCATATATATATACATATTCATGTGTGACCTATATCACTGTCAGGGTGACCCATAATCATCCTAAAATAAAAAACTAGGCCTGCCAGTGACAAACAAATCTCACTGTGTGCCATAACACTAATAATAATAATGAGTCTACTGACTGGTGCCGCTGGTGCCAGAGGAGCTGCAGCCATTGGAGCCAGAGCCTGAACCGGAGGACCTTGTGCCCGAAGAACCCGAGCCCGAAGCAGCTGAGCCGGTGCCCGAACGCGAATCTTCCTGTAGCAAAAGGTCCAGCAGGTCACTTGAGGTGGACATGTCATCAGGGTTGGACTCATTAGCTTCACCCTGAAAAATAAACAGGAGTGAAAAAAAGACTCCATGACCTCTCGATTAAATAAACTCAATATGTCTGACATCTTATCCTGAACATTTGTGTACCTACATTCTCATTTTCCTTGGATGTATCGTCAGAGCTCCTCTGATCGGCTGAGCTCTGTCCACTGGCTGCACCGCCCTGCACAGACGGGGTTGGTTGCTGTGATGCTGCCAGTGCAGTGGCGACCTCTAACCGGTTGCTTGGAGTTTCCTCCAGTTGTAACAGGTTGAGAGGGGAGGAGCATCGGGACTGGAAGAGGGGGGACTCTGCACCCTCGCGGTCAGCAGGTGTCTGAATGTAGGACTGTGGGGTGCTGCTACGAGATGGGGCACCGGTGGCTGGGATGGCCATAGGGTTGGGCATAACAGTGGGAACAGCGGCTGGCATAGCACCGGGGTAAATGAAGTTTGGATTGTAGAACTGTCCGGGGGCGGCACCTGGCTGAGGGATGGGCGCTCCCATGTGAGGGAACATGTAGTTGGGCAGAACAAGGGCCATCATGGGAGGCACCATTGGGGTTGGGGGAAAACGTGATGGATCTTGGATTGGTAAAGCCTGCGTGAGCGGTGGGTATACTGGGTATATTGGAAGCATACCAGGTGGGAAGGGCGCAGAGGGAATGCTAGCCTGGGAGCCTACAGACGGCCAAGATGAGGAGTTTGTAGGGGGACCGAGGGGCATGTTGAGGGGCACAGGGGCTGTGTTGGTTCTGGGGTCTCTGCGGCTCCCACTAAAGCCCAGAGAACTGTGTTGGTCAGACGACTCCTGGTGCTTGAGCCTCTTACCACCACGACCACGTCTGTGACTGGTGCTGCCTGCAGCTGGATAGTCACGTGAACAACGCACTCCTGGAAAAAGAGAAGAAATCACGTGATGCTGCAGTAGATCTTTTAAATCCACAGATCTGTTGGAATTGGTGAACATGATGGGTCTCATCATTTACTTTACAGATCCATCAAGACACCAGTCTGTCTGGACATTCTCAGTTTTATTACCCATAAGGAAATATAAATGTACAAATAAGCACATCGGTGGGACAGCACTGTCTACTGGTAAACAGCACACACATTTTTCATTGACAAAGTCTTAGCAACAGGTTTCCAAACATTAGATTTGAGCACACTAAACACCTCTTGGTTTTCCCACACAGCCCAACAACCAAAACTTTCATCATATAAACCTTGTCTTCAACAGTATCATATAAAAAGGTTCATTGTGTTGTTTATTATTCTGTTTCTATGTTACTCTGCTGCAAAAATAAATTCTTGATGTCAGACAATTTGGATGAACTGAACTCTACAATCCTTTTATGATTAAATGTCTCTGTCAAATAAACTCTGCTCTCAATTAATTTTAGTTAGTTAGTCTCAAGAATGCATCATGTATGGCAGGACTGTACCAATGTTTTCACCGTTACTTACAATTAAATTAATTAATATTTAATCTAGAAAAAGTAAAACTTTTAAATAATAAGTTCTTCTGTTTTAATGCAGCATACTGTGTGGTATGATGATTTCTGTACTCTGGATTTCTGTACACTGCACACTGTGTGTGTGTGTGTGTGTCACTGCCCCTACCTCGTGAAAGTGGGTTGGCAGCTGGCGTGCGGCAGTGCGCAGTTGAAGACGCCGTCTGATCAAACACACGCAGCTTGCTGAGGTCCTTGAAGCGGTCAAGGAATGCCTGCTCCTCCTGCTGAGTGTGGGCTGAAAGCAGCTCCTTTGTCAGACCCAGGCGGCCTCCTCCGCTCCCCCCACTCCCTGCTGCGGCTGTTCCGCCTCCTCCAACACTTCCACTTCTCCGGGTGTCCCTCTCTGGCTGAGTGGCTTGAGAGAGTGGAGGTGGTAGGGGAGGAGGCGGAGGAGGAAAGTTAACAGCTGTGTTAGCTGGAGGGGTTGGGACACTGGTGGGAGGAGTTGGTGCGCTGGTAGGAGGAGTCAGAGTGGGAGTTGTGGGAACCTCCTCCATGATGATATCTGTGATAAGGATACAGGAAGATGGACGAAGTGTCAGTTCGACACACTCCACGGTTTTGCGGCTACAGTTGTACTTGGTCTGATATTGTAGCCTTGAAACTAATGTTGTGTAATGTAACAAACTCAGATAAATTTAAGCAGTAGTATGTTAGTCTGCTGACATACAAAATTAGCATTTAACTTTATCCAGTAACAGTCAAATATTCTCAGTTTGAAAAAGACAAAAGAAACTGAAGGACAAGTTTGGGCACAGAGAGAGGCAGATTTCAAAGAGGACAGCCAGAAGCGTGAAGAGGAAACGTCTAGAATAAAATAAGACATTCAAAGATTCAATGCTATGACAGACCTTTAAATTCAACTTAAGACATGCAACAACCTCATACAAACCTCCTGAATTACACACTACAGGACACAGATGATTGTTGATGATGCCCACCTGACTCAGGAGGTTTTTTGTCTCCCACATGCACAATGGTGCTGCTGAAACTACACTGTGACGTGACTGAAGCTACACTCTCTGCCTTTGTGGCCATGGTGAGCGGAGGCAGAGTAGGTGGTTCACCTACAAGGTTAACTGAACCACCTGTAGAAACACAAACACAGACATTAGTTATTGTAAACTATTATTAATCCAGGAAACCCACAGGCTGTGCGAGCCTCTGGACAGATGCAGTCAAATAAAACTACAGAAGCATTATCTGTATTTCTGTTGATTAAAAACATAGAAAACAAAACATTGCACAAGATCAGAACAGAGCATCAAGAAAAAGCTGTGGTACTTATAAGAGACTAGTATTGCATATTCTGTACTGGTAGAGGTTTTTTCTCCACCACTATCACCACAATGCTACTACCTAGATAATGACAATCACAACCACCCAAACTGGTTTGAGATAATTATAATGAAGTACCCGTGTTGTTGCCACTGGCCTCCTGTTTGTCGTCATCAGACGTGGACGAGGCAGTGCAGGAGGAGGAGCCGCACTTCCTTTTAACTGTGTTGGGAATGTTACAGCCCTCCAAGTACCTACACAAACACAAAATATTGTTGCAATACACCAAAAAAAAAAAAAAAAAAAAAAAAAAAAAAGTTAAGTAATGGTATAAAAAATTATGGTGTACTGAACACACACCTGATGATGCTGTCCAGACAGTTGATCTGCTGGTAGGAGTATCCAGCGGTGGGCTCCTTCTGCACAAGCGGTGCAGGGACAAAAGCTTTGGGGTGATTTGTCATATCTGCTATTAGACCCCTGATTGGGTCACTGGTGATGGCTCTGACACTTGCTATGCCTGGATAAAGAATGAAGAGGAAAGACAGAAATGAAATGAAAGCCAGACATGAAACATCTTATACATAAACTACTTCACTACTACTACAACTCACTCCCAAATTGAAGGGAATCCACTATTGTCTGGCCTCCGACTTAGAGCTGCTGACTAATTTGATAGAAATCCTGTTAAATATGTTTTTCATCTTGGATGAAAACGAGACCAAGAGGCATACTGACTTTGTGAATTAACAAAGCTCTAACTTCAGAAAGGTTTTTCTCAATCAACATTTGCTTTTGATTTAAGTCTATACAGTATGAACAGCAAACACTTTTTATTTACCCGCACTGGTGTTTTTTCTGGGTGGTGGGCGGTTGCGTGACTCGATGAAAACCTGCTGTCCATTAGTCTTGACCATGTGAACGTCTTTGCAGATCTGCTGGAACGTCATCTGGAAAAAAATCACAGCACTTTGTAGGTAAAATTTTCCTACACGGGAACTTCTGTTAACACCTAGCACAATGTAGAAAACTATAATGGATCCCAAACGAGTTATTGCTCGTGACTCACAGGTTTGTGTGAACTGATGCCAACAGCGGCCTGATCCATGGTGGGGCCGTTGCTGTCGCTGGATGAAGTGGCTGAGGCGCTGAGGTGCTGCTGGTGTGAACGCTTGGAGCCCCGCGAGCCGCTGGAGCCAAGCGAACTGTAGCCCTGAGAGCTGCCGCTGTGCACCGGCTGCACCAAGAGCCGGTGGATCTGCTCGCTCAGCTGGACGATGTCAGGTGTGGTGACCTGGCCCTCGCAGCTCTGTGGCGTGAAGACATCTTCGTTCAGAGGGCTCCTGGAAACGGAGGACTAATTAACACTGTGCTGTGCATGTACTCAGGCTTGGATAGAGCCAAAGATGAACAAATGCTGTATTTCTAGTGCCAATAAACACAGTACGTTACACATCGAACCAGACAACAAAGCCATCATTTCATGCACTCGTATGTAGCTTCCACTTTAGCGAACTTTCATAAACTCATCTTTTGCCTATATGACATAAACATACGTTCTGACTTTGTGGCGCCCTACGATGAACGCCACCTTCCTGCTCCAGGGGTTGACAAAGGAAGACCAGCTGGTGTCGATGGTCAGATATTCCCCACTTCGCGCGCACATCCTCAGAGGTGAATAGTCAAACGGCTGCCCTGCAAACTGAAAGACTGAAGAGACACAACAGTGGAAATGCAAGAATAGTTATGTTAGACTGAAAGCTAAACTGAAGTGTTGAAAGCGAAATGTAAATACAAGATACGCAAGTTAGAGATAATTAAGAAAAAAACTATTTGTGGAGAAGTTCATGTATGTCTAGCTGCACAGAAAGAGCATGTTACAGTATGTTGAGTTCAGACTCACTTTTTTCATGTATAGCCACCATAATAGGTCTGTCCTCAGGGTGGATGTAGAGCAGGGTGGGAGTTCCCACCAAATCCTGAGGCAGGTAGCCCAACAACGGCACTGCCCTGGTGTCGAATCACATTTACACACCGTTAGTGAGAATAAAGAATTTGTTTGTACAATAACTTTAAACTTAGAAAACTTTCCAAAATGGTGTTTTACCTTAATTTAATTAAATTTAGCCTAAAATTCAATAAAATCTTTTAAAAAATTCTGCCAATAGACTAGTTTTAATGTACATGTAAGTGTATTAAACCTATCAGCAAATGGCTGCTGCCTAAAATCATGATGTGATCAACATTATGACATATAAAACAGTAAAGGAGAGTCTGCAATATTTGTTACACCTACAATATCATATTTACTTCACATGCTTCAGCTGTGATTGCTTATTAATTGATAAGCTCATTTGATCTTTCTAAACACAGCAGTTAGCGTCACAAGTCAGGCAACTGACCTCTCATCGACTTCCTGGAAGAGGCAGCTGGGAGTGTGACTGGTGGTGAAAATCCTCTTGTCTGGGGGGATACGAGGAGCTGAAAGGCACATACGACAGATGAGAAGCATGTTTAGAGGCTGACTGATGCAATGAAACAGTCATTCAAGAAGGTTTATGTGTAATTCTGAAAAGTCTCCAGTCGTCTGTTTTCTGTATTATCATCCATTTCCTGTGGAATATGGTATTTCTTTCTTCTGTCTCTTTAATTTCTCCATAACACAAACTGATTATTTTGAGTAGATTGCAGTACATTACATGTGTGTTTGACTAGTTTTGAATTATACAGTGAGTAATGATGAGTTCACAATTATGTGAGGAGCTACTCTGTTGAAACGTCACAAGTGGTGTTAACAGTCACATGCAAGAAGAATGTTAAGACACAATTATGAAGAGAATAACCCAGCAAAGCTGAAAATGCGATCAGATGGGAGACACCTAGTTGTCTATAGTTGTAATGACAAAAAAAAATATTAAGATGCTTTTTCAGCCCTACAATATGGTATAATATTACATACCCTCATAACCAGAGTGAACTCTCTCTGCGATGAGCAGGCAGCAGGGCTGTGGCTCGGCAGCGTCTGAGTCTCTGATGGTGAGCTGGTAGGGCGTCAGACGAAACGGGTAGTAGCGCATGTCGCCACCCTGTGTCCGGTCACCACTGATCCGGCAGAACATGGACTTCTCCTGAGTGCAATCGACTGGAGGAGACACTGGAAGAAGGAGTATGAAAGTCACTTAGAACAGGAAACGGTAGAAGTTTAGACCTACAACAGTCAATGAATTACCAGACACAACTATTCAAATCTGTTCTCATCCTTGCTACACAGTAGATCACCAGCTCTTGAGATTTCACCGCCTATCTAAAAAAAAAACTCTACTAACTGTTGCTTAACACTTCACAGTTTTCCGTCTCAGCTCACCAGATCCAATGCAGGAGGCCCAAGTGGGCAGACGACAGGGTGCTGTGCTGCTGTAGAAAGTGCTCACGTCCTGCGGAGCCAAAAGCTCAGAAAACACGGTCCCCTGGAGACACTCGAGCTTACAGCGCAGCAGGGATGAGCCCTGCGGTGATACGTACACGACCTTCCCAGACAAGAACGATACAGCCATGGAAAAAGTGTCCTAAAAAAAAAAAATTTAGATGAAGGTAGAGTAGTTTAGTGAGCGGCACAGCATATTCCAACAAACTGTCAATAAAAAGATCGTTGGAGCAGTTGCGGTTGTACGTGACAGCTTACTAGTGTCAATTTCTGTTACTAATTGAAGGTGTGTGAAGAAAGCTGCTTCAGAACACAAGAAAAGCAAACATTCCCTGAGAAAATATAAATCCTCTGCTCATTTAGACACAGTAATAAGATTATGTGTTGTTGGGGAGAAATATAAACTTTGCGTGGACCTACTGTGTTTTTGAGGGTGTATTCTGATGTGATATTGTCAAGCTCCTCAATAGTGAAGGTCGACAAGTCCAGACTGCAGCCGTGACACTCCTCCACACTCCACTGGTGGTAGTACTCCTTGTTGGCTGGAAAAATTTAAAATATATCACTCAACATTTGGAAATAGTTAAAGACGAGTTACATTCAGGTAATTATAAACTTTACACATCACGTAATCAGAGTGCTATCAGTCAAAAACAGAACCTCACCTCCAACTTGTCTGACACACTGAAGTGCATATTTGAGTGCATTTAGAGTGCTAGAGTGGCCCTTGGCCTTGCGCTCAGCTGGTAGGCGGAGCTTCAGCTCCTTGATTGCTTTCATTAGATCCTTCTGGGTCTGGACCCTCGCAGACTGGTTGCTGCTGCAGCCAGAGGTGGAGGGGTGGTCGTGCTCCGAGCTGGTCGACAGCAGGCTGTAGGCCAGGGAGCTGCTGGGAGGTGACAGACTCTGGGAGTTGGAGCTGGAAAAGGGGAGAATGAGTGAAGAATGAATTTACACAGACCGACGAAGCACAGGTCATGTGTACGTTGTTGCTGTACTGTCATGTGTAGCACATGGAGGGCTGAAGACAACAGGACATAAACATATTTAATGTCTGTATGCGCAAGTACTTTGTATTGTTGTTTTTATTATTTTTATTATTTTACAACACATCTCTGTGCTGTGAAATAATATTGATTGCTTTCTGCCAATATGAGAATTTGATGATTTTCTGAATCATTTGCAATAATAATAGTAATATAAATAGTAGTATATTTTTGGCATTTGGAGTCTAGTTCAAACTAACAGACCACCCAAAGATTATTTTAAAAACCAAATGATGGCTCTGAGGAAATAGTTAGCACTAATCGTTAGCTGCTGTCATAGACACTAAGCTAATTTAAAACAATGTTTAAATTGTGTCCCTGTTGGGCACCATACACTGACTCACTGTGAAACAGTAAAATGAAAAAGAACAATTTGGTTCTGCCTCAGCAACAGTAATTTTGTTGATTATCTCTCTGGAGGATTTCCTATCGTAGCCTAACATGACCTGAAGATTAACATCAGAACATGAGTTTGAGAAAAGACAATATATGCACAACTATAATGCTTTTCATTCAGTTTTTATAAACAATATACCTCTCTGGCTCTTCTGTTATTCCTCTCTTACCTCTTGTTGCTTTCTGTGGTTTCCAGCATCATGGCAGAGTCCTTGCCATTTGATGAGCTGTTGGAGCTGCGTGTGGACTGGGGCCTACGCGAGCCATTCTCCCTCTCCATCCCAGCCTCACTCTCTCTCTCCCCGGAGTCGTTCCCGCTGGACAGCCCGTCCATGTCGTCTGAGTTGGGGCCCCTCCTGTCACTGGACGAACCTCCAGATCCCGAACCTCCACTGGGAGATGAGTCTCCTCTGTCTCCATTTCCTTGCTTCTGAGTGATGACACTGGCACTGGACTGACCACTGCTGATTTTCTGAGACTTTAACCCTTCTGATTCAGCTTCCAGGTCATTGTTTTTGTCATCGGCCCTTGCCACTCGCCCCCGACTGTTGCTGCTGGGCGTTGATTTAGAGTTGTCATAACTCATACTAGAGTAGGATGAGGTGTTTAAAGTGCCAGTCAAGGCAAAAAAAAATAAAAAATCTTTACTTTAAGTGGGACTACTGTGAATACACAGGTGAATCATGACTGTTAGCTGCTAGTTAAAGAGGCTAAGGAGAGAATTGTATTTTTTCTCCTGCAAAAACAAATAAAGCTGTTAAACTTCAAGGGCTTTGAGCTCTGAGCCTGTCTTTGATGGTGCAGAAAGTGTCGATCTCCAAATGCCAAAAAAATATCTTTCAAATCACAAAAAAATAAACTTTGCCTTCCAAAAGCAAATCGTCTTTAACTATCCCGTCACTCAAATTAGTGCAGACAAGTGATGAATTTCTGGTTATGAAACAGCCTTGGCATTAGGGATCCACCAGATGGGATGAGAGGTTTGTGAGCGAGAGTGAGAAAATCAGCTCTTGGTGAGAGCAGAAAACATTCTCTTCACTCGGAGACGTGTTGATCTAGGTGCTAAAGGCCACCTGAGGGGACAGAAAAAAAGAGAGAAATGGACAGTGAAAGAGATTTAATATTATAAGCTGCAGAATTATAAAACACTTCTCATTGTCTTATCAGTGTCCCCCAAGAACTGCAGCTAAAAAAAACAGGAATCTTTATCACCAGTTTACTGTGTTGGCCTCCAAAGAACATTTAAATATGGCCATGAAATGTTTCCCTGCCTCGTGGTGCAGACTGTGAGCCTTTTACCCAGATTATCACCTCATTTTAAGAACAGAAGGACAATAATCCTATGCTCCTATTTGCATGTAGCAACAGTACACGCATCTGAATACAGAATAGGCCAACATTACCAAAATTACACAGGACATTCGTTAGGTCGTCATGGCTTAGTCGACTTTTACGTCAGAGTCCAAACAAACAGCTCAACAGGAGGCGGGAACAAGGCTCAACATCAGAGGGCTGTTATAAATTTGGGTTTGTTTCGAAATAGTAACTTAAAGCATTTACATTTATGGACACCACCTACGCAAGTAAAAGTCTACAGCTATTTATTCTTTAGGAAAGGGAGATGCCCATAATCCTTTAAGCCCTGAGGACGCAACCAAAAGACGACACAAGCCGGCCCTTAGTCGTTAATCCTGTCAATTTCGTACTGTCCCACAGCCCTCTTTACCTGCCTCACACAGGTGTGCGTTAGTGCTTTTGATGCAGAATTTGTTTAGGACGGATTTAATTATGCTACAGTACTGAGAGCTCAGACGTACCTGAGCTTCGTGTTCTGACGCAAAACCCAATAAGACTGAGTGAACAGGTTCAGAGAGGCCACCGGGAGGCTTTGATTATCAGAGAATAACGGGCGAGGCAAGCTGATGACAAATGTACTGCGTTACACGGAAATAACTAATGCAAACGTAACAACTGCAGGTATTTGACTTACACAAACTGATGCAATGCTACATCAATGCAACTAAGCCATCATCTTGCAAGCCAAGAGATGCTAATCAGCATTATGTTTAGTCAGATGGATGATGCTGGGATGGAACTAGCCGGGGGGGACAGAGAAATTATAATATGGAAATATGTAAGCAGAGCATGAGTAGGCGTCAAGACAGGCTGGCATACGTCCATACTTCCACGAATGAGGCAAAGACACATGGCAGTGACTGTAATACCTGGATGTGCCATAGTGGGACATTTGCTTGGATGGATCATCCCAGAATTCAGTTCAGTGCTGCAGCTACACACTGTTTCCAGACACAATATTTACACTCACATTCACACTTAAAGCAATTTACTCTTAAATAATTTAATGTGAGGTGACATGACGTGCTTATCTACTCTGGAAGGACACCACAGCAACAGGGAGAAACCCACAAAGAAGCCAGGTGATCGTGCAAACTCCACATTTCAGTGTTGGTCAGGTTTGAACCTATGACCACGAGTTGAAGAACCACAGATCCACTACACCGCTAAGACTGCTCAAATTATTCACAGGAAACAATCAGTAACACTGATCTGACTAAAGTGTTGTACTTTATTACAGGGTGACTTGTTTGCACAGTGCGACACTACACTGCTGTGAACTGCAGCATCATGATTATTCACTGATTTAAAAAAAATCTATTTCATTCGTTTCTTACTTTCAGTTTCTAAATTATAAGAAACTTTGCTGCTTCTCTCTATTTTGTACAATTACAACAATTGGATTCAAAACTGCTGGTCAGATAAAAAATAAATTTTAGATGTAATCTAAAAAGATTCCACTGCTTTCTGACATTTATAGAATAAATAAATAGCCGATTACATCTAGAAAATAACTACAAAACTAGTCTGTGATAATAACCATTAGTTGCAGAACTACCGTGCTCCAAATTAACTGATTACCAGCTTCATTAGTGTGAGTCATGGTGATGGACACTTCTGCTCAACACAAGGCTAATGCAGTGAGAACGTGTACATTTTGCTATCTAGGTGACTCTGTGCTGGCAGGTTGAAAGTCACCGACAGTTTCATATGCTTCTGAGAAGTCACATGCTAGCTGACACACCATCTCCAGACCAAACGTGGGTGTTTGCAGCAATGAGCATCACAGTATACAGAGAACTGTCTGTTGTCAATAACACATTTCCTCATGTGTGACAGCCTTATGTATTCGAGCTAAATAAATCATGTTTACCTGAGCAGCACATTTAATTCAACGTGGTTTAAAAAGCACTAAATTTAGCAAAGTCATACAGTAGTTGTTATCAGTGAAGCAGCGATTCTACACTTGACTTAGTCCGGGCTGTGCTCCAACAGTTGGCCACAAATCTGCTCACTATGGTTGTAATGAGAAACAAGTGTCAATCTGATATGAGCACTGTATCTGTAAAGCTTCAAACAACCTCACACACAGACTTGTTGAGAGCAGCAGCTGTGATTACTGTGTACTAACTGCAGCAGAGTAACTGTATATCATGACAATACCTGCAATGTGTTAAAAAATGTGAAGCTATAACCTGCCATAATGTCTCCTGAACAATTTGTACAAATTCTTTAAGCAATTCACCAAGGCATCACTTTAGGCTCTAGAAAGTTATGACAGTCACCATTTTCTGATATTTTATAGGCAAATAATGATATGATAAACAGCTAATGACTCAAAGGACATGCTGCCATCAGCAACTGTTTCTTTTACTGATGAGAGAAGCTCTAACTTGAATGTGAATCACAAGCAGCACTATAAAGGTGCTAGTCTAGACAACAGTTTCATACTACTGCCTACATCACCATAATATCACATAAATAGATGCTGCCTGTACAAAACAGTCACCTGGAACGAACTCAGTGTAACATGACACGCTTCCCTACTGTATTGTACAGACGGAGGCTGCAGGAAGCTGTGGGCTGAACCCGTGCGGGAACATGTGTGAACTTCCCCGTCGAAAGCGCTCCGCAAGCAGCACCGCGCATTACGACGCGGCTGTGTTATCCGTGCATATCATTGTAAGAGCGGCGCACTGGCGCACTGTTTCCCCCTATGCGCAGCATGAATGCACGCCGCTCGCTCTCCCACATCACCGTCCGGCGCGCAGCGCTGCAGGCGCGGCAGCCGCGGCAGCCGCAGCAGCCGCAGCAGCCCCGCTCTGTGTACATAACACGTGTCCGAGGCGGTGATTACCCCCCCGCAAGACTCGCTCGCCCGCTGATTGGCGGGCGCCTGCGCGGAGGCGGGGCTGCGTGCGACAACGGCTCGTCCGGCTCACAGAAAGTCCCGCAAGAGACCGGCCTGAGCTCCGCCCCCAGGTTTGTCTCTTGAATAAGCGAGGCGACGTCAGGGTGGCTCAGCTGATGCGCGGCCAGTGACTGAACTGAGGACTGGACACGGTTCCGATCAGACAGAGAGAGACGCTGTTTGTATGAGCGGGGTGAAGAGACACATACCTCCTCATACCATGACCACATGACTGCTTAACGTAGTAGCATTTACTTTACAAAATATTACAGGATAGGTTCACAGTTTTTCCATTTCTGTCAGTCCTCTTGTCCACAGTGGTCATGAACAAATCTTTTTTCTTAAGTCTTTGTTCTGAGCAACAGTGTATTAAAAACTAAAGTCAAGTCTGGTTTAATATCTGGGCTCATCGATTAAGTGAATACCTTCCTAAGTTAAAGTGTCCCTCGCTGTGTTTCTTCTTTGCGTTACAGTTTAAAGATAGTAACAAAAGAAAAGGCTGCAACTCTGATGAAGCCTTACACTGTCTTCAGATTAACTTCTTAAACATTTACAACCATTATCTACACAGGAAGCATCTCTTGCAGGTTTCTCAGAAAGGCCTGTCCAGAGAGACAAGGTTAAATTGAAACTTCTTGGCTGTTTCTCAGAAGCAAGAAATACACATTCAAGATCTTCGTGATTTCTAACATTTCCGATAACAAAAAACCCAGCAGCCTTTTTCCAGCAGTACTGTACTGTATGCTTTTAAAACAAGCTAATATGGTTGTTTATCAAATATAGGGTTAGGGTTAGGGTTAAATACCTCATGGGAGATTGCGTGTTTGCAACATTTGTTTGAAACATTTTTGTTTCAAAACTGTAAGTACACATTATGTGCTGAACACAATGGTGAAATCAGACTTAGTCTATTACTATTAGTTAGGTTTTAGAGAGAAAACAGTATTTACATGTCTTTAAATGTAAAAACAAAAAAAGACCAGTGCTATGGTATTAGTTAACATGGTTATAGCAATCGGACAACTTTGTCTCTGCCACAGTATCAAAGCGCTCTAACTGGGTATGCAGCTTTATTCTGTGGTTCTCTATTGTCAGCGTTAATTATTTTGGCTGAAACCACCCAACCATATAAAAAACGATTCAGATGAAATGTCATAGTGTCACACAGTACCAATTATGTTAACATGTTTGTTCAGCAAGTGCGAACTTCCAATAATTATAGGTACCTGTGCATTCAAAGCTAAAAAAAAAAACTTCTTATGGTGACAACCAGGAAAAGACTTGTCTTTTGGGATTGTCTTGCATGGGACTAGGACATTTTGGATTTGTTAAGATTGCATCAAAGTAGCTGTAATGGATGCACTTACCAGTAAAACAGACATTTGTAAGATTAAAAGCAAACTGAACATTTTCTTAATAATTAGTGATAAATCAAACTAATAGGCATCCTAATAGTATTATGTATGTTTGCCAGCAGTTTTTGCAATGGTAAAAGTGAAACAACAAGAAAACTTTCAAAAAGTATAAAAACACATTTAAACTAAAGAAGATTTCATAAAAAATACCATAAAAGTGTGCTGTGCTTCCACCTTAGTTTCACATTTGTGCCCCCTTATCAAGTTGACTCTTACAGGGAAATGTCCCGTGCACTCGGTCATCCACTACAATAAATGCCCATTTACCAACATGCTGATGTACCCAGGCTGCAGTGCGTGGTGTAGGAAGAGCACAAAAACAGAAACTATGACCATCCCTAAGGCATACCAGTAAAACAATCACAAAAGTATGAGGAAACCATATCTTTCTTTAACAAAATCTAAACATTTATTTATATCCTTCATCCTGCCCAGCTGCCCAAAATGCTCTTTAAGAGCTTTTGTGTGACATTTATCTGAATTTTGACCCAAAAGAAAGGGCCAAGACATTGTCAGAGACAATGTTTGTGAACTCTTGAATAACACAAAGGGATAATTGTAACAGCCTCAAACCACAACCCGGACTTAACATAATATCTATGTTAAGTATCAAATTTCTGGTGTAAACAACATTAAAAATACAGATCATAGATTAATGAATCTGGTTTATAGCCTGCCAGCAAAATCATCTTCAGATTTACATCCAAGTGTAACAGTCTTGATAGACTGAAGCTCTGAAACACCAAATATTCACAGTAACAAGAGCACAATAGTATAAACATGTAGTTGTCCCTATATCTTCGTTGAACAAAGCATGTACCAAAGAAACTGTAAATATAGACAACAAATGTGAAATACACTGATTGGACAAAATGAGGTCATGACAGCTTTGTGTTAAACTTAAAAAAACAGACCTGGGATTAATAATTTAACATTTAAGACAATCTTCATTAACAGAAACATAGAGATCCTACCATCTGAGGCATCCTTAAGAACCACCAGTGGGCTGTTTCCTGTTAGCCTGTTGTAAACCAGTGAACCCTGATTGTTTTATTGTTGTCTGAGAACACAGAGAATGCACACAATACCTCTACTACCAAACTATTCTCCCCAAATCTTCTGGTCTTATCTCCCTCGCTTATGTTTTGACTTATAGAATTGAGATTCTGTGCCTATGTAAGGTACAAACAATGGTCTTCCACAAACATGGTGCTGTTGCTCTTCTGCTTCACCTTTTAGAGTTCACATTAGGCACTGCTGGTGAATTGCTAATTCTGCGAAGGAAACTACAAAGTGTTTACTTGCCCCATGTGTTGAGCCCATCTGAATGTTAAAATGTAGTTCGCACCCCTTCTGCCATCTCACCTCCTCTTAAAATCAGTGCTGCTCGCTGGTGTCAAGTTTGATTTGCTTATGCGTAAGCTGGAATAGTCAACTTCTTTCTGCGACTTGTTACTAGGTCTCACATTAGGCATGGGTAGGTTTCTTTGAATGATCTTTTTTTTAATCTGCTGTTTGGGACTTTCCTCTGCAAACTTTCTGGTTGATTTTGTGCAGCTGGTCGGCACAGTCACACAGTTGAGATAGCAAAAACCTGCAGGGTTGCAGATACTTGTGCATCGTTCAAGCTTCCAATGTCTCTCTCTCTCTCACACACAGACACACACAGTGGAACACCTACTGTAAATCTGAAATTTTGTCATACCTCATAGCACATTTTAGGTGCACTATAGTATGGCATCTATAGTGAATTAAACGTGGCTTATCAAACTACTACCATTGTTGTTACTTGGTATATTGAAAATATTCATAAAGTATCTCATTTCTGTGTGTGCGTGGTAGCAGAAAAACCAAAACCAACCGAGAGTGTGAATCAGCTACACACCCAGAATCACGTCTGCACTAATAAAACTAACTAATGGTTAACCAGATGGACAGTCACAACAATCTGTAAAATACAACAACAACAACAACAACAAACACAGCTTCAATAAAACTTAGTAGGAACCTATCACAGTGGCGCATTTTGTAGTCATTGTACTATTGTGCAACACAAAACGTTACATACGCGACACAGACACAGAAAATGACATTTTCGTTTTAAATTCAAGAAAAATGGGCATTGAAATATTGTTAATCATCCTTTTTTTAATACTCATTTTGGCTTCTGCCTTCTTCTGCACCGAAATACAAACCTATTGATATGCCTGATTAAATGAAGCAACATGAGTTAAAACAAAGCACAACAAAGTTTCGCCTGTACATTGTAATGATTTTGAATAGTTAGTATTAAGCTATAGAAGAGTATGGTTAATAAAAGCTTAATAAAGTCACATCTGCAGCTTGTAGAATCACAGCTAGCATGCTAGCTACAAAGCAGCCAAAGACACGACCAAAACACGAACACCAACAGCTTACCTTAGATATGCTTCAAAACGATAACAATACGTTTCGTATGCCACGTTGAGATACGCGAAAATCTAAAAGAACCAGCATAAATCCTGGGTGCATCGACTGTCTTTACCTAGCAGTCCGTATTTGCTCTCCAGACATTTTTGCTCGGCCCCCTCCTCAACAGTAGTTTACACGCAGGGACACACGTGCCGGTGCATGGTCTGGCAAGTGATATTAAACACGTCCCTGTGATTGGTCAGCGTGAGACCGCGTCCCCGCCCGTACACGCCCCCGGCGCGTTTTGATTGGGCGACGAGGGCGTGGTCATGCGCACGGGGCCCGGCAGTCACGTTGCAGAGTGACTGGGTCTCTTCATTTCTAAACACACAGGAACACGAGAGGGCGTAGACTCAACACTGCTGCCTGCCGTAATACCTGCAGCAGCACCGCTACCACATTTAGTGTTGTTGGGCGGTGCCTTCTGAGGTTACAGCTACTGTATCTTCCACTGACAATTTGTTTAGAGGGATAACGATCCATTGTTATTACTTTTACTGTACCTGTAGCTATAATGCATTAAATACCTGTGCAATCTTTCTGCTTCTTTCAGCTACTATATACTTTGATTTAACTATTTTTATTGGCAAATATAATAATGTCATAAATACTTATTTGATAACTATAGTTAGTTACTTTGCAAAGACTGATTAGTAATACAAAATACAGTATGATAAAATTATTTACACTATATCCAGCAGCATGAAAAGTAACTTGAAGGTATAAAGTGAATTATTAATCATTGAAGCAGCATATAAAGGTGTTAAAATAAGCTCAATTGTTATGAGCTGCAACATTAAAGTGAACACATTAATCAAAAATGTCATATTCATTTGATGTGAAATGAACTGAATTACTTTTGATACTTTATGTAATTTCTTCAGCTAATACTTTTGTACTTGTATTTTATTAATGTTTTGATGGTCTGAGTACTTCATCTAGCACTGAAAAGGAGAAAAAAAACACTTTGAGTGCTCATAAATATAACCGAAGATGTGCACATATAATGCGATTTGTAACTTAACAACTATTTTTACAGCTAATGTCAACCTATTATCTTAACGCTTTCATAAAATGTCACTTGCTGAGTGTGAGGTGCAGGTTTATAATTTCCAGCAGACATGCAGTGAAAATGGTGAAGTACAGCAGGATTGGTCTTGTTTTCAGCAGATTGAGAAGTTAAGAAGAAGTAAATTAAGTATTGATATTGGCTTGACTCAAAGTGCAGTTACCTCTTGGTAACTTGAAAGTATTTGTATGGGCCTTTTTAAAAATATAATAAAAGACAGGGAAGAACACGCATGTAATTTCTACTGTATGGAATTTTGTTTTTTATATTTTATATCTAACGTTGATCACGATGATGAAGATGCAGATGAAAGATCCACAGAAATGTTTTCCCCTTGATCCTTGCAATGCATCCAATCCGTGCCTAAATGCAACTCAGATACGTTTCAGAGTGACTTATTGTTCTCTAACCGCAGCAAAGGAGCAGGACACTACTGAAAATAATACTGTAACCGAAGGGAACATAATGCGATGGGGAACAGCCCTTTAATTGCACGATTGCAAATTGCGTAGTCACACGATGCTGTTTGTGCTGCGCGTTTGTTTCGTATTTACGGCTTAGGCCAGATCGCTGCATGCACACCTCAACGTGCTCTCGGTCTGATGACGTCATTTGTTCTTCTCGTCCTCTCTGAAGGCACGCGGCCGGCGGGGTGGTTGGTGAGAGGCTGTAAACAGAGCATATGTAGGGCACTTCTGCCAGTGTGTAAATAAGAATTACTACAGTATTACTCTGTATTTTTACACAAGAGCAGTAGTAACAGTAAAGCTGTTACAAAATATTGATTAACTTCTCAGTATTTGATCAACATAAGCAACAACATCAAGTACACCCAGGCCATTATTACATTTATCAGCTATGGGTGGAATTAAATTAATATTTAAATGATTGTGACTATAAATAGTTAAATGATCACTTCTTAATGCATTTTTTAGTGGAAGTGATGGAGGATGAAATTCAAATTAACCTTGTTGTCAAAGGTTTGTCTGACCCAATGGGAGGCTTCATCAAATCAAGAATCTTCAAAAGATGCATTATTATTGTTCAACAATCGAACTGATTTTTCTCTGAAGAGTAATTTTTCTCTCTGGCCCACTCTCTCCACTGTTCTACTGCCCACTTTATCCTATTCACCCAATCACTGCACACTGCAACCAGATTTCTACTTCTGCGCATGCACAAGTTAAAATGACTAGTCCCTCTCTGCTACCATTTGGACACCTACTATAAAATATTCTTGGCATGCCCCCCTCTAAATGTTCCACTTTCTTCATCCATCAGCGTGTCTGAGCTTGTTTGTTCGAGATGCTGGAACCTGAAACTTCAATGTGCTCATGCAGGCTACAAATCCAGAGCAATGAACTGTATTGAAAAGCTGCATGTGGCTGCAGAATTCATCATTTATCATTTGATATAATATTATATAACAACATACAGGTCCTTCTCAAAAAATTAGCATATTGTGATAAAGTACATTATTTTCTGTAATGTACGTAAAAACATTAGACTTGCACATATTTTAGACTCATTACACACAACTGAAGTAGTTTTAAGCCTTTTTGTGTTTTAATATTGATGATTCTGGAATACAGCTCATGAAAACCCCAAATTCCTATCTTAAAAAATTAGCATATCATGAAAAGGTTCTCTAAATGAGCAATTAACCTAATCATCTGAATCAACTAATTAACTCTGAACACCTGCAAAAGATTCCTGGGAATCTTGGGAAGGGAAAAGTGTGGTCACCTCTTCTTGCTGCACAACAAGAAGAGGTGACCGGACCCTGAGGAAGATTGTGGAGAAGGACCGATTCCAGACCTTGGGGGACCTGTGGAAGCAGTGGACTGAGTCTGGAGTAGAAACATCCAGAGCCACCGTGTACAGGCGTGTGCAGGAAATGGGCTA
>JAUYWH010000010.1:6469706-6553229 GCA_034779795.1 Ctenopoma multispine
ACCTCAGACCTGTTTGCCTTGGGAGACCCTACCAGGAGCACACGGCTCCCGACAACATAGCTCGGAGGATCACTAGATCACGCAAGCCCTTCTGCCACGACAAGGCCTCGATCCAAGAAGGGCTGAGCAATGATTAAAATCATTGCTCTTAAATAGGCTCAGTTGTATAGTTGTGTGATAAACTGTATTTTCTTTACTGAAGCTTATCTTTACCTGTTCGGTGCTGCTGGACTTGACATTCACCAGCAGTTCCCTTGACAGAAAGACAGGGCTGTTCACCTTCTCCAGGTAGAATTTCCTGAATCTGAACCTTTTGAGCTGGAGGATCAACACGCTGTTGGCAGAAATGAGACGGAGGACAGACGGTCAGATCACAAGTTAAAAGAGGAAAAGACATAAAGAGGAAACTGCTGTGATCAGGTTTTCAGACATTTATAGATAGATAGATAGAAACTTTATTAATCCCTCGAGAAAGTTCCTCCGGGAAATTCCATTTATGATAGGGAGTCTGATGTTACTCACTTTGGCAGGGTCAAGAACGACCACTTCTGTGATGATGTCAGAGCACCACACTCGCAACGACATGACAATTGGTCCTCCTGCAGCAGGAAACAAGAGCGAGAAGCAGCTTTTAGTTCATGGAAGACACTCACACCCAGGTTTGGTTGCTATCTTTAGTGAGTGCTGGGGTTGATGCTTACTTTCAGGTACTCCTCCAGACACTGTCTCACTGAACCTCTGGGCACCAGACCTAGGGAAAGATTTGTGTAATCTTCCACCCTCATGGACTGGATCTGACACCTGCACAATAAATGGACAACTCAAATTATAAGCGTATTGATAAGTACACATAATTACACACCCATACCAAAACGGCGTACATGTACACAGAGAATCTCTACAGCCTGTAACAAGATGAAAATGTCTGTGACTGTATTCATACCCACTGCAGGTCCTGGTGCTCAACATCTGGAAGGTGATGTGAGCACTTACAGGGCATGTGTATCTCTCGGACATGTCGACCGCTGCTTTCTGCAGGTCCTGTGAGTGAGACCTCATCAGGTCTAGAACACAGCTGAGGAACTCGTGGGCATCCTGAAGAGAAACACAGTTTTAAATAATTCCTAAGAAGATTATTGTGGTAATGTGCTGTGTATTGTAAATAAAAAGTGAGCTAACTTTCTGATTGTGGTCTTGAAACTCTGCGTTGAACTCTGCAATAGTCCGCTTAAAGGCTGCCAGGGCACTTTTCTTCTTGGCGTCGTTGTTTGAGAGGCGGCAGACTCCGAGTTCCACAAACCCTCTGAAAGCGGGGCAAAAGTGAAGAGAAAATAATTAATATGTAACATTAGTAAACAAACTGAAGAATAAGAATATGTGTGTTAGAGTTTGAGAGGTGCTGTACTTGATGATGGCGTGAGATCGCCACCATTTCCTGTGGCTGTTGACCTCCTGAATAAAAGGTCTCAGTGTCAGCAGGGCTTGTAGTGTGGAGTTCATGTAGCAGGTCTGTGCCAGGTTGGGAAAGCTAAAACACAAAAAGATGAATGTTTTTACTCACCATACGTTTCAGTTGGGTTGCACAGATGAAGATTTAAACTAAACTACACGTGGAATATAAAAACAATATAGAAACATGTGTATCTGCGTGTGTGTATCAGATGTACCCAAGGCAGTTCAGCTCTGCTCTGGAAAGGCATTTCCTGCTGGATGTGTGGAAGTGTTCAGATAATTTTGTCCACAGACCAGTTTTGTTGGATTCCGCCTTTAGACTCTCAACAAGACCTGATGGTACGAGCCCATCAGTCTTAGCGGCAGCGTCATTTGTGTTGGAATTGTCAGCTGAGTCCACGTCGGCTGTCTTAGAGCTGCTCTTGACTCCGTTGTCTTCTTCAGCTGAAGGATCAACCTTTTAGAAACATGTACATAAACAGTTAAAAAGGGCCAAGAACAAACAACATAGTGAGTGTTTCTGCAGCTTGGTTGTGTGGTACTAGCAACACTCAGTGCTGTAGAACACACCTTGCAGAGAAACCAGAGACGCCACCAAGATGCCTTGTTCCTCTCCTTCTTTCTTTCTCCTTGAGTGTCAGTGGTGGTTAAAGGTTCCTGGAAACCAGCTTCAGTGTTTTCTGACTCCTTAAGGGTGCTGATACAAAAGAATTGTATCAGCACTTTGTTAGAACTAAGAATCAGTAGGAAAACAAATAAATGGAAGAAGCTGGAATAGACAGGAAAATAATCTAATACCTCTTATCTGTGACAGCAGGTGTCTGAGTTGTGTCTTCAGCTACATCTTCAGTCTCAGTTTGAAGTTCAGTTAAAGCTGTGTCAAGAGTGTTTGGGGTAGATGAAGTTTCATCATCCTCAGACTCATCGATGGCTCTGACACTGGTGATCAAAAGAACATATACAGTATGTTGTTTTGCCTGCACAGCCCAATCATAGTGATGAAAACATAGTGATGTCTTTACCATTGAGAATCAGTGGAAGACACTGAAAAAAGACAGAAAAAAAAATCTCATACCTAATTTCTGTCACAGAGGTTGGCAGATTTGTGTTTTCTGCTACATCTTCAGTCTCAGACTGCAGTTCAGGTACAGCTGTGACTGGAGAGTGCAGGGAGGATGAAGCCTCCTGGACATCATCTTCATCCTCAGACTCTTTGATGGCTCTGACACTGGTGATCAAAAGAACAAAGTAACACATATGTTACTCTCCTGCACTGTCCAGTCATGGTGATGAAAAGAAGTGGAAGTGTGCGGAGAATAAATACAAAAGAGTATTGCCTGATTCAACTCAGCAGCAAAATGAATGTGTTGACCAGTGGAAAAAGCTGGGATAGACAGAAAAATAATCCCATACCTCTTTTCTGTAGCAGAAGAAGACAGGTTTGCGTTGTCTTCTATATTTTCTTCCTCAGGTTGTAGCTCAGGTGAAGCCGCAGCCTGTGTCAGTGGAGTGTCAGGAGAGGATGAAGCCTCCTGGACCTCACCTTTACCATCCTCTGAATCTTTGTTTGTGTTTTCACTGTTGATAAACCAAAGGGAAGATGTGCAGAAAGTGAAGAATCACACATGCAATGTGTTCAATTTCAATTAAAATTGAAAATCAGTGGAAAATAAGCTGAATAAGTCTTATACCTCTCCTCTGTGGCAGAAGATGCCTGGATTGTGTCGTCTGCTGCCTCTTTATGTTCAAGTTGCAGCTCAGGTAAAATTGTAGCTGGAACGTCAGGAGTGTCTGCAGCCTCCTGGAAATCAACGTCACCAGCCTCTGACTCTCCATCTGTGTTTTCTCTGGTGATAAAATAGAAACACAGATTTCATTCTCCAAAGTGGTCTAATCATAGTACAGAGGTAAAGATAAACACCAGTGTGTTGATTAAACTCACTGGAATTAAAACTAAGAGCTGAAATAAATCTTATACCTCTCCTCTGTGGCAGAAGATGCCTGGGTTGTGTCTTCTGCTACATCTTCATTCTCAGGTTGCAGCTCAGATGAAGCTGCAGCTGGAGTGTCTGGGGTGGATGACGCTTCCCGGACATCAGCTTCACCAGCCTCTGACTCCCTGATGGGGCAGAAATTGGTGATAAAGAGAAACACAGATATTATACTGGTGCAATTGTCTTGATGCAGCTAAGTGGAGATGTACAAAAGAGACAGAGTAAGGTGTTAATTGAACTCAGCAGTGACATGAATTATCTTAATTAATCTTAATTATATCTGTATTCAGTTACTATGAGAATCAGAGGATGAAGCTGGAATCAGTAGAAAAACAATGTCATACCTCTTTTCTGTGGCAGACGATGGCTGGTTAGTATCTACTACCACAACCTTCCTCCCAGGAGTATCAGGGATGGGTGAAGCCTCCTCAAACTCTTTCTTAGTGTTTTCACTGGTGATAAAGAGAAACACATGTTGTATTCTACTAAAACCTCCAGTTACAGTAATAAAGTTAGCACACAGTAAAGGCAACAACAATAAAAAGCTCTTACGTGTTTTCAGTAGCAGAGAATGATGGTCCTGCCACGTCTTCTTCAACAGCAGTCTTATTTTTGGACTTCTAATACAAAAACATAAACGCAATTGAACACAGATACAAAATAAATAAAAACATCTGCATTTATCATTTCAGCTCTGTTCAACAAGCTGTACCTTCTTACGACGGAACAACCTACGCCACCAGGAGCGCTTTTTAGCTTTCTCCTTTGGAGGCTCAGGAGTTGAGACTGTGGTGGCAGATGTGGCTGGAGTGTCAAGGACCACATTTTGTTGTTTTGAGCCTTTGCCCCTGGCAGTGATAAGAAAATACATGATTACATGAAAATACATGATACAATGATGTTTCAGCTGTGTACCCATATGTAACTAAACTGATTACATTGTTCCAGTGATGATTTATATAATAATTTACACATTTTTTATTAATTTACCCATAATATTTAGACAGATATTTAGCTATTTATGGTAATGTGTGCACAAGATGGTATAAAAAAATTAATAAATCAGCATCAAAGATATGAAACTCAAGGTAAAAAAGTTTTTTTACCGTTTCTGTGTGCTGGAGCTTTGCAAGTCTCCAACTTTGTCACCATCTTGGCATTTGATCTGTTTAAAGTATATAAAACAATGTTTCATCACATAGAAGAGACACACAATTAAACTGTTTCACAGAAAAATAGATAAAAACATGAAAACTATGAAAATTCAGCCTTAAATCTCCTCAATGCACAAGGTCAAAGGTACAGTTTAAACAACAGAAAATCAGGTTCAAACCTTGTGACGTCTGCAGGGGACGCAAAACATCGTTGCAGTGTTTGCTGTGTAAGAGAATACTGAGAATACTTTGTCAAGTTGTACTAAAATGTATCTGTCTGAGAGAGATCGAGGGTCAGTCTGAAGCTGTGAATTTCTGAAGCTGTGTGTTGAGTGTTTAGAATGTTCTATCATTACATCATAGAGAATGAATATGAATAAATTAGAACATGGAATCATATAATTCTGGAATAATAATATAATAATTCTGGAATGAACAACTGAGCCATACAACATAGATAAATAGATAAATGATAAAGATAAATGTATATTTGATTTAAATATAACAACTTCAGTAATTTGTTGCCACAATCAATCAAACATAATATGCATTGATTTCATATTTCAAAAGGAGTTAATAGATTGTATCTAAACAAATAAATACCTGAAAATCAGAGGTTGAGATCAATCAAGTGCATTTATTCAAGTGTTGTACTTATGTAAGGCTCTTGTACTTTACTTTATGTGTTTATTTGGCTGCTTTAATTAGTCTGCAGAGACTAATTCTTAAAACCAAATATAATATTCAGTAACAGGCTAACTAATTACTGTGTATTATTATGGATTAATCATTACATGAAGTGGTTAAAGTTACCTTCACCTTTACTTTACTTTGCTGCTGAGACTTAAATCAATCCATTGTTTTTTCAAATGAAATGATCAGAAATCAGGTTTCTGGAGCCACTTTGGTTTCTGTAAAAACTCTATTTATGAGGCACAAGTGGAACAAATCTGGAGTAGACTTTTTAACAGGATCAAGTTCAGTATTGTTTAAAAATACTTTGGTTATAACCGGTCACTCAGTCAGACAACAGAGTTTCGTAGTAGAACTAATATGCACATTTGTATAAATCATTATATTGTGTTTTAATTAGTATTATTGATTGATTTAATTAATAAACATTAAAGTGTTTCATGACTTGAGTTTGAAGCTCCAGGAGCTTACACTTTGTGAAATAAAAACCACATGTATTTGATTGAAAACTCATTGGAGGTTGCCATGATTGATAACACTCGTGTCCAGCAGGTCTGGTCTTACAGATATCTCGGTGTAAAAGTTCATATACGTGCTATGGCCATGTTGAAAGACATTGTTCTTGTCTACAGGAGAGACTGTCAAAACAAGAACATCAGTCTCCATTGTAGAATCCAAACCTTCTTCAGAAGTACAGTCAGTCTTACATGGTATAATTAGGTTCAGCATCCAGGCTCGCTTGTCTAGCAGAGGCTGCGGGATGCAGGTTATTGGCAGTACATCATCCAGACATGGGGAGGGAACTTGTCAGTGCAACTCAAGTTTAAACTTGCTTGTCTTGTAGAGGCTACAGGATGAACTGACAGTAAAGCACACCGCTTTCTTCAGTCTTTATACTCAGAGGGCTGTCTCACAGACACAGTGAGTCTCAAAGAGGCACAGAAAACAACAAACAAAGGATCTTTTACTCTGAATATGAGTGATCAACCTCAGTTTGACAGCGCAAATCTCCACACAGGACTTATATGTCTTATTATTCATGGTCAGATAATGATCACAGAACAGTTTATAATTGTTGGTTCAACATGCAATATTTTGATACAATGCACAATATTACTGCAACATTATTTTATTGGTTATGACATATTACTTTGTGTGTTTGTGTTTTAACCATGAGTGATCATAAAGATGCTTTTAGGCAATTAAAACATTGTTGTAATGCAGCAATGCTGAGCCTAAGGTGAATACAAAATGGTACAGTATATCTTCACATTTTAAAGCTGGAGAAATTTTAAATGTTCAGGCCTCTTCTGGGGTTAGGTTAAACTTTGTGTTGAACTTCCTGTCTAGGGAATTTGCCAGCTACACCACCAGCTCAGCTGTAAGGATTTCTGTCTTTTTATGATACAGCCTCAAATAATTTGGGGGTTTTATCTATTTGATGCATTCAAACAGTGATACTGTTCTTCCTGCTGTGCTTGTTTAATCCCAGTGAGTCAGGAGCAAAGTATTTCACAGTGGAAACGACCTTTTTAGCAACAACAGACAAACACGGAAGTGATGGTCGGTGAGTGCTCCTGCTCTCCCTTTCCGGTGTGTTGCTCTCTGATGGAGGCCGTGCCGCTTTAAGTACAGGGCGTATTTGCAGTTTGTGAAGCAGGAAATACGTTCATGTTTGTCCCTCCTTTATTTCAGTTTGACCGCGGTTGGTGGTGACCGACGACCAGACGTTAAACAGCCGCTTGTCGCAAACATCGCCACCGCCTCACCGGTTAGCTACGGTCCTGTCCGGGAATGAATAGTTCAACCACCGATGTCGGTAAGTTCACACTCTTCTCCTTATGTCTGTGTGGAAACGACATTGTGTGGTAACATACGTTCATTAATATTCAACGTTTTCTCATCTCCTGCTCTGAAAAGTTTTCTCTCTTTACCGAAGTTACTGTGAGGATGGCTCCGGGATATCTATATGGAAAACTTAGCTGCCAGCTAACCTAGCTTGTCTAAAGTAAACTGTAGGTAAAGTTACTTTAGCAGTAGACAGACAAACGCCAACATTATGTTACTGTGCAGCTAATAGTACGGGAAATACACAAACTCAGTACCCCAATAAAAGTGCAAGTACTTGCCTAAATTACCACACTAAAAGTCAAATTGTTTACTCAAGTTGAAGTAAGTTACTAAACATGCTCTAAAATATACAACTACAAAAGCACAAGTACTAAGAAACTGAGGCTCTCTGGTATTAATCTGGGACTGAGCAGTATTAGTAATATATCAGAGGTAAATGTTGAGTTCATTTTAACCACTTTAATTACTGACCGGTGGTTAATCCATGATAATTATATAGCTGTACTGAAAATCGGAATTTGCAAAGTAACTAGTGACTGAGGATAAATACAGTGGTCTAAAAAGTACAGTATTTTCCTCTGAATGTGAAGTACTTTTGTAAATGTACTTAGTTCTTTATCACCACACCTTGTCTTCACACATCAGCTCATCCTAACAAAGTTAAAGGCCAGAGTAAGTGTTGTCTCCAGGTTATAATGATCCCATGGGTTTGTGTTAGTTAACTAATTACGGTCTTCTCAGTGTGTAGTGTTATGAATCATCAGGAAATCTGTCCTGCAGCCTTAAAGGTGCTTGCTTAAGAGCCTGGAGCATATTATTTCTTTTATTAAAACTTTCTCCTTTATTCCTCTTTATTAACCATGTAAACCGCGACACATTCAGAGGATAGATGTAAAGCCTTTAATTGTCTCCCAAACCAAATGGACTTGTTACCAGTTATTTTCAGTGAAGCAGCTGATGCATACTTAGTCGCTTTGTGATGCTCATTCATTTGAAGTTCAATTTTTAGAGTCTCAAGAACTATTTTCATCATTCTATTGTCAGTTTCTACTCCATGGAGGTTCGGTAGATTAGATCAGAGCTTAGAAAAGTGAGTTTTATGTTTGTGTTGTCAACACAAATGTTTGTGTAACGTCTAATGTTAATATGGGCCAGTATATGTAGTGAGCTGAATGACATAGAAGCTAGAAGACTTTGTGTCTCATGTGCCAGGTGAGCAGCTTTAATTCAAGTGAGTCTGTAGCCTATTTGACTTCAGTCTCTAGCTGCTGATACCCTCATGTTTAAAACACAGAAAAAAACATATTTATATTCTACTCTGTTATCTTGTTAGGTTACTATATATTTAATATTATGCATAAACTCCCCAAACCGTAAATACTCACACTTCATTTTATGTTTATTTTTACAGGTGCGTCTGTGACAGATGACGTACAGAGCACAGTGAGGTGTTTGTTTTGAGGACATACACTTGCTAGCAGTAATTTAAAAAATTCCTGAAACACAGTATGTGATGTGAACACTTCATTGTAATTGTGACCTTCATAACCGTAGTAATGGAAAATACAACATCTAACAATAAAATATTTAAGATTTAATAGTCTCAGTAAAGTAATTATCTCTGATAAAATCACAAAAGTCATCCAACTAATAATGAAATTGTGTACTGTGTAAATGTAGCATGTGTTTATGATAGATTTACATAATTTGTGTGATGCCCTTTCAAAATAATGTATAATATACTTCAAATATTGTGATTTTGCTGACACTGTAAGAAAGTTTAGCTGTCATACTTTTGTTCTTTGCAGATTTGCTATTTATTACCAGCAGTAGCTGCTAAATTTACTACCAGGTTTAAAAATAACACAATCCTTCTTAAAAAATAAAGCATGTTGTTTATTGCAAATGAAACAGTAATATAAATATTGTGTATTCATACAGTGCACATAGTGGCAAAGCCGTGAATTGATATATACAGTCCTCGTAGAGGAGTGTCAGTAGGTGCTGGAGCCCTCAGGGCAGAAAGTCCTGATAAGTCTTCCTGCGCATTACTTATGAGTTTTATTGAAGCCACAGGATACTGTGTTGTCTTCAGCTTCAGCATGTCACTCTGTAAAACACAACAGATTCAGATTATAATGTCAGGACAGTCAGACACAGTACGTTAGATCTTAAACAAAGGTGAATCTTAACATCATGGTACTTGACTTGCCGAAAAAACAATGTCCACAACATCCACTTTATTAATTAATCATTTCCGATGTTGGTATCAGCAGTGTATCTGCAGATGCTTGGGTAGAGACTGTCTGATATCATAAATGCTGTAATGCTCGTACCTGCTGTCAAATATGGAGCGAAGGAAACATTACAAGACTTAACTTTAGTTTCCCAAGCTGTAGTTTCGCAATTTTTGTGTACACACATGTCTGTCACAGCTCAGCAGTGTAGTGCTTTGGTAAAAAGGAAATGGTGTGCAACCAGCTAATGTGTTTCTCAATTAATGATCAGCACCAAAACTTCGCTAATAATACTTACTGTAATATCTATTCCTATGACCATATGAATCAAATAATGCTGCTGTACACTTTTATCTGACAAACTTGAGTGATGTGTTGTTTATGCGTAGTTTAAGCTCCATTGTGGTGAGGTGAGCAGCAGCAGCAGCACACTACTTTGTCTTTGTTGTTGGGTTTTTTTATACTGTGAAAGTCTCTTCGGTCAGATGCAAAGTGCTGATAAAAATGGTTGTGCTGCTGCATGAAATGACAATATGGAAATATATGATATCCACTGGAGTCTAATGTTGTCTTCCTTCCACTGCAGCAGCACAGAAACTCCCTCTTCTGTAGTCACTGGTGTTTCAGTCCCTGCTGCCTGTAGTTCATGGCCATGTTCTGATGCTGGGGCAGCTGGAGCTGAGGTCTTTTAACAGGCATCCGTAACCTTTATACGTCATGTGGGAAAACTTCGAATAAAGCAGCCAGAGCACACTTAAACCTGGGCTCTTCTCTTACAGGGGAAATTGTAACCTATCTTTACCTCAAGCTTTTGAAGTGTAGCTATGTTTTACATTAACAACCAACATCACAACAATGTGTCTGTCTACAGTAGGGTTAGTAACTATATAAATATTGCATTTTGAAATATGAAATGAATAGAAGTAAAACAAAAAATCTTTTTAAATTCAGAATTATGTTTATGTTCACGTGTGTGAACGTGGCTTTCACTGACTTATGAGTGTCAGTTGAATTTGATATAGCTACGCTCCGAAGAAGAATACTGTATGTGTTGCTGGTTTGCTTTATAACCTTTAGCTTGTTTGTATTTTCCATGGTGAGTCTGTGGTTTGCAAAAGGCCAAGGCCTTGAAACCTCAGGCTCATTCAATTAAACCTAGTTATACGTTGTGCTGGCTTGAAAATAAAAATAGTTTAGGGTATTACGGTGCTATTTTTGTTTCACATGTGTCTGGAGCTGAAACAGTATGACAAATGGGCTGAAAGCACTGCTGATATTTGATTGTTTCTTATGGTTAATGGTTTCTTAAAACAAAATTACCAAAACATGCTTTTGCTTTTTTTTTGTTTGTTTCTAGAAATTACTTTTGTCTATAAAAAATCTTAATGGGTGTTTAGCTGTTGTGAAAACAAATGTTGGTGGCAGATTATATCTGAAACTGTTGTAATTTAAGCATTTAAATAACTGGATTGTTAGGCAAGATCTCTGCATAGTACTGACTCTGCATTCAAGGCAATATTGCCTCGTATGTTGAGCAAAAACTGATTTTCATGCTCGCTGATAAGTATGAGATTACAAGTTAGCACTTTTTTTGCACCACTACAAGTCCATACTTGCATGTGGTTGTACGATATAAACACATACTTGACTGTGAGAACTTTATTATTGGAAGAGTTTTTTGTTATGTAACAGCATTATCTGTGATCATGTTACCAGGAGCCATGACTTCCAGTGAAGTGATTGAGAAACGTCTCATCCCTGTTCATGGTTGAGGATACTAACTAAATGGTAGGACTGTCTCATATAAAATGTGGTGATTTAAATGATCTTGGATATGCTTCGATAGCTGCACATCATTTCCTGAATGTGAGGAAGTGAGTAAGCCACATGTGGACAGAGCCTTTTCGCCCATTAATATTCGTCTCAAAGTTGGAGGCCTCATCTAATGTGTTGTTGTGGTCAATTGAAAACATTTCTGCTGTGTGTTTACTTTTAATGGCTCGCAATCTATGTTGTGGCGCCACTAAGACAAGAAAAGAGAAATCGATGCTCTGGAGTTTGTGTTGGGTCCCTCGGGGGGGTTTTTGAACTCCTCAGGGGTGGTTTTCTTCTTTGTGAACACTCACAGAAGAGAGTGAAGGTACATTAAGACGGTGTGTTGTTGTGCCCACAGTTTGTTGGGGAGGTGGCACAGCTAAGAAGTCACTAGCAAGAATTTGTTTATGGGTCGTTTGCCGAAGAATCACTCACGAAGTTGGAAATAATCTAGAAACTAATGTAAAACTGATTCTCATTTAGGTTAGTAAACACGCAATGTGCTTCATTGTGCAATGAGGTTTTCTGGTGATTCCAGTGGAAGGAAAAAGAAACATCCTCATTTCTGAGCAGCCCTTTGTCTTTGTGCTGTTGTCTTGTAGCCATGAATGTTAACTGGTGGCTTATGGGTGATTTTCTTATGTACAAATTTATGTAAAGGACGAAGTGGATAATGAAAATGATTGGGCAATTAAAATTTACCTCTTTATTAATAGCTAAAATAGTCGGTGCATCTGCTGTTCAACAGAATAGATGAGACGAGGCAAAATACGCTGCACAATCTGTCTCACAGCTCAGTTTTTGATGTATTGTTTTCAGGTATTTCTGAACACAAGCAATTTCCCTTTGTGTGTTTTTGCAGGCATTGATTTTACATCATTTCGGGAAAGCGGCTGTAGCAAGAAAGACGTCGATAACCTTCAGTCAGACAACTTCTCACAGGCTAAATCCTCATAAACTGCAGGAAATTAAACTAGCAGACCAGTAATGCTGACCTCTTCAGCTTGCACCTCATTACACCTGCTGCTCAATGTAGGACTTGATTTTTTTCTCTCTGAGCCACAGGCAGTTTTTTATACTCTTTATATAGGTTAATTTTTATTTATTTAAATATATTATATATTGGACTGTTTTGAAATGTTGTGTTAACCTCTGTAAACATTGTTGTTTACTGTTTTTACGAATATTCTTGTCTCATGTTTATTCACCAGACAATTGAGATTCACTGACAACAGAATGAAATAATCTTTAGTCACAGCTCAATATTTTTAGATACTCGGTGCTACAGAGTCCTCTCAGCACAGAAATGGAGATAAAAAATAAACACAATAATTATTTATGCCCTAAAACATTAGTACAAACCTAAATCATCCACACCACATCCCAACATTTGCTGTAAATGTACCAAGGAGAGTAACTGTCGTACGGCATTAATGCATGAATCCACACCAGTGATGTTAATAGGCTTCAGTGTTTTTGGCTCATCCTGACATTAGCTGTGGTTGCTAAGAGATTCATGACTGAACTCAAAATCCTCCTAAAGGGCCCCGTTCAACCTGTTTTCCAGTCTGTTGTCTTTTTATTGCTTTTAAATACAGAGCATTAGTTGACCCATGATAACTTGTGAGTCATTTGAGAGGAGGGGCGTGGGATAATGCTCAGACAGTGTACTAGTGTGATCGACGCTCGGCTTAACACACAGACGTGCAGCAGTTAGTTGGTGAACAGACAGTGGGCTTTATCAGCATATTCAGCCTGATGCAACAGAGACTGTACACGCACCCAAAAGCCACTTTGCATCAGGAGACGTGCTACAAGCAGCTACACACCTGTTGGATATTATTCAAAATGACATGAAGGTTTGATACGACCAAGATTCTGTCTTATGTCTACGTCTCTGTTACGGTCTCGCTCTGTCTTTCTTTGTCTCAAACACACTGATGTGAACAGGAAAACAGACAAAAGCCCTGTTGTGTGTTGTGTTGGAATGCCTCACGTGGTACGGCAACAGCAGGATCCAGGGGAGCTTTCGCCTGTTGCTGACCACAGGTCACAGCTGAGCCTTTGACGTTTGACCCGATCAGTCGGAAGTCACGCAACTGGAAATCCTACAGCAGTTACAGGTTGAAATTAATTGTCTTTCCTTAAGAAATATGTAGTTATCATAGAAAAGTGATGGAGAAATGCAATGTTCAGCCATCTGAGTCACAGATGAGTTTAATGAAAGCTCATGAAATGACAGTAATTCATTTACAGGTTAATAAATATTGATTTTACTGTTAACCCAAAAGTATGTTGAGCTTTGTCGCCCCTCCCTTGTTTTGTGACACCTTAATGGGTCTGAAGTTCGGTGTGTAGGTTGGTGGGCAGACAGGGCTGGGAGCAGACATAACATAAGGTAGGGTGGTAAACTATATTGTCCTGTTGCTTTTGCTCAAGTGAACTGCATGACTGTCTGAGCTGTCCTTCAGCAGCTTTACTGAAAACACTCTCTTTTGCACTTATAAAGTTGAATGAATGGGGTGAAAAAAGTGAAATAAAATTCCCTGCTTTACAACTTGAAAGGATGAAATAAAATGACACAATGTGTAACTGCTTCACCAGAACAGATTCAGAGGGGAACATGAAAGCCGTGTAACATTGCAGCTGGTAGCGTTTGAATTCCCTCAGCTCCTCAGTCCAGACCTCGGGTGTGCCTTCAGACTCACTGTGATATCAGGTTGCCATTGAGGGCGTTGTACTAACAATGTGTCCTTTTGCTTTCTCTGTCCTGTTGTAACGGTAATTTAAAAACTTCCCTTAATCCTTTTTTATTCTCTGGCAGGTACAGGTAAAGATTCTGGAGATGGAACGACCCAACCAGACCATACAATTTTGGCCGTGGTGCCCGTTTTCGTCCTCTTGGGCCTCATCGGGGTGGTGATCTGCCACGTGTTGAATAAGAAAGGCTACCGGTGCACTACTGAGGCCCAGGGGGACGACGAGGTTTTTGAAGAAGTAAAGGATCCTGAACTGGGAGGAGGTAAGACATTCGGAATAAAACAAGGAGGAGGCTAAAGCAATTGTATAAAGTCAGGGGTTTAAAAATAAAATGGTTCACTGACGCGCAAAGAGCATGCGAGCACATTTTGATTCTATGTTTCTTACATCTATGTAGCTGTTGTCTTCATCCTTGGTGTACAGTACACACCCGAAGTGATTGCTTTTAATCCAGTTCTGTGCAGAACAGATTAGTAAGTGGTAAGAGATGGGATTTCTGCGAACCAAACAAAACCAAACATGTTTTTTTAGTCAGTGAGGATTCTCAGTCATTCAAGTGAAGATATCTGAAAGTTCAGTCATGGCAACTGGACTTTCCTTCTTGTTAGGTTTCACTACTCATCCATGTAGCTTCATGTATCCTTCAGGTTGGTTTTACTTCCCACTGCCCTGAATAGGTTCAGTTGACGAGCAGGGTGTGAGTAGATGTTCTAGTCACACCTGTGGCAAACACTCCTACTACTGAGAGGCAGTTGTTAAGTGAAGCAAACGTGGTGGATGTGGGAAATTATGTTTTTTAGTGCTGTAAGTTTCTGATGTAGTGAAGTTAAAGTGATAAGTTGTTACTGTTTTGCTGACTTAAGATTACAAAGGTGGCTTTTTTTTCTGGTTTTGTTGTGACATTTTGACAAACAGCCACAGTGTGTGCTGACAAACGTATAAGTGTGAAGCAGTAGCAGCAATAGGAAATGTTGTGTTATTATTAGTAACATAAAACATAACTCTGATACAGACTAACTGAGGACTAAACACTGACAATCCTGTAAATTATGTCTTCAGTTGTATTTATTCTGCTTTATTGTTTCGTCTCTTTATGTATTATTACAAATGATATTTCAGTGGTTTAAAAACAGCAGCTCACATATTTAATATAACAATTCTGATCAAGCCAAACATTAATAGATCTTCATTTTGCTCCGTCAGACTGCGATGTTGTTGCTTTTCAGTCAGTGGAAAAGCAAATGCAGAAGAGGTGGTTTCTTCTGTGTTGGTTTCCCTATTGCACATTGGCCTGCGTGAGGTTTTCCCATCATGTGATGATGAGAATCCACGTCAGGAATCTTGCAATGAAATGAGTTTGATGCTCTCACCTGCTCTCTACTGACAGACTTGTACTACATTTCTGATTATAATGAGTGTGTGGTGTGCCAGGTACTCTACAGTATGTGTGAACAGATGGTGATTAAAATAGACTTGTGTGGCGTGAATGGCACATTTCTTTGCCAAAAAGTAGAAGCTGTCACTGTTTTTTTGCATCTTAAATACAATTAAAAGTGCTACAACTCATATGTAAGGCAAAGATAATTTAAGTAATAAGTATTTTATCATCATTGATTAGGAATGTTTGCTCTTATAAAATAATCTTCAGAAAACCTCTAAAATCACAAACATCATGAAGTGACATTAGTAATTTTACCACTTAGTAAAAATGACTGTTTGAGTCCAAACTTCACCTTTTCCAGGCTGTTGAGCATCAGCAGCTCATCTTTTACGGTTGTCAGATATATTTATTTGGGCCACAGTGCACTTCTGCAAACCTGTATTGTAAGCATCAGACTTTCAAGTAGTTAAGAACCAGTTTTCTCTTCTTTAAATAAGTCCTTGCCTTCCAAACTCACTCCTGAGTGTTATCTTATTGATTGAAACACCTGACTCTTATCTCCCCTTCAAACGAACATATAATCCTAGAGGTTCCCGTACAGTACTTTTGACACACACAGATACGTAAGGTTGGATCATTGTCCAAATCAAATGGATCAAATCTGTCAGATCATGTTTTAGGTCACATTTATACAGGAAAAATAACACATGATACAGAGTTTTCAGACCTCCCAGAGAACTTGGAGTATCTGATTTACCCCTTCTGTAGCTAGCATGACACTCTCTGCTAGTACAATACAAGGCACACTGAGAAACATGAGGCCTGTGCTCATTTCTCTCCTTCTAGCAATTCTCATGTGAGAATGTGAAACCTGTGTAAAGCCTGGGGGCACGTACAGGCATGACAAATGGAAATAATTTGCTGTTTACATTATGTTGGAGAGATCCGTGAAGGTCTGTGCTGTCTGCCATTCTCACGTATCTGTCTGCTTATCTGTCAAAGTACAGACCTCTTGACAGTTTTCCTCTTAGCATATTTCATATCTAGCATGTCTCCACTGTTTCCCATGTTGCCAAAAGCAACCACTGAATCTGGTTACTATCACGGATTTTCTTAAGTGGAGTAAGGAAATGTGCAGAGGTACAGTTCTGAATTTGAGCTCTTCTCCAGCAATAAAAGTGGATTAGGGTTTTTCCCTTCTGTCTCTGTGTTTCTGTTTTTTTTTTTTTAGACAGACCAACCCTGTATCTGTCATGTACATCAAAACAAAAGAGCAGAGAAAAAAAAATGTGTGTTTTGTCCTCACTCATTCAGTAAGTCCAGTCTTCTCTTGTTTCACAAGAGTCAGATTTCCTGTTTTGTCCCCCCTTTGTCGTTCTGCTTTTGTCTCTTTCGCCTTCCACACTCATTGTGACGTTTGTCATTAGAAGCTCTATTCACATTCTGCAGGTAACTTTGTCATGAATTGCTGAAACAGTATGATAATGGGAATGAGGAAAAAACCCAGGAACCAGTCAACAGGAAGCTGTAGGAAGTGCCTCACAGGGGTGTGTGTGCTGAGGGGAAAGGCCCATATTCCAGTTTTTTTGTTCCCGTTTGGTTCACTGTCTAAATGGAGGAAACGTATGCATACATGCTTGTAAATCTGTGCACACATGAGGGTTTGAAGTAGGGCTGTGCAATGTTAAAATAAACTATCACACTATTGCTCATCAAATACATTGATTATAATTTGGTGATGAAACAAGCCACGCCCCCTGACAGGGGGGGCAAACCAGGAATAGGAAAGTAGAAGCTGGAGAGATTTTATGAGAAGGAGGAGCGAGCAGTCTTCAACATGACCTAACATGTCCAGTCCTGCTCTAGTTTTATGTGTAGAAATCTTGTATAAAAGACACAACAGCTGAGAGTGGTAGCTCCATCAGAGATGAGGGAGGTCCAACTCCAGCAGCAGTCTGCTGGAGACAGCAAAACAGGAGAACCAGCTTTTCAGGTGACAGGGAAAGGAGGAGACTTTTTTATGAGACTTATCTGGGAGGGTCTGCCTGCCCAGGAGTGGAGAGACAGATTCAGGCTGAGAGAGTAGAGGAGGGGCTCGGTGCCCCGCCTGAGAGCAGGAGACTGATCAGACACTTAATTACAGCGATCCTGTATTATTATCATCTAAAATGACCAACTCTGATAGAGAGAACGTCATACGTGCCATTGCAAAATGAATACTAAAGTCATGTTACAATGTTACTAGTAAAAAAAAAAAAAAGATTGACATCTAAGATTGTCAGCTGGCCTGGATACAGGTAAATGCCATACCTTGAAAAGACAATAGCTCAACAAAATCCTCAGTGTCTGTTTATTAGTTTCCATTATAATTAATTACTTGCGATTTTTCCGCCCCAGTTAAAGTGTAAAACCTATGGGAGAGATATTGTCAAGTTGTAATATTAATAAGTGCTCTTGAGTTATGATTTATAGGTATCTTGTACAAGATAAGAGCCCTGGCTGTTGCACTATTAATGACTTTTTTAAAATCTCATGTGACATTTACACATATGCTATAAGCTCTGTAGTTCGCTCTGCCTGTTGAAATGTTACATAATGTCTGTAACCCTACAAGTGTGAGACAGTCAGTGCAGAAAACTGCTTAAGCATATTGTTGTTTTCTATGCTTGTTACAACATTGCTTGTATTTGTGTGTATTTCTTGCAGAGCTGAATGACACCCTCAGTGACAACAATGACACAGTTGGGCAGATTGTCCATTTCATCATGAAAAATGAAGGTATGTGCTCCAAATCTTTTTATAAACCTAACGCTGCAGTCAAACCAATATTTGCTTCATGTTCATGTGAATTGGGCCAAGACTCATTTTCCGCCGTGTTTGCTTGGCTCCAGATGTGTTTGAACTTTGACCCGTGAAATCACAGCGTTCTCCCATGTCCAGATGGTATTTCCTCTTTCAGGAAATACCGCATTTATTCTCTTGTATTACTGCACAATGAAGTAACGCAGGCAGCAGACGAGGAGAGATGCCTTCTGTGAGAACAGCGACACAGGCTAATGACATAGAGAAATGTCTGATAAAGCAGCTGTTGTTAGCTTGTTAGCATTGGCAGCGCCTGCTGGTTATGTTTACAACCCACCCAGCTATTTATTTTCTCTACCTGCTTTTGGCCCCACCACAAGTACATTTTGACAGGCGGATTTTGGTCTGACTGTGTCATAACTGTTGATTACACACTGTACTTGTGCTACTTTCCCTCTGTTTTTGCCTCCATCATTTCAAGCACTGGTCATTTTAAGACTATGCAGAGGATTCCGTTTCTCACGTTTCATAATAAAAGCCTTTGCACTTGTGACTGCAGAGGGGCTGAGCCTTTATAAAGTCCAGCTTTTATTACACCTCCTTTGTGAAGTCAGTAAACCTCTTATTCCATTATTGTTTTGGCATGTCCAGCACAGTTTAGGAAGGAAGTGTGTGTAATTAACTGTGTAGTGGTAGTGGTGGGAATGTGTCACTCTTCTCAGAAAGGTTTGGGTCAGGACTGAGGATCTGCAGGATGATTGGGCCACTGCAGACAAATTTTAAAAGGAAGTGTTTGATGACTGTAGTTTAGTCATCAAACTGATGACTGTAGTCACAACCTTGTTGGTTACATCACTGTTTCCAATCTGAATAACGTTATTGTTTAATTTTTATTTGGTTTCCCAAATAATGACATTATTACTAAGTATTTAACCTGGAATTATGTCGCAGTTTGACTTTTCTTCTACCAAGTATATGCATTTTATTTTTTGGTAAGAAAGTTCATAAGTTGCAATGCAGGAGCTCGGGTGTAGTGCTGGTATTGGTTCATTTTCTCAGCTTGACTAGTATGAATAATAATAATGATATTATTATTATTATTATATATTTTATTAACCCCCCTTGGGGAAATTCTTGTGGGCAGGCTTCCTCTTAAGGCACCATAGGTTTTGGGGTTCAGTGTCTTGTCCAGAGACACTTTAATATGTAGGAATTGGGAACCCGGGAAGCGAACCAGCAACCTGGGGGTTATAGAAAATTACCAGTTGCTGACTGCCCTACCTGCCCCCAACACACAGTACATGTATTTTCTGACCACTGGACCACTCATAGCAGTGGAGTACTGTTGAATAACTAAAGAATTTGTAGTAACTCAAATGTTAATGTGAAAATGGTACATAGATAGTTTAGTGAAGTGTTAGTGTTTATGGAGTTACTAAAAAAACTATTTTGTTTGGCACTTGGATATTCAGTATTGATTTCCAGTTTGGATTATTTTAGGTTAGTAATAGTTTTACTTGGGAGATTTCCAAAAACAAGATATAGATAAAAAAAATCCTCATGACACAAGCAGGCCTGCTGAGTAATTTATTGACTCACTCTATGTGTTTGAATGAAGTGTTTAGCAAAGTGGAGGAAAGATTTGTGTGAAGTGAAGGAGGAGGAGGAGAGGAGAACCTGGATGTTTTGCAGCAGGAGGGGTTTTAGTGACTGTGGAGTTTTAGAGCAAAAACATGTTTTAAATAACTTTGACTAATAGCGGAGACATCCTACTGAGACAGCGGTAAGAGGCAGAAGGAGGCAAGGCAATGAAGAAAAAAAAGAGGAGAGGAGGAGGAGACAAGTATAATGCAGAGGATTACACTGTAGGTTTTACTGTATGGAAATATAGCAGGGTGCAGCTCAACACTCACAAAATGTATCTCCACACCCCATTTGTTTCAACATGTACACTACACGTCAAACGTTTGGACACACATAGAAATGAGCATGTTTGTGAAAGAAAAGCAGATTTCATATCATCAAATTGATCAGAATGAATGTGCAGACATTGTTCATATTGTAAATGACTATTGTAGCTGAAAACTGTTTTTTTTTTTTTTTTTTTTAAAGGAATATTTACATAAACATACGGAGTCCTAAATTTAAACGTTCAACAGCATGTTATGTTTGCTAATGTCATGTATTGTATATGTGTCCAGACTTTTGACTGTTAGTGTATAAGTGTAAGGCCAGAGAGTCATGGTTCAAAGGTTAACTCTATTCATTTTGTGGCACAAAAAAAATCTCATTGCTATGTTGACCCTGGACAATAGATAAACTACAGCCGTTATTTTTCCAACTCAGTCAAGCATAGTCAATATTTTAAAGTCCACTATTCAGAGATGTTAAGCTGTGAAAATTCACTCCTACAGCTGGTTTTTCCAGATGACTAACATACGACACGAAGGCAGCATTGTCTCGTCTTGATGCTTGGCCTTCGTTGTTAGGATGAATTTTCAGTTTCTGTCCTCCCTCTAGAAACAAGCCTTGAGCTGACTCATCGCTGCTTTTGTAGAAGCAGAGTTGGATTCTGTTAACTGTGACTCACCCTCACGGTGTCTGTCTTCGTTCAGGATTCCTACCATGCAATTTTTCAGTAATAGGCAAAAGTTGCAAAACCACCACTATCAGGTCTATTGTCTCAACCTTTCAACTTACACATTCATTAAATGATTTGCCACGGACTGCACCCAAATCTTTGTTGGAAATAATTCACTGGAAAATGAGAAGTGAATTTACAGCGGTACTTTATATTTTCTGCAGCAGCTACAGTAGTTTGTGCAACAAACAAAAAAAAAAAAAAGAGGGAGAACACTGTAGTGAGCGTCAATAACAGTAGTGAAGACTGCCATCTACAGATAATCACAAAATAAGGACGTCTTTCCTGTATGCAAGCTCCACCTAGAGCTTAAATTACTGTGCAGGAATATTTAACCCTTCATCTTTCTGTGCACTTTAATTTCATGTTTTAGAAAAATATAATGAAACACAGAACAACGTACGTTTCATTTCGATGTGGTTTAGATACTAAAGAAGTCCCGCAGCTCTGCAGCATCACACTCATACTTTTTATCAAGTTTCTGTAGGTATAAAATAACAAACAAACCAGATTTGTTAAGAATATTAACAATAATATTAAATGTTTAGTTTTGAGTTTATATTCGTGACTCAAACTAAACCTGTTATATAATTTCTTTGCATATATACTTGTAGTTATATAAAAGGAAGTTCATAATACTTACAGACTAAATGTAACGAGCACTGAGCCCTCTGCGGTGCCTGCGAGGTGGTGAGGGTCTTTGCGTGTTTACGCGGAGTTGTGACATGAAACTCCTACGTTCACCTACACATGAGTCATCTCCGTGTGTCTGTCCAGCTCGGTACGTCTCCGCCTTTTTTTTTTCTTTTTTTTCCCGAAGCTCAATTCTTTTATCTGTGTGCACAGTGTGTTCCCGGTGAACTCAGTGAATGCATCAGGCCCAGGCCTCAGGGAAATCTCTGGGAGCACATTATGTAAATCTATATCTGAGCTGTGGCTCTACTTCGTCTGCAAGCTGAAGTTAGTTGTTGTTCATGCGCACTGCAAACATTTATTTCCCAGAATTCCTGGCGATTATAGAGATGTTTAACTTTTCAGTCATATTCTGGAGTTAGTTTGCTCTGGCGGCTTTATTTTCTGGTGTGGGTCATTACCCTGAGATGTACAGTTATTGTGTTTACTAACTGCATGGGATGTGTCATTTATTTGTGCCAAAGTGTTAATCTGTTGCAGCCATTCTTCAATGAGCGCTCTGCTTTTGAAGTCACTGGAGTCTTCTCCTCACTAATTCCCAACACAGCTTTTATCTACTGTCTCTCTCCTCCTTTTTTCTCTCTGTACAAGTGTGTAACTTTCTCTCTCTCTTTCTTTCTCTCTCCATCTCCAGCAAACTCAGACGCCCTGAAAGCCATGATTAATGAAAACAGCATTGATTCTGAAGGGTAAGTGTCCTCTCACATTGCTGTTAAGAGTTCCTTCAAGTCCATCTGTTATTAAAAAACCTTTTTGTCTCTTTTTTTTTTTTTGCTTCATCTTAAATGAATTGGGGGAAATGGCACATTGTATTTACTCTCTCAACCACCAGATGGCACCATAAGCTTCTGTGAAAGCCTGTTGGTGTTGGTGACTTGGCTGAGAGTAGTCAGAGCAGGAAGCGACCAGTCAAGGCAATTGGGCCACATTTCTCTTCTGATAATGATCCAGATTGTGCGTGCTCTGATTGAGGCCAAGCAGTTGGAGATCATTCCCCGAATGCCACTGTGCCCCATATAACTGTATATTAAAGTATATTGAGAACAGTTGTTGGCACACTGAGTGTGACTTAAAACAGGCAAAGAAAGTGTACATATGTGTATGTCACATGTTTAGTTAGTTGATCACCAGAAGGTTAAACAACAGCTATTTTGATACCTGCCAAAACACCCATTATTTGTTGCCTCCAGGGAACCGTTAGCACAACATCACGTTATAGCTCTTTAACTATTGTGTTGTGCTAAGGCTGATGAAATCTGCTAGTTGTCAGTCAGCCAACAAAAATTTACAGCTGCCATCTCGAAGAAGCCGGAGAAGCCTGTCCGCCTCTGTGTGAAACCAAATATAAATTGTTTAACGAAGCACTAAGATGCTGAGTGGAAGGGAGATGTTGACAGGAATAGCAACAGTATCGGCCCGTTGTTAGTTGCCGCTCTGGCCTGCATCTGATGGCCAGGATCTGCCTAATAGCGTAAAATCGATAGGCCTTGAAGTGGATTTCAGAGGGTCAGTCACATTTTGACATTCACATCTCAAATCAAAGGCTGCCTGCGTGTCACTTTGAAATGACCCTTCACTGTTCATCCCACTTTTCATCCGCTGCGAGGAGAGTAGATGAGCAAGTGTGGTGCTGCTTTGCCGCTGAGATAAGGGGAGAGGAAGTCAGACAGATTGGAGGCAGAGATGCTTGTGACAGTGGAGAAGTCTTAAGTAAATCCAGTTAGTGGAGTATGTTTCCCCTTTCTCTCCTCCTGTCATCTTTCTTGTCCTGCTACATATTGTTCTGGTAGGAAAGCAGGGAGATAAAGAGGGGGAGAAGCTGTGCTCTTTTGTTGCGAAGAAACTGTGGATAAATATGAGCTCTGCCAAGGATTAGGTACTGAGGTATTCTGCTTAATCACACTGGGTGTTCTGATGGGTGGAATCAGCAGAAATCTGCAAACGCACACATTTCCCCAGTGTCACTTTCATGTGTTTTGCTTCTTCTTCAGTCCTCTCTCCAACTCTGTCCTTCCACCGCTTGTTTCTCTCTCATTTCCCTTCACTTTTTTGTTCAGATTGCTCTCTGTAGTACTCTCTTCCTTTTCCTGCGATTACTCTTCATATCTTTCTCTCAGCCCGATGGGGCAGCCTGCCAGCGGATCACTTAGAGATGGAGGAATAGGGGGGAATAGAGGGGTGTCGGTGGGGGTAATTTATGGGACACTTACGCGGGGAGGGATACAGATGGATGGACAGAAAGAGGAAGAAGGAGAGAGGGATGGAGAGAGGCTTTAAGGAGGAGGGCGACTGTAGTGTGGCCAGGGCTCACTATCTGCCACTCCAGATTTGGTACTTCACCTCCCCTCTCTGCTCACCGCTGCTCTCTCCCCGTCAGTTCTCCATCTCTGTACCATCCCTCAATCCCCTTTCCTCTCTGCATAACATCCTGTGTGCACATCAGGTGATGATTCATAACATAACAGCTTCTTTCATATTTTTTAAAGTACAAACTGATAAGACACAAAATGCCATTTAAAAATACTCAGCTCTCAATAAATCGGCAACCGGAATGATTATGATATGCAAATATATATATATATATATATATATATTTTTGAGTAACTTCAACACAGTGTTCATGCTATCAAATAGGAATGCAGCGTTTGGGTGTCCACTTCACATCTCTCCTTCTTCAGTCCAGCCTCTCTTTTTCTCTCTCATGAGAGATAAAAAATTAAAGACACGTCTCATTATTATGCTGCCTGTCTCTTGACACACATTCATATGAACACATGCTGTAGATAATATGTTCATGTCAGTGAGTAGAAACACTGTTTATTCTACCTTTTGTGTGTAAACAATGTGAAGAGCAGCTCTGCGGGGTCATTAAACATGCACATGCAGCTTCTCTCAGGAGGGGGGGGGAGATGTGTGAGAGCAAACAGACAAGTGAGCTGGTTAGTTAGTGTCTTACTCTTTACTCTGCAACACTATGAATGTGGAGAGAGAGAGGGTGCGTGTTATGACACCACTTCCTATTACTCTCTGTTTTATAGTGTATATAATTCTCAGCTGATCGCGTATCCAACGCCTCAACTGGTGCCTGTATTTGACTTTGACGACTTGTATTATTACTTTCAACATAATCAGTGATTGTCCCCAGAACAGTTTTTCACTAATTGTTTTTTTTGCTCTGTTGAAGTACAAAATATGAATATGTCATATGTGCGGTGGTACAGTGATTATAGACACACTGCAGAATTCAACAAGTCTTAAATTCTCCCTTTAAACAGAAATGTTTTTGGACTGAATGTAGGTCACTTCCCAAAGCCCAACATGACAGCTGATCTTTAAAGATTGCTGTATTAGTTTTATTGAATCTATTGCTGGTGCATGTCTCTGCAGCACTTGCTGACCTATAAAACATTTTTGGTTCACTTCTGCCTTTGTTGCCTAATTATTGTTCAGTGGCTGATTTACATAGTTTTGCTTGTGCTCTCCTTGTACTAATAAGAGAAGAACTTAATCAAATTCATGTGTAATTATTTACTTTCACGTGTAACATTTCAGTGATAACTGTGGCGTTACTGAAGCAGAAAGGTTGAAAGTGTCTGCGTGAAATACAGCGTTCACTAAAGTTGGCTTCTTCTTCCTCAGTCCCCCGCTGACCCCCGTCTCCCCCAACACCCCGACCCCTCCGTTGACTCCCTTATCACCGGGTGCCCCCGCAGGAGCTGCCAAGCACACCTGCAACCACCTGCACACCATCGGTGGTGCAAGTGGCCACAAGAACATCTGCATCCGCTGCAACCAGAAGAAATGGCCGCTGATAAGGAAGCCGTCAGCGCGCAAGGCAGAGCAGCGGCGCGGCCACCTCGGGGAGGTCACAGTCCTGGCTGTTGGCAGGTGGGCAGATGTGCATGTGCGGGTCTGTACATTGCTTTCTGTGATTGTGTGCTTAACTTTCTTACTGTATCTTCACATTCATGTAATTTTCTAAGCTTTGTAAACAGACCCAGATGAGATGGGAACGTGTTGACTTGTTTCACCTCCATTGTGTGAGCCTCCGTGTGTTTCACACAGACTCTGGAGTGAAGCCTCTGACTCTACCTCTCAAGGCAACTTAAGGAGGGTGACGTGGGGGTGTATTGGCACCTTTAATGAGCAACGTTAAAATGGATTTTGAAAGATAAGGATGTCAGTGAGGTTGTAAAAGCTTCAAACGAGCCTCAAATTTGTGTGTTTTTAGTCTGGGTGGAAACCTGATATGGAGAATAGGAAGACGTACAGTGTCTGAGACCTTCGCACATTTATACTTTTTTTTTTTTTTTTTTTTAAGTTTTAAGACAGACATAAGAAATCTGACCTCGTCTTATGTCAGTGAGTGTTTGCACAACTAAAGAAAGACAAACCTGCTTGTGTGCATGTGTCAAGGTTGGAAAGAACGTCTGTTGCTGCTTTACAAAGCTTTTTTTATTTCCAGAGTTTCTTAGAATCATACCACACAAGGTGAATTAATTAGTAGAGGAAAATTTAAATTTTGCCCAGAGGCAAATCAGACAATTATACACAAAAAACATTAACAATTAAACATTAACTGCTATAGAAAAAAATCCACACTTAACCCTACAGGTTTGGTTTGCTGTGCATTTGGGCAAGTGACCTGGAAAATACACAGGTGGATGGTCAGGTTGAAAACAGCTTCTGTTAACACACAAGAACAGCGGTTCTCACAAAACTGAATGGGACAATAATAATCATGTCATTGTTTGACCAAATTCTGTCTCAGTAAAAGAAGAATCTGGACTTATTCTCCTGTGCTGTGGTTTTTAAAATGGTCAAAGACAAAACTACCACACACACACACACACACACACACACACACACACACACACACACACACACACACACACACACACACACACACACCCCACCACAACAGCTAATCTGTCACAGTTCACGTAGTCTAGATGTTTAAAGACAATATTTTTCAGTCCGTTAGTGAACCCAGAAAAGTGCGCTGCCTCATCCTCGTCAGTCACGCAGCGAGCATTCTTCTCTTCCTTAATGTCCTGCTGCGAGCTGATTGGGATGCAGAGAGGTTGCTTTTCATTTGCTCCCCCAGATGAATGACCACATACACAGAGGGTCAACATGACCTGGATACGAATATTCATTTGCTGATTTAATTCAAGCTTTTGAGTGTGTGTGAGTGTGTGTGAGTGTGTGTGAGTGTGTGTGTGTGAGTGTGTGTGAGTGTGTGTGAGTGTGTGTGAGTGTGTGTGAGTGTGTGTGAGTGTGTGTGAGTGTGTGAGTGTGTGTGAGTTAACTGTGAGAGTAGAGATAGAGGCAGATGCCAGCTGTGGCACAAATGAGGATAGCTGATACCCACTGAGTTTATGTTGAGCAAAATTAACTTTAGCGATGACATTTTCGTTTTCAGCACTGCTCTTCAAATACAAATACAGTTTTGGCAAAAAGGAGGGGGGGTGGCGACAGCACATTTGGACTTTTGTTTTATTGTGACCTAGAAAAATCCACACTGCAATCCTTTTGAAAAGCTTCTCTTTAAAGAGTTTAATGAGCCACCTCTGCAGCAAAACACTCTTGACTTATGTCTTCTAATTTATTCATCATTGTCTCTGCTCAGGTTTCGAGTGACAAAGTGTGAAAAACCAACCAGGGAGAGGCGCACCCTGTTCGTAACGGACTCCAATAAGGCCGCCCCTACATCACCGGCAGAGGTGGAGCCCAGGAGCCGGACGACGTCTGAGTCGCAGCAGGTCTGTGTCATGGAAACTTCTTCATCCGGCTCTCGTTTGTCTCCCTCTGGTCTCTTTACCTGCTGCGTTGCTTATGCATGTGCAGGAAGCTCCACAGTTGTTATTCTAATACGTTAATGTGCACATTACCAGCGCTTGGTCGACTCTATCCTCTCTCTAAAATATAAATGTCTTAGATATTTAGAGAATCTTTTGCCTGTGATAATTACTAGCACACAATGTTTAGCTCTGTTGTTTTATACAGCTGAAGCAATAAGCTAATTTATCAGTTAGTTTACCTACAGGAAATTAATCAAAATGTTTGGACACGGTGGACTGCTGGTTCAGTATCTGGCCACTGTTATTGTGTTGAGGCGCATCATGTTTACTGCCTTTTAGAACATAATTTGAACAGAATAATTTGTTCAGTCCTTCCCTATGCAATTAACCTTGAGAATTATCACCACGTTAACTGATAATAAATATCATGGTTATTTCATTATTGTAAAAATGCAAAGTTGATGTTTTCAAAAATGTCTCACAAACCCCACAATATTGTTGACTTTTGACTGATAATTGACCAGTCGAGTCAGCTCTAAACGGCGTAATGTCAAACCTGTAGAGAGAAATATCACTCAACTACCATATTCTCTACAGTGTCTACAGTGATGTAGTATATTAACATATTTGTGTGGAAAGAAGTCAATTTAGGTCAAATTTAAATGTTTGCAGTAGCCTAAGAGACTGTATCAGGAAAGCACTGGAAAAGCAGAAGAAGAAAAAGCTGGAAGTCATTGATCTTAAATAACAATTACACAACTTAAACAAGAAATAGAGAAATAACAAAACAAACATGTTCCTCGGCAGGTGTTTTATCGTACTCTTAGTGTTAGAATGTGATTACAAGGAAATAGGTAAGTGGATATTTAGAAGTTGATCTACAGCAGTGTTTAGCCTCCTGCTCTGCTGTTTTCTGTTTACATCACAGGAACTCTTATGAAATCTGTGCCATCACGATCAGCCCCCGCTTCTCTCCCCTCAGCGTTTAATTTACTGTTTACAAGAAAGTGTCTCACTGAAATTGTCTTATCGTCGATGCCGCTGTTGAACAGCTCAGAAATTTCCTGATTCCTGATTGCTTTTTAGCACCGCACCTGTGATGATTAGATTCCCAATTATTGATGCTATACAGTCGTCACGGCAGGAATCACTGTATACGGTATTTCACTGGGATAATCATAAGATAAAACAGTAGAATGATGCTTTGTAAGCTGTAGCTAATGGTGCTCAGACTACAGGGACATGAGGCGTACTTGCAACGAAGCATGAGCGCAGTGATGCAGCTCAGATCTTTTTCCAAAAGCGGACGTTTCAGCATTAATGTGGCTTCCTTGGAGCTCTGATGTATTTTTATTACCACTTGTTTGTTTACGCACACAAAACGAAGCCATATCTGCCACAAATCTTTGTATGGAAACAAATAGTTTATTAAACATCTGTTGTGTTTTGAGCTTCAATACAGTAAGATAAAGCATTATCTTCTTGATTAAAAGTTAAAAATCCTTAATGTAACATCACACCTAAAGATTTATTTTAAATGCCTCTTTTGCTGTATCACAGGAAATCACTCCGGCTCCTGTTAGTTTGTTTGAACGTTAACCTGAAATTCTCCAGCAGATCCTGATATTTAGGCTCGGTAATGTGAGAGATTAGAGCTTTAGCTCCACACTCTGGGATGAGTTTGTTTAAATTCACGACACAGGACTGAGTCAGTGTCTGAATTACATTTGCTTTAGGGTGGAGAGACATTGAACCCGTGTTTCATAGATAATACAAATGTAACATCAGTGTTTTTCATTTCATGCTGTTGACTTTTAGCTTTCTCGTATTGACTGTGTGGGAAAGAAAAAATGCCTTCAGCCCAGGAAAACAAACAATCCCTTGAGCATGGCACATCACTTTTAATCTGGCTGAAAACTACTTAATTTGTTTCTTTATTTTGGTGTATTAAAACAAGATTATTTCTTTGTTTCGTAACAGGCACAGACAGACGGCTTGAACAAAGAGAAATGATAGACATCCAGGTAACATGTTGTATTTTTCTCGTGTGTGTGTGTGTGTGTGTGTGTGTGTGTGTGTGTCTGAGTATCTGTGTTCACCAAACATTTTTTCCCTCACTCTGCAGCTTTCGTCAGATGACAAAAGCAACATCTGGACACTTTTTAGACCCAAATGAGAAACATTACAACATCAGCACAGGAATCACGAAAAGCGGGACTCGGCCCTCCGTAGGACGTGCTGCTGATGAAGACGACGGTGGTTATTTAAGTAGAACGGGGTAAGGTGTGTCTAGTAGTGATACACTCACTTTCCTCCTGTAATAAACAATAGGGCAACTGCCCAGTGCCAAGGAAATGGACCAGGCTCTCCCAATGAACTAAGGTTTTATTACTCAAATGCTGATGTGGTCCATGATGGATGGATGGATGGATGAATGGATGGATGTGAGGTAAATTATAAAACCACACCCCTAGAAACAAGTGCAACCAGTTTGAGATACAGTTATAGGTTGTCTTTCCCAAACAGGAAGAAACGGCCTGATATAGCAGTCACAGAGCCAGGAAGTGGACGGTAGCATTAGTAGATGTGATAAGAGGAAAGTGGCTCTAATCATATCCTGTAACAGTGTGAACATGATGTCAAAATGTTCCCCGTCGTCACTGTGATTAAGCGTCCTTACAGTGCACGTTGTAAGGTCAGCGTGTCTGCTTTTCAAATTGATAATCACATTTATTGGTGTTGCTTTTCCAATTGACCTCTAATGAAGAAGAACGTACAGTCCTCTGGGTCAAAAAACAAATTAGCTCTAATATTCAGACACAGGCTGCTCACTGAATGTTGCCCTGTAAGTGACACTTATTTTGACATGAAAAGTAAATTTTAAAGCTGCAATAATTGTTTTGTTTTTGTTTTGGCCAACCTCCACAACAAGCTGTAAACACAACATAGACATATTGTAATTATTATTATTAGCTATTTTCAGCAGTTAGTTGTTAACTTTGTGTGTGTCTGCTGCTTTGTGATAAACAGGTATTACTTACTTGTTTTCAGCAAAAACAGCTGCTTGCTGCTTCTTAAAAAAAAAAAACAGCACTAAGATGAGTGAACCAGAACAGTAAAGTTGCGACCAGCAAAACCAAAACAGTGAGATGATAGACTCTGTAGAGCTGAGGGGAACTGCAGTGTCGGACAATAATTTTCTCTGGGTTTGGCACAGTGATCAGCCCCTTTGTGTGTTACGAGTTATTCAACCAGTTGTTAACATAAGAAATTCTGACTTGTGCAGCTTTATTTAATGATGCTGAAATTTAGAGTGTATATATTTTAGGACTTGGCTAAAATGGATTCTTGATACCAAGTATTGCATTATATGATTAGATGTAGTCTTTGTAAAACTCTGTAAAGAAAAAAGGAAAATACTTATATTTGATCAACGTCGATGCGGATTTCTTTTACTTGTTCATCTTAAACCAAACTTGTGACGTCAATGTGTGTAAAAGAAAAAACCCAACTGAAGCTACTTATTTTAACTCAGCCTGGATTTATCATGTTCTACGATGAGCTGCCTTAATCATCAATGTACAAAAGGATTTTCAGTAAGTCGTTCCAGCAGAATGTAAGCCTTAACTTTTTTTCTAATGAAGTGTGCCTTTCATTTCTAAGAATGTGTCCCGTGTTCTTGCATGGGCCTGTTAAAGTGAAGGGCAGGCGACGTGTGCTGTCAATCAAACGAGTGTTTACAGACTCTGTGAAAGAGTCATGTTCGTGTTCAATGTTACCTCCACAAACACTGTAACACTGTGGCCGGACTTAAACTCTGTGTGTGTGTGTGTGTGTGTGTGCGTGTGTGAGAGAGAGGGAAACAAATTCAAAACAGCTTTTGTAATTCCTCCTCCATTAAAGAAAGCGTCATTTCTTTTTAAAGGACAATTCTAATATTTTTCAACCTTTGCCCTATTGTGATCTTGACTACACGTTGGCAGAGGTTTTGGGAAACACAGAGAGCCTCAGTCATTCCAGTTCACCCAAACTTTATTTCTACACAACACATCTTAACCACTTGACTCTGAATTAGACCCACATTTTAAAAAGACTGTAAAATCCCATTAAGCAATAAATCTAAATGTTTTTCTTAACCAGTTATTTCTTAAAATGCAGATAAAAGGAGAATTTTGTAGTAAGACGTTTCCCTCTCTAACAGTTCAGTTCAATATTTATTTTTTATGCCAACACTCTTGACAATACCCAGAATAAATCAAGTGTCTACCTCTTTTGTGCAAAGTGGAAAAAAAAAACTAAGCAACATCAAGGCGGGATCAAGCAGTAGAGGGATCTCAAAGGTTGAAGATGGATGAAGAGTTTTTGGAGCCTGACCCACATTAGAGACTAAAATATTCTCTGCTTCTGCTGCATTGATTTTGACCGTTTTTTAAAAATCTGTTTCACGCAGCTTTATGTTTCAGCGACGCTGAATCGCTGGAGTGTCCCGTAAAGACTTTTGCGAGGTGAGATGTGATTTCCCTGGATCATTGTGATCAAAACATAATTTTAGATGTTTTGTTTCATCCTGTTGTTGGTGAATTTCACTTCATTGTGCCTCTTTTTTTTTTTTTTTTTCTTAAACAATCTTGTTCATATTTGGGGACAGTGTGATGTGTTTTTATTATTGTATGATGAAAAACGCAAATAAAGATGCCTAACACATATCAAACTATAAATCATTCACTTTATTTAATCCTTGACATTAGTATATTACAGTGATGCAAACCAGTGTCCACTGAGCTGCAGCCAGACGTGTCCCCCTCTTCTTTTCTTCCTCATTTCCTCCCTTCCTTTTCTCCTCCTCTCCCTCTCTGTGCTATAATAAAAAAGATGATTTGTCTTTTTCTTTTTTTTGTCTCAAGCAGGTAGTCCGACGACCCCCGGGCTCTCTATCATTATTTCCAGATAATGGCGATGAGATGGAGATGGAGAGGTGTTTGAGTGAGGATTAACAATCCTTGACTCGTATCACTCATGCAAGGACAGGTTTCTCATTTAAGTTTCTGACCTTAAAAACAGCAACCAAGACCAAAGGCATTTTAAATCTGTCAATTCAGGTTGTTGTTTGATTAAATTAATAACATGCCAAATTACTGTGAACAACAGAAAGTCAGAACGTGATTAAACACGGCTTCCGAGTGACACCGCGTCGCTGCTGGTGTCACTTGACAGCACTGGAGGGAGGATTGACTTTCAAGGTGTTGACAGACACGGAACATTTACATGCAACCCGACGTCACCCCACCCAGCGCTGAAGGCTCAAAGCAAACCTACCGTTTATAAACATAAAGACGCAGTTGACAGTGCAGGACATGACTAAGCAGAACAAGGACCTGGTGCAAATATTGACTCCTGTCGCATGAACGTGTGTTGATTTTAGCTCTCACTGGGACAAAACACGAAGGGTGTCACCAGTTTTCTGAAGCGTTTCTCACACTAGATGAAAACCTCCAAAAAGTCCCTACGAAGAAATTAGTTATGCACATAAAAACAGTATAGATAATAATGAAGCTCTCTTCTGTCATAAGCAGTAAATTTATCTCAGGCGCTGAATAATTCAGGCCTACAGGCGACAGGGTTCCCATGCCGATGCCAGGCTAAGTGCCCTACATACGGTATTATCTTTGTCTCTGGATATCAGCCAAGGGGACGAGGCTCTGGCTCAGAGGGAGGGGGGGAAATTAGGGAAACATTTGGGAGCAGAGGGAGGAAGTCTAGTCAATGTTTAACACCTCTGAACTGCATCAGGGCTGTAAAAGCTGTGACCTTCTGAAATGTCTCGCTGCCCACCTTTCTTTAACTCCGCCGTCCTAAAGTGCTTTACACTTTTCTAAAGTGACCACGGAGAAGTCAGAGCAACCTTATCCAACGCATGAAAGAAACGGGACTCTCACTCTTTCGTGAATGCAGCCTTACTGCGTGTGACGCGACCAGAAGCTTTGTGGTGAACATCTGAAATGTTTGTGTCAATAACATAAGTTGATTTGCTGCTTGTGTGACACTGTTATCTTAACGCTCAACACTAGCAAATCTTACCTATAGGCCCTTTTTGTTTTTTTGTTTGTTTTTTTTTGACGTAGAATCTAATTTCTTTCCCAGCCAGGAAATGTAATATTTAACCAGAGTGAAACATTAGCTAGTTTCCAGGCATGGTGAATGAATGCCAACAAGAGGACGACTATTTTGGGTTCGTTCTCAGTTATTTAAAGGTGAAAGATGCCATTTAATACCAAAAATGTTTAATGGGTTGTAATGTTATGGCTTTTCAGGACACCAAGCGGTAAAATCAACAAACGTTAGAAAGCAGGGAGGTTGTTAACCAGCTTGTGTGGTAGGGAACAAGGAAATAAATTCACAGAAAACTTCTGTTTGTATATGAGAGTGGCGTTTCTCAGTCTACGTATGTCTGGAAGTACACACAGAAGTCAGAGTAACAATGTAGAATGTGTGAATTGATCCTGTTTTAAGTGGATATTTCCTTCTTAAATGCAGCCCTACCCATTCCTCAGAGAAAAAGAAGTGTGTGTGTGTGTGTGTGTATACTACAATTAAGGGTGACATCATTAACTCCAACAAAGCCCTGAGAAAAACAAACATGTTAACTGAGTGCACACACCTCAGGGACTCTGCAGCCAGCTGCCTAATGGAGCTAATAAAAACAACATGAAGGAATCTGACACACGAGTGCACTTTATTTGCCCCGCGAACACTCAGTCACAACACACAGCAGGTTGTGGCACAAATTAGCTTGTTGCAAAGCTACTTTTGTGTTGTTATCTTTGGGGCGAGGCGAGGTCAATTGATTACTGTGAGTCAGTGGAGTGACGAGAACAGCAACAGTGACGGACGCTTGACGGTTTATGAGTAGAAAACTTCAGATCAGCGGATCTCTGGCACTGTCCTACTGTTACATGAACACCATTTGAAATACCTAAAAATCTCCACAGCTAAAACTATGTAGGAAATGTTTTTTTAAAGATGAGAAAATAGTGTGTTTGTTGGGGGCTATTTTCAGCTTCAAATCAACATACATCGGTGCACAACAGAGACTTCAGTGCATTTTCTTTTTTTACATTCCAGACATGTGCCTCATTAATGGCACTTAGATTTTGGAAATAGAAATGGAACAAACAAATGACAACAAACACTTGCTCTGTAGTACTTCATCAGGTCAAACTTTTCACACAAAAAAAAGTTCCCAGCATGTGTTTTGAATCAAATGAATGAATGAACGTATACATGGGGAAATGTAGTCCACAGGTTTCACCACACAGCAAACTCAACAGTTATCTCCATTAATAGATATTCTGCTGATATCTATTCAAAACTACATTTCCCATGCATACTTGCAAGATAAAGTGCAGGTGTGCTGTGTTTGATGTGATTATAAGTGCTTGTGATTGGCCTTTGTCAAACATTTGTCCGGCTGAAGGCCTGAACTGTGAACATGAGTGTTTGTGTCAAAATGTTATGTTTTTTCTCTCTTGGTACCTCAGCACTGAGACGTGAGGGTGGACGCTGTTTCTCTGTGGGTCCCTTGTACAGCTTCTTTCTGCTGTCAAACATGCAGAAGAACATGAAAATATTAAAGATTGACATCTTTTTAAGAACAAATGGGACTAAACAGGCAGAGTAACATGACCCTCATCATTTAAATTCCCCTGATTCATACTGAGTTTCAAGCTCTTATAGGTTCCTAAAAAGATATTAAATAAAAAATGTTAGTCAGCTAAAACAAAGATCATTGTTTATCTTTTTATGAATTCACCTTGTTTAAATTGTGTTTATATTTCTAGGCACTAAGCCTGTAAGAAACAGTCTTGTAGTAATCTGCTTTCATAGGAATAATATAATTTTGCCATGATAATTGTTATGTAACACGCTGAAAGATGCTGTTATGCTGTTCAGTGATTGCTATCGCTCTTCCAACATTTACATATCTATAAAAGTCAGTAACCATTTTTCCTTAGTGATACAACCTGTATTTCAAGGTGGTGTCTTGCTCAAAACAGGACCCTTTATTTTGAAAAACCACCATGGACCTGAGGTGTTACCTGGCCTGCAGTAGGAAGTCTTTATTGATCCTTTCTTTATCTGTATTTACCACAATGTTATTTTTTCTTCAAACTTTTCTATTTGTACCAAAATAAAAGCCTCAGCTGTTTTGTATACATACACACAATCCGCCTTTCTGTGTATTCTCGAACTGATTGAAAAGATCAAAGTAATCTGGTGACGCACGAGCCGAGCTCAGTTGTGTTGTTTCAATGTGAAATGTTGCACTGATGAAAAGATGAGTCACTGTTTTGATTAAACAGGGAGATCCTGTTGTCAGCCCGCTTTATGGATAAGTGGAATTTTTCTTGATCTCATATTGCAAGATAATCACACTGAATAACACCTGTGATGTATTTCTAAATACATCTTGCTGCAAACTTACTGATCACATTCAGATCTCCATAAAGAAAAGTACTACTTTTGTGACGACTGCATTGACCACTTTTTGGAGCACAAAACCAACTTTACCAGCTGTGTCATTCGATTTCTATAAAATCTAGAAACTGACAGATTTCACTTTAGTGGTCTGTGGATGATACAGTTACTTATTTTGTGTGGTTTTGCTCTTTTGGAAGACGTCTCTGTGCTTGTTTGTTCCTCAGCTTGTGACTCCCCCTCTGTACAAGCTGCTGATTTAACATCCACAACTTATCTTGTCCATCATGAGGAAAAAGTAAAAATACAGACACAACAGCCTCTTTGAGAGAGACACATACCTTCTTGTTGACTTGCTCAGAGTCATTGTGGATCAAAGCTTTGGCTAAACTGTGATTGTATTCACACACGCAGGCTTCTGCATAGGCTCGAGGCTGCTAGTCTCTCCCAGTGTGTGACAGTACGCTGTAAGGGCTGTGAGACTGTCTCACGTGGTATTGAACACGTAGCAGCACATATGAACAATAAGAAACTGAGAAACATTAAAGATGATGTGAAGTTTATGCAGGTAAGAACACGCAAGTTAACCTAAGTATGTTTAGAACTCTTTCTTCATAAGACTATAAAACTACAGTCAAAACCTAGTTTCAGGGTTAGAAAGTGAACACTATAATTGAGAAAGCCATGGTGAACAATTACAGTGAAGAGGTTGGTGAAGATAGAAAGGGGTGGGTGAGATGAACAGATAAATGTCCAAAGGAAGGGCTATTTTAGTATAGTCAGTGCTCTGATCCACCTCCTGCGCTCAGAGACACGAGGACAGACGTGCTAACAGCCTCTCCTGCCGCGATGGAGCCTAAATCAGTAAGTTGATAAGGATTTTTTTCAGTCACTCCTGTTGTGGATGTTTCCAAGGCTCATCTGTGTGTGTGTGTGTGTGTGTCTTGCTGGCTTGAGCAAAAAGCCCTGAGGTGTTCATTATCTGGGGCCCAGGGGCCCGGAACGCCTCCTGCTGAGGCTCTAACTACACCCAAATCCCACAGTGGGGGCGTGTTCGTAAAAAGCGATTGATGACTTGAAGAAACATAATTTCTAAGGAGGACCATTTGCTTTTTGTTATTTTAAACCACTGGACCATTATGATTATATTTCCATACTGTATTAAAAATAGTATCTATACATAATCACTCACCTGTGAATTTACAGTAAACTTTCTCACCACGGCAATAATAAAATATTACTTACTAACAATATAGAAAATATGGTAAACTCTAAAAACTACCACTTATTAGGCCACTGTATCTCTTCAGGAGTGGGCAAAGCAAGCAAATGTTTTGGATCATAGATTACTAATCATACTGAAGCTAGTCACTCTGCCTGCTGCCCCACCTATCTATTGCCCTGATTTAATGTACTGATAAAACAAACTTGACACTTAAAAACTGCTGTAGTGTAGCACTGACATACTGTATTATACACATGTACTGCAGAGCTACAGTTTATATGATCGATCATATATATTATGTCTATGGCAAAAAAACAAATATTTTCAATTTAGCTAAGTGCTAGGCTACAATGCTAACATCGCAACTCAGAATTGTCTTTTTTGTTTGATTGTTGCAATCTACACTATTTCTCAAGTCTCCAAAATATGCAATATGTGAACCAGGACTCAAAGCTCGTACAGCTAACAGTCACTACCTTTTCTCTATTCCACTAAAACGTTCTGATATCCAGACAGGAATTAAGAATTAAAAACAAAGCATCTCACAGTTTACATTTTTTAAGAGCCCATTTCTTTATTTTACAATATAAATATAAGTAGAAATGATTTGGCAGGCAAAAAACTGAAGCCGCAGAGAAACAAATTCATCGAGAAAACAGCTTATTTAGCAACTCTTCAATTAACACAGTGTTCAAAACTGATCTCTAATTTCTTCTTCACCATCTAGCCTCGATTAGTTCATTGTTATAGGCACATGAGCAAGCTTTGATTTGAACCAATGTCATGGGCCAGACTATATGAAACACAAATCCTGATCAGTGAAATAAAATAAAATAAAAACAGCTTGGTGGGTTGGTTAATTGCTGAAAAGGTTGAAATACTACAGAAAAACGTGAAATGTACACTTGGCTGGTTTATATTTTATCCTTTGGTAATAAACGTGCATAGTTTTTCTGATATTCCACCACATGATATTGTCTCACATTAATAAGCACTGAAATATTAGCGAGCGTCTGAGTGTACACGTGTCTGACAATGTTAGAAGAGTGTGGTAAGCTAATTTTTAAATTTCCAAGTAGATAAAATATTAATTCTGTTTCATTCTGATAAAATTAATGCTGACACTCACTGTGGATAAGTCATAAATACGAACTGCTTCCTCCTGCAATAAATCAAATGTGATGTGAGTGAAGATATTATAAATAACATGAGAAGACAAAATAAGGACAAGAATATGCGTGGCCTATAAAAAAAAGTATGCAATGACCTTTCTTCTTTTGCCTGCTCGGTACGAGGGCGAGATTCCTGAAGAGACAGCGAGATATGGCAGGTACTGTGCTGTCCACAACGGAGATATTGACTCCAAAATGTGATAAAAAGCAGTGTAGTGTCTTACTAACACCTATACAAGGGCAGTATGGACATGGCAAAACAGTGAATGAACACGGCCTTTATAGATTGTGGAGTGTTAAATACACTATGTTGAAAAGGGCCAACAGGCTGATATGGCTGCAATGTTACTGACAGTCTACACACTGATGTCTTTGCAGCATTGGAAAAAAAAAACCTTCAAAAATAAGTCTGTTCTTTTTGTAAACAGTTTTCCTTCATTTGTTACATGTTCTTTTGTTACACATAAAGCCTTGTTCACAACATGGCAAAGTTTTGTGGTGAACGCTCTGTCGAGCCACGTTCGGGGTCTCAGTCACTCGCAGTCCTCTCCGGCGGTGGCAGCTTCCAGAGCAGCAAGCGCCTCTGCCACCATCGAGTCTGTGACACTCTGCACCTCCTCATCCGCGGTCCTAGTCTCTTCATCCTCGCTCTTTGTCATCGAGATCCCGCTCTCGACTGTGGAAATGTCCGGAGTCTTTGGGAGTCTAACACTGTCTCTGGTCTCGGCTGAGGACAGGCTGGTGGTGCTCGTGTGGATGTCCACTGACAGGATGCTACCCTCGTCCCCTGTGTCACAAGGGTATTCTGGTGTCCCTCCTACACCCTCGTCTATCTCATCTGCCGACAGACTTCCGCTGCCGATCCTGCACTCAGTGACAGACCTGTCCAACCCGTTCCTTGTTGCATTGTGTCCCTGCTCGCTGTGGCTCCTCTGCTCACGGTACTCCTGTCTGTTGGAGTAAACAGGCACCTGGCTCGGTGTTCTCTGCTGAATCACCCATGCTTCTGGCTGGATGATGTACGGACCCTCAGCAAGTGGCGCGCTCCCCTGCTGGTGCAGCTCCTTCACAGGCGCTGCGTGCAGCCTGTGGTTGACGTGGTTGTTGTCCACCTCCAGCTTCAGCGTGCTTTCGTTGGACTTACTGTAGCCCAGATTGTGGAAGCCCTGCTTCTGCTTGTTGTGGCCGCCGAGTGGGTCGCTGCCAGGAGGCCCACCCGAGTGGTGGCGAGGCTGGTAGAGCGAGTTGCCGGCAGAGTCGGTCTTCCTCACATCCACTGCCACAGAGGGGTCGTAGATGTAGCTGAGAAAGAACGAGACAGAGAAGGTTTCACTTCTAGAGCTAAAACCAATAAGAGATTCTCTTATAAAAGCTTGTATTCAAATAAGATCCTCTTTTTTAAGAGAATCTTGTTACAGCACAACCTCACATACAACCTAATTTAACTCACATGAGTAATATTCAGAACTGCTGTAGAGACAGAAAGAATGAAAATTCATTGAAACAACTTTCTAATTTTCAAATAAGCCAGAGTTACAGCACACTTGACCTGACTTCACCATTTTATTTCCTGGCGACAGACAGAGAGGTCTATTTCTGTCTGTGTGACTGGGCTCCAGGAGTCTGATATTTCTGTGACAATCAATGAAAACACCCTCACACACTGTTCACATCAAGGATATTTCACTGTGCAGTCGGTGCACCTTTCTAAATGCCACTGTAGCACGGCAACGCCAAGCATGCACTTGATGTTTGCACAGCTCATGTGAATGTCTGATATATTATGCAAAGTGTTGTTGGGAAGCTGGGGGGGAAAGGGGACCAGGACGTGTACAGGTCTGTGACTACACTCTCTCCGCCTCAAACCATTGTCGTTTCTCATCAATATTCACAGATTTTGAGCAAACATCGGTCTGGTACTGGATTTTGAGGCTCATACTGGAAGCTATTCTGAAGGTTTCACAACACTTAATAACAGCAGAGTATTTTTAACAAAGAATTTTGATACAGATCTCTCGTTCCATTTGATTTGAAATACTGTGACCCAGACGTGGGACAGTTTCCTGTGTTAAAAACAAATACTGTGTTGGGAGGTGTCTTTAACGCTGGCCATGATCAGCAGAGTCAGAACAAATGTCTACTAGGTGGATTTAGTGTTGTCGTTGTCAGTGTATTTCAGTGTATGTACATGTAAGGTGCCTCTAACAGCAAACAATGGCCATTAAACGGCTTCATAAAATCCAAAGTTGGTAAAATTCCCTTAATAAATATGGTTTAATATGATCTTAACCCCACAGTTGTGGCAAAAGGGAAATAAGGAGAAAATACAAATGAGATGCTGATTATGTGCAGGAGTCCTTCTCAGTCAGTAAAATAAGTAAATAAATATATGATAATCATTTTTTTTCCTTTTATAATGAAACACAAAATATAATGAGCCCTAGTTATGCCACAAGGGTTCCCTAATCAACTCATTAAAATAAGTGACAAGTGCAGAATATGAAAAGGACATTTTCACCTGTAACCAGTATCCATTGTCAGTCAAATAAAATAAGACAAGCCGCCCTGGCGCACTCATTATTTTGCATTGGTTTTATGTTTTTCCTGTTCTTGCCTTCACCAGATATTGATGTTGACCCTCACCTGCTTTCTTCTCTCTGCTGTGAAATGAGTCTCGTATTGCGTAAATTACAGCCCACCATATGTTCTGCCACAGATTTGTCGATGTCCCAATTCCTGATAGTGATAGCACAAGTCGATAAGGACTTATTAATACTCGTTTAAGCCCCGCACCTTAAACAGACCCTTTTTAGTCTGTAACGAACGTGTCGTATGACCATTCTGAAGGATTTTCTTACAAGATTGCTTGTTCTCACACAAACCTAGGCAGGTATTAGGAGAGTTGGCAGGGGGCTTTATTTTGTGGATAGTGTAACAGGCTGTCAGACATCACCTGCTGCGAGAGCGTCATGTTTTTCACACCCATCTTCGCTTCCTTTCATTGGTTTTCTCCTCCACAGAGGAGCTTCCTCCATCCCCCACCAAAACAACCTCCTTCAGTGTCTCTTTTATGGAGCTGCAGCTCACCAATCTAGCATCCCTTTGCACTTGACATCTCCTTGATCTAAGCTCCTTCCCTCAAGCTTTTTTCTGTCGTCTCACTCTGCTTTTGTTTTCAGTGCTCGGTGTTTGTGTCACCCCCTTCTGATTTTACGTCACACTGTTGAGTATTCATGTACTTAACAATAACACCAGTCGTCCACAGAATCGAGGAGACAACTTTCAGATGTATCGACTGATTCAATAACAGTTTTTTTTCGCCCCTCCTGGGAAGCGGACACACAAAAACTCCACCCGCCCACGCATTTATGGTCTCACACACACACTCACACACTAACCCTCTGACTTAAGCACCTCTCTCTCACCCTGCATCCTTCCCCTCAGTCTCCCTACACAGTGGAAAGCTGAGAAAATGAATGTTTTCCATTTCTCTGGCTCCTGGGCAGTGCTGCTGCCGTGTCCTGGCTGCCAAGGTGAAATCTGAAGCTTGCTTTTAGAATAGTGAGAGACACACAAGGTGTTTCAGCAGGAAAAAAAAAGTCCAATAATTCATAAGGCTGGACAAAAGCTGTGTGAGAAAATGAAACAGCATTTTCAACAAGGAGAGGGGGGGCACCACCTGTTCTGTCTCCAAGCTGTTTTCAAGGAACAGGTCCAGATAAACAGACAACTTGTTTCTCTGATCCTCTGTTATTGTTTTTAGGGAAGTGGAAAAATACAAAAACACAGACTAAACGTCCTTATTCTGAGATATGACACATTTCATATTTAGGTAAGGAGGGCAGGTTGTGTGTTTGTCTGGTCACCAGACCCAAATCAAACAGCTAATGCAAATCTCTCCCAGCATTTCAAGTCACAAAGAAAGAGAGAAGCAGCATCTCCTCAATTTCAGATTTTCCTTTATGTTAAAGGAATACAAATCTAAATCACCATTAAGTTAATGGGAAATGCTACAGCATTAAATTAACTACTGATCAAATGACTGTGTGTAGTGTAAAGGGGTTGCTTATAGTTAAAGTGAAAGCTTTAAAAAAAATCTCAAAAACTCTCTTGGCAGTCGAATAAGTAAGTTTAAGTAAAGCAATGTACGTGAAAACCAAGTCTCATCTACCTAGCTGAATATTCTGAATCCTGAATACGTCACCAAGCCCTGACAACGATGCCTTGTAGGCCTTTTAATGAACAGACAGTCCTGCAAAGAAATACAGTAACCAGGGGTGATGGCTATTGGCATATTGACTCACAGTTTGCACAAAGAGCCCACGTGAGGCTGAGAGTGCAGACATGTTATAAATGAACCTCTCACTATCTGCATGAAACAAGACAAGAAATCATTATGCGGCCAAGGAGACATTTGAATTGGCACTGTGGACCTGCAGATAAGGAAATCCACACTGAGAGGTGTTTTCTGGGGAAGTGGACAGCAGTTTTATGTTCAACGGTTAAAGGTAACTGATAAGCAAACAAATGGGGTGTTTGTAAAATTAATACAAGACTACCAAGAGACAGGTCAACCACACAGTCATGATACATTAAAACAGTCCTTTTTGTGGGGCATTTTCAGTAGAACCTTAAGAATTTGGTGCATAAAGTTAAACCCATTTCAAAACATCTGCAGTTTCCAAGATCCTCAGTTCAAAAGATTGTACATGTGGGAAACTTTTCCAAGGTTTGGAGGAAGACCCAAACTGTGACTCAGCTGAGAGGACATTCATTTGGATGGTCAACCAAGAACCAACACGGCAGAGGTCTGCCATGAACTGGAAACTGTATATAGTTAAGCAACTTACAAGGGCTGCTGTTCAAGAAAGAAGAAAACAGACCTCCTCAAACTCGACTGTATGCGTCTATATGTAGTTGATCACATGGACACAGAAAAAGCTTTATGGTCAGATGAGACAAAGACTGAGTTGTTTGGCCACAGTGACATGAGGCATGTTTGGAGTAAAGGTGAAGCATTCATTTGTTAAAATACAGACCACCTTCAATACCATTACACAAAAACCTTTTATGAAATGAAACATTAACCTTTATGGAAAGAGCAAAGGAGCTATTTCACATAGCAAATGCCAAATATGAAATGAGTGCAGCTTTTGATTAGGTCATTGTCTACAAACTAAACTGATGAGTAGATGAGAAACATTTTCTTTCTTCCCCATTAAAAAAAAAGATGTGCACTTTATAGATGGACATTAACTTGACTTTCCTTTACAAACTAAACAACTAAACACGCAGCCAAATTTGAAAGACTAAACACATCTGCGGGTGCGTTAGAAGAAGGTTTGTGATAAAATAATGGGGTAATAAAATGGTGGGACATGAGGCTTGAACAGAACTGAAGGAAAAAGAAAAAGCAGCTTTTGGAAATTTAGATTGATTCTTTAAATCACAAACAACAAGTGACTTCAAGACAGGGAAGAGAAGCAGCATGAAGCAAACAGACAAGAAGAGACACACTTCTCACCTTTTTATCATCCTGCAGCATTGGCACCCCATTTGGCCAGCCGTGACGTGGAGCTGCGGAGAGACATTAACAAACCAATTAAACTTTAATCTCACAAATACCCTTCAAAAAATGAAAAACTGAAAACGGTACAGACAAAATCTAAGGAGAAAAAAGTTCAGCAGGTGACATTTTCCCCTCAACATCTGAGCTCGCTCATCAAGGGAAGATTACAGTTAGCTACACAGCCACCTCTCTGAACAATGAAACACACACCCACACTTTGACAGAGTGGGAGACGGCTTATTGATCAGACGGTTCACCACCTCTGACATGTGTTTTTAAATGAGGGCTTTTTTTCGAGGTTCTCTTGAAGATTTCACCTCATCAGTCAAGTTTTTGCTTTGCCCTTGGTCCCAATGGTATTTGGACAAGAGGATGAAAGCTCTGTCTGCCTGAAGCTCTGATAAAGATGTTATTGCCATCCATCACTGTTGTGTGTGAGTGTGAATCGAAGTGTGTGTATTTATGTGCAGGACTGGAGTGACCTTTTCTCTCCTGGTGGTGTGTTTCTCTAGGCTTTGGCATTTCTTTGCCTGGGTAAATAATTAATCACGGAGTCTTGAAGGGGTTTGTCTGCAAGCGGAGGAGAAAGAGATTGACACAGGTAGAGGACACAGTATCTCTTTGCGGAATAAAAGGACGGATGTGTGCCCGTGAGACAAAAACTGTTTCTAGACTTAACCTTAACTTTTTGACTCCGCAGGCCTTAAAGAAATCTCCTAAAACTTTCTTACACAAGCGCATTTGTTCTTAGTGAGGGTATTTTAAAACGAGTCATAAACACAGTATATTTATATACAACTGTGTGTTGACAGCACTGGGATGCACAGCTAAAGGTTTTCCTGTTATTATAAATAGATTACTTTCCAGGAATATATGACCTTTACAACTTTTCCAGGAATGTTTCGCTATAAATCAATATGACAACAAATGAGTTTTCTGATGACGAATTTTATGATGTTATTCTTTGACTTCATTTGTTTGAGACAGTTTTACATGATTTCCTCTTAACACTACATTGCTACAACAGCAAGAGTTTTATGTTTGGGAACTCACATGGGAGTGTATAAGTTGGACCATCTTTACAGCATCTTTATAGCCCTGACCTGAAGTTACTGTTGCTTTCAGGGAATAAATGTTTTTGTATTTTGTTCTGCGTTATGAGAAGAGGGTGGTTCGTTTTTGGACACTTATTTATGACTTTAGGGCAATGGTCTGAACTCAGCCTACTACTTGTTGACTGTCACTTTGAAATGTGGCCACTCGTTGAACTGCAAGTTACTTATGTTCATGTAATCTAATCACTTAACACGACATATCACCAAGTGCAACACTGTGACTCATTTATGTGTTTTTAATCGTAAGGAATAAGTCCCTATCAGGTTTTGGCAACAAAGGAAATGCTGGTGATTTTGGCCTTTTAGTGGGATTTGTGGATAATGAAAGAAGAAAAATGACATCTCCAGCCTCAAATGCACCTCAGCTTGTGCAGCCATTAGATTTCTTCATCTATTTGTCTCCATTAACCATGCAAATCATCATGACGCTATAAGGAAACTGGGAAACTTTGTTGTAAGAAGCTTTAGATATGAATACATCTTTGTGCAAGAAGAGAGGAGGTGCATGTGGAGAATTACTTGCTTGGAGGGTTGGTTTAAAAAATGCATGTAGGACCAATAAAATGCTCTTTATGTACTAGTTAGTTGTTAGAATTTAATTAAAAAGCAGATCTGTACTTGTGAGTTATATAATTTATACTGTGTATAACAGGCTCTATACAAATCAAGGCCCTGTGAAAAGGACCATTGGGTCACATTTGTTTCATGAAAGGCTGTATTCTTTATGCAAAAGTAACAAAGCATGACTTAGATTTCCCAAGACATCTAATTATCCCCCTACTGGTATGTTGCTTTGCACCACAATATAAAAAAAGAGTCCCGAGCCAAATGTGGGTGTAGTCATTGACAAACAAAGTCAGCATGGACACAAGTGGCATCCTCACAACTTCACTTTCACTGGGACCTCCAACACACTCTCAGCTACTTATGCAAAATCCAAGTGGGTATTACCACACCATGTGCAATTCAGAGGGGCAAGGAGGCCCAGCAGTTCGACAGAGCACCCTGATTCACACATCACTGCACCAGCAAGCATCCACTCAGCTGACGGCTCCCTTATCTTCAGAGAGGGAAGCAAGAGCGGAGGTAATTTCCCAGCGGGCATCAGGAACTATCACATTAATGGAGCGCTGTATTAGTCCAGGTGGAGCGCTGAAGTCACTATCAGCCGAATTTTACAATTACTAGTCACATTCACGCAGGTCAATAATCATCTGCTCCCACACTCAGTCGTCTGATCACTTGGGATGCAGCTGATTTCTCCTACCTGTTGTTGCGTGGTGGCATTTCTTGTCTTGTGGATTATGTCTCTTCCATATCCCAGTGACATGCGTGTGCTGCCTACTGCTCTCTTCACCCTTGGGTGTTTTAATGTGCTTGCCTCGAAGCCTTGAAGGCTGCTCAGATTAGTTTGGGGAACATCTTCAAGCTCAGAGTCTCCTCTACCAAAGTGTCTGCTTATCTGTTTGTTTCAATAAATGCTCCTAAATCCTGTCACATATCTGTCGTTGACTGAGGAATTAATTATAAGTATAAATAAGCTTTTCACCACAGATAAAACACTGTCACAGTACATGGATTATTAAGTATTAAGCTTTCTTCAAGATAAATGACTCACTCTGTATTTTTTAAAATAACACGAACAAATGTGGTAATGTGAAAGTAATACGCACATTTCAGGTGCATGAGTTTTAATTTAAATTTAATTACTGAACACATTTCCGCATTATATAGAGATAAAACTACATCCTGCAAGGCTGCTTGTGAATGCTGCACAGTCCAAATAACTTTTACAACTTTATAATTAAAGCTCCGCTAATCAGTATTTTCATATTAATTGTTTATCACATGACATGTGTTGATTGTAGTGATGGAACCCGCAGGTAATTATTGCCCGGAAGAGAAGATGGCACAACATGACCTATTCAACAACATTTTGCCCTGAAGTCAATCTCATGACTTTCCCCCTTGTGTCAAATCATGAGAAGTGAACAAGATTCAAAAACACTGAAAGCAGGAAAACAAGGGTGTTTTCAATTATACAAGACGTAGCAACAAAGCAATTAATTTGTGGCAGTTAACCCTGTGATATGAATTAGCTGCATACATGAGACATAATATTGCTTATGCTAGTTACATATAGTAACTGAAAAGTTAAATAAATAAAAATAAGTTTTCAGTCACTGCTGCCTTTTCTCTAAGCTCTTACAGTTTTATCTTAACAGGTCAAACTTACAAATTTGATTAGTTTTAACTTTCGGTGAAGCCAAACATTACAGTTAAATATAGAGTAAATCTAACTGAATAATAGAAGTGGGTTTAGTTTGATGCTTAAAATGGGAAATGTTTGAATTATTTGCAGTGTTTTGCTGTTCGGCGCTTATGCATTTTGTGGTGCGTTTTGTCAGACATCTAACATCCAACGAGGACAGACACGTGGACAGGTCAACTAATAGTCGGCTGACTGGGTCGGAAAATGCTGGTTTGCATCCGAATGGAGTTGGATTGCAAATTTGCAAGGCAAAAACAGGCTTCGGGTTGACTGGGTGCTGACAATGTGATTGTAGTGTTACCTGCCTCGGGCTAATCATTCTGCTGCTGGTCAGCAGAAACAGTCAGCGCACAGTCAGAGGGGAACTAGTTCTGCAGGGCAGACATGACACAGTGCCATCTTAGCTAAAAACACTCCTCAGAGCAACAAGAGTCCCATGAGTAACTACCAACATTGGTGCACTCTTAACTGAACAACATTAGAAGTCAAAGATAACTGAAGAGCTCTGGTTGAAGACAACGACAAGACAAACATGACTAACAGAGAGGGGTGACGTATGGCTCCACTGTGTCTAGATGCAGCTGTCATGCTTGCCACACTGTGTTTGCAGAGTAAATACCCACAGAGAAGTGGAAAGACCAGGAAACTACACCCATGAATTCCCATCACTACTGCATGTTTTTAGATGAGTACAAATACATTTAGTCATTCCCCATGGTCCTAACACGGGAGTCTGGCCTGTACCTGACACACCCTGCTGCTTCCAGGTCAGGTAGAAGAACTCATATTTATATGTACATTCACTCAAGTACTGCACCTGAGTATGAATATGAGGTACTTAATTTACTCAAGTCGTTCTTATGCTTCTACTCTGCTACATTAGGGAGGAAAAATATTCTACCTTTCAGCAAACTAAATTTAGAGCAGTTAATAGTTACATTTTCAGATTAAAAAATCCTTCCAAACCATATGAAACACATTCACTATGAGATGATAAAATAAACCAGATGGGTAAATTAAAGGTTAAAGCTCTGACTATGAACCATAATGCCCCTGCTAAGTCTCTCTCTTAGTTTCCCGTCATCTTTTTCGTCGTCAAGGCTAAAATGCTAAAATATACAGTCAACAATAAAAATGAACGTATTAGTATTTAATATTTATAATATGATACAGTACATTTTGATGCTAATAGTTTTCCATTTTTACCCAAACATGTCTCACAAATGTATAAAATTATAAATGAGTATTAGTTTTATGTAGTTGTATTAGTACGTCCACCACAGCGTATTGTGTTGTTGTATTTAAAAGCTGCAATCACAGCTGGCAGTAGGACAGGGAAACAATCAATGCAACCTCGTCACTCCCAGGTTATAAATGAACAATGTAAACTGGCATTTTATTACAGCAGCTCAGGAGACTGATGATAAACTGACAAACCTGTTAGTAATGAGCATTTTCTCTCTGCCTCTCCACAGTCTTTACCGCAACCAGCAGCATATGACTGAGATTCACATCAGAACGTCAAATGACCAATCATGTCGTTCCCCTGGAGACTTTCAAAAGTCAAAATGAGATCAAAGATTCAATCTGTGAATCAAATGACTATCATTCATTCAGATATTGGCCATTGTTAGCTGGCAATAATGAGGCTTTATCTGATCCCTTCTCCATTCAATGTTATATAATAATAATATATGTTGCTCATGTTTTTGTGATAGGGAAGATCGCACATCGATTACTGAATGGGAGAGATATTTCGGCACTGGCAGCTTGGCCTGGTTCCCATTTTTCCACTTTCCGAGTTTTCTTCAGGGGAAATTGAAACATTTCATCTTAGAGAAACAGGTGCAATAAAAGTGAGATGGCTGTAGAGTGTCAACTAAATGTGGACTGGATTGAAATCCACAGCGTACCCATGTAAGTGGCAGTCAGGGCTATTTCAAAAAATGCTGTGGGTGGAAAATTTGATCCGGAAAGATAAGTTTTAAAAATAATTCTGCTCTGGAAACAGGCCAGTTGAAAAAGGTTTTTACCTGTAAGAGGCTTCATGTGTAAATAGAACTTCTGTTATGTGTGTGGAGTGGTTATTTTTAAAACACTACATATGAGAGACTGCACTTCCTGGATTACTCTTTGAAATAAAGAAAAGGACAAAATATGTTGTATGTTGATTTTATTTTGAAGGATAGTAGGTATCCTCAGTCTCCAGTGGTTACAATAATTATTACTATGATGTATGGCTCATGTCTTCTTTTTAGTAGAGCGGTTTGTTGAAATGGATGCACATTTATGTGCAGAATTAGGTTTGCGGTTTGGTAAAATTGTATTAATTTAAAATCCATTAATACTAATAAATGGCATTGCTCATATTAAATAAATATGTGTCAAACCTGGCTGCCTCTAAACTACAGAACATCTTTAATTGCTTTTTGTTTTACAATAACAGCCATTTGAAAAGACAGCTTATTAATTAAGTTCACACTCTGAGAATGAGATGAGCAGCCTAAGATAAAAACTGTGGATTAAATGCATGAGACACACTGAAATGACGTGTAGCGTCTTTACTTCTACAAGCTGTGAGTTTCAAAGGTTGGGATCAGAAAGTTAAATCGAAGATTGCTCTGACACCCACATATCTTGATCAGCTACTTGCTGAGTTTTTCTCTGTTGGACTTCTTTAATTAAAAATCGCTGATAAAAACACACACTCCACTTATGGTGCTGCAGTGGTGTCACAGTGATGTTTCCATATGTGAAACGTGTACAAACAAAAACTGAAGGTGTTTAAACCTGTGGCAGTCACTGTAGTGATATGATCTCTAAAGACACACTGTGTCACCTCCTTGAGATTGTCTTCCCTCGCTCTTGCATATTTGATAGCAGTTGTTTTTGTTTTGCCCTTGGACTGAAATCTATCCACAACCATGTATAACTGTGGGTTTGAGTTGCTGGTCTAAACACTGCACATATTACCAATATAAAAACCACATACTGAGACAAAAGCAGAGGGGGTTGAATAACACCAGAGACTTGCTCACAGATCTTTAAATCCTCTTTTTACTATCAAACAACTGTAACTGAATGCACATTTGCAGAGTCACTGCCTGAGGTGTGGATATGAAAGCGAGGGTCACTAGTGAACTTTTCAACAAAGGAATAGAGCCTTTTACAGGACCTCGCTGTTGTTACGCGGCTTAGTCACCTGATAGATCTCTGAAAAGGTTGGCTTATGTAAGCTGTGTGTTACATTATAAAGATAAAGTTTGACACCTGCTTAGAGCGCGTGTGTTGTGTGCTTTGTGTGTGTGAAGGGACAGTGAGAAGGGAGATCGTGTTCATGTGGGTGACAGGAAGAGCGTGGTGATGGAAAAGTGGAATAACGTGTCTCAAATCCAACTTACACTGTAGTTTCAGTGTCTTGTTTTCTATCTCCCTTAAACACTCCTAGCAGAAATATGGTGGGAATTGTCAATGCTGTTGTGAATCTGTATTTTGAAGCAAACCCTAAAATACTGAGTGACATCTTAAATTCATCCTCCCATTGTTCACACACCACCAATGTTTCCTATTATCTTGAGCTCTGATCAATCTGGCAGTACATTAAAATCAATTCTTCACTAACCTGATCGACTACAACTACAAATGTGAATTAAGAAGCCAGCAAAAACCAGTTACCCATTACTCGTTCAATGCCTTCAAGGGCCTATCTTGTCCTGAAGATTTATTATCAACAAATTTGGAAATTTATTTAAAAGACTTTAGGTTAACTGTGAGGCAAAGCCACTTGCTACAGCTTCTCACTCCTGAGGATCACTGTATTGTGTCTTAATGTTTCCAGCTCTTTAAAAAACTGTGCAGATTAATTAATGATAAGAATAACTGTTGGCTATAGAGTTTCGTTGTAGGACTCACGCATCTTCTAGAACAGGTTCGCACTTGTTTTAACAAAACTGTTAACACAGACTGTGCTATGACTCGCATTTTACATGTACACTAAAGGGTATTTTCACACTTCAGTTTTGTATTTTTTAAACTTACGTGACTGTGTGCCGGGCTCTGAGTGCTGCCAAAATGCAGGTGTCCTTGAACGCATCCTGCGCAGACACTGACAGATGATTAAAGCTACTGTTGTTCTACTAAAGTGCTGCTTTTGCTACGAGTCCTAAGTAGACACTGAGTCACAACCAAACATTTGAGCATTTCTGCAAACACAAACTGGTTGTGACACCTGTGACTGCGACGCTGACTCATGTTTGGCAGTTTTAAAAGTTATTTTAACACCTGATCTATAAATGAACTGATTGTAACTTACAGGACTTTGTTATAGCAACATTTTATTTTTAAAGCTGAAATCCTAAAGGTTCACTCGTTCTAACTTCTCCAGTGTGTTTTCTTAATCTATATATCTAATAATCAACAGAATATATTTGGATTTTTTTATAATATAATTATATTTATAGATTTTAATATAATTTTATATAATTTTATTTTGCTTTTCTTTGACATTTTACAAACAAAACGGCTAATAGATGGATAAAAAAACTGCAGACTGATAAATAGCATAAAAACATATTTCTAAAAGAACAACAAATGATATAGAAGAACATTTTGTAGTAGAAAGACCGTGGTAAGAAACAGTGTCATCAGCATCAGTCAACTGACATTACATCTGAAGCAGCTGCTATACTTTTGTATTATTTACTATGTATAAATTTGTGTATGTGTTTATGTATGTTGAATATGGTTTTAATCATGGATTTGGTATTATTTTTCACCATGCATACCAGGAGTAAATTCTATCTTTAATAGACTGATTAATTAATGTTAATCTGCACAACGATTAAGTGTTAAGTTTTACGACCTGTCTATTCTCTCTGGGTGTTAAATTAAACTGGATCGGCCATCAACTGCATTTTAGTCTTTTTATCCCACACAGTATATCCATGAACATGACGCCAGGTTCCAAGTAAAACTGAAAACAAAGCAATTACTGAAAGGATTTCCGTGTACTCTTCCGTAGCCGCTGTGACCCTGTGCATTTCTCTGCTGACAGAGAATTGTAGCAGTCGATAACATGGTCAATTTAGACTTCTTATCAGCTCTGAGGCTTTTAAAATCCAGCTGAAATGTCAACACACTGCTTTAAAGTAAGCGTAGTGACAGAAAAATTCTGCCGTGTAACCCTCTGCTTTATCCAGCTTTTAATAACCTGCATATACAGTAAGTGTGATAACCTTCCACACCTGATAACGCTTGCCGTGAGAGCGCTCGAGCCATTCATCTGAGCGATGTTATTGTGTGACTTTTTCAATTACAGCTCGCACAAAGAGAACTGAAATGCTGCAATACTATCTGAGAAAAGTGTCTCCTTCAAAATAAAACTTTTGATTTGAGTGTTTGACATGTGTGCTAACCATAACCTGGCTGATTTGAATAGGCCAGGTGTGATTAGGCAGGTGTATCCATGGTGAGTTGTCATGGTGACCAATTTATATAAAGTCAGCCCTAGTTAAGGAACAATCTGCAGGATTTTCTCTCTTTTAAGCAGCATTATTTGGATTTTAAGTGTCAGGAATCCCTTCTATGATTTCATATTGTACTATGAAGGTAAGAGTGTGTTCATGTCTGCGTGATGTGATGTGTCCAAACACCTTTTTTCAGATGGCCTTGGGCAGCAGTCTGATGAAAACAAGTCCTCACTCCTCTCTATTACCCAGCAGCTCCCACTTATCCATAGCACCCCCACCGCACACCGCTGCCCTCCTTGCTCTCTCACACTGCAAACAGACCTGCTGCTGTTTTCCTCCCATGAAGACTCCTGACCCAGGAGCCCTGAACTGTACTTTAGCAAGTAAACAAGCCAACGAAGGAGCCTGAGAAGAGTGCACTTTTAAAAGATTTCATGTCTGTGATGGCGAGGTAAACTAGAATTACTGCACTGCGGTTGTATGCCTTCATCAACCAGTCAAGTTGCAGTTTGCACGCATGTTCAAGTGGATATTTGTGCCAAATGAAACAAAATTATCTCCAGGTGTTTCTGTCTTTACAGCGTTGACATAATGGGATGGAAGTGAGGTCACAGTGACCTTGACCTTTGACCTTTGAGCACAAAAATCTAAGCTTATCCAAAAATTCTGATGTTTCTGAGCTACAACGTCATGTTCACAAAAATAAGATGGACAGACAATTTTTCAAATTTCAGTGTTGTTCTATGTAGTCCATGAGGAATCAAAAATATACTTTAAAAATGCAGTTTCTTCTGTTTGAGCTTTTTTTAACAGCCAAACCTGGGGGTCAAAATAGCTCCAAAGAACTGTTCTCTTTTTTCATTATTGCTTGTTGTCTGGAGTAATTTTTTTTGAGTAAAATAGCTAAATTAAATAGCATTTAATGGAAAAGCAATATTTCCCTGCTATTACACAACAACTCACTCTTTACTGCAACAAAAATAAATAAATAACGACTATCTGAACAATCTATTTTCCACACCATTATACAAACACCACACAGAGCTCTGTGCTCATGTTTCTATCCTGTTCAAGGTATAATCCTCGTCAAGCAGCAGCAGCCCTTGTGCAAAGCAAACTAGAGCTTTGGCAAACAGTATTTGCATCCACTTTTAATGTTTTGTCTAACAAGCCACCACATTGGTGGAGTCGGCAACTATAGGCAAGCAATGAGCTTAGCAAACCTCAGCTTAGCATCCTGTGTAAATCACCTGCCACGATGCAGCAACTCCCACCTGGAGCACAAGATCCCTTTAAGGCGCTATGACAACAAGACAAAGTTTCTATGTCAGTTTAACCAGTTTAACTTAATTAACCGTGTGCTGCGATGCTACGTGTAAGGTGTGCAAACAAAGCCCAAGGCCGTGTGTGTGTGTGTGAGCTCTGGTTAACTTAGTCCACACCACTCCTCCTCCTCCACCTGTTTAAACCACCCCAACAAAGAACAAACGACCACAGTGAGACCTTTCTGCTCACTCATTAACTCTGCCTGCACATGTGCAATGTGCTGGATGGTAATTTTTAGCTTGGCTCCCCTGCACAGTTTGTCACCTTTACAGCCCTGAGGAAGTTCAGTTCTCCGTTTTGTTTTTGAATACGTACACACTGGTCACATACTGATCCGGCGATGCCACTGAGGACATGTCCTCATTGGCACTAAACGTCATATTTTTCTGGGAATGTGGGGTGTTTACGGCTGAAACACTTAGTTAAGTTGACTGAATCTTGCATTAAATTAGATTATATTTAGTTCTGCTATCATGTCAACAGTAAACACGATGACTGAATATACAAAAATAACACTAAGCCAAAATATGACATTTGACATTTATACATTATTGCAGCTATTAAAAGCAGTATACAGTACCAAATGAAATGTCTTTAATTGAAACTTTTTTGACAATCAACTAATAATTTAACCAAAAATATCAAACATTTGCTGGGACCAGCTGCTTAAATATGACCGTGTTCTGTTTGTTCTTTGCTTTACATCACTGTAAATTAAATATCTATAGATTTCACATTGCTGATCAGACGAAAGAAGAAATCTGTGGATGTCAACTTGAGCTCCAGAAAATGACTCAAGAAAAGAAACTCACATTAGGCAGAGTCTCTTTACTTTAACTGTGTTTGGTTTCTAACCAACATTTGAGTCAGTAATCTTAATGATGTCCCCACATAGACACACTACACACTTTCATTGTGTTAACAGGCATTTGACATTATGTGCAACAAGTGTGCATTCAGTCACAGACAGTGTAATAATGAATACTTAACTCTATCTTCACTTAAAAACCTAACAGATACAGAAATACAGCTAATAACTACGTTATCTCGTGTAATAATCTTTAGTTACTGTAGTGCTGTTTTACTTTTCAAGGTGTCTGTAGTTACTTCTCATCACCTGCTGCTGCGGAAGCTGTGCTAACAAAGGTTTAACAACGTTACTTAAAAAGCACTTTTCATCCTCTTTCATGTTAGTTTAGATTCGTATTTCAACCCAAGCGAGCCAGAAAGTAGCAGAAACGTATGTTTCAACTCACCTGTTGCGCTAAACGAAGGTGTGGCACTTCGCCCGAGGTATCAAAAAAGCCCGGAGGACTTCAGTTGTCATTTACCTCGTTTCTCGTCTGCTCCTTTACACAGTGAAAAAAAAACAAAACAACACGCAACAACAGAAAAACAGGTGCAAAAGTAGAAGCTCCAGTCAACATCTCCAGCTAGAAATGGCTTCCTTCCTTCAGCTTGACTTGTTGTGGTGAGTCGCCCCCCTCCCTCGGTGACTCCACAGTCCCATGTCTCCTGTTTGAACAGCGCTGCGCTGCTGCCTCGTTCATCTGACGCAGCGCTGCGCCGCCGTCACGATGTGCACTGCTTCCTGTCTCAACCTCCACAATAAAACTTACCTGACCACCTTAGTTTTTTTTTATTTATAAAACCAGAAGGAAAGGTTATTATAAAGTTTACAAAATAATTACTAAAGAGCTCCTGCTTTGATAATGAGAGCGTGTCCACAAAACCAGCAAGCATTTTTTTCTAGCCTTTGTCTCTGATTATTGAAATGCTGACTGCTGTAACTGTGCCATCCTTCTAAACATCCTTTAAATGAAGGAGTCTGAGAATAAACATGTTCAGTTGTATGCAGTTAAAAAATGTGAAGAGGGTCGGCTTCATTTTAAGAGATCAAGGGCAAAAGAGGTTAGAGACTAAACTAAAAACATCATACAATATAAAACAAACTTTCTTTACCAGCAGAAAAAACCCTGATTTATTTTTTAGATTGGTGGATGTTTGCCTTCCATCCATAATTTACTCACTTTACCAGTGTTCACATGCAAAATGCCATACATGGCTTTAATAAACCAGACTTCCTACAGTGACCTGGCTTTTTGTGTGCAGCTTGACAGACCTTAACCTGACCTGCCTCCTCACAGTTACCATGGTTGATCATATGACTTGGATGCAAATCACTCCTTTACATTTACTCTCCACTTCACAAAACCCGCTTTTGGCACAGAAACAGAATAAAACAGCCTACTGCTGAGCACGAATCTGACAGCTTTTACATTACAGGATGTACAAAACGTTGTGGTTACTAACATAAGGGCATGTTTCTACTAAGGAGTTAGTTAATCCAACTGCAACTTTCATTGTTTTTCAGGAGATATGCATCAAAACCGTTTTGGATGACTTGGTAGACACAGAACTTCCCTAATGATGGCAGACAACAGCAAAACCGGTTTGTGTGTTTACAGTAAGTAAGTTTATCCTTGTTGGGGTCAGAAATCATATCCTGTCTTACAAGTGTGTTATAAACTAGCTACTAACAAAAAAGTGTGAGATAACATTGTCAAAAAATCTAACTTCTTTTCCGACAGTGCAGCTGAAATAAGTGTGTAAGTGAGGTTTTTGTTTTTGTATATGCAGATATTCTCATGACTATGTATCTGTGAGGGTTTTCACACACAGGCTGCCTGGAAAGAAAAATACTCAGAATATCATTGAAAAACACTGGATGTGTTTTTCTGCTCTGGCTGCAGCTGACAGGATGGCAGCAAACATTCTGGCAAAGACACAAAACATGACAACAATGTGACACGTCAGATGAAATATAGAGCCCTTTTTAGACGTTTTCAAAGACACGGTCAGTGATGCCGCATAAATTCATCCCATCACTGTTTTTACTCCGCTGCCTCCTCTGTTTTACACTTTTCTTTTTGCAACGGAAGATCTGCGAGAGACCGCAGAGAAACTTAGACACAAAATAATAATAAATAGTTAAGTGTTTTGGTCATATATGTCAGTAAAGTAGACCTATCTGTATCTATAGCCAGGACAACATAAGGTCCTGTAATTTACACTTGAGCAACGTGCTTTCCTTGATTGTTATTTTTTCAAGGTAGGACAATCTGATATTGTCAGAGGCAGTGTAAGAAACGCTATGGTAGACATCTCGACATGGTAGGATAAATTGGCAGAACACCAGACTGTCTACCCATGCCTATAGGTAGGTAACTAGCATCTGGAACCTCTGTAAAACCACGTAATGATTACACTTTGGTTTTTGTGGATGTCAGCTCAGAGATGCTGGTTGGCAGATTTTATTTCAAGGACAGAGGCAAGCTAGATGTTACTAAGCTAACTGTCGCCTGACCTCATATTTAACCATTAGTCACTTGGGTGCCGTCAAGCTTCTCATCTTACGCTTGGAAACCAAGATAATCAAATATCTCCCAAAATGTTAAAGAACAGTATTTATTTGAAACGAGAAAGTTAAGCAACTTCTTTCTTATACCTGCACTCTGCAGGTATGAAGTTTTTCTTTCACCCTAATGTGTATTTTTCCTGTTTTTTAAACCTACTCACATCAAAGATCACATGGTTCATCATTCTGTTTTTGTTAGTGTATAGTCACCTGAACCACCATAGACTCTCTCTTGCTTGGAGGGATACTAAGATACTTACTGCTAGATTTCACTAAATCTTACATGCTGCACCTTTAACTCTCAAATTCTCCAAGCAGGTTGAAACAAATGACAGCAAACCAACAGTTGACAAAACATGTAACGCCAGACATTGTTGAGCTTTAGCTGTGACATGTCAGTCGACAGAAAACTAAATGGAATTTGGTAAGTAGCTGAACAGGTGTTTGTCATTGTGTAAGATCAAATTAGAAAGAAAAGCACTTTACACACAAGTTTTGATGCACTGTAATTATAAACTATAACAAAAACATAAGTCTATGGATGTATTAAACATTTTATACAGTACACATATGTAATTTCTTTTGCGATTTTTCCATTGTTTTCATCACCATGTTTCATTTCCAGATTTATTTCCAGTTCAGATCTCAAACTCGCTTTCATTAATCTCATTACCCTGCCACAGAAAAACAGCTCTGCTAACATCTCCCATATACTGTTCATCGGAAACAACGCTAGAGACGGAGAAGAGAGCCTTCACATATCAGAGTCTCTCCTCCCAGAATGCTTCAGAGGAATTAGGTCAGGCCTTGTTGGTGGTTATCTCTCCAAACTGGGGTCTAGCACTGAGGTGAGGGTAGACAATAGGGATGACATAAGTGGTTATTTTCAGCAGCTACATTTCAAACATCGTTACCTCACAGATAAAGAACGACTCTTTAAAAATTGGTGTTTTCCCTGTGCAAACATGCCACGTTTGGCCAAAGGCTTTTAGTTCCTCAAGAAAATTTGGAGTGTTTCTTGTGCTGGTACTGTGCGGGGATTTCCTTCCACTTCAGTTTCAGCTGCCAGTAAGGTTAAAGTGTTTAGTCGTGGTTGGTTTATCTGGCTTGGCAGAGAGTGGAAAGAGGGAGAGAGAAAAATATGGGCTTCCCCGTCGCTGAAAATACAGGTTACAGTTGAAAAAAAAATAGAAAGATGACAAAAGGCAGGCTGTGGCTTTAGAGTAAATGCTGCTGACAATGAAGTAGCTATTTTAAGGCTCAGTCAACAAGAGCAATGTCATACTGTACCTACTGTAGGACACACACACACACACAGCCACACTGTACAGCCTGTAGAGACCTCCTGCTCAACAAACAAGTGGTGTAATTATATGCCTGTGTGCCGCTGCAGGTGGAATGTGCTAGCGATAGTCGAGCCCTCTTTGTCATAAGGACTGGAAGCAGCCCCAGTAGCCAACAGACATGAGGTCACCACCATTACAATGAGAGGCGTGGTGGAGCCCGTCACCGCTGTGGACCTGATGTTGCCGTGGAGACAGGATACACATTCGCATTCACACACGTACAGATATTGGCTTAGAGTGACACCACTGGGAAATTAAAATGGTAGCCCAAAGCAACAGGGTTTTATTGGCCAATCACAGCTGATCTTGAATGTGTTTACTTTGCAGGTTTGTGTGCATCGGTGAGTGTTTGTGTGCGTTTGGCATAGGGCACTGTACAGGTGCACTACACATGCATTGGTTAATTAGAATGACAGCGTCAGCCACTGTAGGAGAAATATTCAGCACACTTGTCTGCTGTTCGGCATCAAGTGCAGAAGAGCAATTACTGGCCTATCAAATCAATTTGCAGCTCTATTCTGCGTGTGTATTTGAGGCTGTCAGCACCGTCAGCACTGTTTTATCTGACTCTGGCAAACAAACAAACAAACAAAGAACACCTCTGGAGCATCTTCTGCAAGTCAACTTACTTTTACAGGTACTTCAGTACTGGGTAATTGTAGCCAATTAGACCATAGCTTCACGTCAGTCATCCTCTACTCTGAAATCAAAGGCTGTAAATGAAAACACTTTTAGGTCTAAATGCAGAAACATGATCGCAGTGTCTTGTAGCAGCCTCTAATTAGAGTGAAAAAGCTTGAGGCGGTGGAGTGGAGGCAAAAAGTGAACCATTTTTATTACATTAAAATGTTTCATACAAACAATGCATACACACCAGTTTCATATTGCTTCAGACATAAGTTTCTTTTCTGTTTGAATTCCAGTTAAACAACTCTGTAACAAAATGTAAGTACAACATTTATGAAAATATAAATCTCTAAACCGGTAAGTCAGTCCTGACAATACAAAGAATACCATAGAAACATTCATTACCAGTATGTCAACTATGAGTTGCAAACATGTAAGTTATTAAAAGTCATTCAAGTTACTTAACATACAATAATACCATTTACTGGCTTTCATAAGGACACATTCAAATATACTCTTAAACTGGCATTCCAATATATTTTATAAGATGTCTTTTTAAACTTTTTAGCAAAGATAGCACATTTTCTCTATCATAAACATAATCACAGTAGAACACTGAAACAATTTGGTAACAATATCATTACAGTACAAGCCTCAAAAACAAATGAGACAACAAACTGAAACAACAAACTATAATTGGGACTTTGGCAATTACATGATAGAATATGGTTTTTTTAAACCTTGAAACTCTTTAGATGTACGGAAATAAAGTATTTTAAAGCTTGATGCTGCTACCCAGTTAATTATCCAAGGGCCGTTACCTCAACAGTTCAAAACTAGTAAACATATAATAAGATGGAATAGCCCTTGAAAAGTATATATCAAAGTGTAAGTGTGTGGTTTTTGTTTCAATCATGCCTAGGAGATGGTTAGATTCAGAGCTCATAATGGCAGAACACAAATTAAGTTTTGGATTATTAGTGACTTTTAAAAAATACTATCACAGCACGTGAAAGGTACTAACTCATAGATTCTTCATAGAGTGCCAGCAAACCAGATCTTAAAGGATTAATGTGGCTTATGTGTATTTCCAATAAATGTGGCTACTGTGACTCTATTTGAAAATAGAGAAACTGGGGTTAGAAACAAGATTTGAAAAAACAAGGACACAATGTATATCAGATCAGCAAGCATGAGTCTATTACAGAAGTCTGATATAAAGGTAACTGTGTTACATCTGTTTCTGTGTTTTCCATTAGTCAGACTCAGAGAAAATGAAATGACTGAAACAATTTATGGAATTCATATTTATTCTGTAGACGTACTGAGTATATGTTGTTTGGGGTGAGTACCATTTTCCCCAAATTAAGTAGTCACCTTTATGGGAAATACAACAGGTTGAAATAAACCGGAATGATCCTTTAACAGCTTTCATCATCATCATCATCATGTTACCAGAGTCAGAGACCTATGGGCTTATATTTGTGAGTTTGTGAAATATTGTTCATAAACAGTTTCAAAACCCGTGGTTGTATATAACCATTTAGAGCCTACCACACAACTCAATGTTCGTGTTTCTAGAAAAAAATGAGAGAACGTTTAAATATGATTTATACATACTTATTGTATACAGTGAGGTTATGCAGTAAAAATGCTTAAATGAACATCGACATACAGATTTATACATACTGTATTTTCTTTTTTGAAGATTTTTCATTGAATTTACTATTTACTCATTACACAAAAAGCATTTGTTTAGTATAGCCTCACTGTTTATACTGTATGTTCAACAACGGTACTAATGTTGATATGCAACCAAATATTTTGAAATAGTTTGTGAACATCAGCTCAGACACTCAAAGTCTTTCAGAACTTTATTTGATCAAACTGCCTCTCTCTGATATCAGTTGTTAGGATGATGACATCTTGTTTGTACAGATGCAAAAAGGCTTTTATATTATGACCAGGCATAAAGAGAGACTAGCATTTCAGCAGTAGCCTGCAAGTACCTGTGTGGCCTTGTGTATTCTTGCAGGCAAATCCAAAACCTATTTTAAGACAACTCTAAATCACTTTTAACAAGTTATACAATGTTTCATATGAACAAATCTAATAATTTCTCACAAACCACTCAAAGTGCTTCCACCTACATTTTTAATCTCTAAATATATTCACATGGCCAAGTCGTTTCAGTAAAACACTGATCTAATTACTCTGTCCTTTTCTACTGGAACATTTGAACGAACTCCACTAAACCTAAAGCAAGTACACTGGTTAAGGCGTGAACGTGTATGGTGCTATGCTACACTGTATGCTCAATAGTGGTGTTTCCCTTAAGACGAACAGCACAAATTGATAGAACTGCAGGCAAATTCACATCAGATTTATGAAAACTGTTCCAAGAAATGTCAATATCTGTCATTACAAAGAGCAATGCCATTGGTCTTTTGTGTTGTTGACTTGATTTCAGTACACTGTTCAGATTTAACGTTAATGCAAGTAGTATGTAACTGTGTGTATACTGTGTTTACAAATTCCCTGCATTTTCATAAATCTTGTAATCTGCACATAAAGAACATTTTAAGTTCCAGGCACTCACTTTGATTGCATTAAGCACAACTTAACATTTTAAGGAGTTGCACAAATTGCAGCAGCCAAAAAGAGATATGTACATATGTTCATAGTTCTTCCTGTTTGTACAGTACCGACTGATGTAAATGCAAACATAAATATACTTCTAAGAACAACGTTATGGCTTAATGTGCACAATGTAATTAAAGATGTATACAATGTGTACAATGAAAGTGGCTAAGATCACTGGAATGGCTTTAAAAATGTTTGACCAAGACATCTGAATAATAACTTTGTTCTTCAAATGCAAAAGGACACATAATGGCAAACTAATACTGCCCAGAATTAATTTTTTTTTCATAAAAAATGGTATTTTTCTAACAGTCTTAATGTGTAAAACAAAAAGGAAATGTATCATAAGTTGGAAGTAAGTAATAGATAATTTGAGTGCAGCGTTAGAATGGTCGGCCCATTGACTACCCAGAGGGCTGACTTCTGCAGCTGAATCACGTGGCTGTAAACAAGAATCAACTGCAACCCCAGAGATTCTAATCTTTATTACCTTTCTTCACCCCTTATTCTAACCAGCAATCCCCCTATCTCGAGCAATTCAATCTTTTTTTGTAGGCGTGATCGACTCACCTTCACCGGAGTCTGACACGTTAATGGGGCTGTCTCTAGAGAACACTTCTGTTGACTCCCTCCAAATGCAGTCTGCAACAGTCTTAAAGGAATGGTTACCGCACTTGGGCCGCACCTTCTGTGAGGCATTGTTGACAATCTGTCGGCTGTTGGAGGTGGCTATCTTTATCTTGAGTGCGGCGTCGACACGGTCCACTACTGTGTAAGTGCCGATGCTGCCATCTTCGAAGCCAATGATGATGTTTAGTGCTCGCTGGGACAGAGACAGGAAGGTGGGCGTCTTGTATAGTGAACATGTGCCAATGCTCTTACCATCAGCAAGGCGCATCACAATCAGATTGGACACAACACCCGCGTCGTCATCTTCATCACAGTTGCGGAAACAGACATATACTAGATAACGTCCATCTCTCGATAATTTCTGTCGCCAGATTATACCAGCAGCATGAACAAGTCTCAGTTTCCCACTGTGAAGGTCCAGGACATTGATATTCTCGTCCCCTTTGGATACAATTCCTAGTTTTCCATTGGGTGAGATCTGGAAGTCCTCTAAATTCTTGAGGAAGTTGGTTGGCAACTGGACTCGTCTGCAAACTGACTCATCTGCCACACTCCAGATGAACACAGTTTCTGTGGATGTGATGAACACCACGCAGTCGGGACAGTCAGGAATGAGCTTGAAGTTGGCAATGGTAATACCATCATCACAGACAAACTTCTTGGATACACTGCCCGACCACAGGCTAACTGCGAGCAGCTTGTTTTTGGAGGTTCCCACAAGGAAAGTGTTTGCTGTGGTGATCACTGCATTCTGGAGGGTGACTAAAATGTTGCACACTTTGTGGCCAGTCGCGAGCCTCCAGACTCTGGAGGCATTCTGCTCACAGAGAGACACAACAAACTGGTCATTGTGAGTAATTAGTAGTTGTGATATTCTCTGTCCATTGATGCGGAAAATATTTTCTCCTGTGTTGGTTTGCCAAATGTACTGACTGGACTTGTCATCAGAAGTCACCATAAGATCCCCTGAGGAGGTAAGAACACAATTTTCTACTATGCCTTCATGCTTGAAGACTGTCTCAATAAAGCCGGTGCTGAAGTTCCACTTGTGGACAGCCTCTGATCCATCCATTGTAAACACATAATCCTCCCTGGCTGACAGCTGCAAGGTCTGGATCTTCTTGCCTGTTTTGTCGATATTAGACATGGCAGTGATGATATCAATGTCCCAAACAGATAGCACTCCACTGCTTGCAACAGAAAGCAGCATGTTGTGGTGGACTGATTTAATGAGTTTGACGATAGCCCCTGAGATCTCAATCAGGCTAGCCATGCATTGTCCACTGTCACGTCTCCAAACAAAAATGGAGGAGGTGTTCTCCATGGATGCCACAATGCTTTGTCCATTTTTGGAGAGAACAGCAGCCACAAATCGTTCACTACGTTTGGCTTTGAACTTCTCTACCATTTTCCATACTTTTGTGTCCAGAACTTCAATACTTCGTGCCTTGCAAATGAGGATGGAGCGCTGGTCTTCAGATAGCTCAATGCCCACCACTTCACTTTCATCCCCTCTACAGTCATAATCCTCCATAAGCTTTGGGTTGGTGATCTCTTTGGTGTTCCATACTGACAAACTGCCTTCATTGTCAACCATCACCATTTGAAATAGGGTGTCCAGAACCAGAATGGACTTTACAAACCCCCCAGAAAACTCAGAGGTGACAGTGGCCAACTTGTCCCCATTTCCCAGATGAAAGATAGATGCAGTGTTGAGGTACTGGCCACAGAAGGCATACATTCCATCTGGAGAGCACTGGACACATGTCACTTCATACCAGCAATGGAACTGGTAGAGAGGCCAACCATAGAGTAGGTCAATGACGTTAACGTCTTTACTAGCCTCAAGCCAAGCCAAAGCATGATGTGTGGACAAAGTGAAACCATTGATGAAGGCCACCCCACCAGTAATGCCACCATGCTTGGACCCCTTGATTTCAACCTCAGATAAAAGGCAGGACTTGTGATTATCATATATGAGCAGCGTGTTTTTGGTTGTGGCCACAACCAGATATTTTTCATCAGTAGTAAGCCTGATTCCCAGTACAACAGATCTGGCTGTATCGATCTGTCTTAAAAGCTGTCTGCTCTCAACATCCCAGGTACTGACAGACCCATCTTCCAAAGCTACAAGGACTATATTTGGAGCTAAAGTGGGCAAGATCTCCACAATCTGCATGTAGCTAGAGCACAGAGGAAGCCTCTCTGGACTGTATGTGACATCCATCGAGGAGTGGAGAGGCACAATGGAGCAGTACTTTGGGCCATCTTTGTCACACTCCAGGAGAAGATGTCTGAGCTTTGGGAGGGAGGTGACAACTGGCAGAAGCCTTTGCTGCAGTTCTGCAGACAGTGATGCTGGGTTCTTCAGCACTTTTACCTTGATGCTACGCAGAGTGGTGGCCAGGAACTTAAGTTCCTTTTCTTGAGTGTAGCTGTAAGCTAGGTCAATGTCTGTTAAAGCCTTTTCAAACTGCCCAATCTTGATCATTGTATACAGCCAGCTAAAGTTCATTATGACACCGAACATGAGGTCATCGGTGCGCCCACTCCTGGTAAGATGGTACACCAGCTCCGTCATCTTTCTATGGTTGACAAAGAAAATGTCAGGCTCCAAAAGGTTACACTGGAAGACCCAAGGCTGCTCTGGAGTCTGCCTGTCATAAGAATACTTGTCAGAAGAAGTCTTTTCATGAGACTGTTGTTGGTGGGGGTTTTTGTGATGAGATATGTTTAGGGAAGTGAAGTGGTTGTTGTCATAAGTAAAGATCTTCTTCCTGCCTCCTGACCATGCCCCTAGGAAGTATTCAGCAAGAAGGCTGTGCATTTGATGCACATCCTCTTCATTGCTAAGGTACAGCTTCTGGGCAATGAGATGCAGGTGTCTGTTGGCCCAGACCATCAGGGTGACATTACGTACTTGACGTTCCACCAGATAACCCTCAAGCTCCTCTTTGAGCTTTGCAACTAAGTCATAAGAGATCCTCAAAGGGTTTCTGAGGTAAGTTGCCACAATGACATCACCAAGGACAATGTTATCAAGGGACAGAATATCTTCCAGCTCAACCTCAGTTAGTCCAGCCTTGGCCATGGTAATGTACCCTAATGCTCTGAAGACAAATCGTTGGCCCAGCTTGTTCTCCACTGAGTAGAAAAGATGTTCTATGCTTTCATGCACGGTTGAGCACAGAGACTTGTCATCCACATCTTTGTGAGACCTCCAGTGAACTACTTCTCTGTAGATGAGGTTCACAAACATAGGTAATGTACACTTAGCAAGGGCTTCATTTACATATATCTGCTGGCCTGAGGTGACTTTCCGCTTCACCCCCAGCAACTGCTGTTTTAATGTTTGGCTGCATACCTTGCGGTCTCTTTGGATTAATTCCACATAATACCCCTCATCATGGCAGAGGTGTCGCAGTTTCTGCAGGATGCCATGTTTATTGGGCAATGTTGAAACTACAATGCGAACAGTCCTAGGCAGGTGTACAGGTAGCCACCACAACTTGCGAGCTTCATCAGCATCTGAGAGCTGCTCCAGGGCATCCAGGATGATGACCAAAGGCCTGTGGAAAGAAGATTCCCCTAGAAGGTTGATCAGGAGCTCCCTCATCTCCTGGATCTTGTTAGGCAAAAAGTGAATCAGGCAGCGGTAGTTTGTTGCAATCTGTTCACAGATGCTCTGGAGGAGTGTGCGAAGGTCTGTTGAAAGCTGGGTGGAGCCAATAAAACGGACGATGACCACCGGGTCGGTTTCAGGGCCCATCTCTTTCTGCAGCCATGTGTAGGCCTAAAAAACATCATTGAGATATGTTTTTTTTAAATAAATATACTGTCAAATATATTTTTTATGAATTGGCTCAGTAAATATCCATTTCATAATAACAAATGTGAATTATATTAGACAGAAAAATTGATCTCAATCTCAATTAATTTTTAATACCTTCAGTCATTCTCAAAGTCATTAATATGTAGATTTTAATTCATGTATTAATATTCTTTTTATCACAAGAAATATGAATGAGCACAACTCCAATTTCGAGGCCTCATTGATATTATAATTTAATTCATGAATTCATTAAACAGCCCAGCTGAGATTTTGGGAGGCATTAAGATGTTATTTGACACTTCTAGGGCAACTGTGACGGCTATTCCACATGTAGCTAATAATATACACACACACTAACATATATACATATATATATATATATATATATATATATATATTATACAGTAGATATACATATATTAATTCAGATCATAGACCTATGAAATGGCAAAAACTGAACTTTCACTAAACACCGTTTTAATAAATCTGTAAGCCTATGCAGCTGCCTAATTCCCACTTTTACAAAAAAGTGTAAATGAAAGTCTACACAACTTTAATTAACCTGACTTACATACAGTAAATACCAGCCATTATCCTGGGTCTGGAAATCAGCAGAGTCTCTTAAGACTCATTCCTAAATTGCAAATATTCTCTACTGTGCCAAAGCAACAATTGCACTATTAGGAACCTATTACACACTGCCGTATATTATGCTGTAATAGTCTATTTAGCAACTAGCATAATTTATCATCTAATACATATTATTCTTATTCTGCAACATGTGTTTGATTTAGCTGACAATCTGAAACACATACCTGCTAACATCACAAAACTGCTTAAGGCTGCTACTTTAATGTGGTAAACTGCTACCTAATTCTCTTTCATACTATCCTTTACATTACAATTAAGTCAAGTGTGTACACGCATCACTGAGAATGAGCAAACTATTTGTATTTTTAGAAAATAAATTCTGTGGCTGCGAATGTATACGTTTTCACATGCTTCATACTTTTTGACACTGTGTAGTGTTAATACATTTGGAGCCAGCATTTAGAGCTCAGTGTATCTGATCAAAAGACAGATCACTGAGCAACATGAAGTTCATGCACATATCATATATTCATGCCATCCAGCTCAGATTCTAAAAAACATACGTACACATGGTCAAAAAGCACCAACTCTTCATAACAAAATAACATACATAATTATATATTTTTTTGAATTGCCATGAGGTATTATTGCCCTTCACTTTTACTTGTGTAGGTGAATATTACAAATTACACGTTCAAAGAACTTTATAATCTTTGTATGATGTCCTCTGTCATTAGACCTTCCTTAAACAATTACTATGTGCACAAGTTGTAGATATGTGCACTTTGCCTTTTGATGACACATATTCTGTAAACACTGCACAACTGTCTCTCACACCCTGTGATACTAACTAATGAAGGAAATGGTCACTATAATCAAAAGATTAATAAAGATTAATTCATCACACTACAAAGGGGATGACACATATCTGTATTTTCTACTGGACCCAGTGTGGACTGAGCTCAAAAGTGAAGACATGAATGCTCCAGGGTTCGGATGAATCAAACCAAGTCAAACAGGTTAGGTGTGAATCACACCCTCTGGACTTGAGCACTGAGTACAGTGGCCCCAGATCACTTCTGCTCTCTTTTACTCTGGTTTAAATCTAATTACACACCATCTCCTTCACACAGCAGGGCCACATAGATTTTCAAACAATTATTTTTTTTGTTTTAACTTGCAAGTAGGAAATGCTTTCTATTGAAACACAGGACATCCCCAGTTATGTACAAAATGGTTGTAAGATGCAACTTAAAACAAACAAACAAAGTATACATATGCAAATCTGTGTTCTTCTCCACCTTTTCTCTAATAATGAGGTAGGCAGTTTCAAAAACAGCCCACTCACTATACGGCTGAGTGTTAAATCGGTCGGTCTGTTAGTCAGTCTTCTCTGTGTGGGCAATAAAAACACTGTATTATGTGATAAGTCACAAGTTAATGATAGCGATTTGAAAAAAAAAGTTATTTTAGTCATAACTACATTTGTAATTGTGATAATTAGTGGTCAGTTTGAATGAATAAAGCTGATATTTACATTTTATTTTGCATTCTTAAAACCCTTTTAAAGATTTAAGAAAACTTTACAAAACCAAATTAATTGAGGTGTGTCATCATGTTAAAAAGAAGCCTTGAAAATATGACACAAAAAAGCATGCAGTTGCACTGCAACATAAACTCACTGTACAAAATAACTATTCACTGGTTATTGAGAAAATGTTCCATATCATCCATTATTGTTATAAAACATCAGAGTGCTATGACCTCCTCCATTCTTGAACATGTTTCTCCTCTATGACTAACCTTTGCTGTGTGGGTGTGTGTATACACCTGTGAAGTTATTAACTTTTCTGCAGCCACCTTCTTTGCTTCATTTAACTTCTTATTTTCAGATTTCTTTAACTTAGTTTCACTCTGAGGTTTGGAATTCATTTATTATCATCTTTTGTGTTGCCTGTTTTGTCGGTGTCATTGTTCCTTGTAAGATTTTATGTACCTAGTGTATACTGAACTTGTATGACTCTTTATGAACAGTGGTTAATAAATTAGCCACATATGACATATTAGCCAATATGACATTCATTACAAAGGTTGGACACCAGGGGTAGATATGTGGACGCCTGCTGTGTGATCTTGGCTATGGTGTGATCCTAATGTAGCCGTGCAGCCAGATGGCACATACAAAGACTCAGAGTGAAAAGGGAATATGTTACATTTGCGCAGATACTGCATAAACTTACACACAGTAAGAAACAAAAATATATGGAGACAAAAATCACTATGAATGGAAGAAAATAAAAGCCCCATCCACTAAGTCATATGCAGATGTGGACAGACATGCACACAGGCATACACAGACACATGGCTTCACAGGATATTACAGACACATGCATGCCAATGGACTGTCTCTTGGTGGACACACAGATGGTCAAGCAAGTGTTTAATGGGTAGAGATGAATATTTGCACGCCCCCTCATTCTCTGTTGTACAAAGACAGACACATGCTCACATTAGACAGACAGACAAGCGAAAGCTTGAACAGACTGCAGGAGCCAGACAGGAGGATCAGGGATCACAGAAAATCAAAAAGATAACATTATATTTCATCATGGTCTGTTAATGTCCCCTCTCTCACTTCTCACCTGTTTGGCAACTTCAGATAGCAGCAGTGTCTTTCCAGTGCATGGACCACCGTACACAACCATGGGGCTCATTCTGCTCCCCTTGGATGGCATAAGATACTCCTGCACATAATCCAGCGACTCGGTCTTGTACTCATAGAGCGCTGCGTAGCTTTTACAGAGGGAGAGGTGCTGCAGTATCTCATCGTACATCGGGTCGGTCTCTGTGTCAAAGTTCTGTTGGACTGTGGCTTGGATGATATCCACCATGTCCTCATAGAACTGTTTACACAGCCCTTCCACATAGTGGCTCTCAACTTCTTGGGAGTAGCCCATCTTCATGTCGCAGTGGGTGACTGAGGAATAGACGCGGAGGTTGGAGGCAGCAACAACTGTCGGGATGAACTCATCTCGTACCTTCAGAAGGCGTTCATAGGCTTCTTGGTTGCGCATGACACGATCACCGCTGACCACGATGTCCATATATCGAGCCATCTCAGGAAGCTTGGCGAATCGGTCAAAGTTGGAGATTTTGCGAATGTAGCAGACACATTTCCTGAGAAAGGCAGAAGTTTGTTTCCCAAGGGCAAAGTCTAATTCATCCTCCAATGCTGGAATGAGAGAAAAACACATTTTTCTTTCTTTAGGTAGAAAACTTGCTGGTGAACTGTAAAACAGCCTAATACTATCAACTTGTTTCCAAGAAGCTGATAAAAGCGATGTACAAGTTGCAGTGATAGCTGTCTAATAGATACAGGATTTAGATTTCTTTTAGGAGCAAAGTTGAGCAGGTTTTAGAAACATTTATCTGATAATTGGATAGATTTCTCGTGAGACTCATTTAAGAAGAAATAAGTAGATAAAATCACATAAGCCAACACTGCTGAACTGTATCAGAGGCTCCCCCACAAAAAGTCAGCTAACTGAACTTATGCCAACATCTCCTGTTGTAGCCTGACGTTGTAGCCTGATAATTAGGTGGGAAAGAGAAAAAGTGTAAAAGGAAAGTTGGGAGTTCCAGAAGACTGCACTACTTCCTCTCTACAGTACAACAGCTTAAAGCCCAGTTTGCTCATTAAGATGCATACAAACTGCAGTTTCCGGACACCAAAGAGGTGCTTCCTTTTAATATGAACTAGTAAATCTTCAAATTGCCTAACTGGCTTTGTATTATTCATTTCAGTGATGTAAAAATGCTAAAAACTGTGCCCAGACTCCAAAACAAGAATAGACAGAGGTTGATAAAACTCAGATCCAAACCAAGTATATTGCTTAAATGATGTCCCACAATGACAGCCTGAGGAAATAACAAGAGGTGCCTGAAAGATTAGTTTGGTGCTGTCCAAACAATTAAATTTTTGTTTGTCTGTTTTGATGTTTGAAGTGAGAATGACTGAAAAATCATATGTTCCAAGTCATTTTCAACAACCACGCTGAAGGCCAACTTACAGCAGGGTTACCCAGTAATTAGCCTGATAATCACTGAAACATTTGCATGATGGTATTAAAACGTACACAGAAAAAAAACAACAGTTTTTTTAGATACTAAGTAAATCTCTTCAGAAACAACGTTTTCTCTTTCAGTCTGACACTGCGACATGCTGGTTGGATTAATTACCCTGAGCTGAACATACAATGTGATCGATCAGTCATTGTCATCCACGGAGCCGAGTCTGACAGAGCCTGATTCTATCTCATGTTATCAATTTCATAAATAGATGACACTCAATACAACAGCATCATTCATTTCATACATGGACATGTGATTATTCGCTCTGAAGGTTAACGTGAAATAAAAAATAAGAAAATCATTATTTTTCTCTTTTGTTACCAGTGACTTTCTTTACTACTAGATGACATGACTCTGCTAGAAAACAGTTTTTCTGCTATAAAATGACGTTTTGGTCAGATACACTGTTACACAATAATAAAACTATCTTACATACTGCACATGAAAAGCCATTATTTTAATTGAATTCAAGATGAGATGAAAACATGCAGAGTGCATATCCCCTCCCTTTGTATAACAGGGCTGTAATTATTAGTTAGTAATTAGTTATTTTTGGATTGTTTTCTTAATTACTTAACAAATCCACTTATTAAAATGTTTACCAATTAATATTCTGGTTATTGACTGATCAACAAACTGCTCAAGGTGAAACACATAAAATACAGTCGATGAAGAAAACAGGCTGCATTTTACAGGTGAACATGTTTCATATAATTCACAAAAGAGTTTCTGCATTCAGATCTTGAAATGAAACAAAAGGCCCAAAAAGTCAAATTTAATATAAAATAGGTTAAAGTTAAAATCAGAAACTCAGACAGGTTGGAGTGTGCTACCCATCAGACAGCAAAACTTCATCCAACTTGAAAGGAAGATATCAAAAGATATGACATGAAAAGATGAAAAAGAAAGACAAAGTCGACCTGAAACTAACCAGAGCAAAGGAATTTCTTGGCCTGAGCGCTCTTCATGGTCCCCTTCTCTTGAAGCTGCAGCACTGCCGTTCGGAAGATCCTCTTGATCTCCTCCGACACATTCCTCCAGGCCTTGTCATTCTTGGTCTTGGTTGCGCTGCTAGACTCCATCTATGCAGGACAGGGGGCAGGCAGAGGACAGTGAGACGTTACAGGTTAGATGGAGGACACTTATCATGTACAGAAGAAATGAAACATACAGTAAACAGGGACTATATTCTGTGTGTTAATGTTTTTGATTTAAGATTCAAGATTTTTTTTGTCACATAGGGTTAGGGTTAGTACAACAAGCAGTGAAATGCACCCTGAACTTTTTCTTTTTGACTGTGTAAAAGTTACAATTTTAAATTAAACAGAAGTTTAAACACACAGATCTAAATAAAGTAAAAATAAGTACAACTTAAACAAAGAGCACAAGTTAAAGGTAAAAATGCAACTACGTGTGATTATAAGTTAGGTGTAGCAGCAGTAGTTCCGGTAGAGCATACGTACAATCTGCAAAACGTAATGTTAAAGTGCACTGTGCCATGATAGTGCAACATTGTAATATAACAGTAGTGTAGCAGCATGTAATGATGTGATATATATGATAAGGGTATATGATGAGGTGCTGTAACAGTCCTTTATGGTAATGCTATGGTGGGGAGGGGGGGCATGTTCTTGTTTAAGACTCGAATGGCCTGAGGATAAAAGCTCCTCTTGAGTCTCTCTGTTTTGGCCGTGATGGTTCGGAACCTTCTGCCTGATTGCAGAAGTTGAAATAGTCCATTACTGGGGTAGAACAAGTCCTTAAATATCTGAGCTGCTCTGGACCCACATCTCTTGGTGTAAATGTCCTGTAGGGAAGGGAGAGCAGACCTGCAGCAGTGCTCTGCCGCATGGATCACTCTCTGAAGGGCTTTTGATCCTGAACACAGCAATTCCCATACCAGGATGTAATGTTCTGTGTGAGGATGCTCTACACAGCGCCTGAGTAGAAAGTCTTAAGGATCACTCGAGAGACCCCAAACTTCCTCAGTTGTCTCAGGTGATACAGGTGCTGCCTAGTGCTGCACGGTCTGAGGAGACGTGGACGCCGAGGACTTGCTGCTATCCCCTGCTAAAATCTACCACCAGCTCCTTGGTCTTGCAGACGTTCAGCTGGAGGCGGCTGTCCTGACTAGGTTCTTCACCTCATCCATGTAGGTCGTCTCATCGTTGTTGGAGATGAGGCCCAGCACCACCGTGTCATCAGAAAACTTCACAATGGTGTTGGAGCCATGACTGGCCACACAGTCAGAAGTGTAGAGGGAGTACAGCAGTGGCGAGAGTATGCATGCCTATGGCGCTGCCGTGTTGGCGGTGATGCTGTCAGTGACACACCTTCCCACCCTCTCTCACCCCGTGCTGAACCCTGTAGGATGCTGCTTTATAGTCGCTCAAATCACCAATTAGCTGGTAACATTTTACACAACTTTACAGGCAAGGCAAGCAATTTTTCAGCAAGGCTGAAAAATCATGGTCAAACACAAGGCGACTTCATTATCATGTAGTTTAAAAAACTCAGTCACATATTTTTATTTATTTTAAATGTTCAAAAGATTTGAGGGCTGCCTGAGATAAAACATTTGCTCAAGCTGGTTTTCTTTTCTGTTTGTGTGTATGAAATGTTCCCCAAGGAGAGGTTAACTTAAAACCCAGAGCTCAAGGACAAGAAGAATTATCAGCACTGTAAACGCCTCATATAGGTCAAGTTAGGACATCCACATGGGTAAAATAACACACGAGGAAGCTTAATAACCATCAACAAATCCCTTTTCTGGTATTTTAAAGTGGCTGGTTAGTTGGACTTACAGAGTTCTGGTAGTTCTTAAGCATTTGGGCTTTGGGTTTGAGGTAGTATGCGGGTGGCACAGAGTTTTCATCCCTGCAGTACCACTCTTCCAAGATGTGTGTGTCCAGCCCCGCCTCCACAGCTGCATCCAAGATCATCTCAAACTCCGCTGATTCCACCTCCCCTGGCACTCGGATGCTGCCGTACTTTTCTCCCACCAGACCCTTATGGGGAAGGAAGCAAAGAAAGACAGAGGGCAGGGAAGGTGAGAGAAATAGGCAAGAAATATGTATCATGATCTTTCGAGCTATTTTAGGGCTCTATTTTGTGAATCACTGGTGCAGGGTGAATGGTGGAGTAAATGATGCACACAGTGCAGGCAATTTCAGAGCCACAGGCGCAACTGTGGTGCAGCTGGGAAATCGAGCAGCCAGTTTGTGACAGCAGGGATGTAGTCGCCAACACAATCCCCACTCTGTGTGCACTGTGGTGAACACTGACAGCTGGATGGAAAAAAATTTACACCACAGCCACATACTGTATGTACAGTGTACAGAAGAAAATGTAGGACCTCTATTCCTGTGTGGAGTGGAAACGGTAATTGCTTTTAAGTATAGTGAATTGCCCATCACTTCACAAATGCTGAATATTATTTAAAATCGTGGCTCCACAAGAACATTGTCAGAAAAAACAGTCTAAAGCTGAGCATGATTATGATTCTGATCAGGAAGTATCGCATCAAAAGTAAAATCTGAACACTCAGTGCTGCCTTCGTTACTTGTCTGGTGTTATGAAGACATTTTGGCTGGTATCACAAAAGCACAGGGATTCAACATCAATCCCTCTTCATGATTCATTCAAAGGCCGATTGGTTCTGCTGCTGCACAGCAAATGTTTGAATGACATGCTGTTATGTAAAATACACAGCCTTGGCCAAATTCCCTAAATGCTCAGTAATCAGTCGTATTAAGAAAATGAGCAGATTTGCTTTATATATAGAACAAATGGGACTGTTTTAAATGAAAAGAAGTTAACCCCTACATTGAAAGGAGGGATGTGGATTTGTGAGAATCTTGTCTAAGACTGTGAAATATGATTTGAACTGTTAAGTGTGCTTTGTGCCATAGGAAACGTTATCATCACAACCACAGTCTTCATCATCATCATCATCATCGTCCACACACACTGAAGCCAATACGAACAATCTCTCCACACAATCTTTTGAAGTCCAGAAACCAGAACAGCTCAACACAGTAGCAGGATAATTAAGCATCGTGAGATTAAATAGTGGCCTTTTCATCCCACTATTATCGCCCACTCCACACTGCATATCTGCTGCAAGCTCCAACAACTCTCCGTCTTGCCCTTTGGGATCTACACACATGCTTTTGAGTGACAGGGGATTCTGTGCCATCAGAAATGATCAGTGCATGGTTCATGGCGTGGATGTGTTAGTTGCATTCAAGGACAATGGGCAACAAATGGCAAAACAAAATCATTGGAAAGCCTACACTATATGACCAACTGATCTTTACTCCATGTGTCGTAACTCACTGCAGCTAAAGCCTCTGGGCAAAGATGCGGAGCGAGCGAGGTACAAGCCAAATGACTGTGAGCTCCGATGAGCACAAAAACCACGGTGGTACGCTCACGGCAATGACGCTTCAAAACCATTCCATGTTGGACTCCTTGTTCCCTTGGCATTCGCAGTGGGAACAGATGCAGAGAACAAGCTGAATCAGATGAAGGCATGTGGCACGGTCTGTAGGACGGCGTCGTCTGAAAACCCACAAATGCCTGTGGTGGATTAATTTACATTCACACAGTTTTGTGCCCATGTTGCACAAATTTGGTATCAAAAGTTCATTTTGCAGCATCTTTTGGATGTAGAAGATGAGCTGCCATGTACAGTATCAGTTGTTTTGGAGGAGGAGGTGTCACTTGCAAGGCTGGGTATATAATTTTGGATCCAAACTCATAAATTGCCTTATATAAGAATTTAGCAGTAGACTAGATTAAATGCATACAAAGACTTAGAGGCCACAAACAACAGAAGAGAAGATATACAAATTGAAATAAACCAATAGGCTTAAAAATTAAAATATGACAAATAATGAAGTCCAATATAAGAAGCCAAATAAATAGAATAATGCTAAAGTGTGACCAGAACGAGAGGCAAATATATTAAAGAGACAGAACTAACACAACAGAAGGAGAAGGTGAATTTCCCGATTGTAATTTTTTGTGCGCTTTTTCTGTCTAAATAAAGAGTTTTATAGATGAGTAGGGCAAACTGCTCACTACATTTGATTGTGACAGAAACAGTCAGGAGATGGATTTAACCTTAAAATATTACAAGGGACAGGTGGACATTTTACTTCAGGGTCATTTTTTGATAAGCAACTTTGTACTTCTTCTTTTGCATTTTTTTAGTTTTTACTTTCAGTGTTATAAAACAAAACTTTTTCACCTGAGGAGTAAGTGATGTGCTTGTAATCATAGGTTAAAACTGGATGTGGTTGCTACAGTGCAAAAAAATGCTCCAAAACTAACAAAGAGCTAATGTTAACCTGCACTATGATATATCAGCATCCAGGACTCACTACGCAAGTGAATGTGCTATTGTGATTTGAGCTTTTAGTAATGTTACCTGAAAGCCCACAAAATAATGCAGCGTGAAAGGCCGCTGGCTTTAGAAGTGATGTTAGTTTGGGTTACTGCTGTAGGTGAAAAGCAGTAACATCCACAGCTTACATTACAGTCAGCAAAGACACAGTGAGCTACATTTTCTTACATGTTTGCTTTTGTGTTTTGGACACAACAGTATTTGCTATGGATAGTCTAGTAGCATTTAGACACCTTAATGCTGCCATTTTTATATTATGTGACATCTGATCTTCCTACTATAGTTACAACAGCCTACAAACAAGACACACTTGCCTTTAAGGGACACCTTAGTTCTCCTAAGAATCTGTGATGGCCCTACAGGTCACCTGATCCAGTCTCTTTAGGTGGCCCTGTATGACTCATGGTGCCGCAGTGATGTGTCAGTAGAGGATGGAGGCTCTGGGCTGAACTACAGTACAGTAATCCTGAGAGAGAGAGAGACATATAAGGTGTGCATAGTGGGGAGAGCAGGGAAAACTCTCCAAGTTGCTGACAGAGTCTCTGTCAGCTTGCCTTGCCGTGACGTAGCAGGATAAATGTTATCGCTTGTGTATGTGTTAACATATGTGTATGTGTTAACATACACAAGCGAACAGATACACTAACACGAGCACACACACACTCACCCCCATCGCTCCACCCTTGTATTTAATCTGTTGTCACTTCTGTCACCCACTTGACTTGACTCACCAAACCCAAACTGTAAAAAAAATGTCCAAATATTTGCGGGCTGGTTTTAACACCCGTCTTAGCCAGGGAGCAGGACTGGAACGAGTCTGTCTAAAGTGGATTACAGCACAGCAGCTGACAAGCTAGAATTTCACTAGTCTGTGTGTGTGTCTCTCTTTTGAGAGAGGACCGAGGGGCTGCGGTAGTTCTTATTACACTTTAGCAGCCGCAGGTGGTAGAAACACAGGAAGCTAAAGTGACAATAGCAAAGCAGATAGGGGCCAAATGCAATTCCAGATTTAGCTGCACTTCTCCATCCCCTCCTCCTTCCTCTGGTTTTTCATCCCTGGTAGGGGGTTTACACTCTGGCTAAGTGCACTTTATCTGATGAGCCAGTTTGGAGAGACGACTAAGATATTGTGCACAGCTGCAGTATGAATCAAGAAATCAATCACTCACATGGTCAATCAATTAAAGGAACCCACAGTCTACTGTTCTGATACTTGCTGCATAATCTTTGGCACTATTTTATTCTCACTGGCACGAATCCTCTCACAGTGCAGTGTTTAACTGAGATCTAATTCCATACAGTTTGCTCCAACTCTCAGGTAATATATAACTTTTTACTAAAATAAGTCCTGCAGATTGTTGACATTTTCTTACTGTCAACAAAGGACACAACAAACCAACAATATGAATTTATCCTATTAAATTTTATAAATATAGCAAAACGCTAATGTAGCATTAGATCTATAAAAAAATCAAAAACGCATCAATGAGAAAATTGTTGAAACGTCCCTAAAATTGCTCCAGTTTGAGTAACATGATCCAAAAGCTACAGGGCCCACCTCTATAAATAACCAGGGAACAGCTGGCTAGTTTGAGTAAACTGATTTCATGTAAAAGAGAAACCTTGTTTCTTATTTGACTCAAGTCTTGTCTTGTCTTGTGGCAATGTACAGTGAAAAACACTTCCAAAATAAAGAGGTAGAGAAAAAGTGTGATTACTCATCTGCTGCATATATACGTGGTTTTACAGTAATCATACTACTTAAGTGCATGTAAACTTTTTCCCCAATTACACACTTTACATACAATTTCTCTTTACCAACCTGGTTACATAAGTACATGTAAATACGGTCAATTAGATTCCATATTTGTAGTCAGTCTAAACAAGTAGCTTTGGGGTTAAAAGGGCTGCAAGTAATTCCAAAAAGTACACAATGTTGACTTTGTTGTTTTCACATGATTTCTAGTAGAATAATGTAGAATACCACCAGCCTTATTCTTTATATGAAGAAAATTAAAACAGATTTAATGTGCACATTGACTGATTTGAAACGTGCCTTAAATTTGTATGCGTTATCGATATGCAGCAAGACTTTCGACTGGCCATTATGCAGCATGCAACATTTGCCCAGGCACAGAGGCAGATACATTACCCTACATCAAACCGGTGCTGTACCGCTTTTGTTCAGTTCTTCCAAGTTTCATTCTTAGCTGAAAACTAGACCTCTTATTTGGTATGTATATCAAAGCCCGTCTAAGCTATCACATAGCAGTTACATCATGTTAACTAAATGAAGGAGAAGCAGAAAGAAAACAAGAGCTTCACAATCCTCGATTAACTTCCTACATACAGTGAACCTGCTATATGGCCAGCAAGTAAAAAGAACCAACCAAACTGGACGAGCGGCTGCATCTTTGAGGCATTTCTTAAGTTTTTGTGTTTTTTACATGAGGGAATTTGAGATGGTTGGAGAGCAGAAGAGAGCAGAGAAAAGAAGAAAAAAAAAAACAGTCAAGGCTCATTGTCATGCTTAATCTCCAGGTCAATGACACCATCACCATGCCAACCCCTGCTATTGCCATGGAAACCAGCTTTATTGCATCGATAGGTTAGAGGAAAGCCCCCCTCACCCAGGTGCAGTGTGCTGTGTGTGCATCTTTTCATGTGTGTCTTTAACAACCCTGCACTGGCACCTGTCTTGTAGTCAGTAACTGTCCTTTGAAAGACGCTTATTGCAATCACTTCTTACTCATAAAGAAAGAAACGGACACATCCAGTAAAAAACTGGTTAAATAACAACTGACTTTAAGTCCACTTTAAGTCTTACTGGTCACACATGCTTTCTTTAATAAAAATAAATCTTTATTTTTTTCTTCAAGAACCACTACTCCATGCCTTGAATTTTCTCTAATGTCAAAAACAAAGTTGAGATGGAGCATCAGAAATACATAAAAGAAACATAGATGACACTAGATATCTAAGCTGTTTTGATACAGAAAAACAGGAGGGACTTCACAGCCCTGAATGAGTATTAAGAGGTTTCCAGTTGTTGATCAGATCCTCTGGGGCAGCAAGAAACACACCGACACTACGCATGTCAATTCTGTTTATCTGATTCCTCTCTAGTCTTTCTCAGCAACTCGTTATTCCCATCCTGTCCTTGTCTCCTCACCTCCCCCTCTCTTTATCTCTTTTTTTCCTCAGTGATAGAAACACATCACACCCCCTCGATTTCTGTTGACATCAATAATCAGAGCAGATGTAATTTTTTTTCTTTCCTTCTGTTCATCCCTTTTCTGATGCACTGGGCTCTGTGGCAGTTGTTGTGGGCTGCAGACCCCCCAGAGCAGCTTCTTTTTTTTTACAGCTACTCCCCCTGCCACACGCAGTAAATGTGTGTGCATGTATGGGGACACTGTAGCAGCATTTGAGAGAGACCTGAGCGTGAGACAGTGATGATTACTGTGTGTGCACAGCAGCATCAGCTGCATGTCAACAAATTAGTTTAAAAGAGACAAAAAACTAACTCTAATGAAATCTACTGCATGTTGTTGCAGAAACAACAAGACCCTAAATTCTGCTCAAGTTTTTTCTCCGTCTTTGCGCATATATCTAGGTCTGCCGCCCTGTTAAGATAAACAACAGTCCTCCAGAGATGGCCCAGACAACCCAGAACTGTCATAAACAAGGATCCCTGATCAAAGGACTTGTCACTGCCACTGCCGCTCGGAGCTCTCTAGTCCTGGAAACAGGGCCGGCCGGACTGTGTGGTGATGAAGAGAAGCCGGGCTGCAGGGGCCGCAGCAGCTGGCTGTGACATGTCTGAATGGGACTTAATTCTGTGAAGCTCTTTTGGGCTCCTCAGCATAAAATCCTCCTACAGCGGACCACTAGAATATGCCATTAAAGATTTAACCAGCCAGATGGGGAGGCTGTGCACTCTAGCTGCATGTGTGTACATCTCTTTAGCGTAGGGTGTGTAGAAGGGTGTGAAGAGTCTGTATCACGCAGTATTAGAGTAAACCCTAACTAATTGTAAATCTCATGACAGAGAAAACACCTTGGGTCGGGTTTGCATGCGCCCGTGTGTGGGTGTGTGTTTGAAAGCAGGAGAGGGGAATAAAGGCGAATCAGAGGGAGAAAGAACAAAGAGCTGTTTGTGCCTGTACCTGAGATTATGTATGTCTGCTTTCCCTTAGTGTGCTGTGTGGTATTGCTCGGGGTCAGTCGAGGTTAAGATGGTGAAATTGCAGTGGGGACAGAGGGCGGAGAGGCTGATGGGAATGAATGAAATCACTGCGGCATGTACAGCACAACACCGAACACAGAACCAGCAGCACAAAAGAGGAGGCTGTGACATTTCTGTCTACCTCACATCTGATCATTTCAGCCCTGTTTAGCCTCACTGACCTCATACAGTACACAACAAAATATCTCTTTAGAGGCTCCGACATCTAATTCCATAAGACAATCTAAAACTTTTACACACAAGGACAAAAAAGTAATCAGCAGAAAAATCACGAACCCTTACACTGCCAACATTAATGGCAAAGTGCAGCAAATGAGATGGGAACGTGATGTGGCAAGAAATATTCTACTTAATACTACATGGTATAAAAATAAATAATATATATGTAACTGTTGTACTTCTGGCAAACAAATCATGAAGTTATAAAACAAAGGCAAAGGTTATGGGATAAGGATAAAAAATAGGGATATAGGGAAACAACAGGCACTATAGGTAGAAAAGATAAAACTTTGCTCAGCAGAATCACACCGGGACATACTGAATTAAACTCATCTTTACACCTCATCAGACAACATCCAAATCCTACAACCAAGCAGAGAGGGTGGAACATGCACTCTATATATTAATGAGAGACAGTCGCTGAGGATGAGGTAGGATCAAAAAGGAATCAAACACAGGAAAATAAAGAACTTCTTTCTATAATACAGAAATTAAGGTCTTAACATTAATTGTTTCTTTTTAAAATCTTTTTTAAGGAGTGTGTGAATAACCTGTTGGTGGCGATATTGCTCCAGTGACACCCAGTCGCACACAGAAGAAGACTCAAAGCTAACTCGAAGAATGACACCTGTTCACTCATTGATCATGTGGCTATAACTGTTTGTACCACACTATCTATGCTTCTGCTGTTTCTTCACGGTGTTTGAGATGACTCTGCTGTGGAAAGTGCCTTACTGCACTAAGGTAAGTTACAACACATGCTAACATGTGTAAGCTGATGTCTTGGATGTATTTTGTGTGGTTGTCTGTGTGTTTTCGCACTAACACTAGTTTCTGGCTTATTGTGTTTCTGCTTATGTTTGTGGGTTGTGTCATAATGAACGTCTAGAATTTTTGTTTGGAGTTAATATAGATGTTTATTGGTGTAACTGGGTCAACTTGGATTCTGCTTTGCTTTCAGTCTTTTCTTGTTCAGCATGTTGATATTCAATGTTTTTTTTAAATTAATATAAAGCAAATGTTGTGTTCTCATCTGCAGTTGGACTTTCTGAAGATGTTTTAGCACCTTGCCTCTTAGGAGTCTATATAGATCCAAACTTTCACATACAGTAATGGCTGGTGTCAGGGTCTGTATAAAATAACTCATAAACATGACAAAAATGTCCCATGTGAGTTCAGTAATGTCTATTTTTTAGATTAGATTAAATTCACTGTAAAAATTTGCAGCAAAGTTGTTGTTTTTTTACTTTTTAGTGTGATAAGAAAAAAAAGAAACTTTTGAATGAGAGAAGTAGGACGGTGGAAGAAGAAGCGAATACAAAATTCAGTCTGGGGAGGGGGTTTATGCTCCCTGGAGACCAAGGCTCCTGTCCTACCCATAATGCATTATCTTCCCCTGTGATCTCTTACCTCAATTCCAACCTGTAGAAAAGCATCTGTCCCATTTGAATAATTCACCATAAATTTCTCTTCCTCTTGTCTTCCTCCCTTTGCTCCTATCTTCATCCTTTCCCTTCCTCACGACTGACGTTTTTTTTTTCTTTTAATGTGGCCTAAAATTATCTAAAAAAGATCACTGAAATGTCATCTGTGATTACGTGTCACGGCAGTCTCTCTCTTCTTGCAGAGGTCTTCACATAACTCATTCATACAAGTGTCATTTTAGATTTCAATGGATTGTCAGTTCTTTACAATGTGCCCAGTTTAGCTTCGTCCCGTTTGTGCGCCAGGAAACACGAACGTCTTTGTTTTGTGAACATTTGTGAAGGAGGTTCTGTTGATGTTTATTCTCGAAAACGAGGATGTTCTCTCTTTTTGTATTGTATGTTTGCTTGTATTGTATTTGCACATGTTACAAAAGAGATGAACGCGGATTCTAAATAATCTTCTTGTCCACAATCAAACAGAATAGACACTCGCATTGCGTCTCACTGTAACTGTAACCTACGCTGTGTGTAACACTCACAACGAAACACGGTCCCGCTGAGGTCTTGAGACATTCCTCCAGGAGCTTCATCCGGAGCCGCTGCAGCTCTGGACTGTCCCACTCCTCTGGATCTACGCCCCAGTACAGGTCCACCACCTGAAAACACAAACAAATGTATAGGTAACTTTAGAAGAGTGTTGCACATGTATAACAGAGAAGGTTTACTTATTATTTGTGAAATAAAGCTACTGTTGAGGAGAATAAACAACACAACCATCTTCCACAGATCACAAAAAAACAACAAATGTTGAAAAATTGATCATATAATTACACATGGCTACAATACTATACACACACTAAACAGGCTTATTTGTGGAAAAAAAGCACAGGAGCACAGTTTTAAGGGAACTTAAAAAAAACTGATGCAATGTTTTGGGTTTCACAAAAGCTAAGCAGCTCAGTTAAGGATCAGTAGGCTTAAACTATGAAATCTCATTTGAACTTGTGGCATTACTGGTTTCAGTAATGAGACACACACACACACACACACACACACACACACACACACACACACACACACACACACACACACACACACACA
>JAUYWH010000010.1:6553329-6603717 GCA_034779795.1 Ctenopoma multispine
ACACACACACACACACACACACACACACACACACACACACACACACACACACACACACACACACACACACAGCTGAGGTGGGTTCCAGAAAATGGGTTTAACAAACTTTGAGCTAAAAATGTAAGACTGAAACTCTTTCAGTTCAGATCAGAGTCAATTATATCAACCGAGTTTATTCACTCCGAGTTAACTGTGAGTGTAATCATTAATAAAGATCTTATCCATTGAGCACACGTGATTCACAAACAGGTAAATAAAGAGTAGAGCTGCCATTTTAATCTAGTGGAGCTAGAAATATTAATGTGCGACATTACTGCACATTTAATTTGGACAAAAAAACACAACAGAAGCAGTGAAAGAGCCTGAGTTGGAGAAAAGAGTCAATAAATTAACACAGTTATGTTTTAGTCAGCATAGTCACAGACTTTCCTTAATGGATGACAGAGCTGTGGGCTAATCTTACTGCACCTACGTTGCATTAAATTTTAAAATGTCTTGTTTCAGATGTAACCTGATACGGACAAAGTACTCATTGGAAGCAGAGGATAAAATCAAACCGATGAAGACATAAGTTTGACATCAGTCCGACATAGTAATAACATGATGGGTGTAAAGATTTAGTTCTGAGCTGAGAATGACTCCACAATGTGTAATATTTAAGTTTCCTCAAGCTGCTGTCTGGTTGATAATACAAACTGTGACTGTAACTACTTTAAGGATAGTAGGTTTTGGGTTACAAACTAAACTCAGGCAAGGAATTAGATCTTCCCTTGATGTAACCTTCCATACATTACTGACCAAGAGTTGGTTGACTCAATATTTCTCCCAACTCACGATTAACAAACTCACTATAGTTTATGCTAAACCCACTTTTGGGAATACCCCCTGCTCTGTCTGACTGAACAGCACTACATCACTTTGAGAACAGCAGGGAGGAGCGACTGATCTCACACACACACACACACACAAACGTGACCCAGAAACAGGCGGGGGTCTCCTTCAACACATTTATCAGAATTTTTGGCAGCTGAGACAATTCCAACTGTAAACACGCCACAGGGGGAATCTCCCACTGGAGGAGAGAAGGGTGAGGAAACACCTGTAAATGTGTTTGTGGCCCACGCTGCGCTGCTGCTGACTTGAGCTTGTCGAAGAGGAGAACAAATTGGCAGCTTCAAACTCAAACATCTTAGTCTTAAGCGTGCTGGATAAGGCCCGAGACATAGCTTATTGTAAAATATACATCGTGCCTGATGACCTTTGCTCCTCTGACGCTCAGCTTTCAGACCCCAAAGTCTGCGTGATCACATCAGTCTTCTCTTCTGCATCCTACTTGTAGTTATGGATTCTGCTGGTCTGTCTCTGCGAGGCAGTGGTGAAGGAGTAAAAAGTAGAAGGTTTTCCAGGGGGAAGAGGTGAAGAAGCAGTGATTCAGCAGTGAGGGCTGCTGTCTTCCTTCATGCTCTGCTGCTCGCCAGACTAGCTACCTCATATGACTTTAGCCTGGCACAATGACTGACACATTCGCAGTGTGGCAGAGAAAAGGAGTGACTTGCAGTCCTATAACCGGATGCAACTGAAAATGAGAATGTGGGACTTTACTTTGACAGTTTGAGAGACAATCGGCTCTCCCATTATTGGTGGGAGCAGCAGAGGAGCTGAAGCTACACCTCAGCTCACCTGCTTGATTGTCGTTGTGCACCTGTGAACAGTCGGACTACTACGTAAAGAGGCAGCTGTGAGCTAGTTGCATTTCTTTATTTCTTCCACAGCATAGGATATTATTATTACCAATGAATCGTGTTTGCCTTGTAACACCTGAAAACAAAGGCAAGTGTGATTGTGTATGCAAACCTGCGAATAGAGGGCACAATGACACTCACTGGTGTACACGTAAGCATTCATCATGTTAGCCTGTTGTGGAAAGCTCATTGTTTAGCTCATCAGTCACTGCGTATCAGTGTCACTAATCTATTTCCAACATCCAACGCTTGTGTGGGAGTCTTCAATTGGCCTTGTCTTGACAAGGACCGGTGGGAGGAGGGAATGAAGTGAGATGACGGCCCCCGATTACCATAGGTTTCTACTGGGTTTCAGCAGGTGACTGGGAGGATGCGCAGTAATTAAAAGCTAAATGAAGATATTAGTCATGTCTGTTTGCTGTGTGCATGTGTGTGGGGAGGATATGCTGATTAAATTTCCCCCGTCACACGCTGTGCTTCACTGGAGTATGAAGGGATGAAGGAGAAAAGACGAGAAAAGTGAGAAGACAGAAGAATGTTTATCCAAAACAGCTACGGACACATAAATTGAGTTAAGGGGGGAAAGTGTTTGGACAGGGGATTAGTTAAGGAGGGTTAGGGTGGTTTAAATGAAGGAGGCACAGTTAGATGAAGACAGAGTCCTGTGGGACTGGATTTGGCTGGAACAGTTTCACAGCTTCCTTGTGTCTTTTCACCCTCCTCCTCTCTTTTTCTTTGAGCCAACTTCATCTTCGCTGTTCCTCTCTCTCTCTCTCTCTCTCTCTCTCTCTTGCTCTCTCTGATTACTTTCCCTCTCCCCCACTCTTCCCCTAAACTATGGGAGCCGGTGCCGTTGCTTACGTAAGAGCCGAAGCGGCTTCTGCTAAGCAGCTTTCTAATGCCCTTGGAAGGCGTTTGCCCATGGCGGGTCAAGTGCAGGAGAAGCCTTTTTTTATTTATTGAATGTTAGACTATTAGACTTTGGGATTATGCCCAAGATGCCCGAGAAGAAAGGGCATGAAATCAGGCGGGAAAAGGCGGAAATACCCACCAACAGAAGGACTCTTAGCCAAAAAAACAACAGTAAAAATAAATACGGTGCCAACATAAAAAAATCTTAAGCTCACTACTGCGGGCAATTTTATTTAGAACATGTAGTAAATCTCTAAGCATGTTCTACGAGTACAGCTTTCTTAGCCCTTGACGAAAGTGCAGGTTTTAGTAGCAAATCCGTGGCCAAATATGACATTTTTGCAGTGATAAGAAAAAGAAACACAGTTTGAAAAGCCAGGCAGTGCTGGATCACACGGATGGAGGTTAAGTAGATTTGAGCCTTAATGTTAAATGTTTTACTTACTTCAACAGTCACTTTTTACTTGAATCTAATAAAGGTGATTCAGCTTGTCAATAATGGGAACTGAGAGGAAGTTTGTTACGTACATGCAGCCTTTGAGAGAAATCCATTAAACCCAAACTGACACATCACAGTGGGGTAATTATTGCAATGTTTCAGAGGTTGTAGCTCAACTGCAGCGAGTTAAGGTTAAAAGCTGTGCAATAATGAGATCATGTGACTTGTGCTGAATATAATGAGGCACGAGGAAAGAGATGTGTGGTAAAACAGCTGAGGGAGCTATATTTTTCATGCTAAAATGTTACTCTACACTGACATGAAACTGGATGAGATGTGTTTTTTACAGGCTGTCAAATTCCTGCGTTCTTAATATGAATTGAGGTTTGTTTAATGGAGTCCGTGTCAAATGGAGGCACTTGGGAACTGAACGGGAGCAGGCGCAACTCGGAAACTCCAGAAACTAAACACGCAATGAAAAACTAATCATAGCACTGCTGACCAAGGTGTGTTGTGAAGTAATAAGCAAAGCATCTATTTTGAGAGCCAGCTTGTCCTTACTGTGGAGATCAACAATAGTTTAGCTTTTGGCAGGAACTTTGCAATTCCTATAACCCCTGCAGTTAACACCAATCTACAAGGAGGCTCAGAGGACAAACCTGAGCCATAATAATGTACAGAATGTCAATTCAACATATAATCTATAATGTCAACATAGCTTCTTCTGCATATTCTCGTCTCCCACTCTTTAGCTCAATCAATGTGAAGAGTTCTACACCATTTCGTCACCATAAACTGTTAAAATACAACGTGAGAGTCTTTTAGGAACTGTCTATCCTGAGGCACATGGACTGTTTTGCATTTTAACTGAGCATAAAGCCGACGGCATACAGTATACTTTACAGGTTTACTCTAATGGCGTAAACACACTGCTTGCACTTGGGGAACCATTTGCTGTGAGTCCATTCATTTCTCTAATCAGAGAAACGTTGCCTGCAGTGTATCATTTAGGGAAACGTATCTTTTTCAGGCGGAGAGTTTACTGCAGATGGTTTCTCTTAGTCAGTCTGGCCATGGGGTAAAAGAAGGCTGAAGTGCGCTAAGCTTGCTTAAGGGCTAGAAGAGAAAGTGTAGGTGTTACTAGATGGTACTTGGAAAACAAATGTGAGCTATTCTGCTGTTTAATTACTCTCAAAGATCACTGATTTCACTATGGTGTATTTTTTTATTATTATTTTTTTATATTTTCTCCAAGATTCAGAATGGGGGCAGTTTTAAAATTATGCGAATAAAAAACTTTCAGTTGAGATTTCAACCAACCTATTTGTCCATCCATCAAATGTTGCAGCAATGCGCTCATATTTCCTGAGGTATCCTGCTGACAACAGATGAACTGATGGAGCAGAAAATATAAAGTGCAGTAATAAGACATCTTCTTTACAGAATGAAAAGTTTGCCCACGAGTTCTAAAAGTACAGAGTAACTGAAGCTGAAGATGTCTTTCCCATTTGATTTTTGATTATCATTGCTGATTGTTGGTATCATTCCTCTGGAGGCAGCTGGCATGTTGATATGTTTCTGTAGAGAGTAAATAGAGAAAGGTACAGTACAGTGAATGGAGATGGTGGCCTGCTGCCAAGGAGTGAAAGAAACAGACTGAGAGACGAATGAGGGACGCAAAATGAGAAAAATGGCAGCCAGGTAAACAGATGGAAGAGTGATGAATAAACAGGGCTCGTGCCAAACTTCGTGCTTTGAATTGTTTCTCAAGTGACTGCAAAAATATATGGCCACACTTGAGATCTCCCATCATAAAATAGAGAAAAGATGTCAGTAAAGTTTAAGAGGTGTTGAAAAGAACTTCATCTTTTGTGATGAAGCCACATTGACAAGTGTATCCCCTCTCTTTCGACATGAAGAGGCACTTTTTTAATCATCATGAAATGTCGTCTCACCCTTCATTTCACCTCCCATCTTCCTGCTTGTCTTGTGAGTTGTAAAAGACGTCTGACTGACAACCGCTGAACAGATTCACACAGCTGTGGCCGGGAAACTTTTATTATAATTGCACTGTTTGAGTGTGCGTGTGTGTGTGATGACCAGTGAGTTTGGCAACCATAGAAAGGTCTGGCAATACTATTAACAGGGCTGCTTCCAATAGATTCAGTTTAACTCCTGCATGTGGGAGGAAGTGATTGTATTGTAACAAGATGATTTATGAGTCCAAGAAATGCAAGATGGGTTAAGATAATGGGAACTGGGGTTTTAGAGCCACACTAGATGATAAATCATCATTCAAACAACAAAAACAACACAGTCCATTCCAACAATACTGCTGTGGCAGTTTCTTTTTACTTTACACTTTATACTTAGTTTTACAGTTTAATTTTTAATTGTTTTTGTACTAGAGAGAGAAATAAGTCCAGCACGCTACTCCTACATCTAAAGCTTAAGCTGTTTACAGCAAATCAAAGCAGAGCCAACGGAACGGGCAACTAGCTGCAGTATTCGCACATGGGCTCGGTCAGACATTACTCTGACTTTGCAGTAAGGAGCTGGTGTGGTAATTAACATTTAATGCCCGAGCCGACTGACTCGAGCATTTGCATCGTCACATACAGCTTCTCCAGGTAATGTCTAAAGAAATCCAGGCTTAGAGTGCATGTCTGAAAACAGCTTTAGTCTATCCTTACAAACATATCAATACAAACAGTGTGGACAAAGTGCTATAACACCTCTCAGGACAATGCTATATAACAAATGGAACCACAAAGTACAATTTCTGAAACTGCCATAATGAAAATACAATCAACATAACTACAGAGCTGCATCACTTTACACTAAACTGCTATAATAGTAACACTAACAGACAACCTATAAAGGACGTTAAAGTTGCTCTCGAAGCTACAATTAATCAATTTCACCTGGAAATGGTCCCAATAAAAGACAGTAAATTCACACCAGATTACTGTACAAGAAATAATTTGTTGATATATAAGATATATAACCATAAGATTGCAAACGATGAAAAGTAAAGTTGGAGGTCTTTACATTTAAAGAAAAGAGCCTGACGATCGCAAATAAACCCGAGAATAATTAGCCAAAAATATGGTCAACCAAACCCAAATGAAGAGAGAACACCAACAGTGGCAGAAAAACGATGTACTGTACCACCAATTTAAAAAGCAGCCATTTGGAAAAAAAGGTTAATAATATCATGTTTACCCTGAAGTCCAGTTCACATTCTCTGTCTTGCATCGAGAACACACTTTTCTCCCTACTGTTTCTATTCCAGTATCAGACGGTACAGTAGGACCCCAGGCAGACATACGTCAAACAAGTGCTCTGACGCTGAATAATGGATGTGATAACCAGCTAAGCCACCACATCGTTAAAGGCCAACAAATAAATCAGATGGTACATTGGTCTACGTATATTTCAGCAGCCAAAAACTCAACCACTGGCATGAAAAACGCTGGTAAATTTCTAACCAATATCAGCATATGGTTGGAAACTTAATTTCCACTGAGTCAAGCTGGATTAGACCAAGTCAAACCTCACACACAGCAACAGTAATTTAGTGTGGTTACTATGGCTCCTCCTTAAAAGCTGGAGAGTCCAGGAAAACCCACAGTCAACTTGTATTTTGTCGACTAATTTGTTGACTCAATGCACAGAGCAAAAAATGAGAGCGGGCGTAAGCTTTACAAATCAAGTCTTGTCTCAAAATCAGCAAAACTGAAAACCCTGATTAGGGGACAGCCCCTAGCTGTGCTGAAACCTTGCCTTACCCTGATCCTCTGTGTCTCCCGAGTCATTCTTCCATTTGCATTGAGCATCTTTGAGTGTGTCTATTTTGTGTAATTTATTTAAAATCTTAAAAATGAGCATACAAATGAGCCATGAAAGAGAACGAGCAGGAAACACAGGGGGGAACATCTGTAAAAATAAGGAATACTGGAGTCAGATTCCCCCACCCACCGCTGCTGTGTACTGACTGAATGAGGACGCAGTCAGTGGCCCCTGGGCTGGATTTCCCCGCCCTCTTCCTCCTTGTATTCCGCTCTGCGTCTCCTGCGGTCCCTCTCCATCCTCTTAAGGGAAAGTTCTGGATGGAAACTGAGTCAAGCGATGAGGGACCGGGGAGAATTGGGTTTCATCAGCTTGGCATATGTGTGTCAGTGTGCGCCAGCGGATGTGTGTGAGAGACGGTGTGTGTGTGTGTGTGTGTGAAAGAAGAGGTTGTATCTTACATATATTACAAATCAAAGCAAAACATGAATGCAACTAAAAAAATGAATGTACTCCTGCGACAAGTTACAGTACATAGACATCGCAGATGATCCGACACGTAGGATGATTCAGAACCAAAACGTTAACTATCAACCTCCTGTAAACTGTGGTTTTAGCTAAGGTGCCAGTTCTTAAAGGCGTGAAGGGGGGGTTAGGTAGAGGAGGACAAAGAGGAGGAGGAGGCAGAGAAGAGTAAGTGAGTCATAGTATTAACTCCCCGGCCTTCTGCATAATCATTTTTGCTCACGCTTCGTCACAGCGACCTGAATCACCAGACAGACACGTGGCCACAGAGACCGGAGCCAAAATGTCTCTGCTTGGATTTTCTCGCATTTCTCTATGACACACAGTCATCTGCAAGAGGCAGAAATGTTTGTTACGTCTTGGTTGGTGGTTTTGACCCTTTGACCTTTCGTAAGTGATGCTTGTAATATTACCTATCAATGTTAAACTACACTGAGTTAATAATGGTTGTATAGATGCAGGACGAACACTGAGAATCATTCAGAGACTAAATCTAAGGAGAAACTGCCTTTGGTTGGACATTTACTTGATGCTTTACAATAGATGACTGATAATAAGTGATATTCTGTAACTAGGTAGTCTTTCTATGATAGTGGAAAACAGCTTCAGAACAAAACCAGACATTTTTCATATTTTAAGTGATTTTAAATTGGAATATGTGCCGTTTTTTGGTTTTAAATTTTGGTAAATAATTTGAGAGCTAAATTTCTAACGCAGTTTTACCTACATTGCAAGGCATGTACACGTATACAGACATGTGACGACTGTTCACAATGTGGTGAACTGGAGCTACCACTTGTGGCTTTATCGTCACTAAACCTGTAGGACATACGGACATAGTGAAATTTAACCATTGCAGAAAAATGTTTTCATGCATGAAAATAAAATTGTCATTTCCCGCTGCATCGTCTAGAAATGTAGTGTTTTTGACACCTCCGGTCATAGTTACAGCCCCCCAGGTTAAATAATTTTTAATTAAAATATGTTGGAAAAATTTAAAACCACCCTCATCACACAGGAGGCTTTACTATCCCTTCAGAACTCATTACAATCCTCGTTCCTCAATCCTCGACACAAAAACGGAGTTGGTAATCAGAATCACAAAAAAAAAAAATCTGAACAAAATACAATCCTTGTGCACATAGAGGAGGTATTCTAACAACACCACTGTATGAGTCTTATTATAACACCTTTAGATGTATGTGCTTGGAGCTGTTTTTGATCCAGACACTGTTGCCATGAAATGAGAATTAGCTGCTGCTATCCCGCTGACTACAGCTTACAAAACAATGCAGGGGTCACAAGTCCCTGCAGTGGAAACAAATCCTTCCTCCTCAAATCCTTACAGGAATAATCTATGGTGGAAATCTCCCCGTGACTTGAGGGCTCTCGTGGATTTGTTAGACAAACAAACCGCTGATAGCCATCATTCCGTGTACACTGATTTGCAATGCAAATTATCTTGATCAGCGAACACCGTTGGGAGAGTGCGGAACTTCTCCGACAACAACAAAGGGAAAGCCCTCGCATCATGCTGCCTTATCCACGGCGAGGTTTGTGCCAGCCTTCACCAGCAGAAGCCTTATCTGTGCTGGCCTTCTGTTTGCTTAAAGGGACAGAGACCTCTGCATGCAGCTCTGGGGGCCCCTCCAGGCACTGATGGCTGTGTAAGCTATAATGTAGATTTCAGGCACTTAACATTCAGTACTGGCGCGCTACAGTTGTGGAAGTTTCAGGTCTCTGAGCCATCAGAAGGTGGAATGCAAAGGAAAAAAACTGGATGACTCATAAAAGAAGGAAAGCAGGAAAAGAGACAGTTACCTGGAATTCAATCCCATAGTTCTCCCTGCAGAAGTCTCGTAGTTTGGGGTAGACATGCTCTTTCAGCGCGTTCCTCTCTGCTTCTGTGTCTGAAAACAAATTAAAGCAGCAAATCTTAAAGTATTACGCCAGCATGTATGAAAAGCAAACATTACATAACATCTATGTACAGGACCAGAAGTATCAATTACAAGCTAAATGCTTTTTCAGTTAAAGGAATAGTTGAAGATGATACCACTTTCACACTCTGAGGTTATGTATGGACCAGGAGGGAACATTTAGATTATCATAACTACTGCCTCTTCAATAATTTCAGAAACCCGCAAATATGCATACAGTAACGTAAACACATTTAGAGGTTTTAGGTAAGTTATTGGCTGCAGATCCTTCTTTGTGCTAGGCTAGGCTAATTGACTTTTGGCTCACAGTGCACAAAAGTGATATTGATCTTCTCAGAGGGAAAGCAAGAGAAGAGAAGCGACCTCAGCCTAATCTTTGTATACATTAATTCAAAAGAGGCGTGTCCTTACTGAATAACTGCAGGTGTCGTAGAAAAAAATAATCTAAATCTAAAAAAACATGTATACAATATTTTGTCGTCTAGTGTATGTTCTACACATAAAAACATTAAGCATGTCTATTCAGGAAAAGCGTGAGTCTCTCTAATATATCCTAAGGATTATGCTTTGAGTACAACACTAGACTATTTTTGAACAAAACTAAACCACTTGCTTCTTCATTTTAACTTCAAAATTCACAATAATTTTGAACTGTGATGAACAATTATTGCCATCTGTTAATCTGCAGATTATTTCTCTTTGTGTCAAAAGGTCAAACCGTAATCCACAATCGGAATAACCAATAGTTTCAGAATTAATATCACTTAAGCAAACATCAAATGCAGCTCCATGTCTTCTGCGATTAATATTTCTACATATGCTTTTCACACCCATTAAAAGATGATTAGTTAGAGAAGCCATTGCTGACACATACTGTTGAAGAACGTGAGATTATGCAGCATTACAAAGGCAGTGATCATATTGGAAAGTCAGAGTGTCACAGAGCGAGTGCCCACGGCTTGTTGTTGTGTCCCACTTTCGTTCCTCCTCTCCTCTCTTTCTCACTGTCTTCCAAATGGGTACTGTAATTTATTTGGACAGGCACAGTCTCTTTCTCCCTCTCTTTCACTGAGGGGTGTGGATGGATAGTTAAAAACAGAACATGCCCAACAGAGAGGCCCTGTGTGACCAAGTAGCTGACTTGGTCGCACACATGAAGAGCACGCATAGTGGACGCCGCACACACATCCCCTCAGCCGCTAACCGTGTCATACGCAGCGTGAGTAGAAGAGCCCACAAATGTAGTCTGACGTATCTTTCTCTCGTCTATCTTTAGTAAGGCTTTTGGGCCGTGACCGTACATGTATCCGCCCACAGCTACCCAAGCAAAATGTCAAATCTAAACCAAACGCTTGTAATGGTATGCAAATGAAATAAATGGCGGTAGCTGCATGGCCGGGGTTCTCATTTCATTTCATCAGAGATGCATCGCGGTACAATAAATGTATAATATCTTATGGTGGCACAGACGACATTCTAACCGTGTAAATAGCAGCATTTATAGAATTTAGATTAAACCTGTTTCTATGTTCGGGGAGCGTTTAAGGTGCAAACTAAATCTGCATCTTGCTGTACTGTGTCTCAATGTGACCTGACAGACTAAACTGTGTTGTTTGTATTGTGCTGATAACGGTATGACGCCCCTCTCTTTCTCTCTCTCATTCTCTTTCTTTATTTTTTTGTGGGATGATGATGAGTTGTGGCAGTCTGATGTATGTGTGTGTGTGTTGTGTACACACCCACATGCAATGCAACAAAGCCTGGATGGTACATTCGGCCTCGTTCTCTGTGTGTGTCCCTCCCTCTAATTTTCCAATCTGTTTATTTCAATAGAGCCGACCAATCTGTCTTTTTATTTGGGATATGTCCTGTCAGCGCTCATTTTTTTTTCTTTTTCTTTCTCACTTACTGCCTTGTTCTTTAGGGAACTGGACAGTCAACTGAACACAGAAATATAATCGCCTTTAATTTAGACAGCACTCTGACCGAAAAATGATTCCTTTCAAATCTTATATTTATCGAGGCAAGTTTAGTTAGAAATATGTGGCTGTTTTCTCTTGATGAATCCATCTCGGCAATGCTCAATTTTAATGGCGTCTGTGTTCATTCTGACATGGCTTCAGCTGGTCCTTCATTCTTCCAGACAGCAGTCACTCTTCAGCTGCCCTCTCCGACACTCATCAAAAAGCTGGTGACAACGCAATCACTCTGCTCTCATCAACCTACACCAACCGACACTCCAGAGGCACTTGTTATGCACAACTGCTTAGAGATCTCTAATTAAAAGAGAGGGAGAGAGAGAGTGAAGTACACAAAACAAAGTGTCTTGACAAATAAAACGATGTCGCGACACTGTGGTCATCCACTTTGACACGGATTCCACAGTGTCTGTTTGTGTGAGTTAAACACCATCCATAATGGGTTTGTTGACCAGTCATTTAGATGTATGCCTGGAAGATTTGTGCCTCTACATCTTTCCAGAAAATGTCTCAGTCACTCTGGATAATCTACATAACATCACTATCACTGTACTGTGGTGAAGGCAGAAATCCTGTTCACCCACACATACCTGGCCACGTGCTTTCAAACTCAGATGACCTGATCAATTTGAAACGTATCTTTTCCCTCTCCTCTGACTCATCTGGATGTTTGCACTGCTGAACAACAAGAACTATCCTTTTGTGGACGAAACAGGAAGCAGTGGCACTCAACGCAATCAATATCATTCTTCCACTTCTTAAAATTGTCTGTCCTTCAGGTGTACTTTTCTTTGCAGTTTAGAAAGAGACATTTTTTGTCAGCTTTAGGTCAGCAGTTAGGTGCAGCTTGCAAAATGTGAAATAAACATAAATAATAATAATAATAATGATAATAAACATTACTTCAATTTTACAGCCTTGGAAATGATAACTGCAGGCCACAATCTATTGTAGATATGTGGGGGACCTAGTTATTGAGATCTCAGAGTTTAAGTCTGGTAATTTGAGATCACTGCACTAGATGGAAGTAAAAAAAATATGTTTATAATTTGGGTGAACTGACCCTTTACTTAATAAACTATCTTTCAGGCAGAGATTATTCTACTTATCCCAACTATTCACTTGGGTTGTTCAGTGGTCTAATGTTTATTTTCACAGGTGTTCTTGGTTTTAATTAGTGCTGAAAAAAGATAATTTAGTATTTTAGTTGATGGTTATAAAAATAAATGAAAAGATTTATGAATTATTAAGAATTTAGAAAGAAATATGGTTATCAGTACATAAAAAGCTTTCTCTCAGTCCAACATCTCATATGTGAACACTGACTTTGCATGTTTTAGATAATTATACATTTAAATAATTTAGGACTATAACTTGAAAACAGCAAAGGGCATTTTCACATTTTTTGGTATTTTATAGATCACTAAACAATAAATAAAAACCATAGTCAACAAATCAGTCAGTAATAAAATTAGAAATCTGATGCTGCCCTCGGTTTAAATTCATTCAACATGCAGCATGTAACCTTCTCTCTCACATGTCGAACCTAATGTCTCGCCAACATTTCTTCTGTCTTTCTCAGTACACAAAGGAGTAAGACTGCAAAACTTCAAATCCATTCAGTGTACCACACAAACTCTTTCATGTGCACACGTGAACCTGCACCGCAACGATGCAAATGTACAGTGAGTGAACAAATCGATACCGAATGACCTGGAAGATGATGAAGGCAAATTGTGGCTGTGTAAATCAACCATCCATAAAGGCCAGATGTTCCTGCATTTCCTGAGTGCAGGGGGGAACCTGCAGGTCTGAATTAGGATGAAGGGAATCCACTGGAGTTTATCGTGACACCACCCACGCTTTATGTTAACACTGAGGGAGAACAATAATGCACAGTACAAGATGGTAATAACGGACTGGATAAACCGTATAACACTGTGATATTACAGTATGTGATAGACAGTGGGGAAGTCCCCCACTCCTGTGCCAGTAAGGTATTTGTGTTTGATTAAATAACCATAAGAGTGGCTGCACACAGAACAACTGTTAGTCTACCCGGCATGAAAACATTCTGTAACAAGTTCACTGGGTAACATCTGTGCCAGCAGCTGTCTTTTGAAAAATGTCTGAAAGTTGAACACAGTTCGATTATGCAGGTTGATGCAGAGTTATTATAGAATTCCACATCCAAAAAGTCGGTGGTGAGTCCCCGAATGCTTGTGCTTATTTTATGACATAAGCTGTTTTGGAGAATGTTGAGGCTGTTTAACCAGATGCAAAACAGCCTTATACTCCACAGTTTTAGTTTAACGATTTCACACACATGGGCCCAGCTTTGTGATATTTGAAAGTGCACATTTCTTTTTCCAATAGTCTGTAAATAAGTTTATAAGAGGAAAAAAAAAGAAGACAGGTCTCATAAACCCTGCAGTGTTACAACGTAACATCAGGGCAACGTTAAATGTAGAAGAAAAAAGTGAGAGATTCTCAAAATTATATAACTTTTTAAAGAGACACTGGATGTGATAAAGTTACCGGTTTGTTCATTTTCAGCCTCAGTTATCAGTGTAAGTATCAGCCAATAAAACAGCCCTTGATATGCACATAAAATAAAATGCCCATTAGTTATAAAGTGCTTGCAGACCACAGTAGTTTTCTAGAGGTTAATCACTGTGTAATTTTACTCAGGTGTATCTAGGGGGATGTTTGCTATCATCAGCATCATTCCCTGATGAAATTTTTTAGTGTGTTGCATGAAATGGCTCGAACGCCCAGGGAGTTAGATGAGTGTGCGAGGGCAGCTGCTGAATTTGTCAGAACTACATCCTGGTGGTGCAGAATTGCTCCACAGGGCTCTGGAGAACTCAGAGTAAGGTCACTAAAAGCTGCTGCCAAACGAGTCAGAGCGAGCTTCCTCTCTCCCTTCAGGAGAAAAAAGGAGGTAAGGAGGCAGAGGACAACACAGGAGGGGGAGAAATAAGCTGGCTAGCACGCATCATAAACTTCACATGCTGCAGAACGTGCGGGCCTCGTCCAAAAACCCGACACTCACTGGCCCCGGAGAAGCAATTTATTAAACAAAAGCCACCCTTGACACAGTCTCTCCACCTGCCATTTCTCCTACTGTCCTCCCTGCTTCCTCCCACTCGCTCCTTTGTTCTCTCTCACCAGACTCAATTCAAAAAAGTGGACAATTTAAAGAGAGACTGAGAGTCATATTTTTAAAGTAGAAAGGCCCTTAAATCTTGGAAATCTGAGCTAAAAACCCAGAACTTAAACTCGAACAGATCAACAGAGTTAATAGGAAGGTAATTGGTGGTCTCCATGTTGACATACTATAGGCTTGATGATGGCGCGCTGGAGGTTTGGATGATTTAATGCATCATATCCCTGATGCCTTATGGTTTTATCAACTTTAAACAGCTTAAATTATACAATACAAATAGCTGCATAAAGCGTACACCTGATCCAAAACCCCCTGAGGTGACTACAGCAAGGTAATGGAGTTGTCTAGATATGCTTATAGGGTATCCATAAACAGACACACACACACACACACACACACACATATATATACAGGCACACTGACAGATGAGACAAGCTGCATAATGCACCAAGCGGCACACACAAAAATAAATCACATTAAGCTTTTCTCTGGTCTGTTTGCTGCTGTCTGACTCCTGCAGGAACAGATAGCAGGGATTTTAATTGATCAGCTGTGGCCCCACACACACATTAATTCACCTGAGCCAAAAAACTTGATTCATTAAGCTCATGTAAGAAAGATAAGTCTACTTAAGTTAGTTGTTTGACTGCAATACCTTAACACACTCCATATCCCTGTATTGTTAAGTGAACTTACTAGTGTAGCATCTGCATATTGCATATTGTTAAAATTGAGTGTCATGCCCCTTTATGGATGGCACCAAAAAAACGCAACAGAGATCTCAGCCGAATACAGCAGCGCGAACGCGTTGCAATCATCTGTGGCTTTTGATTAAGGACATTAGGGTCAGTATATTCAGCAAAGCCAAGAGTATAAGCAGACAGCAAATAAAACCCTGTGCTGTAGATCAAAGCAGAGAGCCGCTCGCACAGACGCAATAAAAATAAAAAGTGCTGTTATACTATTATGATAGCATGCTTATCATTGCAGATCACATTGTTCACCCTTCCAGCATCTGTTATTACAATCAAAATTAAGCGGATCCTACTTGGCTTTCAGCAACTTTTTCACATTCACGCTGCTGCTTTTATTGCAGTCTTTTCATTTCATTGCTACTTTGCTAATTTAGGTGTGTAAGAAAATGAAAAATAAATGCCCGCTCAGTGTCTCCTAAACAGGTTAATGAAGGGTTACAGAGTTTTTTTTCAGTTTCAGTAGCATCAAAATGTAAATGATGATGTGAGCACATTCTACTGTACATGTACAGTAACGTGAATGCTATTAAATAAGTGCATGCACAGCCCCCTCTAGTGAATATGAAGAACCAGGTTCTGCAGCAGGACTGAGAGTAGACCTGGGTCACGGCTGGATAGCTGCATTTTCTTATACTTGCATGTAGGGATGAGAGTTTGCAAGTATTGGAAAGTATCTGAGAATAATGTGGACAACGTAGCTGTGACTGGTGCACTGTGATGGACTGAACTCATTTGATATTCCAAAAAAAATGATCAAAAGAAATGCAAAGAATGCATCGCTGCAAATGTGACTTGATCAAAATGATAGTTCAGGAGTGTTTCTGTGCTGCTATTTGCAGTAAAAGTGTTCCACCAGCACCACAGTCCACTGGAAGACGCAGGTCATGGTTAGCCCTCTCTGTAGCTCAGGGTGAAATGTGTGTCTTTCCATTTGTGGCGGCGGTGTGAAAAGAACAACTCTGAGTAGCCCCCCCACAACATTTTCCTACCTTTGTGTGGATCGTGGCGTTAAATTTGTGGTCCAGCGGGATGGTTGGAATGACTAAGTCAGCTACAGGTGGCTTAACAATACCAGACTTTCCACTGTCTACTGCGATTAATACCAACGCAATAATCCGTGGTCGATTCATTCATTTTTATTTGGATCCATAGCTATTTGCTCAGTGAGGTCAAGCACATGACCATGATGTACCTTTTAAATCCTGACCCGCCCTCCTCCTCTCTGCATCTCTCTCATAGCCTACTCTACTTCGTTTGTCTTGTTTACTCCAGTTTTGCTGAGACTATTTTTACCCCGTGCCCAGAGGGCATATTCAAATACAGAGCTCCCTCTCGACCCCACTGTCTTGCTCTTTGCTCACACCATGCACTCTGTGTCGAAAGCAATCTGTTGTTTCATTGTGTTATTGTAATGAATAGCGCACCGATTTGTTTTTTGTCAGGTTATGATGTGGCCTAATGTAACCTAATTTAGCACATTTCCTAGTGCTTCTGTTACGTTATGTGGGGTTGTAAATGTCACAGCTCTACGTCTGGCAAACAGACCTTCATCCCCTTCATCTGTGAGCCCTAACTTTTGTTTAAAGTAACTCCAATCAGTGCTGAATATCACTTTTCATTGGACAGTGGCTTCATTTTGTAGCCAAACTCATCATCTCTGCACCGCACATCCAGGTGCTTAAGTCAAATTATTTTACTGTATGCGCCCACACATGCAATAATCCGACCCTGCAGGTTTCACTTAGGTTACTCCTCAATAATTGCTACACAAGTTGGATCTGATAGACCACGCTCTATTAATTTCCACTGTAAAAACTTAAAAAGTCCGAATGCAGAAAGATGTGAAATATTTGTTAAATGAGTCACTGTCGCTGTGAGATTCCCCAGGCTGCATGATGAGTGTGTGGATGAGAAGAGTGGGCTGTCACGCTGACTCTTACCGTCGGGGTTGGCACAGATGAAGACCCGGACGCTGCGGCCGGTGGGGACGTGGTGCGGCGGCAGGGCGTTGATGTTGCCGCTGATGGCCGCCCTGCGTAGCGCCGACTCCCTCGGGCAGGGCTGCCTGCTCCCCACTCCCGACGGCCACATGGGCGGCGACTTCCAGCGTGGCTGTTAACACACACAGAGACACGTTAGCGCGGCCAGGGGCGCACACGCCGGCACATGGACACACATGCACGTTTTGCGCGCAGATTCCCCTGATCCATCCACACACATGGGGCGTTAATTATGGCAGTGGCACGGAGCTTTATCTAATAGGTTTTTAATTTGCAGCTAACTTTAGGCACATTTACAGGCACCGACTTGTGCCTGGATTAAACGATGCTCAGCGGGCTTCTCGCAGGAGACATTTTAACAGTCATTCATGTCATTTAAGTTTAAAGATAGGATTTTAAAGAGGTTTCACTTTGACGTGTTCTCACGTAAAATTGATCTGCAACAGCTGGATATTCCGCTCCAGGCTTAAGCGTGTTAGTCTGCCTCGCCATCCTCATAACGCCCATGCCCCACAAACATACACACATCAGTCAAGTTAGGATGGATCTGCCAAATCCTCTCCAAACACAGGAATGAGATTGAATGTGGTTGTTATTACATTCATGTGGTAGGGATATAATAATAGGATATTACGCACAGCCTTCTACCGTCATGGTGCATGCGTAATTGGACGCATTCATGAATTTTCATGCCACTGTGGGACAAACAGACAAACAACGAGACGATACAAAACTCGAATAGACGAGCATGGCAAGCATCAGTCGTATTCCCACCCCCAGAGAAGATGCTTGTAAAGGCGAATAACCGCTAACAATGGTTATTCCGCGAGGAGCTGATGTGAAGTCGCTGGTTTTCCGGAGTTGGTCTATCCTGAAATCTTTGTTTCAAACACGGAAAACCGCGAAAAAAACAACAAAAAGCGGGGGAAAGTTGAATAGTCCACTACTGAACACTACATCAAATCCAGACAACTAAAGATCACTGAGGCACCGCATCCATCGAGAGGACTTGACTACTAGTGATGCTGGAGACAGGCACAACAACAGGACACTTCTTGTTGCTCACATTCATTCGCTTCATTTCGTGGCTTCGGAAAATATCCAAGCGTGGAGGACGATAAAAGGAAGATAAAAACGCCCATCAGAGTTGCCGTGGCCGAGAGACGACGCCGGGAGACGGTAAAACGGACGCCGTGCGTCGCAGTGCTCCCCTTGGCATCCCGCTGTCTCTGCGAGCCGACTGAGCTCTGAGAGCTGGACCGGGCGTGAAGCTGGCTACGATGAAAGCGCGACTACCGGCTGGCGTTTTCAATATAAAACAGCAATCCACGCGTATCGGTTGGCACACTCTTACGTGGAAGGCCAAAAAACGAGCTTCAGCGTGAAAATAAAGACATAATAATCCGTAGACATAAACACACAATCACTGACGGGCATATCATTTGAAGTGCGGAGCAGCTCCGTACTTACTTATCCTGTGTCCGCAGAAGAGGGGCTTTTACGTTGAAATGCGAAGTTCCGGCTCTAGCTCCTTATGTCCGACTTGATAAAGCTGAGAGAGGAGCTCTGGATGCTCTGTCTCCTCCTCTGTCTCCTTCCTCTCAGGTGGACACACTGGTCCTCACCCAGTACTTCTTAAAATTGCACTGGAGTGCGAAGTCAGCAGTGTAGCTCACGTTACTAACTACTTTTACGGTTCACGACCAAAGTAATGTAACTGGCAGCGATGCTATCGTCAAAAACTTAACCTTACTGCTTAATGTCAGTGTCGAATGAAGTTGATATTTCTAGATGAAAGTTATAATATCAGTTGTCAGTTTTCTGGATTTGTTTTCACCATCAATAACAACAGACTAACTTTAATTTTCTGATAATGTGAGCTAGCATACTCTGAGCTAGCTAAGGTTAGCTTATCTAAATTGGCAATGGCAAAAACACTTAGCTTAGCATAAAGCTACAACAAAAGTTGTCGAACTTACTGCTAATTTTTAAGGTTTAGATACAGCATGTTGCTCTATAAGAGTTTATGAATTAAAAAAAATAACTTACTTTTAATAGTTGTCAATGTCTAAAGTAAAACATTACTTTTTGAGTAGCGGTTACAGGAACGCTTTTTCCCGCAGGCGGGGGAGCTGCACCAGCGGCCAGGAGCAGGAGGGGGAGAAGGGGGTTTGAATTAATTGCTTTATCGATAAATGTACCTCGGCTCTGCAGCCTCTGGTTATTCGCACTGGAAGTTTAAGTGCATTGGATTTGTACTAAACGGAATTGATTACTGTGCTGTTCTTGTGAGGGGGAAACGCTGAACCATATATTTTCTGCCCCTCTCAGTCTCAGTGTTAGCAGGCAGCAGCAAGCATTTCACTAAATCTGATGAAGTGTGTTTGTCGCCTGAAGTTCAGCCTTTTCACTGATGCTTTTAAGTTATGATTATATAAAGGAAGAATCAGGCCCATATACTCGGCTGATGAATAATATTTCACTTAAGTTTTTCAGCATCTTAATGATGAAAAAAACATTTTTTTTGCACCACACTCATTGACATAAATTTTTAAGCCACACCTCTCATATTTTCATATTCAGCAGAGAGACTAAAATAACAGACTAGTATTATAGAGACATTCACCTCATTTGAAGACAATTTATACAATTGATCCAACAACATCATAAAAGCCCTAACTGTTGCAAAAGGATAAATCTTTCAGGTAGAGCATAGTAAACCAAAAAGCACCATTGTTCCTGCCACATTAGGAAGCCTAGGGGTCACGATTGTAGTCACAGTAATCTGTGACTACAAACACCAAATTTAACACATTATTTACATAAGATAAAATAATTAGGCGCTCGATGACTTACTGTTCTGCTGCAGGTCTGAATGAGAATGATTAAAAGGGCTCTGCAGGCTCACAACGACCCATTTAAGACGAGCCTACGGGGCCACCAGCTCACACCAGAACACGATTCAGACTCAGGAAAAGCTCAAGTGGAGCATCGGGAACCGGAGCCTCGTTCCCAACAGTGTTATGACCTTTCTTAACTTGATTGTTCCGCTCCCACTCATAATCCCCAGTCAGTTAATCATGAGTGCACCTGCACTGGATTAATGCACCATAGTTTTACTAAAGGATGCACTTTACTGCTCAGCTTGTTGGCTTGATGTGATTTGGCAGGTGAAAAGTGAATGTGTGTATGTGAGCAGGGGTGCTGCTAGAAATTTGGGGCCCAATGAAAAACAGCTGAAGGCGCTTTAATCATCTCTTGCATGTCCTGCTCTACTCCCCTTAAATCAAATAACATGATCAATTTGGCGTTTACCCATGTGTGTGTGTATCGGAGCGTTTGTGTGTTTTCACTAACTGTAAGTTGTTGGGGTTATTGGCGTGTAATCATGTGTACGTGCTTATGTTCCTGTCCCCCAAACCCTAGACCTCTCCGAGCAAATGTGAATCACTATAGTGACAAGATGTGATGTGTCACCTGGGAGACACACAGACACAAAGGACAGACACTAGCTGTTCACTTGGCGAATGTCTTCACACACACACACACACACACACTCACCAATTTCACAAATGGCTGGTGATGGATGGTTGTTTCTGCAAAACAGCTGGAAAGAAGCTGAGGCAGTAGGAGTCAGGGAAGAGAGTTGGGAATGTGTGTTTCTGTGTTCTACCCACTGGCACCACTACATTAACTCCTTAATTGAAATGCCCACTGTGAACTGGATTTTTCTAGTTAGCTGACTCACAGAGCAAGGGCATTCAACTACACATAGCAAAGTACTGTTGGGATTTAAGTCGCTGATGGGAAATCTCAACTTGGACAAAGTCCCAGAAATGTGATTCATACTTTCACTTGGAGAAAGTCTGTGTGTTGGTACCAAATGTGTGTATTCATCCACCAGAAATCTTTTTAATTGGATAGAATTTCATTTTATTTAGTTTAGGCTACGATATGGTGCCTTTCAACTCAGGCTCCTAAAAAATAAGTTTCTGTAATCACAAACGTCATTGCAACAAAGATAAAATTTATTGTTAACATAATGATCACAATTAACATAAATGACAACTTGCAAATAGGTTCATACTTAATATATCAATTAAATGTACACAGGTAACAAATTTTTGTCAACCAAAATATTCGATCTATAACATATCGCGTTTTCGCTCCCACAAAATAGGTGATCTTGCAAAACAAAATCCAGATATGTGAAGTTTTTAATGGTTGGATTCAGATACTCACAGCACTGAGTTAAGGTCAGGGACAGATTGTTTGCTGGTTTAATAGACAAAAAATTCTCTAACCTCAACTAAAGAGCTTTTGAACTTAACCTCACACGGCCTCAAACTCTGGTCCGCAGTTTGTCAGCCTTGCTCATTCTACGTCCACCCCAACGACCTCTTGGCGGCTCACTTTCCGTTAATAAATGTATCGCTTTATTCTTCAACATAATAATTATGTTTACTATAAAAACATAATCCTGGCTGCAGTTCAGTTGCATAGGAACATACTTTTCAGGAGAAAGATTTAGCCAGGTTAGCAGGGGAGAAACTTTTTTTTTAAAGGTAGCAAAGATACAAAAGGTAGAAAATGAGCAGGAAGGTGGCACTCAATTTAAAAACCCGGCATTTAGGAGGTAATAAACTGTATAAACAAGTGTTTTTTCACTGTAAAAGATGCAAAATATGCAACATTATATGTTCCAAAATACTAGGATACTACTACCACTTGACTACTAACTTGAAATAGTAATAAACAAAAAGGTATCAAACAGTTGGGCAAATGTGACATCCATCCTCTGCGGGGATTATCTGCCTGGTTGTACCTGAAACAAAACTAATGTGTGACAAATATTTATTTCAGCCTCAAATCTGATCTCGTTGGCAGAGGGTCACCAGAAAGTCAGGGGGGACCAGTGCCACCACTGACCTCCCTGCAATTAAACAGCTGAGGGTGATGGGAAAATGAAACAGCAGACAGCCAACGAGCAGCACGGCCACAAACGGTAGTGGGATAAATTTTATGCTCAGGCTGTACCAAATATAATGAATTTATATGGTAATGACCAAGATTCAGTCCAGTAAAAATCTTTAATTAACTGATTACAAAAGACTTTCCTTCTTTTAATGAGCTTTCTTTGCACTATTCATTTCCATTATGCTTATTATTGCATGTGCACATTCCTTTCAGGTAGAGCAGAAGGTTCAATTACATGATCAAAAAGAAAAGAGAGCAAATTGAATCTGGAATATCAACGGAGGCTCATATGTGCTGGTGATTACTGATCATTTAATTAATTAATTAATAGAAACTTTTAGATATTACTGTGATATTTTGAGGTGACCCGCTCCTAGTGTGATCGTACACTCTGACCCCACTTCACTTTCTTCCAATAGTGTTTGTTTCCAAAGAGCATCTAATCAATTTGTAATGGCTGTAACATCACTGATTGCCTTTATCGTCACAGGTTCATTCAGTCTATTGTTACCATGACACCTTGACATCCACATCGTATTAGCCTAAAATATACAGAGCTCATTTTAATAATTGTATGTATGTGTTCGGGTTTGTCAGGAGTGTTTGTGTAATTGGATAATTTTCTGATTTCTCGACTTCCATTTTAAGCTTGTAGAGGGAACAGATGCTGCCTACCAATTTATTTATGCAAAGTAGATTAACTTTGGCACCTTGCAAATCACCGGGTTTATTCATGAGTGAAAAATCTACACAATCGATAAACAAGAGCAGCTCTTACTGCTTGTGATGTGTAAAAGTGACTCGGCCACTCGCTTATTTTTCTATGAACACATCTGTGCTCCTCATTTCGTCCAGACAGTGTTTACATTCACACATCCGATAACACCAGTCGCATAATAAAACCCAGGAGATACCCAGGCTGAACAGAGTAAAACTCAGCAGTGCTGGCTTAGGGGGGGTTTAAACATAATCCTGCTATTAGCCAAGACAGGATGCCAATCGGGGCACTACAACAATAGTTTCCTTCATTCCTACCACCCGGTTAAACCAACGAAGTTGCAACACGTTACAAGAAAACTCTTATTTTAAATCTCTTGTTTGTAGAAAAAAAACACATGGTATGATGCTTATTGAGGTTTTTCTTTTCAGTGACACTTTTACTTAACCCCCCAGCAGTGGAAGACTTCTATATTTCAGAGGCAAACATCATACTTTTACTCCACTACTGACAGCTTTATCGCATACACCTGTACAATCTAATGTACTCTAATACAGCAGCTCCATGAATTCTATTTTAACATTTTTCTGCATCTTAATTTCTCAGTTTGTCAGAAAGGTGTGCATTCACTTAAGAGGTGTTCCTGAAGTTTTGGGCTCCCTGTTTACATACATGTGTTTGTATTTTTTTTAGTGTCAGTGTTCACTATGCTGTCTCTCTGATCAGCCAAATGTCTGCAGCCAAAATATAGGATATTAGAGAACTCGAGCCAGATTGAAACAGACTTTTACACAACATGTACAAATCTCCTCCTACCCCTCTCGCTAGCTTCCTTCAGAGTGTGAATCCTCCACAACAAGCATCAGCCAAGACAGCCAAGTTATATTTGGTCACTGAGAGTGTGAGATGCATTTCAGCTATCCTTGTATTACCCTTGTGTCAAACCAAAGCCGATGTGAGGACTCCAGTTATTTAGAGCTCTTTATGGCCACGTCAGCTGTGGCACTTTTCATCACTCGACAATTAGTGGTTTTGTTTGTGTTCCCACTGTGACCTTTACTGCGTAATTGTTTTTGATCTATGTTTTCCTTTTTTCAAGTGGGTGAGACTGAAGGTGTAATGAGTGTGATGCAGTATTAAACACACAAATACATAGCTGCAAAACAGGCATACAAGCATGCACACACATCCACTCTCAGATAGATGTAATGCACACAAATCTACAGTGATGTCAGATTCAACAGTTATGTCTGTGGAATATTTTTACAAAAATAGAATTTGTTCAGAATTTGTTGGCTCAACGAAGAAGTTAACTTCCAGTTGCATCTTTTGCAGTTAACAGTCAGCCTAGAAATATGAGGATTTGATCACTGCCAAATGTCCATTTCCACTCATTGTACTGGCATTGCCATAGTCATAAATATTGACCAATATGATGTTTTATACTACTGTATAATTATTTTTTGTGTGAGAGGAGGGAGTCTACACCTGTAGACTTTCTCCCCCTGTCTCACAATATTCACTCATATTAAAAATAACATAATGCTTTACTGCTTTACAGCATTTTAAAATTTGGGATGTGATATTCATGCTACATACAAATCTCAAACCACAGGCACAATCAACAAGTTATTATAGAACACTGTAATTAATAGAAGGTGTTTTTTTTATGGATAGTGTAAATTATATTACTCCTTTAGGTTGACTAGGCTTTATCATGTCAGACATTTTAATATGCCGTAGTAGAAAGAGGTGGAAATAATAAAATTAGTCCTCACTAAATTGCTTTTATCTGCTTCAGTTTCAGGGTCCTGGTGTTGTTCATTATGGCTCACGATTCAACAGTGTTGTCATTATTAGTAACACTGGTGCTTTTCCTACTATGACAAGTGAAATCTCTTCAGTGAAAAACATTTTCTTCTCAAAATACTTTTTTCTCATAATGACATTACTCATTTCTTCTCACAGAGGTAACTTTTCGTCATTATGTTATGATGCTTTGAATATTATGATATGGCTGTTTTGCCCTCATAACAATCTGTATGCACAAAATACCACATGATGCATTTGTATAAACTGTTATTGCCAGCAGTGGCTAACTCGGCTAGAACTGGTATTAATATGGTTCACCTGGCTGGTGTACTGCAATGTCATCGACTCAGGTGTGACATGATTGCCAGCTATGACGTCCAACTTCTGTGGTGTTGTAAATGTTAAAAACAAACTTTCTTGGGCGGTTTTGACAGGTTCGTGTGACTCCACATTGTGAGGAACTTCCAGAACAAGTAAGAAACCAGATTGGAAGCCTTCATAAAAATGAGAGTGCATGGGGCATCACTCGGCTAATGACTATACAGAGAAACACAGTTGCATCAATGGTTAGGATGAGTGGGAGGATTCATGCCACTGATAACAGAAGATGGAGTGATCGTACTCCAAAAATGATGTCACACACAGTTCAATCTTTACATTGAAAAACTGACATGTACGTCTTTCTTGGCCCAAGGATTATCTGTAGAAACCGTTATTTCATTGAGTGATCAGTCGTAAGGACATCTCATGAAGTCACCCTCTACAGATGGTGTTGAAGAAGAAAATCATTGCTCACAAAACTGCAAGAATAAACTTTGCCAGACAGCATGAAAAGAAGCCTGATGAATATTGGCAGCACAAACTTTGCTCAAATTAAACCAAAATAAATTTGTCCAGATGGGGTCCAGCATGTTTGGCATGGACCTGGCCTGGACTACCACAGTGACTGCACAGTGCTGACTGTGAAACATGGAGGTGGGGGTGTCCTGGTATGGAACTGAATCAGACAAGTTTGTATAGATAGATACTGAATGGAAAGATGACTCCTAGTCTCAAGAACCTTGGCACGGATTTCTTCTAGCATGACTGATGGTTTTAAACACAAACAGGGAGGAAAAGACACCCAGTCCAAAAAAGATTTATGTGGCAGATCTGGTTTTGTGTTGACACGTTTGACTGAACCTCACTGAACCTGTTAAGGAGAGAAAAATGAACACCTTCATCATCCTTATTGCTACATTATGTTTAATGTAGTGACCTTGTTGGATATTTCACGCCAAATATTTGCTAAAAAACAAACCCTGTTACAGTGAATAAGGTCTAAATGAGTACAAACTGTGGGACGTGAACTGAATAACAATTTTCTGTGATGTCATGCACATTCCTTGAAACAAATGATTTGCAAGCAAGGCTATAGCTTCAAATAGATGCAGTATATTGTGCGATCCATCTTGTGTACAACACACGCTGAGATGACCCTGGCACTGAAAACTGCACTTGATCCTGCTGCAGAGATGCCAAAACAGGAGCTTGGCATTAACAGTTTGCATGCTGCACTGTAGTGACTTCTTAAACACCTCCCCCCTGCTTGCACTACCAAGGCACTTAAACACTTTTCCTTTAAAGGGAGTTGTTCCTCTCCACTGTTTCCTAGTGCTTGTTTAAGTCAGATTGTTGTGTTTTCTGTATAACTTTCTATATAGTGATATTCTGTAAAAGTCTTAAAAGTCTTAAACTTCACACTGTAAATTAGATAAATAGACTTATAGTCCTTCTAGTTAGTAGAACAGTGAGCTCAAATAAATCAGTTTGTGTGTGTGTGTTTGTGTGAAAAAGATCAACAGAACAGAAGGGTACTTCCTCATCAGATCACAGTTTACCAAGATGTTATCCAGAGTGGAGAGGCTGCCATCTTTCCTCTGCTGGGATCAGAGGAAACTTAGAATAGAAAAGAATAGAATAAACCTTTATTTTCCCTCAAATGAGAAATTTTGGTGTTACAGAGCTCTTGAACAAAAGGAATAAAATAAGAAAAGATTTCCATATACATATAAAAAAACACAAAAAAAACAGGAGGGGGGGTCTTGGAGTGAAACATCAGCTGCACAAATGCAGTAATAAACGCAGACACAAAAGTGTGTGAGGCAACCACCGGGAAATGTAGCATAAATAATGTAAAATGTAGTTGCTGTTTCCCTCTCCACAATTTAAAATGTCAGGCTGCCAACTGCAGGGATGATAGTAATGGCCACACATCCACTAGCACAGGAAAAAAAAAGAAAAAACACATCTCCCTGCTCCTTTGTTAACCCTTTTTGCAGCAGAAAAATCATCTAATTGCTTATTTTTGTTCTGCCTATTAACCCACCTATAACAAGGTATCGATGTGAGATCATGTCTGCTCACAGCCAGATGACATTTCATGTTTCCCCTCATGTTCTGCTCCTCGGGAGCCCTTAACAGCCCAGAGAAAATACTTTTGTCGTATGTTGCATTATTTATGTGAAAAATGGCAGCAGGAATACGGCTGCTTTAACATGTCATATCCAATAAGGGCTTAGGCTTGCATACATCAGCTGTAGGAAACGCAGTCACGCAACAACAATGTATTGTGTGCAAAATGGCCTTAGTGAGACTCATGAAAGGATGTCACCAAAAAAGGACAAGTAATTGCGAGCAGCACGTTGGGGTTACACATACAGTATAATCTAGGAGCAAAATGACAGTGAAAGATAAAGATCTATATTCTTACAACTTTCTGTGCTGTTCAGTGAGCAGATCCTGTCACATGCTCCACGGTTTCAAAGAATTAATCTTGTGGAAACCAATCCCCTGATGCTCCAACCAGCCTACTCGCAGAAAAGAAAACAGGAAACAGCTTGTCGGATTTCAGAGGTGGAAGGAACAGTAGAAAATACTTAGGAACTTTTCAGCACTTGTTTTGACTTAGCTCAGCTTAGCGGAGACCTTAAAAAGCAGAACCATGACAGCAGCATAACCATAAGCTATTGTCACATTAATCTAAAGATGATAGGTAGCCTACTAACTCTGCGTTCTTGTCTAATGTCTCATTAATATGATGTCAGGACAGGAAATATGACCCTCCATCTGGCCATAATTAGTCATGTCAGCTGCTCTAAGTATGACTTTGGGAATAAAAGTGTGGCGAATCCTGGTGCTTGCATCTACTGTAAGATTTTAACAAAGTCAAATGTCAACAAAAAACATGGTAAATATATACAGTATGCTAAATGTGTCCATGCCCCAGAAGAGCACAATCAATTAGCTTTTAATGCTTGCAGTTTAGTTGTATGGAAACATATTTTTTAGGAGACAAGGCTAGAATTTTTTTTAAAACAGTCTCGACATATTATCACAAAATTTGTATCTCTTTTTAGACTTGTATTCGTCTTCACCGTCTCCTGAGGGAAATATCTGGTCCTTTAGCTGCTAAATGATACACTAGTTGCTAAATTAGTTTGTCAGCTGTTAGGTGCTGGGTACAGTAGGTAGAGTCCTGTGGGTTTATGAGAGTTATTCTGTGAAAAGCTTCACCTGGAAACTAGGTTAGTGAGTGTGAACCCAGCAATAATAAGTGAGCTGAAAGATGCTAAAACACTCCCTACATCTGAGAGGACCTGCAGACATAGGAGATGTTCTGGAGGCTTCGTCCCTGCAAACACATGGCTATTTAATCCACTGATCTTCACCATCTTCACCGGAGTACAAAGCCTTCATTCTGCTGATTTACATGCCTTTCCATCCCACAGAGGGCTACATACCAAATCTGGGGTGATTTTCCATTGATGCCTCCATCCTCTGGAACTCCCTCCCCATGGACACTCTGCCGCCCTGCCTAGCTTTGAAAAAACACTCAAAACTCGCCCTTTTAACTAATGTTCAGCTCTGTGGATAATGCCTTTATATGAAAGGACATCTTTGTTCTTTTACTGCACTTTGTTCACTTTTCAGTCACCTGTATTTAATAGTTTTTAATAGTTTCAAAAGCGCCGCTCTGATCCTTGTAAACTAAGTTACACTGAGTGTGTTTTATGAGAAAACCTGGAAACAACTGTTCCTGCTTGATTCATGCTGATTAATGTTAAATGCATCCAGCATGCTATGGCATAAATTAAGTAAACCGTTCAAACAGTGGCTTATAAGGTAGATCAAAGACATCTGCGAATGCTTTTCTGCAATGACAGGTCTCGTATCTCCACCATATGTTTGTCCTGGTAAAGCGTGACGGATGTGACAACAGAAGCCTTCAACGCTGATGTGCTTGAGGAGACTCCCCCACGCACCACAATACTTCTCTACCCCACATGCAAATTATTCTGTGTAGGTTCTTTAAGAGTGTGTGTGTGTGTGTGTCTGTGCAGGTAGCTGCAGCGTTTCATCAATAAAGAGACAAAAGAACAGAAGGCTTGAAATCATGCTTGATTTCTCCCCTGTCATTCCTCATCCAGCAAACTGTACTGATGTGTCTTTTCAGTCCTGTCTCCTTTTAGTTGAAACACAAAAGCATTATTTATAGTTGTAAAATGAACCTTTTTGAGGTTAAATATTATGGTTCGCGGTTTTGACATAAACATGAGATAAACCAGGGCATTAGTTTCTTAAATCTTTGAATGAATGTTTATGTGTTGGGAAATAAAAGTGCTTCTTAATTACAGCTCCATTTAATTATTAATTTCTAGAAAGGTGGATATGCAGTGGTAGTGGGGATGTATGCAAGAGATCCACTTGGTTTACTATGAAATGGCTGCAAGGGGCAACCAGATGATATGAATTCCACTCAGGACCAATCTCAGGTGGCCGAAACATGTGGTCACGTGCGCTGCTCTCCATGTTCCCTCGTCCTCGTCAGTAACCATCCTTGTTCGTGTCTCTGCTCCGCTATCTGCTGGTTGAAAAGCTTGAACGAATTACTGTAAGCCACTGGTTTATACACAACCTAGATGGATTCAAATGAGTGTCAAAGATCATAACAGCATGAATCACAGTGTATGTAATTTCTCTCTGCAACCCTACAAAGAGCTTTATAGAAAATCTCTGCAAATTCTGAATATGAACAAAACATTATATGGAGCTTGTGTTTTATATGATTCTTAGTTGGTGCATTAGTTGGAATTATTACTCCTACAGTAGCTAGGGCAAATACCGAATACATTATATTTTCTCACACTTGATATTCAGATAGTGTTATAATTCATTATAGTTTCTGTCACAGGATGTAAAAGTATCCACGAGGAAAACATTTGATACACCTGACATCTCTTACATTCCTGCACATTCAGTGTTGCTCACCAAAACGCTATATGCATTTTCCTTTTCAGAAAACATGTGTAAAGCCTGTAATATATATATATATATATATATATATATATATATATATACAGTAGAAGAAGATGAGGAAAGAAGATACATGTGTATATGTGTATATATGTATGTATGTATGTATATATATATATATATCTTCTTCGCTTCTTTGGATGTTACTGCCACCAGCTTTCACTTTGTGAAATAACACGAGTCTTGTAGAAGGTCTACATCAGCCGTGAGCTCGTACATGCTGCATCACTGTGCTTGTGCCCCACTGGTCACTCTTCAGGGTTTCATGTACGTCGGGTACAATTCCCTTAATTGCATCCATGTTTCTCTGACTTGTGTCTTAGTCACTTGGGGAGATGCAAGGAAAAGATACGATTTGAAAGGAACCAATGAAATTACATGAGACATCCTTTCCTCTGAACTTTTATCTGCCTAACTACATGCAAAATGACTTCCCACCTGTACACCACTGCTGAAAAGTGAGAAGTTAGTTATTTTCAGCTTGTTTTAAAAAAAAAAAAAAGAAATAATAAGAAACATGTTGCAATATTAAAATTTATTCCACATCCTGAAATATTTTAAATCAAGTCTACTTTGGTCTTAGGTTTGTGGGAAATTGTTAATAGCCACTATTTTTTTTTTAAGAATAATGGATGTTAAACCCGTAACAAAGATTGAACCTGCAACCGTTTGTCCCTTCTCTCCAACAGAAACGTAGCAAAATTTTATATTAATTAATAGTAATAATTGTTTTTCTTGTTTTACATTTAGTCTCTAGATCTTAAACACAAACGTCTTCAGTGTGCAGCAGACACAGCTGAATTGGCCTTGTCGTTCTAATACTGTTGGAGTGGACTGTATGACAGGAGCCTCGGGATCCGATTTGTAGCTTTTTGCCCCAGAAGAAAAACTCTGCTGTTATGTATGTCAGTCATGCTCTTCAGCAAACAAAAGCAATGGTGAGTGAGAAGAAGAAATTGAGCACAAGTATGTGCCTGGACCTAGCAGTACTTATATTTCCTGAACATGTTGCTCGAATTTTACTTCTCTGATTCTACTTCTCTTCTGATCTCTGATCGAGGCTGGTTGTGTTCATTTACTCCTTACTGTCCTGTAATTCAGACAATGTTCTCACCGGTTTTACACAACACCTTGGTTATTCTAAGAGTTTAGTTAAGTTATGACAGTCTTGTAATTTGCACTTTGTTGGTGACTTTAAGTCATTTTTTCGTTGGTTTTTATGTTTTTATTCATTCACGCATTTTTATTCCAGTTTGGGTGCTTGAACAAACTGCTGATCCATTTCCCCATGGTGGATGTAAAAGTGGCAAATCTCTTTATTAATATTCTAGCTGCCTGCTGTTGTGTAGATGATTTGTGTGTGGCCCAGAATAATGCGTACCTGTGATTGTAAATGATTAAAAGTTTTTTTTTTTGATGTGGGGGTTACAGTGACAATTATCCCTACAGTGGAGGTGTGAGGCCTTTGATCGGTTACGCTGCACTCCAAGAACTGCTAAATAATAGAGATGTACAACCACAGACCTCATAAACTGATATTTCTGATTTTCTTTAATGTCTCTGGTGTCTGCTCCTTTGCCCTGGTATCTTCTGAATGACAGGTAATCACTCAGAGGAAGTGTTTGCATCTGCTCCATTTGGGCGCATTAGCATGAAGTATTATTTTCAAGTCTGGTGCTTCAAAAATAATCTATGTGTCATAAAGAGCACAGAGTGTAACAGGAAATCTGATTGGCTCCAGATCCAGGAGTAAGGCTTGATTTCCACTGAGATTGCATACTCATTACTTATCATTATCACCAGCATAAGGCAATCCCATCTTAATAACTCGCATCACACAGTTGACATCTCAGTTAAAAAGCCTTTAATTAAAGTCCATATATCAGCATCCACAGGTGGGTCTGATTCATTCCTGTCAAAGAGCACCATCGAGACAGGGCCGAGCACCATTTCCAGCAAGACGCTGGCTTTCACCTCTCCCGTCTATTAATGGGAATCCTCGACTGTTGGCTCACCTGTCTTTTGTAGCTGGTGAGGGGAGGTGTAACTCTGTTGCTGCATAATGGAGATATAAATGTCTCACAAGCTGTCACACAGAGAGAGCTAATTGCAAGGAAGAAACAGATGGTACACAAAAGCTTTGAGAAAAAGACCAACACTTTAACCTGTAAAAAACTTTTTTTTTTTTCGTTTGAGTTGTGATTTGAAGTGAGAAGAAAAGTGGGGAGAAAAAGCAGTTGAATGGGGTAGCTTCAGTCGAGGGAGAATCTCTTTGTTGGGCGGCCATGTTGGGAGTTTTTGAAAGGACTGTTTGGCTCATTGAGAGGCTCTTGAGCCAACTTTAAAATAAGGTACGGTCTTAAAAATGGTTGTAACAATTTGGATTGACGATTTAGAAGCATCACGTTAAGATACTCTTTGCTGTCAGTAGATGAAAAGTAAATAAAAGTAAAGGCAAAACAGGAAGAAGGAAAGAGAGCGAGAAAGCACAGAAGGAGTGAAAATGGGCAGAGGAAGGATCTGTGGGAAGCAGCACCACGAGTGCATGTTTCTGCCTTTGTGCTCTCTTTTATTCAAGGCAGGACCACTGAGGCCGAATGCTAAGCTAATGAGCTCCCACAGGACTGCGCCGGTTTGGCACGCTGATAGATTACTCTACACCAACTCTCTTATTACCAGCAGGCTCAGTGCAGCCTAGGCTAGCCTTAGCTTAGCTTAGCTTTGCCAAATCCCCTAGCAGATCACAGGCCTTCTGAACGGTTAGGCCATCACAGTTTTCTGTATTATACATAAATGCATTTCTGCCTTCTGCACTTCTGCCACCCTTTTTTCTATTAGTGGTATAATGTTCTTACAGCATATTACTGCATTTGTATATTGTAATGTATATTTATTTCTGCCCCTTTTAAACCCTCCGCAGAAACGAAACACCGCTACATAGTTTGAAAAATAAATAATAAATGTTGTTTCTATACTAGCAAACCTGCCTGTGTGCAAAAAGTAATTTTGTGAACAACCGAAAAAAAAAAAAAAACTTGAGTGGATTAAACTTTGGAAAGCATGAGTGGAATAAACTACCTTATATAATTAGATAATTAGTCAGTATTCCTAAAAAAAAAATAACAATTTAAAAATCTATGTGTGGGATGTAAAAGCCAGATTATGTTTGCATGATTTTGCACCTACTATATTGTACAGTATGCTTTTATTAGAAATTACTTGATGGTTTGGGCCCCAGTAAGATTAGTGACCACTACTGTGGACATTTATTGGGTTCCTAATAAATAAAGAAATAAACTCTAATCCCAGTGACGCAGAGTAATCTGTGCTTTACTTAAAAAAATCAGTTTTATACACACACATAAGATCACTGTTAAAACAAAAGATATTCAACTTAGATGTTTGTAACATGGTGTCTTCAACAATTAAAAAACACTTTCCCATGTGGAGACTTAGAAAGGATTAGAAAAGAAGATCACAATGTTGTAATTATAATGAGGGCTGTGCCACAAATTTAGTGCTGAATAAACTGACTGATGTGAATAATAAAATCTAGACTACAGATTTTTTTATGTACAGTGCTGTACTTCATGCTCATGATTATTGTTTTAATTTTTGTTTGCTTGACTTTAAACACTGTATGCTGATGTGACCAAATGATACTGATAATGGTTACTATTATCATAATAATTTATATTCAGAAACATTGGTATCATCATACAGCTCTTACCTTTACCTGTAATTAAAATGTGTGGGCACAGGATGCATTTTATTGAATGACTACAAATACAGTTACTGCCGCCTACCAAATAAATTGTAGTAAGCCTTTAACCTTCTTTCTGCACTGCTCCTGTTGAGTGCAGGGAAGATTAGTTTGTTCACATTTTCTGTTAAAAGCAAACTTCTCATCTTGTCACAATGCAGCAGTCTTTGTGAAAATTACCTTAGACAGGGTCTAAGTAGCCAGATAACACCAATATGCAGAGACAGTGTTTTATGGTAGCAGTCGCTGTTTTGCTTCCACCATTCAAGTGGGCTGATGTGGACTTTCATCGTGTCCCTCAAACAGTCTATTGCTCCATTTCTATTCATGCATATTTGGCACTCAGCTTTTGTCTTGTCAAAGTGTTTCTACAATAACTACGGTGAGTAAGAGGGATGTCATGCTCTGAAGCCGAGATACGTGTTTGTTATTGCTAACTGTGTGTTGCACTATTACAGTTAAAGTATTACTGGTATCTTACATTAAAAAATTGAAATATTTGGTTCTAGCCCTAGGTGGTATGCAATTAAACTTCAAGTTAGGACCATTACTCCTTCAATTCGGGCACTCAGCAACGCAGCAGGATGCAATTTTCAGTAGGTGATGTAGTTATAGGCATCTGATATCTGGCCACAGTAGGTTGTCACTGAGTGAAAGTGTAAAAGTTGAGAAATCTGGTCCCATTTGTTCATGTTAAGTAACACTCCTGGTCCCAGAGAGTGGGTGACTGAATATATATTAATATAATCACCATTAAAATACAAGACAAGGAATCTTGCCAGTGTTCGCTAATGTGTTCAGGGGATTATTTTTGCCTTCAGTTATGCCCTCCCCACCACTACGCGGACTTCGTTGCTTCTAAATTGTGTCACCGAGTGCCACTCTTGGTCTTGTCATATTTAGTATGGCTGCTAGATGTAACTTTAACTTTTTGTCTTTACTCTCAAGATAATTGGATTTCCTGGTTTAATGTAGCTTAACTCCAACAGCATCAAAAACATGTAGTGAAAACCTAAGCAGCCAGTCATGTGGTATCGCTGTTGACGGCACAACCTTGGAGCCTCGACACACTCTGGCACAGCATAGACCATTAGTATAGTATAGTAAGTTTCTACACTTGCCCACCAACTTCATACAAGCCATACTGCTGACTTACTGTATCCCTCTAGCAAACACCTTATATCGGCTAATACTTGCACTTTGCCATCTTGTCATATACTGTGAAAGGCTCCCTCATTTAATCTGTAGGGAAATAATAGAAAATGAAGATCATGCCCTCGTGATCATTGTGGGAAATGCTGCTGCATTTTTTTTTAGACGGCAGAGAAGACCAATGAGGAGCGTCTGGAGACAAAAGGTTGAGTTATGGAGGAGAGCACAGCTGAATCTCAGGGACACTCTCGAGCACAGTAAATGAAGATGGATTCCAATGGGACGTAGCTCTGCGTGTGTGTGTCTGTGTGTCCAGCAGAGATTGAGATGAAAGTGAAATCTCCTTATGAACCTGTCAACATGACGGAGAGGGTTTGTATGTGCACATAAACACGTAGAGTGTACATACGAACAAGTGTACCCTGACAGTGAAATGAGGGTTCTCAGCATTCATTTGAATTTTGCTTTTGTTGTTGTTTTGTTGTTTAGTGTGTGTGTGTGTGTGTGTGTGTGTGTGTTTATAAACCATCCTTAAACCATATTCCCATAAATCTCGAGCTAAGTGATCATTGAGCTGTGTAGTACCACGGGGTTGAGCTGATGTTGTGCTTAAGAGTCCTTTTGTTGACTTGACAGGAACGTCATTCGTTGGCGCTTCAGCCTGTTGCCACGATGACGTGTACCGTGGAGAAAGGCACTGACCTCAGGTATCTCGTCTAAAAGCAACCACTGTTTGTATGTATATGGTGCTGGGTTCCTTTTCAGAAAATGCAAGCGATCACTAACCGTGCAAGGAAGCTCTCATCAAATGTCCATTTACTCTCTATACAAGAGTGTTTTCCAACATCTGGACCTGCCATTCAAAGCATTTCCTGGGTATAGGTAACATCTGCACAAGCCATCCGTCTGACTGAATGAATATCTGTCTGTTGTAATGTGCTGTGTGATTGGGAGGCGGGGTGAGGGAGGCCATGGGTTGCATTTTAAAACCTGCATGTCTTTTAAGTGGCTGCAGTAGAAGCTTAAAGGTCAGAGAAGCTTGTGGATGAAATGTTGCTTGTTTTGCAAATGGAGAATATGTATGAAACCTGCATGGGAGGAGATGAAGAAGAAACATACTGTAAACGTGCCTTTGAGCAATGCAAACGCAGCTGCTCCCACACTGCATCGGCCGCTTAAAAAAAACATTTTTCATGTTGAAAGTAATACATATCAGAAAACAAAATGCCAAACTATTTGGTATCCTTGCAACTACAGATTCACCTTAAAAATACGTTTGACCGTGAGCGTCTGCAAGCTGTTAGGAGGAACTCCCGCTCCATCTGAGAAGCTGATAGAAAAGGAGTCACATGATGTCAGAGGAGCCAAATGGCGGAGTTTAGACCACTCATTAATCATAGCTTAGTAACTACAGCAGACTTAGGATTCACAAAAATGCTAAAGTTCAGGACAGTTATTTTCTATATTATAGTCATTGTCAACAAGAAAGCTTACAACAGCTGCTAGAATCTGTCAGCAGCAGTTGTCATTTATAGACGGCAGAACTAAGGCTAAGAGCAGAAAACTTGACAGATGTTGCGACAGTAACTAGAGGAACATGGCTGTTCATGGCTTGAATACTTTAACCTACATTTGCGCACATAGTCATCCAACACACACGATCTTTCGGTCTCCCCGCTCCCTCCCTCCTCATTTTCTCTTTCATGCTCTGGCAACTTCTGGAGTGCTCTCAAATTAATCAGTGTTTTAATGGAAGCTGCTTAAATATTCAAATTCACCGGCGAGTTGCTTTACACATCTTCAGCCGGCCTCTCTCCTCGCAGCTGAAAGCTTTTGAGCACACAGGCAGCAACGACACTCAACTGTACATTTTAGGATGTGTTTTAGTGTAAGGTTCAGCCAATGGGTTCATTAAACACAGAATATATTGGGATTTGTATGGTTTACTATATAAACAATCTGGTGATGATGTGCATTGCAGCACACTGATTCTTTTATTTTAGCCTCTTTATATGTGCCATATTCCTGAGAAAATGTAACGATGTCAACACAGATGCTAGCACACATTTCACTTATTTAATTCATTTTACAAATTAAGTATCTATAAGTTAGACATATGTATTTATGTGGAGCACTGGTACTTAGTGGTTCACGTCCATATGCCTGGTTGAATTCAGCTTGGGACCTTGCATGTCATACTCTCTCGCTCCCTATGTTTCCTGTCTGCCTTCTACTGTCAAACCATTAAAATGACTTAAAGTGCCCAATAAATGTATGTAATGTAAATGTATTATTTCATATATATGTAATGAAAGCTGTGCCTTGGGAAAGTATGAAGATGACACTGTGTGCTCATTAATGAATCACCCATTGGAACTGTTTGGTTGGACTGTAAACTGGAAAGCTCTGTGTTTCTTAGAGTGATTAGATTTCCTCCTATCACAGATGTGCCATTGAATTATAGGTTCTCTATTGAGTTTTTGCCTTATAGAACAGATATGCAGCAAAGCTTTGATGAGTGGGCCCAGTATTTGTTTGTGTCTCTTACTTTAGCAGCATCCTGGAGGCACATTTACACAAAAGCTCATAAGTGACCTGAAACATAGTCCTGCTGACAGTTTCAGGCGATTCCACTAATTGAAAAGTCGGTGGTGCCAAGTAAAAGGCAAGAAGAAGAACATTTCTAGTTAATAATAAATAGCAAACAAACCAGAATCTTACAATATGTTAGTTAGAAATCAGCCATCCACACAATCTGTTTGTGAGTGTAGATATAAATACTGTATGTTGTTTTAATGATAGGTCCAAAAGGTCCCTTTGAATTCATGTAACACCTTATAGTTTTTTCCATAAAGTATTCTAACATCTGAGAAGCTTTACCACTTTATTTCTACATGCTAATGTAATGTAGTCTATGCAAATGACATTTTAAACATGCACCCTACCAATTAGTGGCTCAGCTGCCCGTGCTGAAATTGTCGGTGCTGTGCTGTTGCTTAGCTTCTGCAGTGATGTCAGCCGTCGTTCCCCGCACTCAGTCATTTGACAGGGTTGTGAGCGGAACGCCTGTCAAATAAACCATGACCACTGCAACCTGTCATAAGCCCTCCCCGCTTTTCCCGTTAAATGTTGTGCTGTGTTGAGAACCATGTCAGTCACAGAGACACTTCTATAAACACAACGAGAAACGCACGCACACACACAGAGGAGCGAAAGTACAGTCTCCGCTAACAGCAGTGTCTGTTCTGATTAATGGGACTATCAGATAATAGTACAGAGTTTGGCTGTGTGTATGCACTCATGTCATTCATGATGTATTTGCAATAATAATATCAGTTTTCAAACTAAGCCTGATATAAATGATATTTACCATAAACATGATATAAGTAAATAAGCTAAAATTAGAAACATGTCCTTCTCATGTTACCAGACAGAATTATTCATGAGGGGTCAAGAAATCATCTCTGTACAAATGGCTCCTTCTTGGGATACATCTGAGCTCTTGGCTGATGCTAAATGTGGATATCTAAAAATAACTTTGCAATAAATCAATAGTGTGTAAGTGTGTGTGCAGTGAGGTTTCTGGTATCTGATAAAAAGCCATTAGCCAAAGCTTAAGACCTGTGACGTAGATCTGTGGGGTGAGCTAATTATTTTGCTTATGACACTGTCTACATGTGTTTAAAATTGTTGTGGAGTGTTGTGTGTGTGTGTGTGTGTGTATATATATATATATATATATATATACAGAGAGAGAGAGAGAGAGAGAGAGAGATTTTTTTAGTATAGGCAAAATGTGAATAATATTTACACTGCCATGGTACAAAGTCAATTAAATGCATAATCATTATCTAAAAACATTACTCTAAGTTGACTATTTAATGAAAAGACTTTTGAGAAAGATTTACAGAAAGTGTGCAGCCTTATCTCTACTAGTAGCTGTGATAAATTAAATTCAGCTACAATAACCTTAGCTAAAGCTCAATGCTTTGGTCTAGCTGTCTGTCGTAAAATCCGTCTGGCCTCGGAGTCATACTCTAAATACTAATGCTCCTTTCACCAAACCTGACCTGTTGGCTCCTATTCATGTATTTCCTTGTGGAAAAGCATCTGGACCTGATGACTTAGATTGACTTTTATAAGGCATTTAAAAAATATAATAAAATATAAGTAAATAAAAATCCCCCTTATGTTAAGGATAGTTATTGATTAAATGAAAAAGCTTCCCAGATAATTTGCCTGTTTCCTAAAGAAGGGAAAACAGGATATGGATCCTGCAAATGGAGACATGTTGCTGTTCTAAATTCTGATAATGAAATATTAACCATCAAACTAAGTGCTTGTAAATGCACTGGTTGACATGACTGATGATTGGTGCCGGGACATGTCACACTGGTTAAAAATTTAATCCATGTCAGTCTTAAAAACCTTTTTTCTCAGTGCTACACACCTTTCTAAACTGCTTGGTGATAACTTCATGTTGAAAAACATATTAATGATCCTAAACCAAATAAAGAAAAATCTGCATTGGAGATTTTTTTGTTACAGTAATTTTGCTTCATTTTCCTCAGCTCCAAAAAAAACCCGGAATATTGTTTCCATCAGTCAGATTTTAATGGGATTTGAACTCTACTGTCAAATCAGTCATTTCAGGCAGAAATTAACAATCAAACCTAAAGGCCACCTTTTTTTCATCTACTTCTTTCACATCCTGAAAGGAAACATCTAGTATAAACCGTTCATCTCAGTGCATTTGCACAGATAAGAATCACATGATGATTTTGTAAACTTGGCACAGAGAAAAAAACAAGCAGACCACAACTCGTCACAAACCATAAAAGCATGTCCGCTTCACTTTTTGTCTGACGCAGTACAAAGAACGTACACACACAGGTAGACGATCTGGGGGTCTCTGTGTGGTTGTTTTGGTCCCCATGTGAGTGTGAAAAAATACAGCAATAGTTAGCAAAATTAACTGTTGGCAAAATTTAAACTCACTAATAACAAAATCCAGGTCAGTGCAACTCACAGTGACCTAAAAACTGCAAATCAGCTGTGTATAAACAGTTTATAAATAACTTAGGACGCTGAAGGTCGAGATCACACTTCAAGACATTTCGTTCCTCAGTGGTTTCTTATTAATCAGGGGTGCTCTATTAATTTCCAATTCAAGCTAATTTAAAGATATAGAGTGATCAGTTTAAAGTCCATCACAGATTACATTACTCCGAGATCAAACTTGGTAAGACGATATTTAAGTCGTCATCTCTAATGTGTTACAGTACAGCCATAGCGTCACTATGACTGATGACGTTTCTAAAGATGCGGTCGCCACTTCTGACAAGACGAAAACAAAAGCGAAGCCAACTCACATTCAATTTAATGGTAGTAAAAGAATAATGTAAAAAGCTTTAATTTAAACTAAGCGAAACGATAGAAAAAAATGCGGACAAGCCTGGTGTCATCTGCCCAAAAAGCATTTGGATCCACTGGGACCTGCTAGAGTGCTTTGAGTACAGACCGAACGGTGCCAGGATTTACAGACAGTCAGTGTTTTTGTTGTGCTCTTTGAAAAATATTTGCATGAAAAACAACTGATATACTGCACCGTCTCCCAACACACACAAGAGTCAAGTCTCTGGCTCTGAGGTATTTTTCTGCAGTTTGTCTGAATACCCAAAACACTTCAAGCAATTATAATATCTCCTCCATCACCTTTCAGGCAGGACTGCCCATACATTATGCCCTTGTCATCTGAGGGGGGAAAACCATCAGAAGGTGTGAAAAAGCCTGGCTCAGGGTGACCGGGTAGTATCTTGGGATTTTTTTTTAATCTGTGTGACAGATGAAAATAAGTAGTAGAAGCAGACCTAGAAGGTCTTGATTCATTGCAGTTGTTTTTTGGAGATGGGAAATCACAGCTGCAATGCTGGTTCCTTCACTTCAAACCTCCCACAAAGGTATTGTGTGGTCCCATACTTTTGTGACCCAGCTCCTTGTTTTTCTAATGATACATGTTGTATGTAGAAGCAGCTAATATTATTATCACAGCTGTTGGAGCTATTTTTGTTTCTATTGAATCAACTGTATATGTGTGTGGGTGAGAAGAAGGAATTTAATGGTGTGTAGATGTCTTCTTTTATCAACAGGTGTCTGCGTGTAACCTTTTATTGTGCTTAAAAAAGCGACATCACTGGAGAAAAATAGTAAGAGGATGGTGTGTGTGTCGGCCAATTTCCTGCATTAAAGGAGCACATATTTTTCTGTAATTACTTATATTAGAATATCAATAAAGCACCACATATACAATATGATTTTTCATAGTTAATAAAATAACAACAGAAGAACTGAATAGCTCAAAGAGAAATAAACCTCTTCTGTTATGGCTATTACATGATACACGCCAAGCTGATGGTAAGCAATCCTGTTTGGCAACGGGTATAAAAACATCTGTGACAATAAAAAGCCTTAATAATCCATGGCCTCTCAGTGATCATTACATAATTATGGGATATTACATGCTACAATACTGAATTTCCTAATTGGTACAGCCAAATGGAAATTGCAAAGTAGGAAATTGCAAGAGATGAACAGACTTTTCAATCCAGCCAGTTATAGTCTCTGTCTCATATAAAATTTAACCAGCACTGCGTTAGGATTTTTGCACTGACATCTAATGTCAGCGGATTTTCCAGCTGCTGAAGGAGTTATTTTGAAAGTCTTGAGGCTGACAGCTGTGGTTTGGCAGGACCAATGTGCTGTGGCTGTTTTTGAAGGTGCTGCAGTGGAAAAGTGGACATATTCTTTCACGATTAACGAGTTAACAAGATGATGAAAATGGAATAAAAAAAAGCACAATTTATAAATTTAAGCTGCAAAAAGAAAAATAACAAACGTAAGGCAGACGAAGGACATTATTTCATTCAGGTCTGTTTCTGATAAGCAAACCTAAATTTATAAACAGAGATACATTAATCTAAAAATCTATAGAAAATTGGAAAAGAAAAGCAAAAAAGACAAACTATGAAATGCAAGGGACACGCCAAAATGTATAACAATGTAATGTTTGTAAATAACAAAATGTAATGTCAATGTTACTTTCAGTCGAATATCTTTGGTGTTCTCATTAAAATTAACGAGTAAATTCCAGGTTTAGTTGGCTGTAAACCACCTAAATCTTCCTCTAGATGTTCACCAAAGAAAAGTCACTGTATTAATGTTATCTTAATCTGACGGTTTAGCTTCTTCTCTGAAGCTAATGTGAGTGAACCCGCCTTGTGAATAAGATCGTTTTTAAACGTATGATGGTGAGATTCATTCTCTAAGGTGTATGTGCTCAAAATATGTGGGTTGTTGGCCCCCAACTCAATTTAGTTGGGTCGAGGGACTCCCCCTAGGTAATTAGCCATCTATAAAAATTTCTCTCTGTCCCCCCATGGACCTGAAGCTATACACCAAATCCAATACTGAGATGGACCCCGTTTTCCCAAGATAGGTGGTTTTTGGACACGCATGCAGGCACACATTCGTACAAACAGACAAACGTACACAAAATGTAATGTGTGCATGAGCTCCCCCTGAACATTTAGTCACACACACATATAGTGTATATCTTTGCACACCAACATGCTCGCACTCTGTCAGCAGCGGGTAGGAGTCCAGCTGCGAGGCTCCCTGCAAATCGCCGGTGATTACGGCAGTTTCACAAAATTCAGTGAAGGAGAGAGAGAGGGAAGAAAGAGGGGGGAGACAGAAAGGGGAGGCAATCAATGAATTCTGAAGCGAGCGTCAAAGAAACTGACTTTCTAATCCATTTCTATTCATCCGTCTGTGTTTTGTGTTTTGATTAGGCTGGGCTGCACATGGGTGGAATCAAAGGTATTTGTTGATGGATGAAATTTCTTAGATGCCTTTTCTTCCTTCTTTCATGACTTTGATCTGAGAATATTGCAGAAAGACAGCTTAAAGGGAAATCTGATCAATAATCATTTAAAAGCGTATTTGTTCTCTCAGAAATGAGTGGAACCCGAACAGAAATATTTCAATTGTGCAGTGTAGATATTATGGACGCTTAAAAATAAACTCATTTTTGTGTCAAGCACTGGATGAAAAGACTCCTGCGTCTGCTGAAAAATAGGTTAGAGAACAGGCTAGCTTGATTCTGCCTTCCAGGCAGCTCACCAAATAGTTTGGTGGCTTCATATTCACGAGGGTAGCAACGACTTTCTCATCAGACTGTGGAGGAAGAACATGAATAAGCACATTCCCCAAAATGTTGAACTATTCCTTTAACCAGAAAAGCCTTCACAGAAAGAAATAGTAGGCTTTCGGTTTTTTTTCCTCTGTGGGAATCACTGAGCCTGAGTGGGGTAAGGTTGACGACGATGTGAAATAATGAAATGAAGTTTTTAATCAAAGTCAAATCACCATTTTCATTTCAATTTACACCCTGTCAGGATGTGTGGAGCGTAGCAGGTGCCTGAAGGACTCGCGCTCAGTTCCTGGCTCTTGATCGTGCACTAACTCCCCACTTTCAGACAGCTACTGATAAGAAAAAAGAAAGGGAAAAAAAAAAAAAAGGGCACAAATGGAAGAGAGGAAACCCGGGAACCCCAGGAAAGACAGCAGAAGACCTGCACAACGTGGAGGGGGGTTTGGCAGAGCTGGGCTTGTATGACACATTGTCATTTATGCAAAGGCAGGAGAAAGGACAGCAAAGGCCGTCAATTCACATTTTTCACTGGGGTCTTTATTTTGCTCCACAGTCTGCATATTTTTATTTTCCCCCTGCTTTTTCTTTCTGCTGTCTCTTTGTCCTTGTCACTCAGATTCCTTGTCTGTCATTTTTAATCTCTTGCTCGCTGCTTCTCCCCTCTCTCTCTCTCTCTCTCTCTCCCCATTGTTTACATGGTCACATGATTTAACTACTTTCTCCAGGGGCGTTCTGCCACTGCCTGCCTCTCTTTTCCTATTTTTCTCTATCCTTCTTTGTGTTTTCTGTCTTTATACCAGGAGCAAAGATAGACTCATATGTGGTGGTTTTAAAGCCCTGACTCCGTCAGATCTGTGTGTTTTTTTTTTAAATCTTTTTGTAGAGGTGTGTGTTTTCTCTGAAGCCTAGGACCTGAGGCACGGTATGGCTGAGCAGTCTGTAACTGGGTATTGATCTCACACATAAAACACACACATTGTGAGCATGCTTTGGTGAAGAAAGGCTGGCTGACCCTAGAACAGATCAGATAATGATTCGGCCTCCTTCTGAGATCAACATGCCTTTGATTTTCTGTGCACAGTATGTGTGCAAACGTGTGTGTGTGTGTGTAACATGATGTGTGCGTGGGTCAAACGGACATGGAGGGATAATGATGGTTGTTGGCTATGTGGCCAAGATGGTTTAGCGTGAAGGTGGGTGCACTCGTGCAACAAACAGGATGCACAGCCTGGTCAAACATTAATCCACTGACCTTTCTTGGCAAGAAGCCTGTAGTAATATTAAACAAATACTGACTAAATGGTGCTGATCTGGTGTATAAAAACATAGTTATTGTTGTTGTTTTTCTTGTCTTACCTCATTGTTTTCTTTTTGTGTTCTGTGTAGTCCACAATTAAATATCAGTTTGTCCATTCCAAATGACATTTAGTGGTTATTATGCAGGTACGATAGGGATTAAGTCTGTCTGAAGGCATTTTCTAATACTGCAACCAAAAATACCAAATATCCCAGCTGTAAAGGATTTTTGTCAACAATACAGCTCGATGTCCAAGCTATGACATTTGCACAAATGTCAGTGGACTGAAGCCTATTCATAGAAGACAGGCAAGACAGTTGTCCTGCTGTTGTATTTAACAACTCAGATCCTTTGCAGCCTAAAATCAGACAGTGGTTGTTCACGACGATCACTTACACAAACGAGCGAGGGAGTTTGTTTGGCTGCGCTGGAACCTCTTGTTCTTGCACAACTTTTAAAGAGAAACTGGTTGCAAACAAAAGTGACGGACTGTCGATTTTGACAAGCAGTAGACTTTATTAGCTAGTCGTGATCTTAGTAGAATATCGACCTAGACAACATTCACAATGTGGTGATTATGGTTGGTTATAGTGACTATGGTTGGAAAAAGTCACTGGTCAATAACATGTAGAATTTTTCCATCTGTTTCGAGCAACAAATATTTACGTGTTGGTGCAACACCGAGCTTCACTAAAAGCCGTAAAACAAACTGAGTGACTTTCCATTCACTGACATAACCCGTATCTTAACAAAAGTAAAGCAGCGGACAAAAGCTCTCTTTCAACCGGGACTAATATTATGAGGAAAACATCAGCTTAGGCGAACAAACCAAGAGACCAATATATCCGCTCCAACATTGCACCATAGGTTTTGTGTTATTACAGTAACTTCAAGCTAGCATGGACTAGTGACAGTTAAAATACTCCACAAAGGTCCCAGGTTATGATTTCAGATATTTTACTGGTGTGTATTCTGATGGCCTTTTTTATGACTTTTGACTCCAGCAGGAACTGGGCTATAATTTTAAAACTTACACAAACTACACAAACTGGATCTTATGAAGAACCACTGAGGATAATTGCCGCTTGTTTCCATTTTTCGTATGAGCAGAATATAATTATCTCTTGATCTGAACGTAACAAGCCTTCAGCACAGTAAAAACAGTAATTCTTTGGTGACCACAAGGAAACATATATTTAAACCAAACATTTATCATGTATTGTTAAATTATTATGTTGACATAATACTATGAGAGAACTATTTGCTCATAGTTAGAAAAACTGGTGATTTCAAGAAGTTAAGACACCTTTTCCTCCCAGGATCTGAACACAGTTTTATTAGCTAATTATGTCGACTTCACCATTTGTAAATGGTAAATGGTAAATGCTAAATGCATCTGCTTAGCTTTCTCGGTGCCTTTTTCTCTTTCCCTTCTTCCTTCAGCCTGCTTGACCTTGGACCACACTCTTCACCACACACTTTCCACTCCACTTGCAAAACCATCATAAACAATCCTCAACTGCTAATTATGCGCTGACAACAGTGCACCATAAATCAGTAGCAAGCTAATGAATTCCCACAGTGTGTGTGTGTGTGTGTGCGTGTGTGTATGTGAAAGAGAGTGGGGCAGAAGAAATGGAGAAAGCGCTCCTGTTTTTGAGATTCTTCCTATAGGGACCATGCATGAAAAACTCCATGGAGATTCTTCTAATATTTGTTAAAAGCATTTCATTATATTTCAACATTATAGCCCCTACACTTGAGCTACTAGATGCGCTGTGCAGTACATGTCAGTAAAAGCACCCAATGCCCTTTCAAGTGTTTTTGGTCACATCAAATGTGGTAACATTGACCCTCAGATTGCATGATGCTCTCGTGTGGACCGACGGTTTGGTCTGATGCATGTTGGCGTGTGACAAGGATAGATGGGTGCTGTGTGTTAATGGTAGGGAGACCATAAAAATAGAGCTGTTAAAGTGCAGAAGCTGCTTCATACGATGATTTATTCAGATGAGATCCGAGTGGATTCCTTCGCAGGTCAGAGCTGCATGTAACTGAGCACATCTCTCTTTAAGCCAGGTGGCTCCACACAGTTATCACATATACTGTCATATCTGTTTGTTTTCCTCGCGCAGTGTGCAGGGGCTTCAGGACGGTATTCATCAAATACACACAGGAGCACTGTTTGTGAGTCAAACTGTGCATTGCTGCATTTTGAAAAACAAATGATTCTGACAAAGGGCAGTCATTATTTCTGGACAAGTCCAATTCTCTGGACATGTCCACAGCAATTGAGTTGCTTCCAGGTTGCTTATCCCTGTGTTCTGTGAATGTGCTACAGTCTGCTGACATTTCTGCAAATGTCATATATTGGACATAGTAGATGCATTGTCAGAAGACCAGCATTTTTAAGGTGCTGCCTTTTGAAGTACTAGTCATCTTCCAAACTGAATAACCGAACCGAATAAAAGCAGCCATTCAAACATTGCTGCCCAGGTGCAGCTCATCTTCTCTCTTCGTCTCGTTTTTAAGGGGCTGACCTTGGATCAGTTGGTGGGGCTGTTGTCCATGAACCCCAGGATTGTTGGTTTGACTCCCTGTTGCTGCTCACATGTCAAAGTGCCCCTGGATAAGACACTGAGCCCTTCAATGTAGCTGCCTGCCTGTCCACAATAACTTACCTAAGGTGGTGAATGAAGTATCAATTATTATTATCTTCCTCTCTGCTTGTGTCTTTGTCTTTGTGGATTGTTCTTCTAAGCTGTCTCCCTCTTGCAGTGTTACTGCGTTTTGCTCTAACTGTTCTTCCTCATCTTCATTTTCCATCCTCAACCTTGTCTCTCTCTCTTTCTCTCTCTCTCTCTCTCTGTCTCTCCTCTTCTTTTCTCTCTCTCTCTCCCCAGCTCTTGACATGAGTGAAGAGGCCTGCTGAGATAAAACACAATGTCAGAGCATGCCTCAGCTCTCTCCGCTGAGTGGGAAAATTGACTGGGATTGTCTGTGGCAGTCCCCACTCGCAGCAGTCTGTGGCCCGTGATGCTTTAGTGCTGTGCTAATTAGTTTTCTCTCTGTCCCTCCCTCCATTCCAATACACACAAGCTCTGACTTGCACACACACATATTTTTCTTTTTTCTTTTTTTTGTGCTTCCTTGCTCCTTTGCCATCTATTATGCAACAGTGTGTAGCAAGTGTGGACGCACCTTCTCAGGGGTTTTCTGTGTATGGCTTTTCATGTCACACAAGCAATGTCTCTTTCTATATTTGCCTGAACAGCACATTCATGCAGCAGCGGGGGCAGAGGCTAGCATTGCAGAATGACACAATGAGAGAGCATATGACAACATGCAGTACTTGCTGGAAGTGGACTTAAAGCTAAAGCAAGTATAAATCTGTTTTAGTTAAGGCTCTATTACTTTTCTGAGGGAGTGGGGGGGGGGCACTACAATACACTGTAAACACAACACTGAAATACTTTCTAATAGATTTATGTAAGCTAAATATTGCCAACTGGCCACCCAACAAATATAAATCTAATATAGACTCGTTCATCAGTTCGCAAATCTAAGCACTGTGGAGTGTTAGGGTGGTCTTTGATTAACTTAAATGTGCTGCAATGTTTTTTTGGGAAAGAACACAGAGTAGCCATCTTGGAAACGAAGCTGATCCAAAACAGACGGCTGAAAGACACTAAACTGTTATGTAAAACTAAAGGAAAGTGCAATTATGAGCAACGCATTGCACATTGCAAATAGTAATTTGATCCATTGCTATTATATAATAATCATATATAATCATATCTGTTTGTTTATATTTTTAAACGAAAAAAATAGATATACAGTATTATTAGACTTTAAGTTTGAGAAAAAAAATCTTCATTTCTCACATCCTTCCACCTTCTTTTGTTTCAATCCTTTTTTCCTTCTCATTACAAGAACCACTGGACGGATGATGAAGTGGCCTTACCTCATTGTTACCCCCATCCTGAGTATCTCTCCCTGGGTTCCTGACTGTGACGCTTCTAGTCTTCACCTTGTATCGATCCAGGTCAGCCCATGTTGTTTGTTCCCTGTGGTCTTTGTTAGTGGTAGGTCCTGTGTGCTGACAATACATTAGAGAAACTAATTAGTCAAAGGAGTTGTGGGTTTAGCTTAAATAATTATAATAATAATAAGAAGAAACTTTTAACTGAAAGTATGAGGTGCAGTTTTGTGAAAAAAAAAGATACTGTTACATTGTACTTCACAAAATATGCAACGAAGATACAATACAAACACCAATACTGTTTCTGTGAACTAATAACAAATAGGCGACACAACATCATCTCACCATCAGCTCTGCAACAAAAGCTTCAATTTCACTTTTGAGAGCTGCTTCTCGTTCTTATTGTGGCCGGGAAACATTGCTCACAGAGATGCAATGGCTACAGTAGCTGTTGGAGCTTTTTTAATAACATATGGCATCTCTGTTGCAGATTTTAATGAATGAGATTTGCTGCGTCTTTGCAGTGTGGAGGTAAAATTCAATTCCAGAAAGTGAACGAAAAATGGAAATGAATTTAAAACTGGTTCACGGTAAATAAATGTACATTTAAAGCCATATTCTGACACCTTATCATGAAGACATGGAAACAGGAGGTAACAGTTAACCTGGTTCTGATAAAGCATGATAGAAATCTACCTACTAGCATCTCTGCAGCTCGCATTTTTTACTGCAACCAAACAGTGTCGTGCTGGCTGTGTCTTCCGTAGCAATTAACAGAAAGTTAAAATGAGAGTGGTAGAAATATTCTTGTCTAATTCAAGGCTAAATTAACAACTGTTCCTTTAAAACCACAGGCTTTAATGAAGGTAAACAAGTTAGGCGTCAACCTGTGTTGTGTTGACTCCACGTGTGACGTGACACTGATTTTTGGGCTTTGACATCAGGTGGCATTCCTCCTCTGTAGTGCTGTTATTAAGATTTTCAGATGCTCTAAGAGGAAAGTGGATTTTATGGCATGATGTTCTCACTGTGTGGGGTCAACTCACAGGCAGAGGCAGAAAACGAACAGCAGATGAGCTTCATTTGTGGTAGCGTCAGTAGGGGATGTAAAATTACACACGCAATACCATAACTGATGAAGTAAAACAAAAGAAAGTCAGATCTCAAATCTGAGAAGAAAAAAAAAGCTACAACGTAAGGCTAGAATAATGGAATGGATATAAAATATTTATAACATTATTTTAAGACATTATTAATGATAGAAATGTTGTAGTTGTTTGTTGTAGTTGTAGAGGCTTTGGCTCTGGAATAAATGTCGCCCCACAGATAGAGTTGTAACTGTACGTTTCGCTTGTTAGCAGTTACAGTGTACGCCACCTACAGTAGTTCACTAACTAGCTGTGTGAGTAGTGTTGCAAAGACTGGCCTAAAAACACGTGTCTGTGTTATTCTGTGCTTTGTCAGTATAACACATAAATTCTACAATACCCACCCATGACACCAACATTATTTTGACTGGGCTGCTACATATTTTCAACTGAGAGCTAAACTTGAGTCACCCAGTCTGAGAGGGTAAAAAAAATTTAAATAAAATCAAAACAAACTCAGCCAGCAATAAGATAAGAAAATGGGCTGTACTGCAATTACTCACTGTTAACCCCCCGTCTACATGCTGCTCTGTCCTCTGAAAGCATTTCCCTCCTGTAATCACACGCAGACCTCTAAAGAGCAAGCTGACACATTTTCTAAACACCCCCCAACCCACCTTCCTCCTCATCGTCTTCTCTCTTTTGCTGCACACACACACACACACACACACACACACACACACACACACACACACACACACACACACACACACACACAC
>JAUYWH010000010.1:6603817-6633547 GCA_034779795.1 Ctenopoma multispine
ACACACACACACACACACACACACACACACACACACACACACACACACACACACACACACACACACACACACGCTTGCCGCTGCGTCAAAGCACTCTGCGTGAACAGGCAGATTGCTGCGAGAGCTAATGAATTGTGCTGTCAGGGAAGTAACAGATTTATTTACATCTAGAAATGGATATCTCTTCCAGCCAATCCTGGAGAGCTGAGCTGGTGGAGCTTTACGCTCCAGGGCTGCTAATGGATCAGGCAAAAGAAATGAGGAGGAGAGAAAAAAAAACAAAAACACGGAGAAATAACCAAGAAGCAGCATGGGGCTGAAGCGGGCGCTGTTACACGCTGCAATACTGGAAATTGGAGAGAAAATAAAATAGCCAGAGGGTAGGGAGAAGTAAGTTGAAGGGTATTAGTTGAAAATCCACTTTAAGAGGTGTCGTGTTGTAGACGCACACATTCATGCACACACACGGAGCGGCCTTGGAGGCAGGTAGACGGCACACATATCTGGCTTATCTGGCCTATTTAATGGTGCTGAAGGAGGAGGGATTGCACAAGAAGACACACAATCCGTCCACTGTATCTACTGTATCTACAACGTACAGAGAGGGGGGTGATGAAAACCTCGATATAATCGCAGAAAATAAAGATGAGAAGTAGGAAACCCTGGACTTAAAGAGTGGAAAGAATTGGCGGAAAAGGAGGGAGAGAGGGGGGAAGACAAACAGTTGTGAAAGGATGTACGTGAGTGCAGCTGGTATCATCATCGGTAGGCCCTGCTCAGGCCTGTCACAAGAGTTTATGTCACGCGAACAAATGCTCACAAAACACACAAGCCAGTGGAAAAGAAAAAAGAGAAAGAGAAACCCAGGGAGTAAGAGAAAGAACAGGTAGAAATGAAACACCAGTCTCTCTAGAAATCTCTATCCGTCTTCTGATCTGTTTCCTATATCCTCATCTCTGTCGTTGTCAGTCTTTATCTTACGGGGTTTCTGTGAGGTGCATTTGTGTGTGTGTGTAAAAGAAGAAAAAAAAAAAAGAGAAAGTAGCTGCAGTGTATTTTAGGTTATTTGTTGTGTGTGATGTTGCAGTGAATTTGGTTTGTTTGAAGAAAATGAAGCCCTGCTGCACCAGTCCCAGCTCAGCTCAGCACTGTAACAGACAGAGGGCACACTTCTCACTTCTCGTTTTTTTTTTATCTGAGGAAGGTGAAGCTCACTGCTAATCAGCGTGCAATGTAGCATGTGTAAAATTAAACCCTTACAACACAGCGAGAACAGTGTTGGAGAGGGCAGGAAAGGACGGGCCTCTGGCACTGTGTGTGTGTGTGTGCCTGTGTGTTCTTGGATGTTATCAGTCATGTCGGCTTCTGGCCACAGTTGAGGTCATTAGGCCCTTTAGCAAGGCAGATTTTCTTCCCTCCTGTCCACTTCTGTTAATAAATCTCCACAGATGCCGGCGTGGTATGGTCAGTTGTGTGTGTGTAAGCATGCAATTTTGTGTGACGCGTTTGATGCATGCGTAAAGGTCTGCTCGTGAATGAATATGTCTGCGTTTGTTTTGGCACGTGCACGTCCATAACGGGGGATTCCTCTCTCTCTGTGCATGTGTGCACGTGTGTGTGTACTGTATGTGTGTCTGTGTGTTCTCATCTTTGTCTGGTTGTGTTTCAGTGAAGTGGCCATGGGGATTCTGTGCAGCCGATTTTGTGTGGCCATGATGATCTGAGCCTTCGTGTGGGTTGGTGTGTTTCTGTAAACCAGCATGGCGTCCTGCATTGTTTGCAAATGGCATAAAACACTCAGTAGGCATTTACACAGAGCAAATCAGCATAGATTATTTATCGCTAGCTGTGGTGCTTGCATTAATAATGTGTTGTATCTGCAGCAGTTTACGTGTTTGAAAGCCAGAGTGAACATTTGAATGCAACATTTCTCTGTGCTTGTATGCCTGCTAATATATTCATGATACAACCTACTGAGAGTAGCAAATATTCCACTTTGAACATTTGATTTTTGCACTTATACAATACAATGTTGCCTTTTAATGCCATACATACTCATCTCACATGTGTCCTCACTGATTAGAGGTCCACTCAGGTAATCAGGAAATACTTGATAAGGTCTTTGTACTTAGTAATAAAAATAGTTAAAGTGTGATTCCTGTTCACACAGTATAGAAATGTGTTAAACTTTTATGTGAAATCAACTTATTTCAAAGGAATTGCCACTGGCTAATGGTCCTCGTGTTAGCTCAGTAAGCATTTTTTTCCTCATCAGTGATTTTTTAAAATTGAATTAAATCATTTACAGTGCTAAAAAAAACAGGAGGGGTGAGTAAATGGCTGAATACGTAGAAAATAAGAAATAAGCTCAAAGCTAGCACCTATTAGCTACAGCTACAGAAATTCAGTTTCTGATTTGGCTTTGAAATGCTTCAGTGCTCCGGGGGGATGTTGACAGCTGCTTGTTGCTACTTGGGGGACCAGTGTCTTGTCCAAGAACACTTAAGATATGTGGCCAGTCATGTTTGAGATAGATATGTTGACTAGGACAAGAGTTTTTTTCTGTTTTAACTTCAAATGATTCATTAAGTTATTAACAGTGTCTACACTGTAGTATGAGGGACCACAAACATTTGAATGTGAGATTAAAGTCAACATTTTAAATCACTGTATACAAACTGTTAAAAATTTATCATTACTTGTTATTGGGAACTTTTTTTGGCTCTTTTTTGACATTTTGGACGTAAAGAATCTCTTATTCTTACAGATATGATGAGGAAACATGTTACAATCACATAATCACACAATCAAAGGCACCGACTGTCTTTTATATACTGCGATTGGAAACTATTATTCTTGATTTCACATATCTGTGATGCTATTGTGTAAAACTAACTTGCAGCAGGGGTTTGGAAAATTACCTCCACAATAGGGACGAAGTGCTGTAACCGCCAAAGCTGTCAGGCTAAGTGAATGAATTACAATGACCCGGCCAGCCGCAACATGGGATAGAAAAGAAAGATGGGTGGCGGGGGAAATTGTTGATAAGCGGAGGGAGAACGAGATGAGGGGGAAAAAAAAAGAGTGAGCATAGAAAACAACAAAATTAGCAAATGCTATTTGGCTCCCTGCTTTTGTGTCACTTTATCTTTTTCACTCTACTATCACTTTTTAGTTCTTATCTTTCACACCTTTCACACTCTTCCTCCTCCCACTCCCCTCCCCCAATTCATTACTTCCATCAGTGTCTCTTTGCTCTCATTTACTCTCTACAACTTGTTTAGAAGAGCGGTGGCAGTGTGTTTGTGTGTGCATGTGTTTACTAAAATAATGTATAATGGAGGGGGTATGAGTCATCCGGACATTAGGGAGTGTTTACCTTCCATTTTGTTCGCACACGTTTAGACCAAATTCTCCATTTATTTTAAACAGCGGCAAGTATAGTCAGACATCAAAGAGTCATTAATAACTGCAGGTGTGAAAAAGAGGCAAGAGAGGGAAACTAGAGAGATTAATGCATTCAAGCTGGATGGAAGGAAGGAGGAAAGGGAGGGCCTTTGTGTTGTCTGTGTACATATAGATAACTGCACTCCCTAAAATATTTCTCTATTTCTTTGCTTTATATATTTAAATGTATGCTTTTCTTCAGATATATATAAAAAAATAATAATAATTTTGCAGCTTTATGATGCCACTGCCAAAGATTTTTCAAATGCTTCATCTGAAAGAGCAAAATTAGCAACCCAAGTAAATAACTGTTTCAGAAATGTTTTAAAAGCGGAAGTTAAGATTAACATTTTATTGCAGTGTGGCTTAGACACTGAGTCCCCTGACAGAGGCGCACTAGGAAACTGCTAACTCCAAATGACACTGTAATCCTTTCACGCACTGAGCAGGAGAGCGAGAAATACATTATTGCTCTGAGAAGAGGAGAAGAAGCAGAGACGAACTCGGCATAGTGCCTCATTAACTGTTTGCACTTTGTGTGCGTGTGTTTGTGCATTGGTGACTTCTCTGTTTAATTAGATTTAAAGTGATGTAAGAAACATCATGTGTGCTCATGTTTAATTTAAATGCATTGTAAATGATAGGTTTACTGGTGTGCTGACTGCTCACGCACATAAATAAAGTGAAATGCAGCTTGTTATGTCATTTTCTGTTTAATGAGGTGTAGGTCAGTGTGTGTGTGTGTGTGTGTGTTGACTGTGCACATGTTGAGACTAAATCTGGTGAAGGGATGCTGAAAATCATATCTCTGTAAGTGGCTGAGAGTTACCTTGTTGAGACAAGGACAATGGGAAAATTTGGCAAAAATTCATGGAAATTCGTCTTTATTCACATGAATGTGCTGCTCTACTACTTAGACTTGCATTATATGCAAAGTGCTTCACAGACTGTACTGACTGTGTGGCATTAATCTACGTTGGGGTTGTCAGTTGTTTAACAGCAGATGCTGACAACGATGTGGATTCAGAACCACAGACAGCGGCAACCAGAGAGGAAGGCAAAGAGGCACTTACAGTACAGTCTCATATGAGATGAAGATTGTTAACCAGTTAGCAGATGTCATATAGGCAACATGTAATGACTGGATACATGGTGCCATTTACACAATACAAAAGGTAATAAATCGAGAGCACAAATTACATATGTGTGCCCACAGATGATTTAATTTGTGCACTCAATTTAGTTTTTGCTCCACATGGCACCTCTACAGCTCCGGACAAACTTATAATAACTTAAAATAATATTATGTAAACCTTTTTTTTTATCAAATTAAAGTTAATAATAATAATTTAATAACAATGGAAAATAAATCATAACATCCTAAATGTTTGGCCATATCATGAGTAATAATAATAATATCAAAACACGAGGTCTTAATTAACTAATTGTACTTTTGCTATTGACATTTGGACAATGATTGGATAACATAAAAATGTTTGATTGAATTGTCCTCTTAAAAACCTTCAAATTAGTGGCCGCTCATACTGAAACACACAAGCGTATCATGTAAAAACACAAGATTTTTGCCTCAAAAAGAAAATGAACCCAAAAGATGAATTCAAGGATTCAGAGATTTGATAACCATCTGCGTTAAACCCCAGCTGTGTGTCCACCCAGATGCTGCTCATCATCAATAGTCTTAGGAACCTGGACAAAGAGTAGAAGGGCAGTCAGAGGTGAGCATCTGTGTAAGCAGGCTGCTTCAGCTCACACACTTCTATTGTTTCTCTGCAAAACTGTCCCTGGAGGACGTACGAAGACCGCCAAGGTGACTGCACCGCCAGCACAACTCCCCCAAGTCCCAACCATTGAGTTTTGGGCTCTGTACTCTCTTTCTCTTCTCTTCTCTTAATCTCAGTTACCCACTTTTGTTTGCATACAGTAAATAAAACCACATTAGTTACAATGCATGTTTTACCCTGCGATGGTGTGCCTATGCTACAGTGAGATAAAATGTATTGATTGTAATCCACAGCGTTGAATGGAGAAAACGCAGATTAATGACCCATCCTGAGGTTTGTCTACAGACCGAGATGAAAAGTTAGTGTAAGTGAAGAGGCTAAAGTTTGACCTGCACTTCACATAAGATGGATGAACCCCTGCAAACACTTCAGAAACTACTGAGACACTCTGTAAATTCTCCATTGTGATGTTACACTGACTGACACTCCGTAAGCAGTTTTTCCGAGAACCTTGTCTTTCTGTCATATTGCTGCTGATAACAGCTTCATTATGCAGATTGTCCTGTGATAAGAGGAAGCAGGTTTGATGATATCAAATAATGACTCACGGACTACGCTGGGACAAACTTTACTATCTCCCTGTTCATACCGCCAAGTATTATTTGCTGTTTGAAAAAAGTTACTGTGCTGTTTCGATCTAATAAAATAACCTATGTGATGATATTCTGAAGTCAGATTAAGTATTAGCATTGTTAGTTGTCGTTGTTAGAAATCAGAAGATAGCAACCAATAACTGCTCGACAAATTACTACTGTGTTACATTTTCCTCTGTCACGTTTGTAAGGCCTTACGAGTGTAGCTGAAAATAGCCTTCGGTTGAAACCAAAAAGTAAGGCACGCAAAAAGATTTCTAAAACACACCTCACAAGATAAATGGAGACAGTGATGCATGCTGCACAGTGGGAGCAACGTGACCCTCACTCCTGTTCCTTCATCCACCCAACCACTTCTCGAATAATAAACAGTCAGTTTATAACATATTTTCAAACTTCAGAGAGGCTCGTATACAAACTTTTGCCCATTGCACCAGGCTGCAATATGTGCAGACTCTAACATTTTGGACATTGATGAATTTTCTATTGATTTGGCTTTGTGCTCAAGAACAATTGGATTTTAAGTTAAACAATGACTGAGGTTAAAGTGCTGAATTTCAGCTTTAAATGTGTTTGAGGTCATTTAAATAAATGTTTTGGCCCAGTGTAGGAATTAACTGCAAAAAATGTGTCTTATATTGTGTTATAGTTGTCCAACAGTTAGTTACTGTAACCATTTCACATTTATGGATATTACTGAATGACAAAACTAAAAAGCATTTAACCTTAGAGCCACAATAAAAACTACTGTGACTGAATAGTCTTCTAGAAGCCAGTAATCTAAGAGGCAATCAATCCAGTTTCTCAAAATGAGCTAGCGATGCCTCTCCCAAATGCTTTAGCATGCTTGAAATGAAGGCAGCCACACATCGCAGCCCCTCTCATTTCTTCACTGTGAGGTAAAGGTTGCACAAGTGTTATTTCCAGTGAAGAGCAGCAGTCGTTAACGCGCCTGCATAAATCATCCCTCATCGACCGCACCACTCGCAGATTTATTTGAAATTGCGGCGTGTTCGTATTCTACGAGGCTGGCACAAAAAACATGTCATATCGAATCCTGTTTCATTGATAGACTTTTTTGGACGGCTAGAGAGACTCTTGTCAAGATTATTTCCAATCATGGTGGAGCAGTTATTATCAGCAACCTCTTATCTCTCCCTCTCTGTCAGATAATGACAGTGCCAGAGAACCAACGGGTGACCTTCATCTAAACCCTCCACTGGGGAAAGTCTGACAACTGCTGTGTATGCATTCATGGCATTTCATGGTTGTGTCACAGCCAGTAGCTGGTTGTAATGTGGAGGAAATCACAGTGTTTATCGCAACCATAGTGTTTCCCATTCTTCTTTACTACCTCTTTTCACTCCTTTTCTTTCTCCCCTCTTTTCATCTCCTGTTTTTTGACAATTATCAGTCAAGCTTTAGATTAACTACTTCCATTCATTAAGAAATCCTATATTTTGAGACAAGCGGATTCCTATTATTTTTCTCCCATAGACTAAACTCTGTTGAGCTATTGTGCCTTCATTTAATTCCCCCATGTATGAAATAATATCCTGCCTAGCACAGCCAAGCCATTAAGACTAGTTTCGCTGTGGCATGATAAGTGGGTGTATAAGGAACAATGATTAAATGATCTCAGCAGCGCTTCCCCCCCCACTCTCTCATTAAGGGTTTCCCCTCCTCCTCTCCAATACAATCATACCAAGGACCTTTAGACAACAGCAGACTGGGATTTTCTATTGATTGTTTTGAAACTGAGGGTGAAAAAGAAAAGGACAGTGTTTAGTGAGACAGTTGGGAACTGACAAAATGAATGAGGACTTCAGTGTCCTGGTTTTTAATTTTCTAGTAAGACCTGTATCTGTTCTCATCTTTCATGGGTCAGTATTTCATATAGAGTTTTAAATTCTGAAGTCCTAGTCTCACTTTTTTTGTCCGTAACTAACATTGGTTGTGGTAACATTTTACTCTCCACTTCCAGTTTAACAGAAATCATTGCAACTATTTGTGATTCAAAGTAAAAAAAAATAAACAAAAAAAATGGACATGCCCATTAGATCTCCAATGGAAGCTACTCAGGAGTCATCGTGATAAGGTGCCGGAGCCACATCAACGGGCTCTTTTTGACACTAAACTCCCTCCGTATGTCCGAATTCTGTACCAGATCTCTAAAGCCATTCTTAAGGTATTTCTTATAATGACTAGTAGTGACCAAGATACAAATCAGTTATGTCACGTAACATACGATAAAAGACATATCTGATACTCAGAATGAGCCAATCCTGCAAAGCTGCAATATAAACCAGCTAATATAAACCAACATACAGAACTGGAAAATGTATATGTCTGGATATTATCATTATGAAATATTAGCATATCACCCAGACTGACAAAACTAAATTCTCACCTTACCCATACGCCCCCTGTGGCTGCACACTGCTCCCCCCAATGGGGGATGGGTTAAATGCAGAAGTCAAATTTTGCTGTAACACGTAAATAACAATAAAGCTGATTCTCCTGTTTTTCCGTCTTCTTCTTCTTCTTATTTCTCAAGCTACAACCACTGAGGTTTTTGTGTTGGACAAACTGGCTGGATAGGTCATGCACTGTTTGTGGTGTCTGATAATGATGGGGTATGGTTGCCATGAAGTTCTTCATGTCCACTAATCCCTCTTCTTTGTAGATGTGTTATTAACCTTTAGCACAATTAAAATATTTAATCATAAAAGGCTAGAGGCAAAGCAAACTCCGTGATGAGATCCATCTCTCAGAGGTGCTGATTCATTCCTCCAGGAACCAAACCATGGTAGGAGCTTTGTTGTAACTCCCATTGATTTTAAAGGGCCATTTAGTCCACTGACTCTGAGAATGATTTACATTATCTCCTCAATTAGCAAATGAGAGTGAAATCTGCTGCATTTGTGTCAGGAAACCCATCGTTTCCTGCCATCTCACTACTAAGTTAACACTTATGCTTATGCTAGGCCAGTGTATTTTATTTCCCTGCTCGTTTTCTTCATTTCGTTTTTAAGCACTTTCGATTAGATTCTTGCCTATTAGTCTAGGTTTAGTTTCAGAGAATCAGCAGAGTGAATTTTCCCTCAATGAGATGCTCATACATCAGTGTCAGACCGGCAGCCATTTTATCTCTGGCCTCAGAATGAAAAATAATGAGTTGTCTGTTGAAGCCTTTCCTGACTGAGTGGGAAAAATGTACCCATCAATAGGTCTTATCCCAACACCAGGAAATGAACTCCCTGTGGGAAGTTTTAGAAAAACGCTCACCTAACACAGCTGCAGTTTTCTCCAAAACTGTCTTGATCTATCTACAGTTCAAAACTTTAATTCTGTGTTTTTTTGTGTAAAACCATAGTATAAATAATAATCAGATATTAGTGGGTCTTAATATTAGGCAAATACAACCTCAGACATAATAACGTATTATTAATGGTGGGCTACAACTATGTGCTGCTAGTCATCAGCCCTTGATGAATTGATCATCAGCAAATGTGCAAACCTCTACAAAAGCAAAACTTTTAGGTGCATATTAAACACGTTAACACAGTGGGAAAGAAATATGCAATGGTCTTAGAGAAACAATCATTGCTGCACCTCATTTTAGAAAACATTATGAAACCATTTCAAAACCATTTGAAGTTTAACTTTATACAGTTAGAAAGAAGGCATTCAACAAGGTTGCTAATCTTCCCATGAGTGGACATCCTAGCATATTCACCCAAGTCCAGACCATGCAAAATAAATGTACGGTTCTTGTTCGTCTGATGTTGTATTTGCCTACACACGCTACATGCTACAATTAAATCCTGTACATTCTGGCTGTCAGACAAATTATTTTATATATAAATGGCTAAAAATCATAACTGCAGAAACACCATTGGAAAATCACAGGAATTCGTTTAACCCCTTTTCACCAAACCAGTTTAAGGGCTGGTTCAAAACCAGTGCTTCATTTCAAATAAATTTCTCAGTTCTTCAGCCAAAGAACCGGCACATGGCCAGGAAAACTAACCAACTCTGCTGGTCTAGTGTCAGGTGCTGGGGGAAGATTCTCATCACCTACATGACCAACTACAATGCTCTTGTTGTAAAGACAGAAATCTGTTGTTTATTAGATTTGTTTAACTGTGTTGTGATTCCTAAAATGTAGCTGATGTCTGATGAAGTTCTGGTTCTTAGGAGGTTTGCAAGTTGAACCACTTTAAATAATTGCTAGAACTAGCCAAGGACTAGCATCAAGTTTGTGTTGGTCATAAAGGGGTGTAGGTGTTCAAGATGAAATGGGCTGTTTAAAGCTGACATTTACTTCCAAAGAATGATCTTGGGTTGTGCATGTGAAAGTATTTTTCCACCTCATCCTTTGTGTGAAAACATAATTTGACAACCAGTCATCAATCCACAACCAAACTGTGGATTGATGAATATCCATGGACATCTATGGACGTATTTATAGACATGTCAGTTTTATAGGATCTCATTTGCTGTCTACAAGTGTAACTATCTAAATTTGTACTCAGAGCAGAAATGCACATAACCATTTTCACTGCAAGAGTGGCATTGAAACTACCACCCACCCAACATGCAAAACATCTACTACGATACGCTTGGTCTTAAAACAAAAGTCAAACCCTTCTATCACCAAATATGGTATGAGTATGAATACTTTACCTGAAAACCAAGCCCATCCATTTTTTTTGCTTGAGTTACAATGGTGCTCTCACATGTAACAGCATATCACTGTCAAAGAGATGTGAGTTGACGGCTGCAGAGAATATGTGTGAGAGAGGGAGAAAGCAGGTGTGAGGATGCAGTGGGCGGATGGGGACATCAACATGTGGTTGTTGACACACAGGAGACAGGCATTTTCTGGATATTTCTGCTCGTTTCTCTCACTGTTTAGCTTTTGCGGGTTCTGTTCAACATTCCTGTTTTATGAAACTCAAATAAAACTTTTGGTTTAATGGCTGCTTTGCTAAGACTTGACTGATTTCAACAACAGCTGAAGTACAGAGACACACAGCATAGGGGAAGAAAAATGCAGTCGTCACAGGGAAGTTTTTTGAAATATTCATGGCTTTCAGTGGATCCCGTGGCTCTCTGCTCTGCCTGACTTGTTGAGAAATGTCTGGAATAATGCTGTGCTAGGGTGAGATTAGACATCTCTGACTTGTCAGGAGGGATAACTGGACCTGTTCACTAATGAGCAGCTGCACCCAGCCAGCTACATTCATCTCTTCCACCAGAATGAGTGAATGTTTTCACTCGCCTGCAGCCCGGGCTCTTATTATGCTCAGGTATTTATAAGAATAGCCAAGCAACCACAAAGAGATGTCAAGCTCTTGGCTCCAAAGAACATTGGATACCTTATTAGTGCTGTTAAACTCAGCCAAGCAGAATTCAACATGAAATCGAAGGTGGCAAAATTGGAAGACTTTCAAAGTGTGTGACTGTCCATCAAACTGGATGTACATTTTTGTGTGCGACCAGAAATGGCTTTATTACTTATTAGATCTGCCGACAGAAACCAGACATTTAGGCGTTCTCAGTTTTGGTTAATTGATTATTCTAATGTTATGAGTCATGTCCATGTGGCCTGTCCACCCGTGTTGTGTCTAAGCTATCCTGAGGGACAAACATACCTGCATGCTTTCAGTCTTTCTGACCTGTCACTATCGATCTGTCGCTTATGTCTTCACTTGCTTTGAGATTTATTTCAATGCATGATTTCACATTTCCAAAGCCTATTCACAGGAGGACTCACGGGGAGAAAAAGCAAGAATTGAAGCAATAACAGCAAGAAAATACAAGAAATTATTATTATTTCTTTGGCCAGGTATTAGGTATGGCTCAGAGGATACATGTCAGTCTTTTGAACTGTTAGTCCACTGTTCATATAAACTAAACTATCTCAGCAACTCTGGATAGATTACCTTGTCATTCATCCCTAGTGTATGAAGGACTTGAGAAAAGAGGTATGACATAGAATATTGTGTTTTGCTTTCGGTCAAGTACTAGTTGGCAAATCTTTCTAACACTAAACTGACATGGCAAACATAAGCGTATGAGCGTATGTGATGCATGACATACTCCAAGAAAACTACAATGATTTTTAGGTGTGCTGTTGATGGGAGCTACACTTCTATGAGCCATGTATCTAATTAGTATGTGGCATGGAATAGAGACACTGGGGACAATATATAGGTTTCATCTTGTTCAAATATTGATTTGGATATATTAAAAACACACACATACACACAATCAGGTAGCAGATGCATATTTGTCCATCCTACTGTGCTGTCACCACCAATGTCATCACTCATGTCTGTATGTTCCAAGTTGCCGCCGAACAGACGTGGGAGTGATTCATGCGCCGTCCTTTTTGCCCCGTCCCCTACGTCTGACAGGGATGACTAAGACCATTCAATTCAGTTGATGTCAGAGTCTATGACACACACACACACACACACACGTGTTCTTCAGAGCGATGAGGAAAGCCCCGTGACAAGAAGCAGGTTACGCTTTGACAGAGGGATAAATAACACCTTAATTTAATTTCATATTTCTATTTTTAGATTTCATTCTGAATTCACTGAGAATAATTGGTATATGAGGAGAAGGGAAATTGGAATACGAAAAAAAGGTGGGTGCAATAAATTCTTAAGATGAACGATGATTGAAAAAGCCTCCTGCTTTCTGATAAAATAATATTAATAGATTGATCGTGATCAACTCACACATATATATATATATATATGTGTGAGTTCTAATCTATTCCATTCACTGAGGTCAGTGTCTCTGTTTGTGTGTTTGTGTGAAAGAAAGAGAGAGCGAGAGAAAGGAGCAGCTTCCCGTTTATAGCAGGAAAATCCTAATTGTATTTCAACAAGATTGATTTAATCTGCCCTTTACTTCGTGACTTAACATTTAAATGGAACATTTAACTCCCACTCTTCATGGTCTCTCATTTCAGAGCCTGTCCACACAAACACACACACACACACACACACACACACACAAACCCATGAGCAGCAGCTGGAACTTCTTAATTGCGAGCGCTAAATTCAAACGCTATCGTTATCTTGGTTGGCAGGGGCATAAATATTAATATATCATAAAAAGCCATAAAAAGCTTGCGTAGCCTCATTTGGATCCATATATATGCAGCTGTTTGTGTCTATCTGGGGGAGAAAGGCACCAAGGGAGTGAAAGCTGGCTGCCACAAAAGAAGCTACAGCAAAGATAGCAGGAAATGACTTGCTCTTCAAACAGATGAGAGCGAAAGGATGAGAGCAGTGAAGGAGGAGGATGCTAGAGAAAAGAGCCAGCAGCATTGTCCAGGGGCCAAAAAAATCAGACTAAAGCACAGGCCTGGTGAAGAGTGGAAAAACATCTGGTCCTCAGGAAAAGTTTCAACTCAGCTGGTGCACTAACACACCCCTCTCCTTGCTTCATCCTTTCCTCCGTAAAGACCACACACCTTCTCTCTCACGCACACACCTAACAGCACACTTGACCTGTCCTTGGTACTCAGCTGTCCAGGGTGCACCAGACGGTAGAAGTGCTGTTGCGCTGTGCTGCTGCGCTTGCTGTTCCTCCCTCTGCCCGGTGCCTGCCTGCATCTGCTGAGAGCGGAGCAGAGATGGCAGGTGTTGACAGAGTTCCACCTGAAGGGATTTTATCACTCCCGAACGCTGCCGCTCCCCAGCTGCTCGCCGTGCCACTTCATCAACGCAGGCATGACAAAGTAAAGACAAAAAAGCGGTAAAACAATAGCTCGTGTGTCTGTGTGCGCGTGAAAAAAGAGACGGGGGAAGAGGTTTATGTAATGAAAGACAACACAGCTCCCCTCCAAAAATAAACACAAATGTAATTAACTATCAGCAGGCTCATTAGCTGTTACAGAGACTGTAAACAACGGGTCGGGCAAATTCACAAAACCAGTACATCACACTAAAAACCACAAGACTGGGGCAGAAATGAAGAGTTATGTTAACTACTAAGGAACAAGTGAATTAGTGAACAGCATAACACTAACTCATCACAGGCCTGCACCAAGAGAGTTTGCAACAAATGTAATTAGCCTAGCAGCAGTCACCAGCTAAGTTAATTGGCAGCAGGTGAGTGGGAGGGCTGAATTATTATTATTTTTTTAGGTGGTGTGTTTGAGACAGGAGCCCGATTCTTTGATATGTGGATAGAATAGGCTGTGGGAACTGGAGACCAATTATTGCAGCATTATTGACTGACTAACCAAATAAAATGGAAAGGCAGATAGACGAAAAGAGGAAAAAAAAAGAGTGGGAGGGAAATACAGGTACAGTAAGAACAGCGAATACAGCAGAGGAGGAGGAGGAAGGAAGAGAGGGTGCGCAGACAGAGAGAATCACACAAGCTCCCGTTTGTCAGCACAAACTACTCTAAAGCAATACCAATGCTTAGATGTTCCCATCTTCAAAATGTCACATTTGCTGTTGTTTACATAGTCACAGTTTGTCATTGTCATTTTTTTTGGATGACAAAAGCACTCCACATCTAATAGATGTAGCATCTGAACTTTTTTTTCTTATCTTTCATGAACTACATTATTTAAATACTGGAGGTCCCCAGCAGAAATTGATATGATTCTGAATGATACGACTGATATGTCGATATTTAATACTCATTACATTTCTTTTTACCATCTAAAAATTAAGAAAAAAAGGAAAATGATCAGTGAGAAATCAAGTAGCTTCTCGTATTAGTGTCTTAACTAATTTCACAGTTAGGGCCGTCGGTGAATGTTAGACCTACGATGCGCATCTGGCAACCCAGTTTTTACAGTGTGTCCGTCTCTTTTGACACTAGTTGGACCCCTGTCAGTGGTTTGTCAGACACCTCAGCATGTTAAATCAGTTAGAGAGACCACCCTATAGTTGTTTGTGAACTAAATCCATGTCTGTATTATGTCTTCACTCACAAGTAACGTCTCACATTTTTATGAACAAAATATATATATTAATGTTAAAAACAGATTACATAACTATTTTATATGTGCAATTCTCAGCCCAGCAAAACCTTTTTTCTAACTAACAGGGTTCTTTAAAGGTATTTTCAGCGGAAAAAGCTTTATAAACGTACTGAATGCTACCTGCCCAGCAGTAAATGACAATGTTTGCAAATGTCTAGTGAAGCCAGCAAAACATTTACCACAAAAGCGCCTGATATTTTCCTTTGGAGTCGCTAGAGACCAACATGGAGCTACAGTGTGAGTTAATATTGGACGTAACATTAACTTAAAATGAATATTGAAGAAATTATTTTTCCTGCCCTCTGTTGGATTAGCAGCGTATCACATCTGCCAAGATGCAGAACCTCCAGGAGCGCTGAAGCCTATCCCGGCTGTCCTTGGTGGAGAGGTGGGGTATGCCCTGAACGGGTCGCCAGTCTATCGAAGGGCCGACACATAAAGACAAACCATTCACACTTACATTCACGCCAACGGACAATTTACATTGAACCCGAGACCTTCTAACTGTAAGGCAACAGTGCTAACCACTACACCTCCGTGCCATCCATGTACATTTATAATATATATAATATACTTGCATGGCCCCACATTGTTCCACTCTAATACCATGAATAGTATGGAATAGGCCCAAATTTGTACTTTTGGTCATGACACCGACACAGGTTTCAGTTGTACATAATCATTTTCAAATGTTGATTCTTTTATATGTTTGCAAACAGCGACTGTAATCATTTAGTGTAATATTTTAAGCTAAATAAGTGTAATATAATGTAATAAATACTCCCACACACAATAATCTCAACAAGCATTATATCATTCAGTCTAAACCCAACTGCCTCATCAGCCAAACTAAAAAATAATTTAAATTTGTTGCAGATCTATTGCAAATCGTCAACACACTGTATACAACATCTGTACAACGTTATCCCATCAGAAACATCTGTAGATGATTTTGTTCCCACCAAAATGCGTAGCCTCGATTTAGGCACTGATACAGTTCTGACACACATATGTGCTCAATTGTTGGCTACTTAAATGACCTGAGAGTGCATGCAGATATACAGTGTAGCGTGTGACATACAGAAGCTGCAGCAGCCTTTAATGTGTACAGCACATTAGTTTAATTGATTTCTTTGGTGCACAGAACTGTGTTGTTCTCTGAGTGAGACTTCTTTATCTTATTCCTCTGCTTCTCTATCTCTTCACCGTGGTGATTTATTTATACCTGGGTTAGAGGTGTCACTGCCTTCAGAGTCGTATACACTCCCAATCAGTCACAGCGAGGTCCAAGGCTCTCAGCTGTCTGCCAAGCTTTCTCTTAAGAAAGGCCTTGTGTAGGTGTGAATGTTGGTGTTTGGATGTGTAAATGAGAGAAGAAGATAAAGAGTGATTATGAAGTATGGCCAGCATGGGTGTGTGTATTGTGGGCGTGCTTGTGTTAAAAGTAACGGCATGTCATTGTGACTTGCTTTATTATTGAAGCAGTTTTTCTCTGCTTCCCTCTTTGGGCAGCTTGTTACAACTAATGTGTTTATCTCACAGCACTGCTGCCAGAGAACCTACATCACGCAAACCCAAATGCATGCAAGGACAAAGACCAGACACTGACATAACATGCACAAACACTCACGCATGATGCTTTTATATCACAGGATGAAATGCATCAGGATGGCATTTATCTCTTAATTAGGCTTCGGTCTGTGTGTGTGCTTTAGCCCGCTTCATGTGGCAACAACTCAAATAGAAAAACCAATGAAAGAGGTGTTTAGGGATTTTCTAATTGACAGGCTGTCTAATTGTCTTCCCATATATGCACGCCACCGTCATCACCAACGCATATGCAAAAGCTAATTGCCACAGACAGTGCAGTGTTGGAATTCTGTTATAATATCTTTAGAAAACCAGATGAGGGTGGCCCTGTCATTGCTATACTTCATTTTCTTTGTTCTCCTTGTTATGCTCAGAGTAGGATTTGGAAATAATGACATCCATATACACATAGATAAATGGGAGCAAAATAATCTTGGTGCAGCGGAAGCACTGAGGCCACTCTGTTCAGAAATGCTTCGAAGCACAAGAGACAGAGAAAATAGAACTAATTTAAATTGCCAGATGTGATTGAGTTCCATTGTGTGGTCTGGTTTGACTAATGGGTGGCAGTCAAAGGAAAAGCAGGAGGAAGGATAAGAGAGAGGGAGAGAGGCGGAGAGGAAAAGGGAGAAAAGCCTTGATGTGCACAGCTTATTAGGGCAGGGCTGCTGAATTGGACTTGATCACTGGGGATTCTTTGGCAAAGCCAATATATCAGCAGACGCTCTGCTGAAATACTGCAGTGTGACTTTCCTCCATATACAGTAAACAACCACACATTCACAAAATAACATACAAACTCTCATGACGATATACTGTATGTATATATACATATGTATATTTATACATTTCCTACACATAATTAACCCACATTATCACACGCAAATCAATTAAGACAGAAGATTGCATGGTTTTCCCTTGAAAAAATCAACTTGGGGATACTGAGAGGATGTGTGGGTGAAGGATCCAACTGGGCTTTAAATTAGCCCAGCAGAGCTCTGTATTTCATCTCAGCTTACAGAGCGGAGACTCTACATGTACAGCCGTCATTTGGTGCAATATGTTACACCAGCTGTCATCCTTTGTTGACTCAGTCTTCTTTGTTTTGAATAATGAAAATTTCATGGTGTATTTGTAGTTAGTAAAAGCTCCAGTGGTCCTATAGTGTCTATTATTCATTCATCCATTCATTATCTATCCCAGTTATGCTGTTGCAGTGGGTTGGAGCCAATCCCAGCTGACACTGGTTGAAAGGCAGAATATTATTATGTCTAGTTAAATTATTGATACTTATTACTGACTAGCACCACCTACTTACAGGATTCGGCATACATAAAGTGTGAAAGGTGTAATCTGCTGTAACTTAATCTGCTGCGTCCTCCAACTTTATTTAGAAGTTAACAATAATCAGGAACCACCTTTAGATTTGCCCTCTTGGCATTTAACAACCAATCAATAAAAAAGACATCAGAAACCAAGAGTCTTTGGTCATGCTATAGAGTTTTTTTCACTGCAGTGCATTTGATCCTAACCCTAAGCTTTTACCCAATATAAAGTCTCTGGCTACAGTGTTGTTTTATAGCCAGTTTCTCCACCAGTGCGATTCATTTGGCATGTCACCAATTTAAATCACAGAATTAGCATTAGTTACCACAGCTGATCTGACATGTTAATACGAAGCATACGAAGATCAGCGCTAAATGAAGAATAGTGGCTCTTCGAACAATGCAGATAATTTGCCACGAACACACACACTCGCAGGCTGTAGCTCAAGTTCATAAAAGTTGTTGAATGTGATGCGAGTCTCCAGAAAGCTTGTGTCATGCTTGCATTGACATGGCTGTATTATTAATATGACTCGAGACAGGGTAAACGTCATCAATATGCATCTGAATAATTGCATTTAATGAAAACCTTTTGAAAACCATATTTCAGGCACCAAGGGTTCAGGATTCAGTGTCTTGTCCAGGGCATGTGGCCCAGAACTGGAAGTCAAAACACCATCACCAGCCCTGGGGTACGTAGACAACTGCCCTACCAACTGAGCCATGGTCACTATGTAGGAAAGGCACCGTGGTATCAGTCATTGTTAAAAAATAAAGATGATACATACATAAATATACTGTTCATCCAGTCCGAAAGAGGTAAACCGAGAAGATATGAAATTAATCTGTACCACAGTGGATGGTGTTATTCATCCATTAGCTGGATCATCTTGATGACTGTAATGACTCAGTCAGCAGTGGGCTGACAGTGGAAGTTCAAGCATAAATCCAAACAGACTGCCACCCAAATGAGCAACACAGGGCGCCATGAAGTCAGCATGCTTTTAATGAGCTGGACATAAGGAGAAGATTCCTCATTGTTTCCCATTCTCTCACACTTACTCTGTTTCCCTTTTATGTGTCCAACAAAGCATCCTTTAATCACTCTGACTTTGAACACGCAAGCCCCTAATGGCTCCCAGGAGTTTGCTACAGCAGCCGTGTTGACAAATTCCTTCTGTCTAGAATGGAAAGTCATACAACTTTAATAGGAATCCTGCTGCTCAGAAATCTTACAAGCAGAGATGGAAGAATGATGAAATGCACCGTGAGAAAAAATTAAGAGGAGCAGCAAAATGTGACATCCAAGCTTAGCTGGTTATTTCAGTTCTCAGCACACATTTCAAATATGGTGTAGAACAGTACTTAATATCTGCTGTAAGCTGCCTTAATGTTTCTAGCCTTGAATAGACTTAAAGGAATTTGATTCAAAAGTTGTTCCTGTCCATCACGTGTTGGATATTTATTTTCTTAGCTACAATATTAAATACAGAGCTACAACACTGTTACATTAAGGCAGAAAAACTATATTAGGAACAAAATCTACATGGTTACGATTTGCATGATGACGATTTGTTTTGCACGAGTAAAAATATGGTGCTTATAACTTCAGTAACAACATGTGTAAAGGTTGTGTTGGTTTGACACAGCTTATGAACTGGTGTGTCTCTTCAAAGTCCTGTATATTGCCAACCATTGATCCCTATGGCCACTAGATGTCATACATATCAATGTATTGATGATTATAAACCTACTGGCCTACTGGTAGGCAGAAAATGACCTACTGAACCAAAACTATAGACATGATCATTGAATAGCATTGTAATAGTGAAATTATCTGATACAGTTGGGGGCGGACTGGGATTGAAAGGCCTGCAAAAACCAAAACATTAAAACAGCCTGTAGAAAGGCTGCATCTCAAACTGGAAAGCAACATTTTATTTTTTTAAATTAGCTATCCAATGTTATTTATTTACTTGATTATTTCCAAAGCTGTCAATTCAATTTTTTAACAAAATTAGAAATAAATAATAATTTAATCTCAAATAAAAAAACACATATTCAGTGTTATATCAGTAACTAGTCAGTGGCCAATGAGTGGCCGACTTTCACAAGGTAGTGTTACTTATTTTAGGGGAGTTAAATGCAGGAAGACATTAACTGATTTTGTGTTAATCAAGTATCTAACTCAGTTTCACCGACCAAATCCTGACTCAGAGTAAATTAAATCACTAAAATGTGAATCAAATTAACTATAATTTTTGGAAAATGACTAAAACTAAATTGAAAGCTCTTGTCAAAAGTAACACTGCTGCACTTAGAATCATTTATTTTAGGTATCTGCACTTTCCCATCTGCTTTTTCCTTTCTTTTCTTAACTTTATCTATTTTACCAGCACACATCCTCCTCTTCCTTTTCTTAAACCTCTCTTCTTCTACAGTTTTTGCTGAATGCTCAGCAGTCAGAGCCTACATAGTATTACCAGCACCATCTGCTGATAATAGTATAGAACCGTCTAGCTTTGTTAATTTCTTAAGGCTGAATTTACACTAAATGGGTCAAATGAAGTGTGGTTTGAGGGCTGCCTGGAGCCAGAGACAATTAGCCTGACAGCTGTCATACGCATAGGCTGTTCTGGATTTTTCCAGAAAGCACAGATGGCCAGTCCGCCTCTGGATACAGTACACATACAAATCCACACATGTTCATCTTGTTTCAAGCTATATGCATATTTTTCATGTTGTGATCTATGAAATGATGTAGAATTGGTTTCAAATTAGAAACCAAACATTATTTACAAGCACACACCAACACAATCTCTAACTCTGAGAGAGACATAAGACTTGAATGGATGATTTCATCTTGTCAGTTGACATAAAATTACTAAGGAAATTATTGTTTGAGAAGTTCGATCAATGCTGGTTTTCTAGCTGTGAACTAAAAATGTCTCCACATTCTGTAGAGTCCCAGTGGGTGCTGTCATCCTGTCACAGGAGTTGTTCTGTTACTTACTGTCAATGGAGCAGCTCGAGGATTTGTCATTGGATGGCATCGTCATTACAGTCTGTCTCTCTGATGTGCACATTAAAGTAAAACTAAGTTGGCCAAAATTAACATTTAACTAATGTAACCAACAATTTTAAGGTGGACATTCTCTATCTGTAATATCTATATATAGACAAAATTTAAATCAATATTATATTATTCTAGCATTACTAACTTGATAAACAGCTTTCTCTGTGGAAGACTGTTGCTTATGACAGCACTTAATGTTTTAATTTAAATTTTGTCATTTTGTCAAAAACTAACATGAAGACCTGTATATGCAAACTTATTAATCCTATATACAGATGTACAAATCTGTTTCAACGCACTCTAGCTGCCTCACTGCAGGGTGCTACCTCTGACATGTGCCAATCTGACTTGTTTACACTTGTTAATTGCTCAAAGGCACTTCCTCTACACACGCAGAACCCATCATTGCAATAGGAGACTGAGACTGTGATTAGATGGTCCTTGTTTTTGCTTCTGGAGAAAACAGAGTTGAGACGAAGAACAAGGCAAAGCAGTGGTCACTAATTATGCCTGTTTGTGAATTTAAGTAATAGACGTATGCCCCTGAACCAAACGCAGCATGCCTGGACTGCTGGGATGTCCATGCATTTATGTCATGGCTAACAAAGCCAAAAATCAGCCCCGATGAATCATAAATATATTGTTGTCTGTACTTTTGAATGTTAGTCATGTTATTTATTCAGCATATTTTTCAGATTAATTTAGATTGGGGAATTTGGGTTAAAATCAAAGAAACAAAACAACACATTTTGTGCAGAATCTATCACTTAATGCTGGCCTGGCTTGTTCACATTCCTGTTTCCCAGCGTCCTCTGGGGAAATACTTTGACTGTGAGCCTTGAGGCCCAGCTGTCATCACAAATTTAGTCTGAAAAGGCCCCTGGGCTTAGTTAAACTCACATTATTTTACCCAAATGATGCTCAGACAGTATTAAATGTCATTCACAACCCAGTGGGGAAAAGGTAATGATGTGTCATAGCCTAAGTTTTTTTTAAAATAATGAATACAACGTTATTGGCATGACTACGGTATTGTTTGTTTCTCTGTTCTCATCATCATGGGTGAAATGTAATGATGCGTGACAGACACAAAAGGGGTGGACTGGTCATTCATTGGCCAAGATGATCATGCAGACATGCTAAGGCCAACTCAGTAATTTTCAGGCAGACTGTTATTGAATGTCTGACAAGCTCAGTTTCAATTCAGCTAATTCAGAAATGAATTGCTGCTCAGTAGTTGTGTTAATTACTTCTTGAACTGTTTTTCAGCCAACTTAATGTTCTGCAATCATGCAACATGCAGCACATTGTTGGGGCTAATAGTGTAATGCCTCATTGACTGTTTGCTAATCTACTCATAAGAGAAACTGTCGGACAAGCAATTTGTTCAATTGGAGGAATTAAGTCGGAGATTAAGCTCTGCAAATGTGTTGCTGCTCGCTTTTTAAGGGGTCTTACATCCACAGTGTTAATTAGCATCCTCTGCTATTCATGCTAGTGGCTAAAAGCTAAATTAGTCCAAGAATGTGAAACAATAACTTAATGCTGATGAGTTTTTTTCATTATTTCCTTATAACCAATAATACTCTGTGAGATTCCTGTAGGAGGAGAGATTAAGAAGCAGTTGAATCATAAGCCAAAACGTCGCTGATGGAAAATCTTTTTCACTGTCTAAATAAAGAACAATGCAACTCTATTGGTTTCAAAATAAGGTTTTGTGACATAAACTGAACATATTGTAAAGCAGGTATTACAACATGACTTTATTTTCGAGGGACCCTTCTTGCAAGGAATACATGTGTCAAATGTACATATGAATTGTTTGGCGGTTTGTTGAGGGTAAAAAATGGGCTTTTGAATCCACCGTGTTAGCACGGTGGATTCACGTGGGCCATATCTGCGGGCCGGATATGGCCCACGGGCCTTGAGTTTGACACCTGTGTTCTAGCTGATCAAAGTTTGTTGATTTCATTTTTCTCCAGATGGGGTTTTGCTAGTTTTGATGTCAGGATATTATACAGTAGATGTGTACTGCAGGACTACCTAAAGCAAAGCAAACTCACAATTATAGCATTAAAATTTGTTACTTCATGTGGGAGCACTCTATATGGGCAGGAATAAAATGTGTTCCTCATCATCATAAAAAATGGTAGTGGCAGTGCCTTAGGGTGTCATTAAAAATCCTAAATGATGTGCTAATCTGAGTGGTGCTGTATGAGGGATCGTCTGCATTGAGATGCAAAGCTGCAACGGAAAGCGCCTATTCGCCTCTCTGGATGATGCTAGAGTCTTCCTGTTTGACATAGGCTTAATAACAACAATACCGAGATTTATTTGCTTGCATGAAGCTTAAAGTCTCGCTGGCTCTCCCATGCTCTCTTTAGTGGTTTTAATATTTGACTAATTCCTGCATCCTAAGACAGTGCTTGGGCAAAAGCAGAAGACAGATAAGAAGAATGCTCCCAGTCTGAGTGCATGTTATAACCTTTATGAAGTCATTATTTCCAAGGTCCTTTGATGTTGGACTGTGTAAAATAGTTTTCTCTTGAACTGCACAGAAAAAATCTGTCAAACGTAAGTAAATGTCTCTCAGACAGCGAATGGATTCTCATTGAGATGCATCCTTGGACTACTAAAACAGCACTTGGTGAGGCAGTGCTGGCTCTCTCTGAGCTTTTAAGCGCAGGCCACCATCTCTTCTGTTTTGCCCGTGCAGAACTTAATTGAATTTGTCGAAGAAAACAACAGATGAAAGCTTGTCTTAGGCATTTCCTATTTGTGTGTGTGTGTGTAGATGTGCCTCTCTTTTCTCTGCGTTTGTGTATGTGTGAGAGCGTGCATCCGTATCAATCCATCCAATCTCCTAGCCGACCGGCCTCTTGAGAAGTGCTGCGGTGGCTCAATTAGTAAAGCAGCCAGCAAATTACAGAGCTTTTTCCTTCCTTCTAGATTCCATTTGTTTTGTTTTTCTCTTGTACAGACTGTTTTTTTAAACATCCAAAATGTGGAGTTAAATAAAAGATATTAACACGTGTGCGTGCACACTTGCACTTAGACATATTTGCAGATATGGACAGACACAAAGGCACAGACCATATAGAGAACTATATCACCTTTTGACCCTGAGCTATCCACATCGCTATACTCTGTGGCGGCTTGTACTCAGTGACCTGTGAAGGTGAAAGCCAGAGGAGCCAATTAGAGAGCACAAAACCATCCAGGGCTCCACTCCTATTTCCCCCATTACCTAGAGTGTGTATCCACTTTTTTCACTCCACACCTCTAAATTTTCAACTAAGCAGTTGAAAGTAACTTTCAGCACTTTTCAGTGCTTCTTTTTTGAAAAGTTTGGCCGCATATTTATACTCTTTAACCAATGTTTTTTTTTTGTAATAACAGCTCCTGAGCTCTTGATTGGTTACAGTCCAGCAGGCTTGACAACGTTTTGACCCAGTAACATGGGAAGACTCGCATAGTGTCAGTGGTGGCTAATCGGTTCTGTGGAGACGATGTTTGGATGTAATTAGTCTTGAGTGCTTGGTGGATGAACTCGGTTTGAACTATTGACACCTAGTCCACAGTTATTGTCTGACGCCACTCTGCCGTGCAATGCTATCATCAGGTGTCAAAATTGACTTGAGTCTTGGTCTCTGCAATTATCTTTGTTATTATAGGTGATCCAGAAATTTTTGTGACAGCTGGCACAGTTGAACTGCAAAATATTAGTGCAGTACAGGGCTTACTAAACAACCATGATGTTAGATCACATAAACACTACTTTTGGCACGTAAACGAGTTTAGGACAGTATGAGAGAAACTCTTGTTCCTGCCAAGATGAGAAGAGTGATACCACTTCATATTTGAAGCCGTATGAGTAATTTTAATTGTACAAGCTTAACCCAGCTTAACATAATACAAATGAGGAAATCAAAGATAAACAATAAAATAAATAATACAAAAATAAAAATAGAAAGACAAAGCCTAACTAACCCCTAACTAACAAACTTCCCCGTTTCCAGTCAAGCAGTTTCTTAGCGATTCATATTTAAGAGGCAGATACAGTATGTGAGGTGTTTTATCTCATCAGCCAACTCATGTCAAGTAAACACATTTTTTTTTTCCCAAAATTTTCAAATTCAATTTCAAATTTCAAACCTTTGATTCTTTGGGGTATGTGGTAAAGCAGTGACAATAATGATTTTCTTGTAAACATCAGTGTTAGCCTAACCACACACACATCTAGCAGGGGCTGTCATCGTAAGTTTTTAGAAATAAAAATCCAACATTATACCTTTCAAAAAACACAATCTCTATTTGAATTTTTACCTTTACACATAATTTCCTAGGCTGTGAACTGTATTTTGGCATTTTATGGCTAATGAAAAGCAAAAATTCTAATAAGCTTTTAAAATTATTCTGTTTTGACTGTACAGTCCTGAAGATGAAAAATACACAAACAGAGAATTGCATATTCATTTAGGCCAATATGTAAATAATTCCCTTTTGTCCTTGGGTTAGTTTGTTTGCTTATTTAAATGAGTGTGTGAATTGTACCTATTCAAAATAAAAAGGTAGCTATCTGACTTTGTGTGCCTTTGTTCTTCCTTATAAAAAAAAAAGAAAATTTCAGAGGTCACTACAGCTCCAACCAGGATTTTCAAGAGTAATTTACTTTACCTAGTTAAGTTGCCATTTATGACAGCATTTCAGCATCACTGTAACAAAGCAATAGCTATGAGATTAATAACAATTAAACTCCTCCTAAATTTCCCCTTATTTATTTTTGCTGTAAAATGCTTAACCTGACCTTGCCTTTTAAAACTTTTATATAGCCTTGTCAGTTAACATCATACCAATGAACAAGGACATTTCTTTTACCTGCTCTCTTCTGAGTACACATGTTTTCACCTTTTGTACTTTGTGTCTACCCTGTGTTTGAAGATGCTCAGTGTTGTACACCAGACTGCTTTTTAGTAAATAAATCAGAATTCTGTGCACTTTCTTTTTCATAAGGGTAAGCAAATTGCACCATTGTGGATAATTGTTGCATTTCAAGAACATTTTGAACATTTTACAAAAACTTTGACACTCCAGTACCTTGATAATCAAATGACATTTACTTATTTTTAGGTACTCTGAAGACGCATGATTATCCAAGCAATATTCAACTGAGCATAACAACCCTATTCAGCTTGAATCCAGACATTTGTTTGGCAAAAAGTTTGCTTCTTAATCACAATAATTAAAAAATCTAAACACTGTTTTGAAGTTGGCAGTATTACAGTATAGCATACATGTGAATTGTGGCTGGAAAGCAAGAAGTATGAGAAGGGAAGACACATTCTGACATGGGTGTGATGGTGATGCTGGGCCTGTTTTCTTTCGGTCAGTGCACTCCTCGCTCTGGGTCAGCCTATCTCTTACATGTGCACAGTTTAATGCCTGATAACATAATGCTACAGGCGGCTGCAAGCTGTCTGTGTGTGTGTGTGTGTCCATGGTTTGAAGCTATGATATGGGGCGTGTGATTTGTAGACATGATTTCCTTCAACTGATTTGTGCAGCTCATAGCAGTCCCACATTTGCTTTCAAAGTTGCATAAAACAAATACATCCCCCTTAATCACCCCTGCTGTGCTTGGCCTGGCAATCAAAAAAAGAACAGGAGTCACAAATGAGAGAACCGCTTGGCATCCTCATGAGGTATCAGGTCAATTAAGTCCACTGTAGGCAAGACGTGCAAGCTTCCTGAGGCTAAATGTTGTAGTACAGAGCCCAATAAGCGCCTGTTGGCCTCAGGGACAGCTTACTAAATTAAAGAGGATATCGGAGAGATTGTTTAGTATTATCATCATTCATCATCGCTCCTTGGTTGGCTGTAGCAATATGGCATTTGGTTATTGTGCTCCCCATGAGGAAGACTAGCAGCTGCCACTGATAAAGATATATGAGCTGACAGGAGGGATTGGAGGGAGAAAAAAATTGTTGTTAGTAATAGAAGTTAATGACAGAGACAGAGATTTGTGACAGAAGAGGAGGAGAATTAGCTACAGACATGAAAAAAGTAAAGTGAGGAGGGAGATTAATGAGAGGAAAGATGGGTGTTATTGTGTCGCTATTCCAATCTCTGCACCATGAGGATCCTTTCAATTAGCTATAGCTGCAGGTATATAAACAAACTGGTGGTGAGGGGGAAGAAAAGGGACGGTTCTGCCTGGACACCCTGAAGGCAGCAGCCGAAGTAGAAGAGAGGATGAGGATTAAATTGACTCCATCCTAGACAGCACCACCCACCCTCTCTTTGGTGAGCTGATGCAATAACAAAACACTGCAGCCCCTTCTTTGTAGCTTAAAATATGCAACCTTGTGGCAACCAAAATCACAAAGCTTTTAGTTTCATCAAGGCCAATATGTCAGGCCGTCATAGTGAAGATGTAATCATCAGAATACCAGCAAAATGTCTATTTTTCCAGTGTTAGCTGCTGTTAAACAGTGAAGGGTAAAGAATGAAGAGGATGAGACAGGATAGCATGTGATAAAGGTCAGGAACCACATTCAGACTCAATGTCATTCAGCTCCCTATTAAAGATGAAATGCACCCCAGTTAGCGAAATGTTAAAATAAGATTTTCCCACAGCTCTTGGCTGACACAGCTACCCAAACAACTGACATTAACATATCTTTTTAAACTGATACACAATTTTAACTAGAAGAGCTTCTAGTTAAAATTGAGCAGTGATATATTTCCCTGGAGGAAGTGATAAAGACTAAATTAGAGAATAATAATTTTATTTATTAATTTCATCATAGGTGTAAAGTGTTGAATTATTGTATTGTATATTTCAAATACAGAAAATAAAAGTAAAAAGCCAATGGTACGAGTAGGTTAAACTTAGTGTAATTTAGATTAATGACAGACAAAGGAGAAATGCTCTGACAAAAACCATGAAGGCACAGAAAGTGCAGTGTGTGGAGATAAGATGGAACACAAGCACAGCCGACACAGACAGCATCACATTGCTGAGCACAGGGGAAGCTCAGCTTGTCAACAATAAAACAATTAATTAACAAGCAAAACCATTTAAAAGCATGGATGGTTACAGAATGGCAGCAATCAGGGTCAAAACAACTGACAGACATTAAACACAGACAGGTAGAGAAGGAATTAGTCACCAGGGAGTTTACGATGGCCTTAAATTTAGACTGTGATTCTGGATGATTTAATTAAATTTCCCTCTGCAGGTTGTTCCAAAACACTTGAGCAGAAATTCATACTCGTCTCAGTCTGCACACTAGGCAGGATACTACATAAATGTGTTGCGATCTAAAATTATGATAAGGGATGTGGTCCCTGTAATCAATTTGCCAAGCTTTTTGAGAGTTTATGCAGAATGACTTTATAGGTGAAAATATACCAGTGACTCAAATTGTGGCATGCCTGTATGTTCCATCAGCATGAACACCTACATTATATATGTAAAGTAATAATAAAACTGGGCCAAGAACAGAACCTAGGGGCACACCTTTAACAACAGTAAGCTATTATCTTTTACACACTGAGACTGGTAGACAATATCAAAATCAATCTTGCTCAGACAACCCTACATTAAATAGTCTTACTGCTTTAGCAGCACGTGGTCCACAGGCTTCCAATAGATAAACAGCTAAAGATAAAAGATAAATAAAAACATAGCTTCTTACACACATTTAAGAGGATACGATTTAGTGCTATATATATTATGACATATGCCATACTAAATAGTATATTGTAAATAAATGTATTAGGTGGTCACAAACATAGTAGCAAATTAATTATAATATGGCTTTTTGTCTGCTTCAAAGGCTAACAACATGTGTCTAACAAGATAACTGCCTCAACTTTATATGGTGATGTGTCATGTTTTGCTTCCCTTAGCAGTAAAAAAGCTTGATGCAGATTAAAAGTTTTTTTTAAACCTGAGCTAATTGTTGAAGGTTAGGAATAACTGCCTACTCAAAGTCACAATTGATTATATACATGTATGGATATCCAATTTCAGAATGACTCATAAGACGAGGAAACAGAGCTAGTCGAGTATGTTTTTAAACAATGTACTGATTAGAACTTCAAATTTATTCCACAGTGTCTTTAAGTAACAATACAGAGAGAAAATATATAGAATGTGTATAGCCTAGCTTAGAATAAAGACTAGAAACAAGTTTAAAATTCCAACATGTAAAGTATCTCCCTATTTAGAATAAGTGCATTTTTCACTTTGGAGAAAGCCAGGCTTGCTGTTTCCTGCTGCTTTCTGTCTGTCTTTATGCTAAACTAGACAAAAAATTACTCCAGATTTGTACTGAAGATGCTAATTTTACAAAATGTTAGACAGAAAGCCTTAGAGAAATATATTATGGACTATGAATGAGTTATATAGCAAACATAATGAAACAAGAAATTAATCATAGAGGACCTTTAAAATGCAGCTCCCAAACATTTGTTTGTAACGATGTGATGGCAAAGCTGGAGCAAAATGACATCATGATTGAGTGGCGGAAAAGCGCCCTACAGTCAGTGACATCATGATGTCCCCGAGCGATGTCACTGGAGCTAATGCACACAGTCATGCTGTGCTGCACTTGAAATAGCCTGAAATCTTCCTTATCGCTTCTCCCTCCTCTATCTCCACTCCTTCCTTACTCATCACCTCCTCTCATTCCCTTCTACGCTCATTTGTCCCCTTTGTTTTCTGTCCTCCACAGTTTTCCTTCACTTACTGGACAATACAGTAGCAAATTGTTTTCCTCTCTCTGTCTTTCTCACCCTCTTTTGCTCTCTCTCTTCCTTTCCTGCCTCTCGCCTTCGGGGGGGGGGGGGGGGGGGGGTGTTG
>JAUYWH010000010.1:6633557-6665933 GCA_034779795.1 Ctenopoma multispine
CCCCCCCCCCCATAGAGCATCCACAGTCCAGGCTCTTTGCGAGATTAATTTGCGGGGGCTCTGGCCTGCGCCGCACTTCTTACTGTATGCAGTGAAAGTCACTCAGGGATTAACGGCAGGCAGGAAGGCAACAGCCACCACCCACATGCTGCCTCGGCAGAAAAAGACCCCCCCCCCTTCCCAGCCCTAACCTCTATCTCTCTTACCTCTCTCACTCAAAACCTCTTTCTCTATCTTTCATACCTCCTCTACTCTCTCTCCCAACCCCTTACTTTCTTTTTCTCCATCCCATCAACCCCCTCTCTAGTTAATTACTGTAATGGGCTGGCTGTCCTTGGGGGTAGTTGGAGGGCAGGGGCTGGGACCGGAGGAGATGCTGTACAGTTCAGCACTGTCATGGTTCTTGCATCAAGCAATGACACACACATGCTTAAATGAATGTATATAGGTCAAATAGTATATGTCACATACTCCCATGCATGCTCACACACACACACACACACACACACACACACACACACACACACACACACAGCTAATTCATCTGTAGTCCCTTAGTACATAAAATTTTAAAATCCTGGCTGACTTGGCAACACTCTTGGTCACTGTTGATTATTCATAACAATAAGTACAGTGTCACAGTAAACAGTCCTTTAGCAACCACTTTATCATGACATATATGCAACAGGTGTAACTGCTTACGGTTAAGCTAAACAAACATGCTGCGTGAGAGCCAACCAACTGTAGGTAAAGTATTTAAAAATAATTAACTTCCACACAACAGAGCTAAGTAAAGTTAAAGAGCTAATCCACTGTCAGGAAATGCTGAATTTGATTCACCCCATTGTCAATAAATAACAACATCACATTACTTTATAATAATTGGACATAAGGGTGTTATGGGTGCCCATAGGTCACAGTTTCTTATAGAAATACAAGTTTGCTTTATCTGTTTCCACATGTAATTCAGGTGTAGAGCGTGCAGAGGTATAAATCCTCCTTGACTAGTCATTCTTTGATGAGTTAACATCAATAATACAATAACACCGGTCCATTTGAATACAGTGGGAATGGCACACTCTGCTGCTAACCCAGAAAAAGTCAAATACATGCATGTCTAATGCAGAAACAATGACCATTAATAGCTTTGGTTTCTGATTACTGAAAACTTATACACATTTTAAGTTGAATAGCATCAAAGCATCAAAACCTAGTAGTTTGAAAGCTAAATACAAAAGTGAGAAGGGAAATAAATGTAGAACAAGAGAAAGTACTGTATATGGAACTGAGTGCACAAAAGAGAGATGGTTAGAGAGAGTAATAGATGACAGGATGGGGATTGATGTGTTGAGATTGATGCAGCAATATACCCTAAGTGTCCACACACAGGGAATGGGTTTTGTGTAGGAACTTATTGGCCCAGTTTAAGGATCAGTCAGCTGAAACACTTTGGCTGAAGCTGACAGCTGTTTGAGAAATGCCAAATGGTGCTGGCAGAATGAGACCCGCACACACACACACACACACACACACATATATATAGAAATGGACTTTTGAATTCTATCCATCACTCGCAAAACTCGCAAAAAGCCTGATCACACTCACATATGCACACATATAGACACACATTGTACAGTCTGTGTGATTACAAATGCTAAAATTTGCAACTGCACTGTTGAGTGCACATGAGCAAACATACTAAACCCCCAGTACATGTACTGTAGGCATGCACTCTCATATGCACACGCAGGATAGTAGCCACTGCCAACTGCCGATGAGGGAGCATATGTGTGTGCTTATAGGAGACACTAAGCAGACATGACTTTTCTCAATCAAGCCAGTTAATTTGATCATCTGTCTGGTTGATTTCAGGAAGAAATCCTTTTAACTCATTCATTCAGTGTCTGGGCTATTTATGGCTGCACATCTGTATTGAAGAATCCACAGATACAGCATTTTTCATTTAATTACTGCCAATTCTGTCTCTTTTGGTTTAATTTGTGCACATTGCTAAAACACATAGGAGGGCAATTATAGGATTTTTGGTGCGGCTTCATTTGGAGAGAGAGAGAGGGAAACGGTGAGAGAGCATTTAATGGAGAGATTCTGGGGTTACTGAGTACACTGTTAAGCTCTAGTGGGAACATATTTGAAGGGTGCTGGCTCTATTATCTAGGAAAATTTCAACAATTTTACCTACTCAGAACCTACAAAACTGTGAAGCTTAAGATTATTCAGAGAATTTTTAAGAAAATGATTTTGTGGTTGTAATTTCATGTCCTGTTTTTGTCCATGAGGGTAGGAAAGCTGAAAATAATATAATTCTGGCTCTGGAACATTTAGTCATTTAGCTGATGATGAACAGATAATTAACATATTCTTGAACTAAAATAACTAAATATTCTCTAATTTAATGATGATCAATTGTAAGAATGCTGCTGTGCTTTGTGTTGTGTGATAATTTATTGAAAATCTTTGAGATGCTTACAAAGATGACGATTTGGACAAACAGGCAGTCTGATCAGATTGCCTCACCTCATCTGGGTCCTTTTGCCACAGAACAGCAACTCTGTACCCTATCTCTGAGTGTGAGCCCAGCCACCTTATGGAGTAATCTCGTATTGACCACGTGTACTGTATTTGTGATCTTGTACTTTCGGTCACTGCCCAAAGCTCATCAAAAAGCTGGACAAAAATCGGAGTCAAAAATCGAAAGATCTGCCTTGTGGCTCAGCTCCCTCTTCACCACAACAGTTGAGTACAAACCACACTATTGCTGACACCTTTCCAATCCACCTGTCAGTCTCACAATTCATTTAAGGCTCCCTCCACCATGAGATACTCCCTCATTTAGGGCAGTACTTTTTGGTACTGTTTACGTTTATTGGGCACTTTATTCTGTGGTTTAACCCAAAAATACCAGGTTCCCTTCAAAAAGTCTGCATTACAGACTCACAAATTTGGATATGGAAGTTTGTAGTATGTTAGATGTTCTATATGGATAATTTAGGTCAATCTGAAAAATATTCTAGCCAATCTGAGCGGGTGGCAATGTATCATGACAAGAATAAAAGTCCTATCAGGCCATGGCATAGCTCGGGTTGTTGGGCTGAGAAGTGATGGAGCGAGTGTGATGTTGGGTCAAAAGGCCAGAGCTGCAGAACAGTTGTGTCCTTATAAACATTTACTGTGGTGCACTCAGAACAGCACTTGTGATGCCTGCAAGGCTGTGCATGAAATAAGTGCATATGTTACCATCAGTAACATATACAAACACAGCAAGAATTCTCTCTTTCAAACACACAGATTAAATGAACTCCACAAGGATGCAGGAACAAGAATCATCAGCTACACACTGTCTGTCACTAGGGGGGGCAGTGAAAGGCATACGCCAGCTTGATTGCTCTGGCGTTGAGGTTGGAGAAGGAAGCTGTGAGAGACCGCTCGTTAGCTAAGGGTATCAAAAAACACCTCCAAATGTTTCCGGCCTTTATTCACTTGCTGACTGATATCTTGGCTGTTGTGAACTGCAGGAACTCCAAAATAAGACATTAACATCTCCTCTATCCAACCTGTGGGGAACATGACCCTAGCTAGCCTAGAGGACTTGATGAATGGGCCAGGTCAAGCAGAGACAAAATTCATTTAGGCTTTACAAGATAGTAAGGTCTGTGGCTCATGCAGGCAGACGTGCAGAGCTTTTCAGCACTGCGCACAGAGTACAGAGTACATCGCGGAGGTGACCTCAGCACAGTGACTGCAGTGTTTTCAGTGGCCTGTGCAGTCACTTCAGGAAAAAAAACATTAATCTCCTCAATGCACTGTTGGTGTCTCTGTTCATCATTACTCTCCTTGCATCTTCTATAAGTTTGTTCTGTATATCGTTAATTAAAAAATGAGGATGAATTGATGAACATTTAATTATATTAAATGCGTCTCCTTATCATTAAACATAAGAGTCTAATGCTACCTCTGATGCACACAGTCAAACACACAAGCATGAGATTATGATAATGTTGTAGCTTTGACCATGAGATAACACAGCATGCTTAATTTCCTTTCATACCGTCTCCTAATCATCAGTCTATATATAAGTCTATATGTTTGTGATTTCTATTTCTAGCTGTGTATGGGTATTATCACAAATGTTAAAAAAAATTGAAAGACCTTTGCAGATGCTTTGATGCTCTTAAGAGAGAGAGAGATGACAGTTTAGGGATGAGGCGCAGAAAGGGATTGGGGAAGTAGGAGGAAAAAAAGATAAAAAATGAAACATGTTGGATAAGCAGACAGGAGGAGGGAAAGCCCTTACAGCACTTCCAAATTGCTCTGGTGCCACTGCTCATTAAGATGATTACGATGTGAATATTTACTGTTGCTCTCCTGCTACTACTACTATGCTTGCTGTGTGATAGCCTGCAGCTATTAACATCTCAACTGGCATTTAGTCTCACACACATAACGCTGTTGCTGTACAAGCCCTCGTACATGTCAGTTTAGATTCACCATGCATGAGCACACACAGAGTATAATTACTTACCCCATGTAGTGAGCATGTGTCCAATTACCATAACCATTACAGTTATAGATATTTTTTCATTTCTTCCCCAAATACAGCATTCAGCATAAGTAACGCTACTTGAAGCATTTACTTACAATTACTGCTGTAAAAAATGACCATCGTTTCACAGTGGAAGGTCCAGCACAGGTTTGTTTAACTAAACAATTAAGTAATTAGGTAATCTTCTTGTCAGGAGATGAGAGAATGGAGATTACTTTGATTATTTATTGATTATAGTAGCATGTTTCTGATTAGCTTAGCATGAAGGCGCACCCATTGGCTTTAGCAACCTAAATGTCTGTGAATGTGGTGGATATGTTGTGATGCATTACATTTTTTGAATGAATAAAGTGCTACATTTATTAAAGAAAAGCTAGTCGAAAGGAGGTGGATGAGGTGAATGGCGGATGTATAATGTGCAGGTCAGTTAAACTCCAAAGTGAAGCTAGGTTTCATGTTGGTTAGGTTTAGAGAAAAATTGAGTTTTTACATAACAAAAGAAAACAGGATGTTTTTGTCAAAAATGTTGATGACAAAAAATATAGTCTTCATGTTTATAGAAAACATAATTGGGTTGCAATTACATTTCGCACAAAAACATATTTGTGATTGCATTTTATTTCTTTTATTTTTCTACTGCTAATTATGTCTTGTCTGTAGAAACAACTGCTGTTCTGCCCAAATCATGGCTCTAATGATTGAAAATATCATGTAGAGCATTGTTGGACAAAGCCTGTGCTTCTGGTGTGATTGAGCTATAAATAAAATTGACTTGACTTAAAGTCAGCACAGCGAAATGATGATGCTAGGTTTCACATATACGCCAGAAATGTTCAGAACCTATAGTTTCAAAGCTATTACAGCTGTCTTCTGCTCAACACTACCAGAGAACATATAACTAGTTGTAGTGCAGACAAAAAAGTAGATCCCAATATTTCATGGCCATCTGTCTGTCAACCACACTCACTGTGAATATTTGCAGACTTGTTTCATCTGCCTTTGCAACTGCAAAGAGCAGAGGCCAGGGAGAGGTCAGCCAACCAGACAGACTGTTTGCTTTCATTGGGGAGACTAACAAGACGCTCATGTAATGTAAATGGCTACAAGAAATCAGTGCCCTGGGCACAGCGAACCCAAGGTTTTAAATGCACTGCTGGATGTTGCTAAAATATCACTAGCTATATATGACTCTACTCTATAACCAAAGGCTCAAAAGGACCAACATTGCTTGTGTGTTCAAACACTGAAGTCCCATTTTAAAGTAGAGTGAGAATATAATCTTTCTAAACATCGTCAAACGCATGTTAGGATGCGGATATATTGCTCTGTGGCCAGGAAGCCACATTATTGCCTCCAGTCATTTGAAGAAAAATGGTGGAAACAGTGAATCACTGTCTGCTGGGAGAAGTGTGGTGTGTTTGTTTCACATTTTGTGTTCTCATTTTCTCTTTTCTCTCCTGTCACACTAGGATGTGCATGATTGTGCTGCACCACTGGGGTCAGGGACAGTGAAAACGAAACACATACCTGAAGGCGATGGTTATGAAATACTTAATTTATTAAAAGGTTTTAAAGTCAAGTTTGCGTCAGTGTGAAAGACTGGTATTTTTCAAACTAAACTGTAGTGCTATTTTATCATTTACACTTCAGGGGTGACACACTGAAGGAAATGAGACCACTTGACTGCAAGGTCATCTGCAGGGCAACATATAACAAGGTAGAAACAGTTCGGAAAGTAGACAGCTGCTTGTTAAAGAGTGGGAGAGACTTGTGAGACTACCACAGTGCAAAATATAATCTATTATCTACTTTAGCTATGAGGCTTCAAATCTTATTTTGTGTGGTGAAATATTATAGTATAAAGGCTGACACTTTCCTCTATTTCAGTCAGTTTTCAAGGATTAAGTTTAATCAAGTGCTATTGTAGGATCATATGAAATACTTATATTCAACAGAATTCCAGAAAAAATACTCACATATAAATGTGTTGTTGAATGGGCAGCTAAAGTATGTGAGTATGTGATGAGCCCCTCCCGGCAAATACTTGCACTAACCCATGGGACATAATCAAGATATGAGGTGGAAGCAAGAGAGACACGGAGACCGAAACACAAAGAAAAGAGATCAGAGGGCATCGAAAACAAGGCCTTCATTGGCATGCCAACAACATTCTCATTGTCTTTTTCTTCACCGTCTTCCTGCTGTCCAGTAATGTTGTCTTTTTATTACGGACATACTGTCTAATCCAAATACCCCAACACAAGTTTACGTATTGTTAATGCAATAATTTTACCTTGGCAATTAATCAAATTTCGCTTAATGTGAAAGGAGTTAATTATCAACCAGTCCTGCAGTTGCCCCTACTATTATTTATTTATTTATTTACAATTTAGAATAACTACTTCTTTTGTCTCGAAGCCAATGATATGAGCAGTGCTTGATATTTTGTTCTTGAGGGTATACTTAGGTCTTCTTTGGTGTGCATAGCACCTGTACATGAAAGTTCAAGTTTTAATTTGGAGAGAGCAAAAGATTGGCCAATGGGTTTTTTTTTATGTGTGCGCACTATATGCAGAATTAAATGTCCCATAACAGCATACAGTAATACACAATGTCAAGCCCATCTCACTGCTGTTTCATACAATTTTAGGTTGAAGCCGATATAAAAAAAAAAATCCTAGAATTTTTGCTCAGCTCCCAGCATCCACTGGCATCAATAATTACAACATACAGTGTAAACATAACATAGATCCTGTGAAAGCCATTTCATGGCCATCAATTATTCATGTCACACACGTGTGGATGACAGTGGAGTAATGTCAAGGTATAAGGAAGGGTTAGAAAAAGGAGCAAGAACCTTGCCTCAAATATCTGTTCATGGTTTTTAAGCAATGTAAAGAAATGTAGAAGGAGACAAAATTCAGACAACACTCAATATCATATTTCAGAATAGGCAGAACAGTCTTTCAGTTATATGAAAGTGAGTATAGAGATTTCCTGCTAAAGTAAAACGGACGTGTCTGAAATTGCAGGACCTGTAAATGTGACAGAGGAAAACAAGAAAAAACCTAATGTAGACAAGGTGCTGAAGTGCAAGAAGTCATCTCACGAAAAATAGGAACGAGAAAAGTTTGGTCGTTTGATAAACAATGTTAGGTGACAAACTGACTTCAGATAATATCAGCTAGTTTGAACGCAGTGTCCACGCTTGCACGCATGCTGTAGTTAAGGTCATGGACATGTCATGTTTGTTTGTATAGGTTTGCTGTACTCTTAATGTATAAAACATTACTGTCATGCGAGATGAAATTATGTTTTTTGACCTTCTAACCCAGAAAAATCCTTTCAGCGAAACTAGAAGTGTTGATGTTTTTTTTTTTTTTTTTATGTATGTGTGAAGGAGACATTGAGCCAGCCTCTATGACTCTTCCCGCCTTGTGATCACGCTTACATACACACACTCCAGATGTCAGGCTGGTTTCACACACCAGTGGATGCACTTGCTACACCTTCTCTCCCTCATGTATCAGCTTCTCCCCTCACGTCACACCTTCTCATCCGCTTTCCTCCTTTTTTTTTATCCCTCCTCAGAAGGTCTTCCATCACACCTCTTCGCCCCTGCTGTCACTTCCTGTGGTTCTCTCTTCACCATCCCAGCTTTTTACTCACCTCATTCTCTTAGCGTCCTCCTGCTCTGTCGCACAACATCTCACTCAATCTCAGAGGACTTCCGGAGTAAACAATACCAATTTAATTCCATCAGAAAATGGTCAATAAGGACATGGGCGTTGCTGTGCGACTGTGTCTTTGTGTGCAAGTGTACAACTAGCTTTGCCGACATCTTATCAAGAACCAACTCACCAGCAGCTGCATCATAAAATTTGGCTCGTTGTATGTACAACTTCAGTAAAGCTATCTGTAGTTAGCAAACAACTACAACCCCAGCTAGTGTATGGGTCTTCAGTTGCTAACTGCTTGTTCACTAAATAGTTGCTAAATTTGTCTGAGCTTTAGCACTGGAAAGGTGGTGCACTGCAGATTTTTTTTTGTTTTTTATTTATTTTTTAAATGAAAACAGCAGCAGTAATAGAAAATGCTACAGTATGATAGCAGTGAGAGTAACCCAGAACACAAAACAGCTGTGAGTTGTAAAATCAAGACAAGCATGATAATGACACATAGATTTAATCAATCAAAAGTGATTTATACATACTATACTGAAGAGTAGTGATCCAATAATAGAAACACTGAAGTAGCTTCCCTTATTGTGACTGGGGCTTGTTGTAATGGAAACTCAGTCCGTGGACACCCAGCCCAGTGCCTCTCTGGCACTAAACTGAGGGGACAAATGAAGATTTTGTCACGGACCAGTGAGCGGTACACCTGAGAGGTCTCTATCTCTGTATTTCCTTTCCTCCCACACACACACTCACACACATACACAGAGGGCCGGAGTAAGGGCCATGGTGTGAATCAGAGAATGACCCCTGAGATTTGATCCATCCTTGTTTTGTATGAATGGGCAGCCACACTGGAGCTGTCTCTATTTTTCACTCATCACAGGGTTCACCACAGCACAGTGACCCGCATCACCCACTGGACCTCGGAGGGGCTCCAGTACTTGTATTTTCTGGGACATAGGTTAATCTTCATTCTGATTTGACTATGTCTAGAAAAATCAGTCTGTTTTTTTTATTTTAGTACAGTTTTAGTAGATTAAACGACCAAAATTTAACATGTTAATTAATGTCTTTAAACATATTGATACATAGCTTCATATTCATATATAGAGTGGCAATTCATATTTGCCACTCTTGGCCCATATGACTCTTGTCATAGTCTTCTTATGGAAAAATAAAGTTTATTTTAAGAATTTAACTATACGGTATATGTGATTGCCCAAAGGTGTAAGCAGGAGGTTGGGAAATTAAACCAGACTTAAATAAAAAATGATCAACATATAACAGATAGATTTACATAACCTAATGTGGCCGCAACTTCCTCTGCTTTGATGCTAACAACTATTTGACCAACCAGCTTGGGCTTTTCATGTGAGAGAAAAGAAGACGTAGAAGTATTTCTATCAGATGTGAACGCTACAGTCTGATAACTCTCCGGATGAGCTGTGACAGTGCATATGTTCATTCACAACAGTTTCTGCAACTCAAAGACATCGGTTTTACCTTGACAGCTTAAAATGTGAGACCAGCTACTGATCAAGGCAGCAGATTCCTGCAAAAAAAAAAAAAAAAAAGTCTGAGAGATCCCAACAAAGAAGAAGGAGGATGATGAAATAAATCCGATGAGGTTTTAATCAGAAACTCTTTATGCTGGGACTCTGTGGGAATCCTTCACCTCATCAGCCCTCGCTTTCCTCCCCCACTGGACGATGGGCAACCTCCCAGAGTTCCTTGCTGCATGGCCTTTTCAATAATGTAGAGAGGGAGAAAAGGGAGATAAAATAAGAGAGGGAAACGATTTCCTGGCGCTGTGGGAGCCCCGTCTGTGACATTTACCTCTAGCAAGGCTTTCTGTGTGTGTGGGTGTGTTTGTGTCTGTGTGTGTTTGATGGTCCTGTGCCAAACTAATGATACCCCCTTCTGGCACACACTCTTGAGGTACAAAACTCTCCTGCTAGTGATGCCACACGTGTCCTTTCGAATTGCACTGAAGAGAACGAAGGAAGACAAGTGGGAAGACAATAGAAAGGTAGTGTGAAGAGTAACAGTAGAAGGGCAGGAAATAAAGGAGAGAGAAAAGGTCAATGAGGAGAGGAGTTAGTTTTTGTCAGGGAGTGACATGAGAAGAAGGCGGAGCGATCATTCTGTTTAATCCATCAGCTCCACATGCTACCTTCTCATACTTCATTAACTCCCCCCCCCCCATTTGAAACGCTAGGTGGTCTTCTCTGTTTCCACAGTGAGTCCCCCGCCCCCCCACCTGGACACATGGCATCTATCATTACCTCTCTGCTTCGGCTCAGGGCCTGCAGAATGTCACACAGTTGGAGCATGAGGCTCTAAAAACAGATGTAAAACCCAGGTGAATTTCATTATGCAGACAAAATGCTCTTCTGCGGCCTGCATGATGTTTAGTTATAGGAGGGGATGTGTAGGTAAAATGTTAGCATCCTCCCAGCCAGTGGTTCATGTAGAGGACATGGAAATACAAAAACAGATGGTAATTTATCTCATTTTAACATAATGAAACAATCCTACTTAGGCTCGATAGAAGCTACATTAATGCAGAATTGTTTTTAAATGGTAGGTAAGTGTGTTAAGTACATCATATTAGTCTTCCATACACTGTGTGGCATCAGCCTTTGTGGGTAAGATTATATTACATTTGCATGTTTGTCCTATAGAGCACATAGATTATGGCAGTGGTTCCCAAACCTGGTCCTCAGGGGCCGCTGGAAAACAAGCAAGGCAGGGGGGACCTGAGGTTTGGAACCACTGGGTTACAGTATGCTAACCTAGCTAACAGTGACATTGACAGTGAATGTTTTAACTTTTACTTCACGTCAACTTAACCAGGCAAATGTATTTGGTCGTAGTAAACTAGATACTAAGCTATAAATTGTAGCTTACAGCGCGTTGCTCATTGCTTTCACATGCAGAGAAATCAGAAGCTTAGCAGCCTCAGTGAGAGGAAGGAGAGAAGGACGTAGTGAATGGTCAGTTCTATGAAGACAACATGTGATGGTAAAGGTAATGTGATGATGTCTGAATTCCAGCAACATTTACTGATATTGCACACGTTAAAATGTGCAGGGTATTTGTATGCATACAGCGTGCACAGTTCTTACAGAAATATACCTTTAGTATGCTGAGAGATGAACCATTATCTAATCAATTATCAACAGACTCCATCAAGTCTTAAAAGATGACTCAGTGTCAGGGAGCTGAAAAGAGGTCGTGGCTCAGTGTCAGTGTTTGTTTACACAGCGAGATGGCTGACTGGTTGTGTAAATCACCTACCTGTCTCTGGAGATGAACTACAAAATAAAGTGAGAATGAGAGGGCGCTGTCAAAGAATAATGCTTCCAAAAAATGTTCAGGTTCAGATTTTGTATCTGCCAGAACTCTTAGACTTCAAAGTGTGGTAGCACATAGAGGTTAACATAAAGATACACTATACATAGCTTGTTATAAGGGCTGTAACAATTCCCCAATTCTATAGATCAAAACAAATACCTGGGTTTAATGAAATCTCCAACAGTGTGAAACACTTAAACAGAACAATGCCAAAGATCGTGTCTGTGTTTTGTCTGAAGCAGTAGTTATTATGCATTCTGAGTTACTGTACGTGACCTAACCAATACTACGGGTGTGATCACGGAGTCATGTTTGGGTCAAAGTGCTGTGGACATACGTACTTCACACATGCAGTTGGACAAAAGTGATCAGTAGGGGAAAGTAGTTTCACAATTTCAGCTTCAAGAGCCTCGATTTGAGATTGTGAGAACTCTTTCTATCACTGTTTCAGTCTCGGTTTCATAATCATTACGCTTGTATTTTTAATACTTTTCTGACTGTCTAACGCAGTGTTTCAAGTGGTGCTAATTGTTGATTCACATATAAAAACAATAGATTGCCGTATTCAGATGTGGACTTGACAGCAGCACTGTTACTTGCCCAGGTTTATTTTTGTTGGTTATTTTTTATATAGTTTTCCACAGTCTCTTAATAAAACTAGCCTGAACTGTTTAGTTACATACTCAAGTATCACTACATAAATCTTACTCATAATCTCATAGACATGAAATGTTAATGATGCGTCACAAGAAGACATCTGGGACCACTGATCTACCCAGGCTGACTTATAGCTGAAAAGAGCAGAGACTCTCACAATCCAATGGTGACCTCTTGTGGATTTAACAAAACACTGCATGCAAATTATTTGACACTGACGCTCATAAGCAGCATTAAAAAGCAGTGTGATATTTACTTTTTCAGCTTTCCTATTGCAGTGAGCTCTCCCTGGTGGCTGCAGCCTGTCGCAGCAGCAGCTCTCTGGCTAGATCTGGCCTGCCGCTCCTGGCCAAGCACTGTGCCAGATGAGAGGCCTTTGGTAGGTGTGGAGCGGCGGGCTGCCCCCTCCTCCACATAGCCAGTACATGGAAGGCCTGAGTGGACACGTTGTCCCCAGCCCGGAGCCTCACCAGCTGAGCGGTGCTACGACGGAGACGTAGAGAAAGCACCAGCAGGCCTATGTCCTCCTCTGAGAGCTCCCCAGAAAGCCAGAGAAGAAGAGAGTCTGACAGGGAATCTGGTGGGTGGGCAAAAAATGGATGGAAGAAAGAGGTAAGGCTGAGAATGTGCTTGCATGCATTGGCTCATTTTAAACTAAAAAAAAAAAAATCTATAAAGTAAGTCTCTAGTGCCAGACGCTGGGTGATAAGATTATTTGCAGAAAGAGGACTGAGAGAGACAGTCTCTCAAGAAGACAACAAACTCACCTGTCTCCTCACATAACTTTATTCTAGCTCTGACAGGCCGATTGATGTTTCTCACTTTCTGAAATGAAATACATTATTATTTAGTTAGTGAAGGTAAACATTTTAACATCAGTGATAAAGTAAAAGTTTCTATGAATCCTCCACCTTGGGCAAAGTCAGAGACAGCTTACAGACGGGATCTCCTAGTAGCGTCGTGTTAACGGGGACAGCTTTGTCACTTTGCCATGTCAGCTGACCTCTGGTGACCTTATAGAACATGACTGTCCCCTTGTAGTGAGGAGAGCTGTAGTTCCCAGATGGGTCCACTTCACATAGACGAACTAAGAGATGATTCCTGCGTTGAGAGTGAAAGGTGATGTGCTCAAGATCTTGGTTGTTTCTGAATCCTGTTGTGAAAAATTTATATGTACAAAGAAAAATGTCTTAGATTTTATGTCAGTGCAGATAGATGTTGCCAATCCAACTCTGAACTCACCAACACCAACTAAACCAAAACTCAGACATCCATAAAATGAGGACGTTTATAGATCAAAAACAAATGTCAAGACAGCCACTTTATGTCAACGTACACCTTACCGGTGGAGGTGATGTTGCCACAGAAACGTAAGAGCAGCTGATCTCCTTCGCACATGAAGACCTCCGACGAGGTCTCCAGGAGGTCGCTGTAGCCCTGAGCTCGCAGTTTGTTCTGTTCCCAGCTGAGGTCTCTGCTGGGCAGGACAGCCACCAGGATGGTGTGGGGCTCGTCCTTCCGACGTCGGAGGACGATGGTGACGGCGTGGATGCAGACGGACTTCTCTAACTCCTCTGCCAGGGAGGTGAAATGACACGGCTGCAACGGGGAGAGGAGACGAACCACCAGTAGTCTGAGCAGAGGCAAGGTAGAGACAGACACAGAGGTTTGAGCTCAGCGGAGAGATTACACTGTGGCTGAGGAGAGGGAAGAGAGGAGCATGTTATCATGGGCCTAAATACAGACATATACTTAAGAAAGATTCATTTGGAATTACTTAAGAAAGCTGTTTTAGATAAGAAAGAGAAAAATAATTGCAGCTCAAGAATCCATTCTTATTAAAGGAAAATTTCACAATTTACAACTAGGTCTAATATTCAACATTTAATAGCTTTTAAATTATGACTACAACAGAAGGGGATCGGGTACTTTTATTTTCTCATTTTTCTGTTTCTGTTCTGTTTCTTTCTCTTCATGGTCGGTGACATTATTTTCTCTTCTACTGTATGTGACTGGAGAACTTTGAGTGACAGTGAGTGGTGGCAGTCAGTATGTGGATGTTTTGTGTGTTCCAGTCTCAACAGTCAGTCTCAATTATGAAAAGAGCTGCACAGCAAGGATCTCAAGATTTAGAGATTAATATTGTTTCCTTGTTCCCTGTGAGCAGAGACATGTGAATATGAAGTCATCTGCCAACAGCATCTCAGGTACATAAAAGGTACACGGACAGAAACTTTTTGATTTCACTTCACAGTTAATCTGTTGTGCGGACGAACATTTTCGGTTCTGTGCTCAGATTCAGGATTTACTACATCCTCATTTGTGGTGCTCCGATACTGTTATAGTATCAACTACTCATATCATCTATTTGAGTAAAGCATTTTTTAAGAACCAAAACACTGTGCTGCAGACCTGTTAACGTTCTCTGTCAGCTCAAACGACACCAGTCCGTTCTGCTGGTTCCTGGCATGGATTTTCTCCAGGACACTCCACTGTTTGTCGTTTGAGCCCAGAACAATCAACAGCTCACTGGACATCTCCCTAGAGACACAAAATATACTTGTTAAATCTAATCTTAGCGAGTATAACACATTATATTACATGCATTATTATTATCTGTTTTCCTTCACAGAAATAGGAACAATCACAAAGAGGCTTCTCCATACCTCACTCTATTGGAAGCAGGTTGATCCCGTGGTGGAGCAGGTTTATCTGAAAAGGTGTGGTGATGCTCCACCTCGTCCTTTTGTCCTCTTGTATCCCTCTTCTTTTCAGGGTTTGGGGGGCAGGGAATGGTCACACTGAGTGGTCTTCTCAGGGGCTGTGAAGTTGGGTGGGTGAGGTAAAGCATTGGGCTGGCAGACACCACCGAGCGATAGGCATCGCTTCTGGACTTGACAGCAGCCAGGAGGGTGGAGTCTACTGGCTGCACCTGAAGCAGATGAGTAAACATCTGTTCAGCATAGGCAACAGTTTGGACAGAGCTGTGTGATGTGAAAATTATTTTTACAGAGTGCTGTTTCATCGAAGCGCTTTGCGGAGTGGGTGTTGTTGTTTTTTTTTTTTTCATAGTTAAGATCGTGCAACAAACTGCTGTGGGAAAGTTAGTTCACACATAGTTAGACTCAGAAGTCAATTCTGCCACAGCTGTTAAATTTTCTTACTGAAAGCAAACATCTGAGAAAACTCGAGCGTGTGAATCACAAGTATTCTCTTTCTCTTTCTTGCTTTTTATGTTTCTTTCTGCCTTGTGTGTCTCATATTCTTATGTCAGTTTCAATAATTTGTTGAAATTAGTTCATTTTCAAGGAGCTGATCTCAGATATAAAAATGTTTTTCCTTACTTCCCAAACAGTCCTCAACACAGTAAAAACAGTACATACACTGCATGGACAAAGATCAAAGGTTGTTCATACCATGATTTGAGCCATTACTTGAGCAGTGAAGGATCCTGGGAGGTAGCTGAGAGAAATGCGTGGGTCAGTGGAAAGCTTGAGTGACAATCCCCTCTTGGGAATTGTGTAATTTTCTCTTTTGAGACAGGAAACCACTGCAAACAGGCCCAGGGAGTACACCTTCACCTCTGCAAATGTGCCCTGACAAAGACATTAATGCAACAGAAAGAGAATTATCTATTTTATCTTTCAAGGGATATGAATCTGATTTACACGGGAGTTTCTTGCTGATAGCAATACTTTCAGTGATGCTAAATCTGGATTTAGGTCAAGATAGAGAACAGCTTGTGCATTCCTAGTGATTACTAATGATGTGGTTGCTTCAATTAATACAAAAAAAACACCAGACAAGACTTTTAATATTAATAATTGATACTTCATTATTCCCCTTGGGGAAATTCATGTGGACAGGCAGCCACCTTGAGGCGCCAAGGGTTGTGGGTTCAGCCTTGTCCAGGGATATTTTGAAATGTGGGCAGGAATCGTTTGTAAAGAAAACAAATATTCAATTTACTTATGTAAGTTTTTAGATGACAGTCATATACATTTTTTTTATCTATTTTTATTTATTGTATTGTCTTTCTTTAACCACAAAGTCATCATTGTGATTTATTTGTGCTTCAGACATTAGACTAAACATGACAGATAGTTTTCTGTGTGCAGAGAGCCTGTTCTGAGTTTTTCAAAACAGCATTTTTACACACAGTGGGCTTGGAGAGTCTTTTTTCCAAATGAAATTTGTTTCCATTCAATTCATTTAAAGAATTTTACTGTTTTAAGCTCTCTCCATTATGTCTCTCAGACACTATGTTATTGGGCTATAGTAAATGCAGAGGATGCAAATGTATATTGTGACTTTGTGTAAACAATCCTAATAATCAAAAAAAGAAATAAAGTAACAAAATGCATCATTTTATATAAAGCATTTCTGACAAGAAGAAAGAAGTTAGCATCTGTATGTATCAAACAAAAACTGCAAATGTTTAAGAAAACTTTACCCTCTGTCCACCATATGTGCCCTCTGTTATTACTGGAGTGACATAGCTCGCCCTTCTTGCTTCGTCAACTATCTTCACAGCGACATCCCTGTAGCTGCTGCGGTAAGATGTGCAGAAAGGCATAGCCACGGTCACGGGGAAGTGCAAGGTGGATCCCTCATGAACTTTGACCCTGATCACTCTGCTGACCAGTTCCTCTGAACCAGTCACCATGAGGAAGCTGAAAGTTTCGGCTACTTCACACCTCAGGACTTCAGCTGCGCCAGAAGATGCTCTGATGAAGCACGCGTCTGGTATGTGTGACTGGTCCTCCGCTTTGAGCCTAGATATTATGATAAAATAGAGAGTGTAAACAGATTCAAAGCATTCTGTGTGGTGTACATAAGATTGTAAAATACAAGATACCAACACAATACAAGACACACACTGGACATTGTAGGCAACACTTTTAAAAAAAGCTTCAAATGGCATGTTTAGCTCTTTAGCATCATTCATCATTCATGACCGTGTTTAACTTAGCTTTTAATATTAATAGTTGTAAAAGGAGAAGTCAATTTTGTAGTAGAAAAATTCTGAATATCATTACTGTCTTTGAAAACACTTCTGGCAAGGATGTGCATTTATATTAATTCCTAAAATGTCGGGGCACTTGGCCTCTTGTTCTGATTTTTGTGATTTGTCTGACTTTTGGACTAATGCGGGCATTGACCTGACAGTGAACTGTAAAAAATAGCTGGCTACGGGGAGGCTGGGCGGTCAAAATGCGTGCACCTTGTGATAAAGCTGCATTTGCTTCTGAATCAGTGAGCAGAGGAAATGAGAGGAATGAATCAAATCATGTCCAGACTCATAATCCGGCCCCATGTGGGATAAAAAGCAAAAACAGATGAACAGCTTTTTCGAGCAGGATAAGTTGTTTACTGTCTTAAAAAGCCATTACGTTAAATTGTATTCATGCCGTCAGCACAGGTGGTAGCAAAATTAATTATGCCGCTTGCCAAACTATAAAGCTCTTGTGCATCCAATCATTTTTCTAAGCCACTGAACTTTAGCTTTAGTGGTGATCCCAAACTTTCCAAAGATATCAAAGTATGTATGTAACTATGTATGTATCTGAAATGAAGCACGAGACATCAGGAATATAAATAAGGAGTAAAATGATTTGGTAATTTAGAGAAACTGTCTCTTAATGGGATTAAAAAGTTTTCCACTTACCCTGCTGAGATCCATTCGCTCTTTGTCTCCTCTTTACATTTGTCATTTACAGTCCCCGTGTCTGTTTCTGTTTCCTCCAGTAAATCTAAGTGATTCTCTAGGGAAACACAGTCTTCTTTGTAATTCACTTGACATTTGACCTCTAATTCTTTCCCAGTTTCTTCCACGTCGTTCCTTTCAGAATTGCTGGATATAAAATCTGACGTTTGCTCTGTGTTTGGTAACAGCCTCTTGTGACCTTTATCACCTCCATCCTCAACGTTAGAATCAGATTCAAGATGGTCATGGGTGCTCAGCCGATTGTTGCTATCTTCAGATTGCTCTGAGGTTTCTGGTTCTCTGGTTTCCTGATGTGCTGAATCCACCTTTAAGGCCTCCCCTGCAGATAACTGGAGGATTTCTGTATCCAGCGTGGTTATGATTGTGCTCAGTCGGTCTATTATTATTTCCATGTGCTCTCCAACACTTTTAAAAGTATTGCTGAAAGAGTCCGAACAAGGTGTAACTTGACTTTCTGGTTCGGAAACAAAACAGATGTATAGAACATGAGCAATGGGACAAAAAATGTAGTTGACAAAATTGTTAAATATGTGACTTTGAAACTTTCTGCTGTAGAGTACCTAAAGGGGTAGTACAGGGAGTATATGTTCCAAAATACGCTTCAATTCCTTTCAGCATGCACAGCACACGTTTGTTTGAAAAGCTTTTCACATTCCACTGAAAGCTGAACTGTACAATCCCTCAGCTAACACTGAAAACAGCTTGTTATGCTTTTAACTTTCACTTCCACATTACTGTGAGTGTTTCAAAGACACTTCAATGCACCAAAACCTGAGCTACGTACTTCCTTTATACAAGACTTAAGCTTCCTCTTATGTTTATATTTTAACTTGCTGGTGTTTCAGTGTCTTGGACTAATATTAGCTTCTACTAACACCTGTAAATAAACTTAGTAGCAGTATAACACATGCTTCAAACCTTTAATTAACACTAATGTTTTTACCATCAGAGACTGACACTTTAGCTCCATTTGCTTTTCAAAGGTTAGCGCACACTTCAACTCATGAGTCAGCTCCTTTCAGCAATTTTATGTTAACTAACTCCACAACTGCTTCCAACATTTCCTCTTAAGCTGACTTCAGCACTTTGTAAAACACCTCAAACCTAAGTTGCTTAAAAAACTATTTTCTTTAACTGATGCTTATGTTCCTTTCAGACGAATTTACTGGCACATTTACTGACTCTTCATTTGCTTTCAGTGACTTAAGCAGTTATTCTTAAAATTTTCGTCATTGGTCACATTATCCTCTGTTTTATTTGTCTGTGTCACTTGACACTTGAACTACAGTGACTGCTTCAGGTTTAGTTACTCCCATATAAGGAAATTTAGACAAAGGCTCCAAAGCCCCAATATAACAACAAATGTGAACCTTTTCAAATGTTTTAACTTCTCTAAAAGGCAGATTAAGATCAGTGAGATCATGCCCCATACCAGCTGTAGAGAGCTGCTGTTGATTGCTGCCCTCTGGTGGAGACTTGTTGAACACCCAGGCACTTCCCCTGAGGACCTTCCTCCATGCTGTCACTCTGTCTGAATGAAAAATACTCAGCTCTCTCAGCACTCTCAGAACATCCTTCTTGCACTCTTTCACCTGCTCTTCATCAGTACTTCCTCTCCTTTTATCTTCCTTGTCATATTCTGTTGGACTGAGCATCCAGACGTCACTCTTTCTCCACGTTTCCTCCCTTTCCCTTATACACGGTTCTTCTCCTTTGCGGCCCACTATTTCATTATGATGATTCCTGAGTTTGACAGCTTCAAGCCCCCGAATAGTTTCAGTCAGCATGTTGAGGAGGCTGTCATCACTCCCCGCGTCTCCTTGAGCTTCGTCCATCTTTTTACTCACATGCAGATTTGCATCCATGCTGAGCTGAAAAACACAACAGGTAACAGCTGGTCTGGAGTATGTTAATTTAGACTTTCTTCTAACATTTGTTAGACCATAATGCATCATTCAAAAGCAATTTACTCCTTTATACAAAGTTATAGTGCATGCCACCAAATATTAATTACAAAGTTATTGCATTGTTTGTTTGTACCTTCTTTTCGAGCTGAAGCTGAAGCCCCCTTGTTTGCTGCGTCCTTGGCACTGAGTGTTACTGTGTACAGCTTTTCTAGTTTACAAGAGCCAATGGACTATTTATGTGGCTGCCAGTAGTAAAACACGTTGCCAAGGCGACCCCTGGAGGCGTGGTAGGGAGGCACAAAAGAGGAGCCACAGAGCTAAAGGCTCACAGGAAGACAGAGTGCTGTCGTCCAGATATCCTGTCCCTCTTCTCTATTCTTCTGTCACTCGTTTTATTGCTGTTGGGTCCACGCAGTGAAAGAAGTCGGATCTTCAACTACACCCACTCCTCAATCAATAAAACACATCTGACTATTACTCAGGGATGGATTAGCATACTGTTTTTTTATTTTAAATACCACTAGTGTGAAAAAATTTGTTTTTTTTCTAAGATCATGTTTTGTATGTAGAATTAGAAAAGTAATTAGTTCCTGTATGTGTGAAGTAAAACAGTGTAGTTGAAGTTTAAAGTAGTATAAAGTGAAAATTTTGATGTGCGTTGGGTAACTTACAGCTGCAGTGTTGGAATGTGACTAACCCTGTAGGTAATAACCTGGAAACTCTCAGTTGCCTATGTGGGTAAGTTTGACTGTGTCTGCATGTTCGTTAACCTTCCTGCAGGTGGATGTAACAGAACCTCAGTCCTTAAATTTAGACGGTCAGTGGGTTGGTCTTGCTGTTAAATTACAATAAGATTTTAACTCCTAACATTATAATTAATGTTACTGATAACAATAATACTGCTCTGTTGAAGAGTCCCAGCCAGTGTGCAAACAAGACCCTGTGACGAAAGCAGCTAAATGGAATTGAGGTTTCAATAATCCTGCTGTTTACACCTGTGTTTTCACTACTGTGACAAAAAGTCCTAAATGGCTACTGATTTTATAGACACGGTTGCACTCTGTCACCATCATGTGGTTGTTTCTGCACATTGTACAATGTTATTATTATCTATTGTGTCATTGTATATTTTATTAGTACTAATAAAGTCTATCAACGAGGAAAGGAAACGCTGTGACACAACACAAAAACACTAAATATATCCAAGATAGAAAAAAGTTGGCCTTAAAGTTTTTATGTTTTAGCAGATGTTTCCCAGGCTGGGGTCTGGTCTTAAAGAAATAATTTCATTTATTTATTTTAAATAATTGGCATCACAAATAAACCTAATGAAACTTACAACTTATGTTCACTGTTAAATGTTAGATCTGCGACACAAATTCTAAATGTTCACTGTTGTTTCCCTACTTAAAATAACATAATCAATAATCATAGACGATCATAATGAAACTAAATGTGTTTAAATGTGTTCATCTTTCCCCAGAACTCGCTTGGTTATGTGACTCAGGCAGGCTGTTGCATTCCTGGCTGTATTAAAAGTGTAGCCCGGGGGCCTCGGGATCAAGCTGGGACACGCCGATATTCAACACATCCCCGCTGCCTCCGCGTCGTTGTTCTCTCTGCGAGCTCCATCATCTGCCTGCACACTTTCCCAACGAGCAAACAGGCTTCATTTAAACAACCTGAGCTCAAGCACAGCGACTCCTCTGTCAAAACACAGACTGTCTGTGAACTCCCGAGTGTTGCAGCGAGGCCCAGCTCAGCAACTCAGTGCCATCACAGCCTGCTGCAGTGTTTTAAGCTGGACAGGGGAGCGCAGTGTAACGATAAGGTGGCGACTTCACTTGAGCAACTCGTATCACCGCTGCTGCTGAATTCCTGGCGCTTGAGATGGGCGTGGAGTTAGTGTCAACGCTTGAGCCGTCGGGGGGACGGAAACAGAGGAGCGTGTAGACGCACGCCGTGAGGACAGTAAACTCCAGTCAGGCCGGTGTTGGAATATGACAAGAGAGTGGACACAAGCTGTGCGTAAAGGTACGCGGATGATGCGTGACACTTCCATCTGCTTTTAACCCGTAGGTAAGTTTTCCAAACGCACGGCAGCGTCTTACGTCAACACCCTGACTTCAAGGCGTTTGGTTCTCAAAAGTGGACACGAACTAAAACTAGATTAAGATCGTTTATGGTTTTTTCGCGTGTCGGTGTTTGAGGTGATTTCTACCACTTAACATTACCAGCAATGTGTGCAATTTAAACTACGAGTGAAAAAGAAAGTGAGGGAGGTTCGGTTGCGTCACTCGGACTTTAATTGTGATGTGTTGCATTATATTCAGAGCTGTGAAACGCAGCTTTCTCTTCTGTGTAAACACACAGACAGACAGACAGACAGGCAGAGCGCGTTACACACGTGCGACGCGCAGGTACCGCCGCCGTTTGCTTTCAGTGAAAACGCACCAGAGTCATAACGGGTAACTTTCTGAAAGTTTTTTAACCTGCGGTTTTTCTTCAATAAATGTGTGTATGCGTGACAAAATCCTCAAATGCAACTTCTTGTTGAAGTATCTCATCAGGGAATTAAGAATTGCAGAAGTTAACACAGGTATTTTTAAATTTTCAAACCAGGAAGGGGACACTCTGGACTTTGTTCAAGTTGTTTGACTGAGGGGTATGCAGAAGTGTGAGGCAGGTGTGTGTGTGTGTGTGTGTGCATGCCGTGACTCACTCGTTTTACAGCGTAACCATACCTGTGGTGTAGCAGAAGGTTGCATAGTGGGTGTGACACATACTCATAACCTCTCTTGTGCTGGCAGCTATGTAGAGGAAACAATATGTTGCACTGATAAGTTGTTCTGTTTTGTGTGTGTGTGTGTGTATGTGTGTGTATACTATATGTGTTGATATGTGCTGCCTCCACTTTGATCTTTGACTGCATGCACATCCCTTCACATGTTCAAATGCCCATGTAAAACGTATGCTCTTTGCTCTCAGCTTTTGATCTATACTCTATGTAGGCTGTCACACTGGGTAGTAAGCACAGGTCAGGACTCCAAACCTCCACGTAGTTCGCTGAATGCGTGTGAGAAAGAACTGTAGTGTGTGGTTTTGTTGGTATTCTGTTGTGTGAGTAGGCGTGAAAGAGCTAAAAGGCCAAGATGTAGAGTTGGCAAGGTCAAATGTGCTTGCAAGCTTTGGCGTGTGCCTGTGCTGGCTGTTAGCCAATACAAGTCCCTGCATGTTCACACTGCACAGCTGTGTTGTTCTTATTAACTGTATTAATACAGTTGTGTGTGTGGAGAAAGGACTTTTACTATGGGCCTGCATTCTCTTGTTTTCCATTTGCAAAGTTGTGATTAAAGATCAAATATGTTAAGTTTGAAAAGTATCTGAACATATATGGTCACAACTGATTTACCTTTTGTTGATATATACAGATGTTTTACACCTTATTATATCAGACCAATGTGCAGAAATACATCAGAGAGAGAGATGCTGTATATAGCAGACAACTTATATAAAATATCTGTTCCTGTTCATTCTAAATTTGTGAAGTGCCAGTACCAGCCTTGTGCAACATTCAAATGTTTATATATACATGGCACAAAGATTGTGTTTAGTTGAAAGCAGAACTAACACGTCATGTCCTCTGTGTACCGCACTTAAAAGAGGAGAAGTGGACGTGACAAGATACTGATAATGATGTATTTTCCTGTGAGCTTCAAGAGTCTGTGAGACAGAGGTCGAGCTAGATAGAGCGAGAGGTAGAGAGAGAGAGCAAGAGAGCAGTTCTTCCACACAGTTCATGTGAAAATATCAGGAAACGCTCATTCAACAATAACCTACCATTAGGTGGGTCACTGGTGTGGTAAGTGCTGTAAAAATTAGAAAGCGTCCCAACGAATATGTCAGTTAGCCTTTGTTCAGAAATTCACTTTTTCTGTGCGTTATTCAATTTAAATGTCAGGTCGTGATGTGAGTCTCTTAACTAAAACGTGACCACACTGCACTGCTGTGTGAGTGGCATGTTATTTCCTCATAGCTGTTGCTGTTTCCTGCTGTTTCATCCAGGAGTGTTGCAAATATAGGTTGGTTACGTTGACTGGCGTGTGCTCACATCCGAATGTACAGTACGTTCATCTTGATCTTGCCACATTGAGCTTAAAGAAAAATGTTATTTTAGGTAATAGACTAGTTCCCCCTTGTGCAGAGAGGGTGTTTGAGAAGATCAATACCACTCCAAAGTCTATTATGGTGACAAGTAGCTTTGAACTTGGATCTCAAATGAAAGATTAAATTGCGTTTGACTGCATTCTTTAGTTTTAGTTTATTGCATTTTCCTTCAACCAGTACTTATTTCTTGAATTTCTTTGTGTGTCTACAGTTTAAACTGGACTGCTACATCTTCTGCTACAGTCTTCCCCATGTTGCAGATGTGGAATTAGAACACTATGTTGCAGCCTCCAGAGCCCAGCCAGGAGCTTGTGGAGTGGCTGTCCTCCATCCGCTTGTCCAATTATACCTCATGTTTCCAGAGGGGAGGATACCAGGCTTTGGAAGATTGCAAAAACCTCACTGATGAGCGCCTCCTGGAGCTCCAAGTGCTTCCAACAGGCCATCGAAGGCGTATCCTCTGCAGTTTGGAAGCACTAGGTGTGAGGCCACAGAGTGCTGGTGAGGATGAAGGAGAGGATGTTGATGCAGGGGTAGACAACAGGAGGCAACAGCGGAAACCTGTTCCATATCCAAGAAATGTTTTCAAAATGAGGGCTTCTTCATGCCAAAAGTGCCAGCCAAAGGAGAGGAGGGAGAACAATTTGGAGGGGAGTCAGACTCTGCCGCCAGGAATAGGCCTGGGAGTAGAAATCAAAGATGTCAAAGGGAGCAGACACTTCCATCCACCTAAACCAGCCCCACGTGATCCCCAGAACATCCAGACAATTATGCCTGAACATACCTACATTCCTCCTTCTGTGTCGTCCAGCAGCAGCAGCAGTGAGTCTCTCTCTATTTCTGAAATGCCATCAGACTGGGAGATTTCCTCAGACTACCCTATACTTCCAAGTACCCACTCTACCTATTCAACGGTGACTGAAGACCAAGGGGGGTTTCATTGTGAAATGGTGGAAAACTCCATATATGAGGCACAGTCCCGTAAAAAAGTTGCTGGAGGTCCACGGCTCACCCGCTCATACCGGCTGAGGCACCGGCCTGTTCCCGAAATCCCGAATCCGACCATACCACTACTTCAGGACAGGTAAAGGACAGTATAAGTTAACAACGTATTTACTTATACTTATATACTTTCTTTACGTAAGAAGACTAACAACACTATAGGTTAAATATGAAACAGCTGGTTACTTTAATTAGCTAAACGAGGAAACAGCAAAGGAAGAACCAGAAAGAATAGTTTGGCCATGTTGGTGCTTAGAATTATATGAGACCATTGATACCATTCTCACATCTGTACAGTAACTATTAAGATACTTTGAGCCAGGGTTTAGACAAGCTTAGAACAAAGACTGGAGAGATGGGAGACCGTTATTGTATCTGTCCAAAAGTAAAAAACAAAAATCTTCTTACAGATTAACCTATTTTGGTTTGTATTAGAATACATGCCAAAAAAATACATCTAACATTAGAGCAAGATTTAACCAGTAGCAAGCTACAACAATGGTCTGCATAATAAAAGAACAAGACAGTTTTCCAAATTTTTGTTTATTGTTCATTTATTAATTTGTTCTTCTATTTTTATATATTATTATCAAGTATAAAATCTGTCAGACTGCAAGTCACATTCAAGGACAGAAACTACTGCTTCGTATTTCATAGTATTTCTTTCTGCTTTGCACAACACACACACACACACAGCAAAATATGAATAACTAACTAAAATTTTTGACTAACAAATATAGACTCTTGACCCATTTAAAAAATGTATATGATATTATAGGCTGTGTACACTCGCTGTGATGCTCTTCTGCCGGCTGAGAGGGAGAGCAGCAGCGCAAAGTAGTTTCCGACACTGTAGTTATTTTTAGTGCACTCAACATTTATCTGTGTCTTATGAACAGGTCAGCAGCAGTGTTTAATCAGAATATCAAATTATGGTGTGAAAGTTTGTCTCAATATTTTTTTACTGATTAAATATCTTAAATTAAGGAATACTTTCGTAAAGTTAACTATGTAAGAAAGCACATTTTCATTTTGTCCAGCTTAAATAAAACATTTTTGTTGCTTTTCAGTACTGACATTTTATCATTTTTGTTCAGTTTTAATCTCTCTTACGGTCTTTCGTGACAAGATTTATTGTGCTAGTTTGAATAATTCTAGCCAAGCAACATAAACTTACACTATAGGCAGCTTAGCTGACACTAAAAAACTCAAAGACACAAAAAATGTTGCCGTTAGTGTTTGTGAACTGTGACCCAGTTGTATCAGGGATCCACACACAACTCCCACATTGGCTAATATTAGCTTGTTTATGCTAACAAAGTGACTTGATAACATGAACTCGGTGCTACTCATAATGCTATTAGGTCACCAACGTTACCGTTAAGGTGTACCTGTGTAGGTGTGTTTGTGGGTGTTAGCAGTGTGTGCAGTGTGGTTTTCTTTTAAGTATATCTGATAATTGAGGTCTCCTATCAGGGTTAAACTAGAGCTTGTTATTTTTTTTAATTTCCACCATAAAAGTGTATATTCTTTTACAGTGGTATTGCAATTGGTATCAATTTCAGTGGTATTGGTACCGACATCCCTATTTTGACATCCCTAGAGATGTCAGTCCCTGACCTCTCCTGGAAGAATGGTCAAATAGTTAATATGCAGTTCTTGAGAACTGATTAAACACGTTAAGAACAGAAAAGTCAACAGCATTAGGCAAAATAGATGTGTGCACTGCTGTTGCTTGACTGAACGTAAAACCAAGATTTCTTGTTTTGCATTTATATTTAATCTGAAAACAAACCTGAGAACTCTAATTTAATAATCCGATTTTATACCACATGCATCAGTTCTTTACATTGTCGAACTTTTAAACTGTGAAGATAACTTTCCATATATCTGTTCTAAAGACTTTTACATCTAAATTGTGTTACCTACAGTAATTCCCCCACATGTTGCATTGGTGGTTCTAATCTGATTTCTCTTCCTCCTCAGGAGCGCACCGCCAACGCAAACAACCAGCCCTCAGCACCTAACCGGCTCCGAAGGTCCCGACGGTGCAAACAGCGTACAGAAAGGTACACGCAGTCTTTCAGCTGCATCTGCTTCATCTGTGCCATGAATATTTCATTCGGCAGTAGAGTTAGCGGTGCTGTTATTTGCCTGGATGAAAGAAGGGAGAGAAGATGAGGGTAGTGCATGGGTGGGGTGGGGGTGTTTCGGTGACTGTGTCGTGGGAAATGGCGTCGCTGCCTTTTCAAGCGCTCGTCTCACAGGGAATATGCTCTCTCACATCTTGTCCCTCAACGAGACCCTAGTGTGTATTCCTGTCGCCTGGCTCTCCAAAGTTTTTTCAAAGTTGTTTAACTTTGCTAACAACACACGAGCTTGTAGTACAACCACTACAAATATGTTTTGAATTTTGCCTCTTCCCTAGCTTTATTTACTGGGCTTAGTCGACCCTCATGTCTCATCTGATGAGATACTACGTGAGCTGCTTACTTTGCCAAGGTAGAGGTGTTCTCCCAGGATTATATGGCACTTTCCTTTTGACAGTTTCTGTTATTTCATGGATGCATGGTGAGCATATCAGTCTTTCTGGAACCATGTTTGACCACGTTGTGACATGATCTCTTGCAGCATATCAGTGAATTCCATTTTTACTCTTAATCTCTCCTCACGTTCCTACTTTGGCTTCCCCTTCCTTGTTCCGTGTACCTGCAGTAGTCTCTTGGTAGGCCTTGTTTTGCAAACTTTTTCTCTGCATGGAACAAGGCAGGGAATGAAACTAGAGAAAGGCAAGGCAGAGATGTGAGTTGGGAGGAAGGAAGAGGAGATGGATGCAAAACAGGCTGAGAGATGGAGGAAGAGAGGGAACCAAGGTGGTCCCACAACAGGGAACCAGGGAGCTCAACTGGCAAACTAAACTTCTCTTCACAGCAAGGTCTAGCAAGGCGTTATTTGACACATAATTTTACCCTAGCAAAGTTGAAGAGTTTGTTATGGAATGTGATTCAGAACTTAACTTAATAAAATGCAGAAGGATTGTTATATTTATTCAAAACTCGCTACTGGAGGCTGACAGAATTTTAACTTTAAACACCCTCACATCTACTCTTATAGAACAATATGATTTTTTTTGTGGGCGGAGCATAGCTTAAGACAACATGTTGACCAATCCTGGCACGTTTTGTTGGCTTGCGTTTTAACAATTGCTGAATAAAATACAAATGTATCCGAATATGTATCTTCACTCACTCTCTGGGAAGTGTGACTTGAAAAAGATAACATTAACCAATGGGACTATATTTTCCTGACTGCTACATGCTCAGTCAATAATGTCCTACTGCAGGAATCGAAGCGTTAATTATTGCTAGATGAATTCACACGTAACCCTCCATGTGCATTAACGTTGTTAGAGAATGTTTATTAATAATATTAATTGTCTGTTTGTATCTGAATGTTATAATCTTATAACTTATATATCTTATATATAGTCTTATTAATGTCAGTGTAACTCATTTAGAGGCATTTAGGGGACTTCACATTAAAATGCAACACAGTTTTATGTGTGTGAGGTTACATAGCTGAAGACTGGTCAGATTGACAGTTAATGATGTACTGTAGCTGTCCATGTGTTTTTATTAGGCCATAGTTGAGGTTTGAGTTGCTTTGAATGAAGCTTTGCAGGTGTGGGTTTTGCAAAATTTAAAGTGATTGGAGGTAAAACTTTAAGTTAGAACCATCCATCAGTGCTGGCACCCAGCAAGACAGCAAGATGATGTTTTCAGTAGTTGATGTAGCCTGAAGTGAAGATGTTTGCCTCCGGTTTTCCTTGTTTTGCCTCCAGCTAACACTGTGACGCAATCGTGATGAAGCCTGTAAAATGGTCTATAAATATATTTTACAAGAAAAATATGACACTCCTTGTTTCTTCAAAAGCTCTGTACTAAGACTCAAGGTCAAAATACTAAATTTAACATAATTTATTTTACCTTGTACAGGCTGATCAGACATACATGCATTATCTGAAATTACAGGCTGCAGCACTACTCTTTTTAAGCAATATAAATGTGTGGGTGTATGTGTCTGTAAGTTTGCTGTGGTGTTAACACTTATTTCACTGACAGCGGAACTTCAGTTTAGTGCACCAGTAAGATCAGACTAAACACTGTACGGTATAAAATATACTAGAGCTAACAGTTAGTTCAATGAATTAAGAACAATTTGATATTAACATTCATACATCTATGCTCAGATATGGGCTAATAATTTTCCAAATTCATATTAAGTAGACCTAGAAAGTTGCATTGAACTGCACTATACTACTGGTTTAAATTAAGAAAAAAATTATCATACAGATAATCCTATGTTTCCATTTACAGCATACATGACTGACAAAACATGTGCTGTGTGACACTGGACAAGTACAAAATAAAATCGCTAAAAGTACCAAATACATAATTCAAATCATGCTTATTTTCCAAACACTGGGGATAAATTTAAATACACTAAAGCTCAACAGTTGCCCCATTTTCCAGTCAGCTGTACACAAGAATATTTCATGGTTTTATTTCCATTTCACAGAAAATTGACACTCCTATAAAATGTTAGTATGTGCAATACAAAACAAAATGGAAATCATTTCCCTCTTCTTTCAATCCTCTTTTCCCCCTGAATATTTTTCAAACAAACCTCAATAGCCAGTTCTCAATTACGCTACTAAAACTAAGACAAGTGAGATGATTCAGAGCCATGTGAATGAATTGGCTGAACAATTACTTAAGCAAAAATACCTAATCTAAACTGATATCAGATTAAAAGCTTTCTCTGTTTTATACCAGTATAAATAGACAATCCGTGGGGTTTGAACTGTTGCTCAGACAATTTAACATATTGGGGGACATTACCATTTGCTCTCAGACCATGTGAGATAGGTGTAGGTGGTGTTTGCTCAGTTAAAATACTGTAAAAACTGTGCCAAACTCTCAGGTTTCAGTTTACATGCATATTCTAATCAGTTCATCCATAAGTTAAAAGTGGACATGAAATTGCCTCTAGACAAATTGCGTTGACGAGAATGAAACAGATAAGAAGTCACAGTGACCTTGAGCTTTGACCACCAAAATGTAATCCGTTCGTTTTTGAATCCAAGTCGACACTTGTGTCAAGTGTGAGTGAATTCCCTAAAGGCATTCCTGAGATACAGTGTTCACAGGAATTAACACTCTAAAGAACTGCTACGATCTTTAACATCCACACACATGTTCACACGGAGTGACTGAATGAATTTTTGGTGACCTGGACATTTAAATTCAGGTGGGGGCAGTTTTGTGTCCTCACACTCGTCACACACTGCGTAGGAGTTGCACAGACAAGCCATGGCAGCACTTTTCTGTGTGACTCCCAGACTTAAAAGGACGGAAGCTTCATTCTGAACAAAATCAATCTACTCACTAACTCTGAACCAATGACAGCATCTAGATCGCTTCCCAGACTGCACCTTCAGAGCCAGTCTGCTCAGGAGCAGATAAAGACGCAGTGCGGTGGACTGAGACAAAGAAAAGAAGAAGTCAGACACAGAGCCGATGAGGGAAGAAGAGAGGGAATCAGACAGGAATTGAGTACAGTAGCATGTGATGACCCTTGGAGAGAGTTGTGAGTGGCCTGAAGGTCGGCTGATAGATGATGACTGATGGTTGCTGCCTGCCCACCAAGCCTTTCCATAGAGAGAGCTGCTGTGTTGGAGTGGATTGTATCATCAAATAAACTTACCCCTTCACAAAGCTTACCGTGCCCAGTACATGCCTTTTGTGTTCCTCTGTAATACCCTGCATTGTTTCGACGTTTGTGTCTGTAACGCTTTAAAAAGCAACTGTAAAGGCGTGAGTGTCTGCTTATTTGACTGTCCATCCTTTTATGTCTGTGTTTGTCTCAAGGCATCTCTCTCTGTCTCAGGGTGTTTCGATCTTTCTACGCTACCATCTACGTGCGTTATCTGTTCCTCCGCCAGTGTCTGTGTGCGTGTGTGTGTCTAGCCCTGTGGCGGTGTCTTCTGGCCCTCACAATCCTCGGGAGAGGGTGGTGTCATTTTTCACAGTGACAGGCACAGCCCACGCAGGGTGGCCCCAGGTCTCTAGACTAATAGTGTCTGGCCAGCATCTCTCTGTTCTTTGTCTTCGTCTTCGCTTCCAACGACCACCGACCATGGTCCCTGCAGGAGCGAAGACAGAGAAATGGCCTTGGCAGCGACTTTGCTTGTTTGAGACAGACTGAAGAGGATCATACTCCCAGTTCGGCTAGGAAAAGGGGTCGAGGCAGAGAGATAGGCCTGCTAAAACAAAAATTAATTGGTTTACTGCTTGCATGGATTGAGGGTTGGCGAATTTATTCAGATCAGTGAGTTGGTTTAATCAAAGGGCACTACGACATCTGAGTGAATTAAAATTTAACTGGAACAATCCTGTTAGTAGCTCTTTACTTTCATGCATCATGTTTCGGCCTTCAGAATGTTTCGGTGCCATGACAAAACAACTATTGTCTTTTCTCTGTGTCCTTTTTAGCTTCACTTCAAAGAACCTTGACGCCTATTGCTCCCTACGGAGAAATGTTCCTGTACAACAACCCTGAAAGCACCCTGGTAAGACAGCATACACTCCCACTAGTGGACAGTGAGTAGCAGCTTACCAAAGAGGAACAGACATTTCTCAGATCTTCAACATTATCAGCCGCAGTCTGTTCACCCATTTCCCTCTGAGTGTCATTGTCACTGCTGACACATAGCAGAGTAGAAAACGTGCTTGTTTCAGTTTCCCCCCTGAGGTTAATAGAAATGTCACCAAGCCACAAAAGTTAACACAGGTTAGTGCAGTAACATGATAAAAGTGTCTGACAGAAAGATGGACATTTTATTTTCCCATCTGATGCTAATCTCTTCTGTGCTCTGCAGGACCAAGGTGCTACGGAAGATTTACAGAAAGGTTTTAAGGACAAGACAAAACAGAAGAAACAGAGGTATGGTATGCTGACGTAATTCTGTTGTCCCATGTTCTGGTTGATTCCATAGAAATGTTCAGAAAGAGAACTGATAACTCGATGTCTGTGAGGTTTTTAATCTCAGTGTAACATGGTTACAAGTTACACTCATACATATTTATATTTCTAGATTGTTTGCGTAGTGTACTACAGTGTACTTCTCTGTTGGTATAGTTTATATTCTATTGTTTTAAATTTTTTGCTGCTTTTTTATATTGTACTGTCCACTTTCTGCCGTGACAATGCAAATTTCCCACTTGTGGGACTAATAAAGGATTATCTTATCTTATC
>JAUYWH010000010.1:6666033-6687839 GCA_034779795.1 Ctenopoma multispine
TTATCTTATCTTATCTTATCTTATCTTATCTTATCTTATCTTATCTTATCTTATCTTATCTTACAAGCCTTCGTAAAGTAGAATAAATAATACATTTTACAGTACTCTTCTAACGATATCCAATTAATAATCCAATAATTTTTTTAATGGTGAATATTTGCATATAAAGTTATCTTCTTGTACCACAGAATAGATATATTTCTTGAGGTTATCAAGATAAGAGTAGGGAGGTCTGAGATGAAAGTATTATGTTTCCTACATTACTGTAGTAGGAGGTCTTGTTAAAAGAATAGTTTGACAATTTTGCACTTTTGGTGTGAAGATTAATATCACATTCGTGAATATAATAGCAACACCATTTGGTGATTTTAATATTGTGGTGGACAGCAGTTAGGGCTGCTCTGCAGCTAGTCAGACACATACACTGTAAACTGTGATGCACTGTGTATCAGTGTCCAACTCATCATTAAAACCACTGGGTCGTCCTATTGTTGTGGCTGATCAGATCAAACGTATCAAACTGATCTGGTTGTAGAGCTGTTTATAAGTAAGACTTGCAGCATGACTTGTCTGAAGATGCTGTTCGATTAGATATTGAAAACACTCGCACAGTGAGTTCCAGTTGCTGATGTAATGCAAAGTGACAGAAACATAAGCTAACCAAATATCCATTTGCTGTCAGTCTCAGTTATTGAAAGATAATGAGTTGTGATAAAAGTGCAGTTGTTAAAGAAAAACTGTGCCTTTATTTTCACTTGTTTGCTTAAGCTACCTCACAACAGATTATTTTTGTGCATCTCTAAAGTACTAATTAAAATGTTTATTTTATTTGTGCAGTGTGTACACAAAGAAAAATGTAAAAAAAAAAAAAAAAGACAAGTTGTTGAGAGAGTTCACGTGAGAGCACCACAGTGTTCAGTGAGACTAATCACCTCCTAGTGCACAGACACAAGAGTGGTGTTCATCCAACTCTTGGCAGGAAATGAACAAATACACTTTTGTGTAATATCTGCAGAAAGTAAATGTAATTGCATTGTATTTTACATACAGTGGGGCTTTCAGTTTTTCCCAATTTTACATAAAATGCGTGTCCTAAAACTACAACTAAATACAAAAAATACACTTGTTCATTTGTTTACTTAGGAAAAAGAAACAATCTTACATTTTTGTGTGAACCTCTAGATTTGCATGGCAGTGTTGGAAAGAGGGAAAATAGAACAATGCTGCACACTAGTCACTGAAGGAACTGAACTACATGAACTGAAGTTCATGTAGTTCTGTTACACACAATTATTGAAGATTGGGTTAGGGGTTCAACAATAAATAAATGAATGCGAAATGTGTTTTTCTTGGACTAATTTGTTTTTTAAATTGTAATCTAGTGATCTTTAAATCATATTTATGCATAAACAGCGTAAACTTTATTCATATTAACTGTACTTTTTATGTGTTTTTTTGGTGAATTAATTTAAGGCCATAGTTAAAATAGTTAAGATTAATTTAACACCAGCTAAGGATGCGAAAGTATGTAGGACCGAAATATATGCTCAGCACTTCTCTTTTCCTCTAACTGTCTTCTTTCTCCTTCTATCTGACAGTCAAGTTTGATATTTGACTTTTCGCTGTCTGTCTTACTATCAAATGGAGGGATAGGAGGGAGAAAAGGTTGAAGTAGAGTGAGTGTAGGGTGATTAAATAAGCAGAAACTTACTGTATAAAGAAGGAAAACTCAAATCAAAGCAGTGTGGCTGTAACCGCCACCTTTTTAGTCTGGACACTGTTTTTACCTGCAGCGGTGACGGTGCTCAAAGACTCGCACAATGACGGGCACTGAAAACACTGCTTTTCATGCTGGTCATTGCAAGTCACTGTTTAAAAAGTTAGATGATGTCACCTAACACATAATGTCATCTGTGTTTATACAGAAGTAATACACCTAAACAGAAAGAGTCCAAGGAAAAAGATTCTCCACTAGTGCTGAAGATCTCAGACCCCTACAAAGATGAATACTCAACAGTGGACGAGTGTGCCAGCATTTTGCCACAAGCCATTTTGGACCAAAGTCTTCCAGTGACCCATGACGCTCTTGCTGTTGCACCAGCTGCCCCTGGCGTTGAGGATAGAGCCTTGATCATGGTGGAGTGTGACCTCTATTCTGAGCCTACAGAAGCTCGGGGGGCTGTGAGCAAAAATGCACTGCCTGATATTTCTCCATATGCGTGCTTCTATGGAGCCCCCAAAAACAAGGTGCTCAAAGTGGGTTGGCTGGACAAACTGTCGCCTCAAGGGTAGGTCAGACTGATGAATTTGATTAGCAAGCCAGTTCACGTTGAAATGCCTCTTTATCTGATATAAAGACTCATGAATCTGTGTGACTGTCAGTTTTATTTAAGCTCTGAGCTGCAATAGGATCTCTCGGTTATGAGTATTCATTCCCTGTAAAGATTAGTTTATGCTCTCACTCGCCCTAACAACCCAAAATGTTTGTAATGCGACTTCAAGTCAAGTGGCAAAAAACCTCAGCACCACAGGCCGCAAACACTGCTTCCTGTTTATTTTTATATTCCACTCTCACGCTCCTCACCAGTGTGTCTCCTCTCTTTTGATGATTATTTAAAACTGATAAATGGTATTAGAGACAGGTGCCTGAAGAGGATCTATGCATAATGCACAGGACTATTCAATGGAAGTTGAGAGATAACCTTGTAGTATCGAGATGCACATTATATCGGCTCTCGATATCATTTAGTTTCGCTTTTTCTGGCACAACCTGATTTTTTTTTTTCCAGAGACTCTTGGTGCTACATGTTTCTACAGGTTTCTTGAAGTCAGTGCTATCAATCATCTACTTCCTTCTTTATATTCCTCACCTTCACCACTGGATTTGCATAGGTTTGGCAACCTGCCATTGGGCTGTTGAATATTCAGACTGATAGTGGCCATTTGTTTTGATTATGCTAATTGACAGCTGTTGATACAACTCTTGACATTAATGAATCAATGGCACTCTTGATGCAGTATGAATACCTGTTCAGAGCAGCTTTAGTAACTGGTGCGTTGTCTGGACAGTTTTAGTCATTGCACACGGAACAAGTTTAGTTTGAGTGAATTTGGTAGTGCAATAAACACATTTTCAGCTCCGCTCTTCACTTCTCTTTGCAGAAATTGTGTGTTTCAGAGGAGGTGGGTGCGATTTGACGGCAAGAGTCTGGCCTACTACAACAATGACAAGGTGGGTGCAAAAAAAAACAAACACTCGCACACGTTAATGGATGCCAAACCATAAAATGTTTTGCATGCATGTGTTCGCACATTCACTCCCTCGTCCTGTTTACTGCCGACACACCCACAGCCTCCACATGCACATTGGCAGACCCTATTTCATTCCTTTATTGCAGAAATCTTTATCATAGGAAGCGGAGCCAAGTTCCTAAGTGTTCCCTTCTCATTCTCCTCCTCCTCCTTATTGTCATCATCATCATCATTAGCTTGGCAAGCTAAAAAATGAGGGGGCAAGGACGGAGCAACATTATGCCATGCGTGACGGGCTAGCACTCTACGTGTCCGCCCAGTCACACACTAAAGTACATTGATGTTGGCACCTGACCAGTTCTCCGAGAAAGAAAGAGGGAGAGGGCAAGGGGAGGGAGACTCTCTTTTTGCTTCCCTCAGCATTTCTCTCTCTCTCTTAACTCTCTTCATTTTCCTTCTGTCTGAGAGTTAAGTTTGAAATTTGGCTTAGTCTTAGTTTGGCACTGTCTTACTTACTATGAGATGGAGGGATGAGAGGAAGAAAGGGGTGGCTGTAACCTCCACCTTTTTCATCTGGAGAATGTTTGTAATGCGATGCCAATGTTTTTCACCAAAATCTCTAAACACGTTTGATTAGATAAGTGTACTGAATGTTTGACATTCCTCTAAAACATTTCACTTGTCCTGCTTGAGCTTCTGTGCTGCCTTCTCTTGAGTTCTTTGTTGTGAAAATTTTAATGACCATACTTGTGATTTTGCATGTTTTAGTCCACATCAACCATTTTGGAAATTTGTGTTGGTATTTTTGATAGACTTTTGTAAGCTCCATTAGCTTTGATTAATTTAAATTATGTACTCCATTACAGTAAATGTCAGGTCTGCATTTTTATTATTGTTGTGCTGCTATTAGAGCTGGGTACTGTTTAAAATAGTTAAGTAATCTTTATGTAATCAGGAAATCTCATTAAGATAAAGATCTTTTTTGCAGGAGAGTACTAAGAACAAAATACAAAGGTACAGTGTTTATATATACTGTATGTATGTATGTGAGATTACAGACACAGATTAATACAGTAAAATATATTTAATTCACCCAAGAAAGTTGTTAAATCCAGACAAAAAAATATTTTCCTCAGTGGACTTTACAATCTCTACAGCACCCTATGTCCTTAGACCCTTGAATCAGATAAGGAAAAAAAAAACTTTAATGGGGGAAAAAAGGAAGAAACCTTGGGAAGAGCAAGAGAGAGAGAGGAGGGATATTTCTTTCAGCACAGACAGATGCAAAACAGCTGTTGTGTGTAATGCTGTTTAAAATATGATCACAGTGGCAAATATCAGCTATGATTCTGTATCTGACCACCATCAACTATCAACACAAATAATTTATATGATATGATTTTTGTTGTATCCAAACATTTTTTAAATAATTTCTCTCTACAATATCTGTGCTATTGTCATAATTTCAAAGAAATTGATAATCTGCCAAACTGCTTGTTGCATGTTTTATTAAGTAAGTTTGGGAAAAGTTTTTAAATTTTTAGATAATTTAGACAGGACTGTGTACTGGTAAGAATCTGATAATATGACGATATTGCGATAATTTGCGAAATATCTTCTTTTTTAAATATCTTGAGGTAAAAAAAAACACCATATGTATAGGTTCTGACAGCTCACTACATACACAAAACTGCCATCTAGTGGTCAGGGATATAAACCTAACAAAAAATTAACCACTGCCTAGAAGTAACTAAGATTACTGCATTGCGTTTTTACGCCTGCGCTAACCAGTGAAGCTGTAGTTTAAACACCGCTGCCCAAACTTGTTTATGGGTCCAAGTGGATGTTTGTGCCAGATGTAATTAAATTCCTTCCAGGCGTTTAAGAAATATAACATTGGCGAGAGTGGGACAAAGTGACCTTGATCTTTGTGCTAAATTTGAAGAAAGTCCCTGAAGGTGTTCCTGAGACATCACATTCTCAACAAGAATCGGATGAACATGAGGTCGCTATGTCCTTGACCTTTGACCTTTGGCTGTCAAAAATAAATGCGTTTGTCATTGACTCCAGTTGGACATTTATACCAGATTTCAAGAAATTCCTTCAAATTGCTCTTCACATGTTCACAAGGTTGGGCTGCAAGAACTAGATGAGTCTGAAGTCAGTGAGATCTTGACCTTTGACCTTTGGCCACCAAATCGAATCACTTCATCCTTGAGTTCAAATTGACAGTTGTGCCAAATTTCAAGGTGTTACCAGAATGTAACATTAAAAGTTAAAAAGGCTGTACATATTATTTATATACTGATGAGTTGCACACCTCAAGTACATTTCTTAATTTTTCTAACTTACCATACTGAAATTAGAATCACAATCAGAAATACTTTATTAATCCCTGAGGAAATTATAAAAATTTACAGTTTTCATTGGTTTCTTCTAAAAAACCCCAAACTGTTGCAAAGCAGCAGAAACATCAAGTATACATAACACAAACAACCTCCTATTATTCTTTTAAAATGACTTTCACTGTATCCTGTTTTCTTTTCAGTCTCAAGTGGCTGTAACCTCCGTATTTGACATAATGTGCTTTCCCTTCATGTCCTCACTAATGACCGTTGGATGTATCTTGCACTATGAACAAACACATTGCTGTGTGTCTTGTGTGTGTCTGTGTGTGTGAGCGTTAACCTCAGTGCCCCCTCCCAGGGCAAGCTCGTTTCGCTGCAGCAGCATTGCAGAACATCACAATCAATGATGTGGGACCTGTCTGATGCCTGCTCGTTAATCACTTACTAATTATAGCCCTCCATGGTCTCACACCACCTCGGTCTCTCTCTCTTCCCCCCTTGCTTTCTCTTTCCACTGCATTTGTTGCTTTATTTATCAAGATTCGCTCCATCACCAGCAGTGTGGGAATCAGCAGGGATGCCGGCGAGTCAGCACTTTATCCTCTGTGTCACTGTTGGCGTGAGCATGGCAGTTTTTGCTTTTGGAAAGTTTGATTGTGTTTATGTATGTGAGTCAGCCAGGATTGTTATTTGGACTTTTAAAACTCATGCCAGCGTGAGTCTCCCTTCTGACAAAACAGAGGGCTTCATCATGTTTCGGGTGAGCAGAGAGGTCGAGTACAATCACTCTGTCATCCCTGTTTTGTGCGGCCAGCTGAGGCCCCTTACCACCCAGTCTGCCACCCAGTGCCACCGCCACAGGGTGAGCATGAGGGTAGAAGAAGATTGCAAGGAAGTCTCTCAGCACCGTTTTATGTCTGAAATTGAAATATGAGTTGGTGTTTTGCTTTCCCTCACAGTGCAGAGCCGTGTGTGTGTGTGTATGTGTGTGAGAGAGAGAGAGTGTGTGCAAAAAATGATGTGCAGCTCACACTACATAACCTTTTTGTCATGTTGACATGAGGCTTCAAAATCTACACAACTCATGTCAGAAGAGTTGTACTGATTACAAGATTATTCCACTGGAGAGATCTGCAACCGGAGCAAATTACTGCGATATTCAATGAAAACAACCAAACACTCACTCTGTGTGTGTGTGTGTGTGTGTGTGTGTGTGTGCGTGCGTGCGTTCCTTCTCCAATCCCCCCAAGTCTTGTTGCACTTTAAATGGATACTCACTCAGCATCGTCTCTCAGGCGCAAACTGTAAGCAACTTAACAAGTAGTTTTGGTGGAAAGTAATGCTAGGTGTTAATGCATTGATTTGCATATTTGACATAATTACATAACATTCTGCATACATCAAGATTACAAAAAAATGAAATGAGCTTTACTCAAGCTGTTATTCAACATGTCTAAATGTGCAGTGGATTTCAACAAAAGGAAGACCGTACGGTCACGCTAGTGTCACAGTGAGGCTAGTTTCAGACACGTTTGAGCTAAATGCTAATGTCAGTTATTAACAATTTATACGTTATTGCCCCTTGGGGAAATTGTTGTTTGGACAGCTGCCAGACAGTAGGTGTCAGCACTACTACGGGTTTTGGTGTCTTGAAGTTGTGCTTCATCCTCACGTCACCCTCTCTCTGTACCTTTCTGACGGTAACGTCGTAGCTGGGTGATTTTAGTGTGCAGTTACTGACCCTACCAAGTGTTTCGTTTGCCTCTTTGTTGTTGTTCTCCTCTTGTTGCCGGCTGTTCTTTTCTCTCTCCTCTTTCCTCTTACCCCAACCGGTCGGGGCAGATGGCCGCCCACCCTGAGCCTGGTTCTGCTGGAGATTTCTTCCATTTTAGGGGAAGTCTTTCTTTTCCACTGTCACCTAGTGCTTGCTCAAATTAGATTGTAGGTTTTCTATATATATTTATATTCTGTAAGGTCTTAAGCCTTACACTGTAAAGTGCCTTAAGATGACTTTTGTTGTGATTTGGCGCTATAAAAAATACACATTATTCAGTACACATTAAAGTTACAAATCTTAAAAATGTGTGTAGTTGACACTAGTGAGAAAATCGAGACTGATATCTACACACATTCATTGGTTTTTCATGTTGTTTAATCTCTTTACCTATACACAAAAACAAAACTACCTACACTGAAACATTCCCATGCTTGCTCTGTTTCTCAAACTTTTCAATACCTCCAGAAAAAAAAATCTGGTGCTGGGATCTTTCAGCACCAGACAGAACTAATCGCACTTAATCACTATCACAGCTTGAAGTTCTCTGGCCACAGTGATGTCATCACTGGGATAGCGGAGGTGGCGTGGGAGAGTAGCAAGATCCTCAGTCTCACTTCTCCCTCTCTGCAGTGTTGTATCCAATCCGTCTCATCAATCACCCCTTTCGCCTGATTTCGTCAACACTGGGATTGACTTGGGAGAGCGCTTTGGGCCTGAGATGTAGTCTTCAGGGTCCTGATGTGGTGTCGTGTGTCTCTGTGTGTGTGTGTGTTGTGAATATAGTCGAAAGCCTGGCTTTAGGGTAGTGACGGGAGGAAGTGAGGAGGATGGCTGGGAGGGATGAAGGGATGAGGCGGGATAGCAGGCCAAAGGGGAGATGAGGTTTTAGGATTGGGGATCAGTCTTTTGAGCGTGTCAGTTTCCCTGACTCGCTTGTCAAGACTGAAAGCTCCTCTACTTACTCCCTCCTGTGTTTTCCCAAGATGTCTGTAGTGACGCTTACTGTAACAGGCCTTTTTTCAAGTGGCTTTTTTCATTTTCTTTTATTTTTGCGTGCTTTTATTTTTATCACCAAAACTCTTCCTGCAATTTGTAAGAACTTCGTTCATTTCCAAGTGTTTTTATTCGCAAGACTGACAATCGCGAATTGACATGATTCAAAGTCACATCAGGTTTGCCCATTAAGTACAACACAACCATTTAATGTAGAATACAAGTACACATAAAAGTTTTCTAACATGTCTGTTCTATCAATATTTTGTTTACAGCTTCTTGCACTGCCCTGAAAGTGCCACAAATGAATGATTGCAACCTTAAGAGTAATCTTAAACCTGACTCTTGGAGTCGTGCCACTCTTAAGTCCAAAAATGAGGGCTTGGACTTTCTTGCTGTGAGAAGTGGCTCCCTAAAGACTTGATTTTATACTTCAAAGCAAAAGTCTCAGTTTCTGACCTCATTAAATCCTGGAACAAAAAAAAGAGGGACTGAAACGCAGGCCTTGCATGCCCACTCACTTTTGATATGCAATTGTTAGATTTGTGCAGTTGAACAAATCGGTCTGTTAACACAGGTGATGCAGTGTTATGCATTCAAAAAACCTCAAAGACTTACAGACTTAATTAAAATGGACTCGCATTCGTGGAATCAAGAGTTAGGACTTTCTTTGACAAGAGTTGAGTTTGACTTAACAGCTTTACCTTCTAGATGTAAGCATCTTCAAAAACCTTCATGTATCGCTCTCAGTGATGCACTGATCAAGGCGACATTACTGTATTGCTCATCATTGTTTTCTGAGAGGCGCAGTTTACTGCTACAACCAGTTGGTGTCCTCATGCCTCCATTCAAAAGCTCATGCTTTGGAGCTGCCCGAGCTTTGGAGCTGGTAAAACTCTCTCCACTCTCTTTACCTTCCTCCCTGCTTTCTCCACACGCTGCCTCTGTTGTTGTAGGCTTTAGCTCCATTGCTCTGCTTTAATTGTTTCCTGAAGTTTACTGGGTTGTTTTTAAAAAGAAAAGGGACAAATTTATCCATGCAGGATAGGCAATTCCACAAAAAAGTGAAGGTGCCCGACGAAATGACACGGACTGACAAATGCCGGGTGGATAAGAGGAGAGTTAGTGATACGGGAACAGTTAAAAGCAGGAGGAGTTGAGTTGAGGGGAGGGGGGTCGGAGTGAGGGGGAATGTTTGTGGAGATCTTTGGCAGGAGGAGTGAGTCAGGTGTGTCTGTTATTGGAGAAAGAGAGATAGTTAGGCCTCATTGCTTCCTTGGCAGTCCGTCCTCTTGAGATTAGTCTATAAACATTAAGGGTGTATGTGTGTGTGTGTCTGTGTGTGTGGGCGTGGGCAGCTGCATGTGTGTCCATGGCGTCGCGTCTGAATCCACCCTCTTCTTTTCATCACCTCTCCGCTGACTGTGCTGTCAGAGTATTTACAGATGCACAACTCGCAATTAAACAACTCTCTCCTTCACGACCCCAAAACTAGAATTAAAACAATTAATTACCGTTAACCCGTGCTGTGGTATAATTATCAGCACACAGCCACCAAGCTAATTCATCCACACGAACACACACTTAGAGTCTCCTTTCCTCACCTTCGTTTAACTTCTGTCTAAATTTAGAGAGAGAAAGAGGGGAGATAGTGGTGTGAAACTCCTGGGGAGAGAAATGCTGGCTGTCTGTAATTAGGTTGAGCCACTTCTTTGCCATTGTTAACATCTTGCTTTAATATGAGAAGGACCCCTCCCTGACCCTCTTAGGCATCTTCATTTCTGCATGATGTCTTTCTTTCCCACATGACTCCTTTTCTTCCTGCCCCTACCCTTTCTTTGCTTGATTATGGATTTTCTCTGTAGTGTTGTTCCTCTCTTTTTATCTCTTTCCATTGTATCTCTTCGCGAGCTTTACCCTTTTCTTTCACTCAGTCCTCTCCTTGGCCTTTCACACAAACCTAATTTCTCTTTTTTTTTCAGTGCACGGCCCTTCCATCTATCCATCCCTTCCACCCCCGGGCTTCCTAACTGACTGTGCCGGCTGGTATATTTTTGGCTGTATGGTCTAGAAATAGGATTTTGTGGATGGCAAGGTCACTGGCTTAATAAAGAATAGCGAGAGGGAAGTCAGAAGTTCACTTCCGTGTTCTTCCTCCATTCATCCTTCCTTCGCTTACTTTGCAGGATATTACTGCAGAGTTACAGTAGAGAAAACCAACAATATTGTGCTTAACGATCACCACAAGCTATTATATAGTGCACACAGCAGCAGAGAATCAAAATTCAGGTCAAGCCATTTGAAAAGTGACAGAGAGAAAAAAATAGCTTTTTTTCATACTTTGCAATGATAATGATATTATCAACATGAATAATGCAGTGTCTGCAATGACCTTTTTTTTCCTTTTTTATAACCGATTGATTTTTACGCCACTGCAGAAGTGTAATGTACTGTCCCCCAGTTCCCTCTATTGCAAGAACATTACAATCTGACATGGTCTTGGCTTTTTCCAGCTACTTTAAGTTACACTTGCCACATCATGGTTCGAATACTGATTCAATCTTGGTCCCGTTCTCCCCAAGCTTCTTTAGAAGCAATAATATTGAGGTTTGATTTCTTTTTTTCTGCCCCTACTGTCTCTTTTTCACATTGACAATGACCCAGTACTTTAATTGCCATTGTCAAGGGAGACTGTAAATAGGGTCATGAAGTCTCCAGTGCAACATCCTCCTTATTTAGATGCTTCCTCTAGAGCTGCTGAGGGAAAACATGGGGCTAATGAAACAATACACACACAGCCAAATCCCACTTTACCCAGCTAGCACTTCCTGTGCTTTGCACAAATTCCCATTACAGTATGACTGTCTCTTTTTAAATATTTGAGAAGTTTGTTTTGAGCTTGTAGATTTATTTTATTGTCTCCAAACAACCAAATGACACTTTGTGTGTTATTATTGTGTTTGGGCGTCTTTAATGCAGTGTAGCTTTGTTTTCTGAGCCACCACTTCAGGTTGTGCATATTTTAAGTCTATAATTTGAGTTTTTTTTTTATGTTAATGTCAATGGTGACATTAATGCAAGTTAGTGCTGGGTTACTAAATAGTACTAAATAGTGTGTTGTTCATTTGAATATGATGTACACAGTATGTGTTCGTTTCCAGCTTTTTGATTCAAATGCTTCTTGTCCAGGTGCTCTGTGGCATTTATCAAAATGACTGCTTGAATGGAACAGGAAAAGCAATTTGTTTTGATGTGTTATGTCTCTAGTTTGATGATGATGTCACTCAATTTTGAATTGAACACGATGGAATGGTAATCCAATGGTAATACAGCTCAGAATTATACATCCATTGATGCAAAGTGGTGGAAAAAAACATCATTTTGGATGTGGAGATGCAGTTAAAAGCAGTAAGCAACAACTGAGAAACATTAGTATCTAGCATGAATCTGTGTGAATGTACCTGTCTAGTGTGTATTTTTGCAGTGCTCTCAGCAGTCTGTGCATCTATCTGTTTAGGAGATGTACTCCAAAGGTACGATACTGGCCAGCGCTATAAGACAAGTGCGAGGACTGGGTGACAACAAGTTTGAGGTAATCACCTTCCTTCGGACCTTCATATTCCGGGCTGAAAAAGAAGGTACATAAAGTGGATCATTTACTTTTCTTATTTTTTTTGCCGTCATCTATCAGCTACTCATTCTGCTCTTTCTGCTTGTCTGTCTGCCTTGCTCTGATGATCTCATTATATGTCTCACCTTGTTTTTCTCCCTTGTTCTCCCTTGTTTCCTTGCCTCTCTGTGTCCTTTCTATTTTTCTATTTGTCTCTCTCGTCTAGTCTTGTTCCTTCCTCTCTAAAAGCCTCTGTGGTAATCTTCTGAATCACCTCTTTCTCTCTTATTCTCCGCACACAGTTTCGTCTCCATCATTTTCTTTTTCTGTTGCTCTCTCCTAAAGATCATTCATAATAATTTAAAAATGTAAAGGTATCCCTGTCCACAGAAATTATTCTACATTTTGATTATTGGCTTTATTTAGTGGTTTAAAAGAAAAAAAGTATTGATCTCATTTATGCAGTATGGAGACCTGGCATAGTATAACATAAAGACTGGATGAAAAGGGGAAACAGCTAGAATGGCTTTTAGCTTAGAAACAACAACTGGCTACAGTGACTGTACACTGACACTAGTCAGTCAAAAGCTTTCTATGTTGTGTTAAAATACAAAGCTGGAGTAAGGATGCAGTTCATCTAGCAACAGCTGGAGAAGACTGTTCTACACATAACAGCAATATGGAAGTACAAATTTGTAGTTTTAGGAGGAATTACAGCTTCTACAGCTAGAACTATTTGAAATATTTTGGTACCTTTGTGCTTTTACCAGATTTTACACCTGTACAAAAATAAGTTTATACAATGTAAATGAGACAATGTTTTAATTCTTAAATGTATTTTTAAATGAGGGCCAGTCGTTATGCTAAGCTAGACTAAAATATTCTGACTCAAGCTCTGTAGGCCCCTGAACAAACAAAGCAAATAAGGGTATTAGCAGTTATACCTTTAAGGTATCGTTTTGCATTCTGCTCTGTGAATATGAAGATGTGTGAATAGGTACTCAAGGAGCTTTTGGTGGCAGGAATTAAAGTCCCTGCCTGAACTCAGGTTATGAAGTCAATCTAAAAGGTTAGGATAAATGAACAAAAGCTCAACTCTCCCAGGAACTGTCCATTAATAGTCTTGTCCCTCTTGCCTCTCTTCATGCCTCTGTCAGACAAAAAGGAATAAGCGTTGTCTGCGCTTATCGTCCTTTAGCTGGAAGCTTTGTCTGTGTCTGCCTTAATGACAGGGGAAAGGGATACTTTCAGCTTCTTACCTCCTGCCTGCTTGATGGCAGTCTATTAGGCAGTTCAGGTCACACTGCTCATTTACTAATCGAGGGTTCATTTCTGGGGTCAGAGGCTGGCAGCCCTTTGATTCATATGAATAAGTAAGATCGGAGGAATTGAGTTTTCTATGGTTATGTCCTGCGACTCATTGTGTGGCACAGGGTGAATATTTGAGAAGAGATAGAATTTAGAGATCTTGATTGACCAGAGCATTGAGACCTCAATGCAAATCATTGACATATTGACATCTGTCGAGCTAGGAGTAGAATAATCAATATCTGACCTACTCATCATTAGTAGTGAGGATCAGGTTATTGCTCTTGGTAAGTTCAACTGGTCGTTTAGTGCTCAGAGCTCAGTTGGAAATGTCTAAAGTTGTTTGAGTAGATTCTAATGCATCTGGCCTGAAGACATTACAGTTAAATGGTTAGTGAAGCAATATAGTGAGCAGAAAAATATGAGTTATAATTCCAACTGTGGAAGTATGAACAAGACATGGATGAATTGTTGATGAGCAAGGCTCTTGGCAGTCAAGTGCTCTAGTTGCTCTAAAGGAGAATGGTCAACACTTTCAAATGACACATACAGCTATTTCAGATTTCCTGCAGTATATGGAAATAACAGTCACAGTCACATTTATTCATGTAATTAGTTAAACGTGACTGTCCTGCCAATAAATAGCGTGAAAGTAACATAAATTTGAAACTTATGTAACCCATTATCATTAAAGACACATTAGCCGGACTCACTAATGCGCTGGTTTATTAATTCCAAAATCCCTGGTTGAGAAATTGTTAAAAAGGTTTACCCCAGATGCCCTGAACTGGTAACATCAGCTGTTATGGTGATTTTCTCTCTCTCTCTCTGACACTACAAATATTGGCATAGAACGAAAAAAAAACAGACTGATGACGCATATGAACACGTGTCAACTCAGTAACGCTGTTGTCAACAACTGTGGTGCTTCAAAGTTAACCAAATGCCAAGATGTTCCCATCTCACAGTGTCACATAATGATGCTTCCCATTTGGTGAATCAATACCAATCACGGCATCACTGATTGACGCACAGGGTGCATCTTTACTTGACGCTGTGGGAATGACGTCGGTTGTCTGTTGGACGTCTTTTCAAAACGATCGATTACAGGGTGGAAGCATGATGGTTTCACTGACTGTATGTGTGAAGACAACTCTATTGGGATAGGAACAAAAACCTCAGTGTTATATCAAGTTAAAAGATACAGTATTTCCTGGAACGGTCTTGTTACAAGACGTAGTGTCTCACAATCCGTTGACATCCCTGTGCATCTTATAATAAAGCTTCCTACTTGGCATCTTAAAATGCAGTATGTGGACCATGTTAAAGTAAGAACAGATGGCATTTTAGAAAATGTAAGAACTGTGAGTACTCTGAGTGCATGCAAAACATAGATTTATTTAGTAATGCAACAATAATCTAGATATTTTTTCTCTTGAAATATTTTCACTGTGTTTTTCTTACTTTAGCTTTTGATGATTCAGAGTTAATGAAAAATAAGCAGTGAATGACTAGAGCACTAATAAAACATCAGTGCAGTTGAATCTCAGTGGTCAACAGATTTAATAACAATCGACCTCGACCCTCCTGGTTAACCATGGTGGTGGTTTGAGAAAGTCAAAGCGGCAGGTGGTTAAATAAAAAATTCTACTAACAGGGACTTTAAGTTCTATGTTTTGTTAAAGGTAGATGTTAAATGTTATTGATGATGTTGGAAAATATGTATTATTGTGTGTGTATTATTATTCATTAGATGTTATTTTATAGACATTTTCATCACTAGTGGTTCATAAAAAACAAAAAACAACTTGTCCTTCAAACTTTTTTCATTTATTTTCAAAACACTGAGCATCAGCGATCCGCCCTCCTCACCCTGTCGATTCAGTGCATCATCATATCGATGACTGCCATTTTTTTTTTGTCCGCTTATGAGTCGCGGGTCCTCAGCTGCGTCATTCATCATGCTGTCTGCAGGCTGATCGTCATACGTCACACTCAGCCATCTTGACAAGGGCTGGGAATGGAGAGGGATGTCTGATTTGGAGGTGGCCTCTGAACTGTCTGAGATCAGTGGGAAGCTACTCACAGAGGTGGCTGCTGCCGTCAGAAGAATGAGTTACGAAGAGAAAGAGAGAGCGAAGAGAGGAGGAGGAGAAAACTTGGCCTCATCACCTCATGCATCTTTAAACAGGCCCACTCGCCTAGTGGAGAAGAGTCATCAATCTTAGGGGAAACACATGAGAAAGAGACACGAGGAGACAGAGGGAAAGAGAAGGAGTAGGTTAGTGAAGTGGAGTTAAAGAGCTGGTGGGCTGATGTAGTAGGCATGGGGGGGAGGAGAAGGAAGGGGTTGATGGAGTGATGGTCAGAAGAGTGTGGAAGAGTGTTAAAGGCATTCAGGACGGGGAAAAGAGGAGGGGATAGGAGCAACGAGAGAAGGCAGGGATTAAATGAGGGAATAACGGGAATGGATGGAGCAAGAGAGACACGCAATCTCAGTGTGAAAAAGCAACAGAGAGGTAAAGGCAGAGATGGCAGGGAGAGATGAAAAGGGCAGAGTGAAGATGGAGGGAAGGAAAAGGAGGAGGGAGAATGGTTGAATAATTGAAGGCCACCGGAGAGAGTGTGCACACAGCTGTCGGCTGATTCTCCACTTGGTCCGCAGGTGGCCTCTTCCCTCAGGTCCTGTCAGCTTGAGAGAAGAGATGGAAGGAGGAAGGAAGGCAGGCAGGGAGACCGAGGGAGGGAGAAAAGAAACGAGTGAGAGGGAGTGACGTGGAGAGTAGTGGCGGGTGTGGGGGAGAAGAAAGCGAGCGCTAAGGAGAGTTTGGCAGGAAGAGACGCGGCGGAGAGTGATGGAAAACGGTTAGGACAAGGGGGGGAGGTGTGTGTTGGAGAGATGTGGAGGAGATGCAGACAAACAAGCTACAAGATAGAAGATGGGATTTATTGTGTAGAAAATGTGGATGATTTGTATTCTGATGCTTTGGCAATTGGATCTCCACAAGCTGCTCATAACACGCGTTGGGTTTGCTAGAACTGACAGGAAGGGGTTATTGAGAAATGTAGACAATAAGAAAAGTAAAATGATTGGAAACAGGGTGGAGAGAAAATCATGGCAGAAATATAAACTCTGGAGGAGTAGTGTACTGTTGATATTTCACTTTATATTATTTGACATTTTAACTTGCCATTGGTGTGTATTAGCGAAAGAAAGCAAAAAACATGTTGAATTTGTAAAACGCAGGAATTAATCAAGTTGAATGAAGGTACTTGCATGTATCCTGGTGTGCTTTCTTCTCACATAATAAACAAAGTCCTAATTTGATCTGTGTTGTGCTGGTGGAGCATCTGGAAGGGCAGAAAAAGAAGCTGAAACATGAAAAACGAGTGGGCCCCAATGTAGATCGGGATAGTGTCCGATAGAGGAGAGCACCACAGCAACGAGATGCTGTAAGACAGAAACAGTGAGCTGAAAGACACTAAAAATGTCCCTGACCTGAGGGGAGCAGCAGTCTGCTGATAAGCCTCTGTAGCTTCCTCGCTATGATCAACACCTTTCAAATACATTTAGTCATTTATTTGCATTGTGAATATAAATATATGGATTAATACAGCTTTAAATTGCTAATGAAAATGTGGCCAAGCAGATTTACCAGTTTCAGTAATATGTAAGAAAAATGTGAAAATGCGAGCAGATGTTCTAACCTCAAAACGTGCGTGAGTTAACATACTAAAGAAGTCTGATACGGATACTGTATGTTTACATTTAAAAATAAAAATGTCTGTCATATCTGGTAGAAAAATCAGTGTGATATGGCCGTTCCTTAGTAACCTTGAAGTAAATGTAGCACTTATTTCCGTACACCGCTATTTCTTGACAATACTGCAAATACAGACACTGATCTTGTAAACATGGCTGACAGTCTTCACGCCAACAGTATAGTAATTTTATGCAAATCTATGTAGATTAAACATCGGAGAGTGATGTGGACATTTTACTCGTGCGTATATGTTGACGGTAAAAGGACCAAACAAAGCAAATAGCCACAATCCTTCTCCTCTGTATGTGTTTTCTTGCCTTTGCTTTTTTTATTCCTGTTGATGGAGACTGCGTGGGCAGCTTCTAAGATCTCTGTTGAGCGCTGAGTGGACCTGGCTCTCATCTCATCCACTTTCAGTGAGGATTATCTGCCTCTCTCCTCATCTCTCTCCACATAAAGTGGAATAGTCTTTCAAATGCGCAGTTATACATGTATTCCTTGACAAGCAAAGGAGCTAGATGAGGCTGTTGGGCTTCATTGGCTAAAAGTAGTCGTGTGTTCTTTTTATGTGCCTGTAGAGGTGAGGGCATGTTTGCAATGAGTAAAAAATAACGTTGGCAAGCGTGCTGGAGGTTCATTTGTGAAGCGTGTGCGCGAGCAAACAAAAACATATACTCAAACATATGCAAGCCATATTCAGACACACGAGTCAGATGCACACATGCTAACACACAGGCATATGGACATGCCACTGTCTCTTCTGTTTTTCTCAAGTTTCAATCTATCCTCCCACCTTCTTCCTTGCTCCAGCCCTCCCTCCTGCGTTCAGAGTGACAGCTCGGGCGAAGACGAGAGCGGAGGAGAGAGAGAGAGAGAGAGGATGGAGGCCCTGAATAAATGAACAGGCAAATAAGTGAGCGCAGGACAGGTAATGGAACTCAGAAAGCAGGGTGGAAACGGAACAGTAAAGCCTAGTGATGTAAAGAGCAGTCAATAATTCAGTGGGACATTCATTATTGATACACGCTCTTTGTGAATTCATAAGAATCTGGGGGGTAGCCAGACCAGAGTTGAGTTTGGGACCAGGCAGTGGATACGGTATTAGGATCCTGTGGATAGTTTGTGTGTGTGTAGTGATAGGATGTCTAGAGAGGACTTTTCTCCATAAGTTTAGATGATGGTGGATGTGTTACACAGGACAAGATCAAATAGACGAACACGTCAGGAAATGGCTGCAGTAGGCTCAGAAGGTCATAATTATGAGCTAAGGTTAATCGACGACAATGTAAGATTGACAGTGGATGCAAGATGATTGACAGGTCTCTGAGAAGCCACCCCCCCCCCCCCCCCCTATCTGTCAATCTACAGAGGACGAGTTTGTTGAGGGTCAGTCAGGTCAGTCTGAGGATAACATGACCTCACAGTTGGCTTTGTGAAGCGAGTAAGGAAGAAAAAAGTAGATGTGGCTTAGAATAAAATAGCTAACACACATACACAATGATAATAACAATATAGTGTTTATCATTTTTACATGTACAGTTCAAGAAAAACCTTTTTTTCTCCTGTTCTATTTAAGATGCACCACATGATCAGAGATGTGTCTAGTCTGCTTTGATCCACTTGGGTATTTGACATACATATTGAATAGAATTTCTCTGTTGCCTGAAACCAACTGAGCCAACCAAGTGAACCCACAAAGGACAGGGGTGCCATGAAAAATCCATTTGTGTCAAACAGACTTTAGCTTTGCAAAACATTACTTTGAATATGAAAAAACGGCAGATTCTTACATTTCAGTGACGCTTTAGTATTTTTTTATGCCTCTGGACAGGTGAGAGCCATGGCCAGCATAAGGTTTTCAGGTTGACTGCTCTTCGTGTTTTTGAAGGAGATTGCCTTGAATTAACTTCTTTCAGTTTGGCACAGATGTTCACTTTGACTAGTACGAACTTCTTAGATTTTGGTGGTTGAAGGTCAAAGGTGAAGGTCACTATGATGACGACGTCTCTCACCTTATGAAACTAGGATCTCAGGAACCCTTGTGTAGGAGTCCACCTTCCACACTTCCTCTCTATAGATAACAGCCAGGACAGATGGCCTCGTGTTTTCACTGCAAATGATTCACTGGAATCATACGTCAATATTGTGATAACTTCAGGTTTTTTCAACAAACACACTTGGTATCTATTACTAAATTACTTGAATTCCAGACGCATACAACCATGACGTGTTGATTATAATATTGTTTATACATTTACATCTGGGATGTTATCACACACTGTTTTGTTAAAAATGTTTTTTTATAAAAATATAAATATTTTTTTATAGCCTAGTGCTGATTTACAGTATATCGTGATTTAAAAGGCTATGAAGAATGGGGCACTTTAAGCGATGTCGGACTGACACAGGTGATCACCTGAGAGTGAAGGAAGTGGGCAAGACATGACGTATATTCAGTGTTAAAGCCTTTAAGTCGGATGTGTTGGCCGGGTTTATCTTAGTCAGCCAGAAAACGAGATGTCCAGTAAATCCTCACCAGTCCAGTAAATAGCGGTCTCATTACTATTACAGCTGCTTTGAGCAAGACACTGAGTCTCTAGGCCTTCTGGACTTTAAATGAGCTGTGAGGAAAGAGTGAAAACCTTTCTTTTTTATTCAATAGATCAATAGGTTATTACAAAAGCAATGAATGCCTTTTTCCTAAATTGGCATGCTTCGACAAAACAATCTGCTAAAGTCCTACAAACACATTGTCATGCTTCTTTAGCCTGTGTAGCCAACATTTGAGTTGATTTTTCTTCTTTCGGCAAAGAACATGTCACATATGAACGATAATGAAAGGAAACAGGGAAATGATTACACCACCTAAAGGTTTCTCTTTTGTATTTTAAAACCATTTTGAAACATGGACATCAAGTTCTCTGTTCGGAGAACATTCACGAGATCCTCCATCATGTTGTTTACTCAAATGTATTGGTATCCAAAAATACATTTCCTGAAAAAGAGGGTGCGATGCCCTTGTCTGACCACACAAGTGCTGGCTGTTGTTCTGAGAACATCACTTTGTCACTTTGTGTATTTCAGAGAAGTGTCAGTCATTCTGTCAGTGTATTGTTATTTCACTTTTGGTTGATGAGTTGATAGAGACACAGTTTTGAATTCAAGTGCATTTACTTTTCAAAAACTTTGTTCCTTTATGATTTTTTTTGTTTTACAGAAAAAAAAAAACATGCTTTTGCTTTTCTCAAATTTGCAGACCCATCTCCACTGATTGCTTAGATTTTATATCAGTTTACAGATAGCTTTGATTTCTTTTGCCTTTTCTTAGTCTTTTTCTGTCTTGGATTGAACACTTACCGCACTGCATGCTGCTGTGGACGTGTGATATGTGTCTGTGTGCTCTTGTGTGTTTACAATCCTTTGGTATCTCTATCTGTTTCCACTTTGCTGGCTTTGATAGCACAATGTCTTGGGCGGTAGGGGAATGGGCTTTACAGCGCCGGCTTCATGTCTTCTTTTATGTCAGCTTGAAAAGTTGCAGAGGAAGATATCTGAGAGGCCTTTCGAGTGTACATCGTTTGAATGTAAACTCTGGTTGGAACGTGATGCATTGTGTCACACTTGAGCCATTTAGCTGTGCAGTAATCCAGGGTGATTTACAATAAGTTAGAGATTCTGTGTCCTACACAAGGACAAATAGCTTTAGAAGACACTGAACATTTCAGATGCCAGTTGTAGGACAGTTAAATCCCTTGTTTAGACAGAGATTGTCCAGCCATAACTTGGCGGCTGTAACTAGGTGCAACAAGCCTGTCATGCTTTGGCGCTCTGCACTGTGTGCACGGGTTTGTAGGGTGGTGTCTTTGTTAACCTTTATAAAATGTAATACACAAAGAGCAAAATGGACCAAACTGTCTGCTATATACAATTTTTAACACAATTGTTAGCGTTGCTGCTAAGGCCCTGAATTGCCATATCTTACATTGAACATTAGTTAAAGATATAGCATGTCATTTTTTGTGAATGTATTTAAATAAATGTAAACATGCTCCAGAAATGATTTTAATGTAAAGAGGAGCTGTCAAAGTTTTCTGTGACCTGGGCTCATGAACAGAGATTTCACATCTTAAAGTTTTGAAATGAGGCTCGTCCTTAACTAACCTAACTGACTGGAGAATTGAAATTATTTCTGCTTGATTAACAAACTCTGAAGCATGTTTATCTATTTGTATTTCAAACCAATGGCTTGAAGCTGGACCACCGATAAGTAGCTAATCTTTGGTGTAGTATTTTGCCACCGTATAGAAAACGGTTGTAGACGGGGAAGTCATAGCACAGTGTTTGTACCTGTGATAGCACTACAATTTCCATACACATTATCTATCATAATCAACTTATAGAGCTAAAATTAGTTTAATTAGCTAGCTAGCTACAGATATTAGTGAGTGAAATGTCGGAGAAGGACTCCTGTTATCACTACAGGCTGCGTCTATATTGTGCGAGAATCTAAAGCTCAACAGATGTAACGAGGGGCAACAATACACACGGGGGGAAGAGCTTAGTTAACAGTCATTTGTTCTGTTCGCAAAACAAGATAGTTACATATTAGTGAATCCACAGAAAGGTGTGTTGTTATATGTATTAGTTGTATATTTTAATTCGTGTTGTTCTTGACTCCCGTGGGGGGGGGGGGGGGGGGGGGGGGGGGGGGGGGGGGGGGGGGGGGGGGGGGGGGGGGGGGGGGGGGGGGGGGG